>JAODJU010000108.1:23268110-23291932 GCA_026776725.1 Gnathonemus echidnorhynchus
ATAAGTATTTTAAATACAACATTGATTAAGTAATTAGTAATTAGTTACTTTTTTAAAGTAACTTACCCAACACTGAGGCATACACAGTGTTTGTAGACATTCTGTTAGAAAACTAAGATCCTTCAGCTCGATTGCCGTGACACGACAGTCTAAACAATAACAAACACTCACACCACCTTATGCGCCATCTTTACAGTACATCTTGCAACTCTCCCTGATCACGTAAGAGTCGTCCTGAAATTAAACTGTTTCTTGTAAAATCCGGTCTCCCCCAATGTCCTCCCAACACCACTGACCGCACACACTTTGAACTAATTTATCCCACTTATACCACGACCAATGGACAGAAAAAAATTAAATAAATTAAAATATTATATATAGAATAAACTTCACGGTTAATTTTTCTGATGAAAATTATTTCACTTAGCATTTAGTGGTGTTCCAATGTGCTCTTAAAAATGTAGTCCCTGTAAAAACAGAATATCTGGTCCGGCTACTCAGTGGAAGTGGCAAGTCCAACAGTAAATAAGTATTGAAAGTTACGACAGAAACTGTCGTGATCAGCAGGCACGGAGCTGGGAAATAGGAGCAGGAGTCCAGAGAACGCAGAATTTATTTGGGGAGAATACATCCGAGAACAGGAAGGACCATGAAAGACTGACGTTAATTACTTTAACGTGAACTTAAATACACAAGACTAATTAACAACAACTAGAAACAGCTGCTAACACGGGGATTCCACACAAGGTGAATGAGGGGGCTTGATAGAAACCAAGGAAAAATATGCATATAAGAATAGCTGCGGATTTATGAGTAAACAGTCACACAGGTTTCATTATTAACATGTTAAATAAAACATTACAACTTTTAATATAAAAGTGTTACTAGGCTGCCAGAACTGCCTGCTATTATTTGAAAGTAATCAACACCCACCCATAAGGAAATTTATTAAAGCTGTGGTATAAATTGACATAATGTTGTTTTTGCTCATGTGATTTGTAAAAATTTCCTGCACATGCACTGTAGTAGTCAAGATACTTATACCTACTATGCATTATTATGACAATGTGGCAAAACATGCCTAATCAAATGGTCGAAATTAGCATCAAGGTTTAATCTGACTTTTGCTGCACAGTCTATTGTAAGGGAAACCTCATCTCAAAGTAATGTCTATGGTTGTTGCAGCAGGGTTGCTAGGATTTCCAATTTATTAATGCAAACACAGACATGAAAACACAAACACAAAGGGAAACACAAAGCTTTCATAGCCATCCTGAGCAGAGCCCTTGCTGTCACAAGCACCCATGGCTAAGAGGCCAAGAGCTTGCTGGCAAGGAATGAAGTGCAGCCGGATAAAGACAACATTAACCCCCCCGATGAACTTCACTTGGAGTCCATGGGGCCTGGAGGAGACTGATTCATGCAAGAGGGATATGTGATGTTTATCAAGAGGGTCACCTATGCTGAGAAAGGGCAACCATCCCAGAAGACGTCCGAAATCCCACGACTTCTGCTGGGCCAAGGCTAAATTTCATATGCCCCCCCCCACACACACACACAGCACCCCCAGGGGAGTAGAAAGCAGCGTGACTTAGAGTCCAAGGTACTCCCTCAGACTAGGGTCTCCAGAAGGACAGCAGACAACTTCTCCGCACGCGTACAGCTGGAATACATTAAGGCTTATGGGAAAATCATGGTGGTATTTCTCTATTCAAATAAACTGATTGTACTTTGAAAAGCATGTAGAGTTGCAATAGAGTAGAAAGGAAGCATACTTTTCCATTGAAACATTTAAACTCTAACACATGCATTGGATTTGGGTTTTTTTGGCACTAAATATGACAGCTATTGTTGGTTCTTCCGACATGAGTGTGTGGCATAGCTTACTTTAGTGTACTCAGTTACACAATATGGACAACTTAGTTGAAGAAATTACATAAAAGTACCTCAGAGAGAAAATTCATATTTTGGGGTCAGCGAGGATGAGGAGATTGTGCAGTAGAACTATACGTACATTTCCATTCGCCAAAGGAAATTCCATGCATCTGAGACCCATGGTATATATCCGTCTTTGCTGTTCAGTGTTCTCTCAAACGGATCCTGAGCACTGTGCTTTAGATGTCTGCTTCTGGACCTCCTTCAGACGAATGCAGAAGTAAGACCAGAAATCAAAGCTCAGTGCTCAATTGCTTGCATGTGTTGTTCCACCTGTCTAGTCCATTGAGCACTGCAATGTGCTGTGATTGGATTTAAAAAGTGCCTCTAGAATTCATGCAAGTTTCTCATTGCGATGCAGTAAAAGAAATATAGAAAGCAAGCTATGTCCCTATCATCAGGTTCAAGTACTGTGTTAGCTTGCAAAAGACTAGCATACATTTTTACTGTATCATTGGGATTATTTTAGCTTGCTAAAAACCTCGGGAAAATCACTCTAGCAGGGTTGTTGGCTGGCGTGAGATTTTCAATTCAAGACAAGTCTACTCACACATTTACATGCATGTAGTGGTTTTATTACCTTATAAATAGTCTGTATGGTTTGCAAACTACCCCAACACTTTTGATTTAGCTAATTTTATAATTGAATAATATAGACTTGCCATAAGATTTATTGCAGAAGCATTAGCATCAGTGTCACGCCAGATGCATGAGAGTTGGCAACCCTGCAGCATGTTTTGTTTTGTTGTAAAATGTATGTGCATATACGCATACTCAAGCCCTTTGGCTGTATAACACTACTGTACTCTAATCAGTCAGGAAGACAGGAAGTTGTTAATCACAGATTTTTGAATGTAAACAAGGACAGTGAGCAAACTGTTTATTCAATTTACAAAAATCACTCAAATATGGGCTGGATTAGACGGGCATAACACCATACCATTCTCCATGTTATGTCCATACACGTTCTAAAAAAGAAAGTATCTCTCCCCTAAAGCTTCACCCTAATTACTTACAGAATTGAAATGATTTCCCTACAATCATTCAGGAATTTGTGGTTATTTTCAAATTGTTTATGACTGGCAAACTCTGGGTTATTCTGGTTACTTCACAGCTTATTAAACTACTTTCCCTACAAGATGTTTTTCTGCTTTTATGGATGATACTGGGTCACCTCTTTCTTCCACAGAATCCTGAATCTCTGGAGTCATCTATCCAAGGGGCCCTCTCGGCTCTCTACCCGCCCTTTGAGGCGACAGCACCCACAGTCCTCAGCCAGCTCTTCCGGGTCATTGAAGAACGTTACTGCGGTGACTCTCTTCAGTGCCTGCTGGACTTCCTAATCCCCGCAAAGCACATCCTGGAGAGTGTGCAGCAGGCTGCCTGTGTGAGTCCCTATGCCAGAACATTCGCCTGAAAAATTAACGTTCTAAGAACTTCCATTACCTTGCTTTTTTTTTTTCAAAATCTACTGCCGGCAGTAGACTTTTATGTGCTACATTCACAAGAAGAATAGCAAAACTATTCAAATATTGTCTGATTTAATTATTATTATTGTGGTGTTCTTGAGAGCATTTATTTTAAAGGATATTCTTGCTTTCCTGCATTTCAGACAAGTTAAGCCTCGACACCAGAGGCCTTGCAAACAAATGCTGAGGTGCAATTAAAACCTTGCATTTCTATGTGAAAATATGCATGCATAATGGAATATATCATATATCTTGTACAAATTTTCAGGTGTCTCTTTAAAGCAGGTCTCAATGAAATGTGTGAGTCATATTTCATCTCAGTTTGTTGGGAGTTTTGTTGAAACAACATTTCATCAGTTAGAACATTTCCATCTTTTCCTAGTTTTTCAGTTGCTACAGAATAAAGCACATCCATTGGCAAAAGAAACTTTAGTAAATAAAGCAGTCATTGATTTCCTCATATCGGAGCCATGGTTTTCTGTTGAAATTAGGTCTGCGTGATCCAAGACTTGCACTTGAACATAAAACTAAAGTCTTTTGCCAAGAAGTAGCTGATTTTGCACAGATGATGTTTCTGTGCTGTAAATATGAAATGTCTCACATTTCAGTCCCACATAGCATGGAAAGGCGAAGCTGCACAAACATTCATTGTGTCAGTCAGATTATAACTAAAATGATATTCAATAATGTGCACGAACAAAGGGTTTTGTTTATCGCCCATAGAAGAAGAAATAGTCCATTGAGTTTGATCAAAAGGCTCCAATGATGTTACTGAATCTGTTAGCCGTTCATAGCCAGTGCGAGCTCTGGGCTCACAGCCTAAGTTTGCCCTGAAACACTCAGTTTTATTTTATCTCCTGACAGAGAAAATAGCACATTTCTCGAACATTCCAGGCATTTTTTCAGCATCAGGTTGCCCCTGGGGCATTCTTGTGGCTTGAATAGCAAAGCTTGATTGGAATAGTTTTTAGCACTATTGCTTTCACATTTAAGGCACATTTTTTTAGTGTTAATGTAACAGGATGCCCTTACATTAGCCTGTTTTGGTTACCTGATTTCATTCCAGCTAAGGCAGGCTGTTATATTCTGAGGTATTCGACAGTACTCCCTCCCTGTCAGATGATTCCAAATGATTTTGGCACTTTGGCAAGTTCAGAATTTTAGCTTTTTCTTCCTGATCTTCACGTATACTGTAGATGTGTTATGCAACATAGAACATAGCACCTTTTATATTACACCACCCAGTTTTTAGGCAAGCAGTAGTACAGGAACAGGTAGTCTTAAAGTCGGTGTAAATACCAGGAAGTTAAAGCTGAAATTCTGAATTCTCGTCTCATATTCATCTTTTGACCTCAAACCCAAATGTCGTCAGTGTTTAGCAAAAACAAATAGACCAGCCGTGCCAATTCCAAAAGATCTGCTGGGTACTGCATGCACACTATAGCTTAGCAGAATATTGCTAGACACAATGGAAGAAAGCATTCCAGAAAGTAAGTAAAGTAAGGGTCCAGAATTTCAGATTTTACTTCTTGGTATTTACATCTAGATGGAAAAGCATCACAAAATAAGAAACCAACAATTTAGTGACATCAGCGAGTTGCAGGTTCACTGTTCACCTAAAAATTGGGTTGTCTGGTGTAAAAGGCATTATTATCTGTTATTTAACACATCTAGATGCAAATACCAGGAAAAGGTCTAACTGAGTGTAGAGATTCTCTTTTCATGGATGGAATGTCTGCCCCCAGGCGGCGTACTCCGATGTGCTGTTTCGCTGTGAAGGCTGGCCCCTGTGTCTCCGGGAGAAGGTGGTGATCCAGCTGGCAGCTCCAAACCCCTTGCTGCTGCGACCGGGTGACTTCTACCTGCAGGTGGAACCTTTTGCTGACCAGGCTGCTCGCATTGTCCTCAAGAGCCTTCTGGAGGACCACCGGCAGGTTGAAGAGACTCCCATCCCGGAGACCTCCTACCCCTGCATCTTCACTGAGGAGTGGCTTAGAGACATTAATGATGGTCGTCATGGCACCCCACTGCGCCACTGCCTCCTGTCCACTGACCAAGGCATTGTGAAAGTACCTTGGGAGCAGGTGGCCAACCCAGAGTTTATAGATAAGCCCAAAGCCATGGCTACCATTCCTCTCCCTCCAGATGGCCACCTGGAGTCCCCTGGGTTGCCATGTGGCCCCTCAGCTTTCTCCTTAGAGACCAGGATCCTGCCAGCTAAAGATGGCATCGCTGTTTCTCTATGCCTCATGGATGGTGGCAGCCCCCAGCTCATGAAAGTGGACCAAGTTCGGTCGAATGGGAAGCCTGTCGGCTGGGTGTCCCCCAACACCTGGGACAACCACAGCAACCGTGAAATGGAGGGAGATTACGTGGATCTAGTGGAGTTCAATAAAGAAAAGAATGCTCAAGTTCTCAAAAGAGACCAGGTGACACCAGAGCTCCCTGCACTGCAACCTGTACGCCCAGCCCCTCCTATCCCATTTTGTGATCCTATATACCCAGCTCCACACACCCACCCTCGTGACCCGTCAACTCTACCCACCCCACGCTTGGATTCCATGGTCTGCACCCACACCCGCAAGTTTATGGATGAACCTTGTATGCCATGCATAAGGAGAGGGCTGGCTGAGGCTGGAGAAGTGAAAGAGCTTCGTGGTCGGTATCGGGAGTCCTACCTGGAAGCTCAACAGAACCCAGTCAGTTTTGAGGGCAGTACTCTGGAAGCTCTTGAAGAGTGTGTATCTACCATGGGGGTAGGAGAGGCAGAGGGAAAAGACGTGGCTCTAGGCATCAAGAAGATAGGAGCAGACTCAGAACAGGCCTTGCCTTGCTGTCATACCAACCACCACTGCCCACCTACTGCTCAGAGTGAAGATGAATTCCAGTCTCAGCAGACCATACAGGACTTACAAAACAGTAGTAGCCATCCAGGTAAAGTCCTCTCCCTCTCCTCCTCATTTTTGTCGGAAAAACCCAAAAAATGCCTTGAAGTACCACGGAAAGTCAACAGGAGCATCAGTGACATTCGCCCCGATATGATTCCAAACATGCATAGACTACAATTTAAAAAGATAAACGCTTTTGGACTCGTGTCCCCAAAAACAGACAAACGAAGAAGCATCAAACAAGGTGAGAGAGCTCCTTTAATCTACATTTTATCTGTCATAAAGGTAGGATTCTGTCTCATAATTTATTAGTAATGTTTCCTTATGTCAAACGTGCCATTTAACAAATATGACTTTTGCTTGGTGGTTGTTTATCTTGACACTGCACACTGATTACGTTCCCTCAAGTCTATAAAAATGATTATTTAAAATTTGAATTGAGGTTAACAACAGGTTAAGCAGAGCTCCCCCCCCCCAAAAAAAGAAAAAACATAACATTCATATCACTTAAACTATTATTTTAATGCAAATATTTAATGATAATGACCTTTATTTAAATAAAATTTCAGTTAAATAAAACAAAAGCTTTGTAGTCTTATACAGTACTTGCAAAGAAGTCTCATAAAGGTAGTGCAAAATGCTAAAAGAATAACCTAGTTGGCAACAGTTTGCATATATTTATAAAGTTTTTACAGTAGCAATCAACAAGTGACATTTGTAATTTACAAAGTGACTACTTATATGAATTTGCAGTTATCCATGAACTGAAGTTGTAATTTTTACTGAAATGTATTTTTACAGTATTTCCTCAGTGAAAACTCTCTCACATCACATCGCTGACTCCAGAAGGTTATGGTTTGTAGGTACACCTGTAAAGCGGAGTGATACATCTGATGTGAAATGTCAGATTGCTGTTATACTCTGATAACAGCACTCACAGAACACTGTCTGTCCAATCAGATTTCTTGGTTAAATCTGTGTACAGGGGCGGCATGGCGGCGCAGTGATTAGCACTGTTGCTTCACACCTCTGGGAACTGGGCCTTTGCCATGGTCCATGTGTGTGGAGTTTGCATGTTCTCCCCAGTCGTCGTGGGGTTTCCTCCAGGGACTCCGGTTTCCCCACACAGACAAAAAACACGCTGAGGTTAACTGGAGGTTAATTTACCAAATTGCCTGTAGGTGTGCATGTGTGAATGGAGTGTGAGTGTGAGTGTGAATGGAGTGTGAGTGTGAATGGAGTGTGAGTGTGAATGGAGTGTCAGTGTGAATGGAGTGTGAGTGTGAAGTGAGTGTGAATGGAGTGTGAGTGTGAATGGAGTGTGAGTGTGAATGGAGTGTGAGTGTGCCCTGCAGTGGGTCAGCACCCCATCCTGGATTGTTCCCTTGTGCCTATAGGCTCCGGATCCCCCCAAAACCCTGAACAGGATAAGTAGTTACAGAAAATGGATGGATGGATGGATGGATTTCTATATGCTACACATATTTACATTTGTATTAGAACATATATGTGCAATACAAGTACACAATTAAAAGGAATATATTACATATAACTACCATACTGTATATTACCACAGACTAATGGGTACTCAATCAAGAAAATTATTTTATTCTGTTTTGAAAAATACAAAATGATTTTCCATCTATGTCTAATGGCTATGAAATATAGTAACTCAAAACCATGTTATCAAACTTATTTCCTATTTGGCCTTATTTGGCCATTGAACTTTAATCATGAGCTTAGAGGTTCAACAAAACAAATAAATGGCCCAAAAGAACAGTCTTGTTTCTTAACTCTTTTGTCATCAATGCAAAATTTTGTTATTTATATGTATCAGTATATTACCATACAAGGTCCATAAATATATTGCAGTACATTGGAAAATATTAGTTATGCCATGGTCTCTTAATTTTTACCAGGGCTGTATTATTTAACATACTGCATTATGTTGTCCAATATATTGCCATATTTTTTTGTTTGATAAGAGATGGGGAGTGTTGTTCAGTCTGTAGTTTGCTTCACTAAAGTTAAACATTTTGGTCAGCAGCCATCACTGGCTGTTTCTTACCTTTTAGGAAGTCTTCCATTACAGCAGTCTGCTCAGAATGCTATATATTCCTCCCCTGCCATTATACGGGAAAGGAAAGGGAAAATATGGCTGGTCATTTAAAGTCAGAGTTCAAAGTTATAAACATGGCCGTGATTGCTCAGCTAAAAAGAATCCCTTGTGATTGAAGTCTGACATCCTTCAACTGTCTACTATTCCACTAGAAAGAGTGCATTCAGTTATGCTAAATGGTTTGTATGGACCCTGGGTTTCCCTTTGTAGATTATCCAGACTGAGCTGCCACATTCCATCTCAAGGCAAGATATGTGGTGATCACACAGAAGGCAATGGGCATGACCCCCCGCCCTGAGCAGGGTGTGCTGAATGTCTGAGACATTGGACTGAGGGTGAGCCTAGGGGAGGGAGAGAACGTGGGTGGTACAGTGGCCTCACTGCTGGGCTGGGAGCCAAGGTCTGCACTGATCTCAAGCAGCCAAAGACCCACAGTCAGGATGTTACTCATAGGTGGCGGGGCAGTGCTCACATTTACTTTGACCAAGAGAGAGAAGCTATTAAACTTTACAATGCTGTCAGATAACTGGAAGGATAAAGTCTTTTGGCACTGAAAGCATCCACAGCCTCTATAGATGTAGCTGAGGGAAGACTGAAACATTTTATGGTCTAGATTTTTAGGGGTGCAAAGAGTGCAAAGAGTGCCTTTAAACTGGGCTCAAGTAGATACGACTATTGAATTTCTCCTGTGGAATTTATTGCAATATTGACAACAAAACAAGTTTCTTCACCTTTTCATCACTTGTGAAAACAGTCATGGTAGAAAGACGGTTTGCTCATCTTATAGAATTCAGTAAGTCTGTGTTAACAGAAGTCTGTTTAAGTGTAGTTGCTGATGTCCTGATCATGCTATAGTAAATTGAAGCGAGATTTTTAAGGTTTGGAGTGGAACCATTAAATGCAATGAAATTCATTGTCATATAGTGCCTTCCACAACAGAGTCGCCCCAAGATGGTGTATTGTGATACATTCCTGCACCACGGGAAGAGAAAGAAAGAAAGAAAGAAACTGGCTGCCCAACCCCCCCGCATCCTCCCATTATTGAAAAAGAAAGAGTGGACTAGCCTGCTAAAAACAAGGTGTTAACTGTGGTCAAGGTCAAAGTCAAAGTCCACCGATGAGTCTGGTCTCCATGCTGGCCTGTGTAGGGTGGCAGATTGAAGGCTGCACCCGCGATGTCACGCTTCATAAGTCACACCCACAATGTCACCCCTCCATGGGAGTGAACCAGCACTCCAGCGCCACCCCAGGCAGCAATAAATGCCAAATAATAAATAATATAATCATATATTAAATCTAAATGAAATTCTGAATTCCCAGTGACTCTGTATTGAATAAGAGGCTGGAAGTTGGTTTGAGTTTCAGACTCCAGTTTCCTGTGTGCAATACACTGCCATTGTAGATTGGAACTGGCTATAAGAACAATGTATATTTGTGTATTTTCCAATCAAGCAATTTATTTTGGTAGCATTTCAGTGTGAAAGCCAGTACCGATTAGGGGTGTAACGGTACACAAAATTCACAATTTGGTACAAACCTTGATTTTGGGTTCACGGTTTGGTGCAATTTAGGTACAGCGGGGAACTACTTTTATCGACTACTGTCTCTCCAAAATGTTCTTAACCTGTCTGTTAGGTCTCAGATGTTTTAGCTAGTGTTTTCAATCTTTAAAATCATAATATCGTGACATATAATCACAACTAGACAGCGATTTTTCCATTTTTTCAATTCGGAAATAGTATAACTTCTAATCATTCTAATCATCATTTACTTATTTTTAAAAACTAATCTCAACTATGAAGTGAAATCCAAATTTCTTAAAGTGGACACTACAGAGCTTGCTATAGGAGAGGATTTTCATGATATTGACGATTTACCCCAGATCCTCCCTTATCTGAAGATGCTGTCCAGGCTGGTGTAGCTGAAACAGCATCCTTACATGCTGTGAATGAGCAGCAAAAGAAGGTCCAGGCTCCTCAGGTTGACAGGACCCAAGAAGTGCTTGCTGATGTCCCATATCTGCTAGCCAGGCCATCTCCAGCAGGCACTAGCAATTACCTCCTCCATTTGGGAATTGCATGCCTTCCAGGTAAGGATCCCCTTTTGTATGAATAGTCAATAAGTTACACGTCCCAGGATCTTGTCTTGAATATCTTAAATGAGGGATCAACCTTTCTTTTGCAGTGCTTGAGATTAAAGAGCTAGAAAATTTCCTGGCAAAGAAGCCAAAGAAGCTTACTGTATGAATACAGATTGCATTACAGGTTGTTCTGTCCCCAGGCAAATTCAGATTCAAGATTCAAAACTTTATTGTCATTGTACACGTATAACGACATTCTTACTTGCTTTCCTCTCTGCAGAGTTAGGCAGCATCTAACATACAGGTAGGGCACAATCAATGATAAATGCAACACAATAAATGCAATATGCATACAATAGGTACAATTGTAGGTACAATGCAATACCCCATGGCTGAGTTGTATATACTCCACCTTCCCTCTGTGATCCTGTGAAGTACGCAAGCTACCCTAACAAGCACAGTAATTGCAATCATACACAGACAATGTCCCAGATTTTTCCATGTACTTCTTTCTTTTCTTTTGCCGGCTAAAGCATGGAAATCCAGTGCTGTATATTTTCAGCGGAAGGTGTGTGGGGGCAGGTTTGCTACATGATGTCATCCCACTCTGCCCCTGTTAAAAGAGAAAGTGGGTCATTCTAGGAAAGTCCCTCATAAAGTTAAAGATGTTCTGTATCTGTGTGTGTGTGTTTGGGTACGGGGGGGGGTGGTTCTGTCTGCCATGGTAACGATACATGAAAATGTTCCTTCAGGCAGCCGAGACCGGACTGGTAGAGCAGTCGTGGAGGTTTATGGGGATCACCAGGGCTGGACGTCCCAGACTGCCTCCAGCCAGGAGCTGTGCAAGCTGCTACTCCACTTCCGCTTCATCCCAAGGTGGGACGCAACTAATCTCTGTCCCTGTTGGTTTTTACTCCCTTCTTTTCCAAAGCCGAGGGAATGGTCTACTGGTATAAAAAGTTAAGGTGAAATAAATGAGACTGATATTGATAACGACATGCCAGGATTGTAGTGGCCCACCAGTTGCATCAAGGAGAATGTGATGTAAAGACTATAGTTGATGCCTGATAGCTGTGAGCAGCACTGAATGAGTGACTCCTGTACTAAAAATATCTGGTAGGCTGTTAACAATACTAACTTTTTATTTATGTCATTCAAAACCTGATATCCGTTGCAATGTCTTCTGCTTTAGTGACATCTATCTATTAAACACACAGTTATTTAGAAATTTAAAGTAGTACTACATGTAATTACTGTATAATGCTGCTCCTCTGTTTGCTATACCTGATATATTGCAGCGTATTTACTACATTTGCTATTGGGAAAATCTAGTACTAAATGACTTGTTACATTTGTTACAAAGTGATGTTATAGTGTTGTGTTGTGGGGTGACATGACTAAGAGGTGGAGAAAACCAAAAGTCCTGCTGAACATATGAGACAGTCTCCAGTATGGTTTTCCAGGAAAGAAGTTGCAGACCTTGGAATAACCCTTGTAGTAGATGCAAGAAAGGCCCCCCCACCCCCAGGATTCTATAAGGCCTTGCTGATGGTCCAAGTAAGTTGGCTTCCATCTAGTATCCACCACAGTAAAACTCTATTCACTCCACATTTACTTTTGAAATGTGAGTATATCAGCAATCGTTTTGTATGTTTTGTTACAATAAACCAAACAATACATTTTTGTTCGTTTTTTTCCTATAAGTATCATTACATTTTGTCGATAAGGCAGTTAAGGTAAATGGTGAAGTCCGGTATGTCATGTTCAGAGAGAGAAACAACCCAAGTGCAGCCATATAAGAGGAGTAAAGGGGTTTTTTAAGATAAATGAGACAGAATCAGGAACAAAACAGGACCACATGGGGTCTAACAGGGAACTGGGGGCAGAGGAAGACACGGACCAAACACAAGGAGGTATAGGGTCAAATAAGCAGGGATCATGCAGGCGCTGATGCATGCGATGACATGGGTAACGGCACTGATCAGGCTGGGGCTAACTAACAAGACAGACAGGCACTATACATTACGGTCACATCTGGGGGGAGATGGACACGGTAGAACAATTATCATAGCACTATGATGCTTTTGGAACAGGAAGCATATATTATATAAAATAAAGTATATTTCACAAACAGAAGTTCGGACATTGACTTGTCAAGTATCAAATGATTTTCAGAATGTCGTCTAATTGTCATACCTTCATGTCCATACCTATAACTTTTGGCTCAGGAGCAAGCCCTCAATGCTGTGCATTGTATTGTCATGATGGTGGACAAAGACACAAACCCTCGTCCTGAAAAGCACCCTGGACTGCAGGTCAGATATACCTCTGGTCTATAAGAGGGCATTTTCTCAATGAAGTGTATAGTCTATTGCCTTTGCTGTGTCAGTAATAGGTCTTAATGTTGGATTGGTTAAACCAGATGGAAGTTGCAACATCACTGAAAGCACTACACAAGGTTGTGGATGGACACCAGCTAACAGCCAGCTTGGAAGGCACTTTCCCTTACAGCCATTCTGATTGGCTGAAGCTGTACCAGGTATGAAGGATAATGCAGCAACATCAAAGAAATGATCTCCTGCCAAGGTGGATGAATCATGTCAGACAGAGTTTCGACGCAGACTAAACATGTATCTCATTGAAAAACCTTATGTTCCAGAAACTGGATCCCTTTGTGTCTGACCTTCAAGAGGCTTCCAAATTGCTTCAGAGAGCTATTGGGAAATTTGAGAGCAACAAAAAGATTGACACATTGCAGGTACACTTTACGTTACAAGAGAAGTGGTTATACATGGTATATAGACATGCATATCTATATATGTTCGTTCATTAGTAGTAGATTCGAAATCGTATCTCAAAATTGTTAATGTTTAGACTGTGGAAATCTAATCTGGGCCATCAACAGTTTGCTATGGATATAAAGTAATGAGTGCTATGTTTGTGTGTGGCAGGATGTGGAGCAGTGCATTCATGAAGAGAAAACTCTGATGAAAGAAGTGCTAGAGGACTCAAGGCTGGTCACATTACAAAGGGAAGGTGGGGCCATCTTGGCCAGATTGAGGAGAGAAGAGTCTCGATTTTCACATTCCGAAGACTACCGGTCAGTGGCTGTTCCGGGTGGGATTCTGGAAAATCATTTTGTGCTGATAATGACTTTAGAGAAGACAGGACACCACAGCAGTTTAAATCTGCTACATTTCATCCCAACTCCAGTTACCTAAACTACTACCCAGACCATCTGCTGTGGCCTTCCTCTGCTGAGACACATGCTTGTAATCATCCTGTCCCAACAGTGACACCATGGAGCTGGTAACCAGCCTGTACAACCATGTGGAGGAGCAGGTGCACACACTAGTGATGAAGTCCAACTGCTCTCTACAACACCTTGACTTTCTGCTCAAACTCAGGGAGGCAGAAAGTAGATTTACCGAGGTAAGCCCATGGACCATAAATTAAAGTGGAAAACTGTGGTAAAGAAATATTTGTGTATATAAAGCCCAGTTATTCAAGTAAGGTTACAGAACAGAACAGTATTATTAAGTATGTGTTACCTAAAATGTTTATTTTGTTTATATCCTAACAATCATTTCTCCCATGAATCCCTTACTTTTCAAGTCAGGTCAAATTCTATTCTCTAGGTTTCCAAAGTAGGTCTGGATCTGAACCTGCTAGCTATTATGTCCTTAGTCTTAGTCTACTGCTGACACAGTAATTGTAAAAGTGGTCATTACTATATAAACTTATAAAGTTTTTCATAACAGTGCATGTCTGTTCTGTGCCTGTATTGCATGCAGATCAGGGAGTGGTTCAGTGCTGAGGGGGAACAGCAACTATTGAAGGCAGAGACTGTGGAGGATTCTCTGGAGCAAGTAGAGCAGACAATGCAGAACTTTGATTCCTTCCTGGCTAAGGCCGCTGTAAGGAAGTGCAAACCATGTTAAAAATTCAGTAAGGCTACCCATTGAGAAATTCCCAGAATGCCTAATGTCCCTCTTGCTTAATTCTAGGAGCGACAACACCAGGCCGCAACTCTAGTGACAGAGGTTGAGACAATCCTGGAGCCTTCCTATACTGAAACAGAGATTTTCCAGATGATGCTTTATACTTTCAAGTCTAGTCTTGCCGATTTCAAATCACGGGCAGAGCAATGTCATACTGAACTGAAGACTTTGGTAGGTTTGTTTCACTTTTGTGAAAAGGTGAGTCTCTGAGCCAGGGCTGTAATTTTTTTGTATCTTGAGTTTCGATTTTGGGAACAAGCTTATCACATAAAGTATTTCAAGCCCATTTCAATTTTTTTTCCAGGCCATTGAAGTTTCAAAAGACTGTGCAGAATATCTTGAGCAGATAAAGCCCAGCTGTTGCCTAGCTAAGAACAGTCTTGGAACACTGAAAAAGTACCAGGAAAGGTTTGATGAATTTTCAGTGGAGCGCTTCCAGGAGGTTAAAACTCAAGCCTGTGCTCTGAAAGGCTCCCGGGGAATGAAAGTGTGGAATGTTGCCTGGCTCAGATGCCAAGAGGTTCGCAAGCAGCTGGAAGAGCGACTGCAGGATCCTGTTAAAGTCCAACGGCCAGTGGATATAAGTAGAGGGCATGGGGTAAATGAGGAATCTGCTTTGTCAGTACCACTAGCCAATTTAAAGCCATCCGTCACCAAACCACTCGGAGTGCCAACATATATAGACTACGGGGCTAATGCAGTCTTAAGCTGCAATGCAACCCTCAAGCTGGATAATGAGGCACGCACAGAACCAAAAGCGATAGCCGCTAACAAAAACGTGACAGGGGAAAGTATAATTACAAAACAGGAAAGAAACCATACAAAAAGTTTGAAAGAGTGCTCTGCAAAATGTGCAGTTGAGATGAATGTGCCATCCATAGACTCCTTGAGCTGCCAATGGTTCGCATGGCATAGAAACCTAGGCAGATCTCTGAGTGAGGGTTCCACTGCCAGGTCGATCTCTCATGGGTTACAAGCCCCAGACACCTCTCCGGGACATGGCCAGCCATCTCATCACATACTACAGGCTGCGCAGAGCTTCCAAATCTCTCGGCATGGCAGCTTCTGCTCTGAGGACTCAAGCTGCCGGTCAGCCACCGGCAGTCTGCAGACGGAGATCCCATGTTCATTCACAACTCAGGCCACCCAAGCATGTGATGGAGAAAAGGACAATGCCAGCAGAGTTCTGTGAGTCACATCTCTTACACATCTCCCACTTTCAGAATACATAATGAAATACACTAGGGTGGCACATTTTGATCGGTAAAGTTTTTATACATTTCCTAGTTGATAAAGTCAGACGAGCAAAAAAAAATATATGTATTCCATTATAGATGAAGACGAACTTGCTTCATGAATGTTGTTTATCTATATTGTAAGAAATGATGATAAACAATCCATATTCCATTGATTAATCCATATTAGCAAATATATTCATAAATTCCAATTAATTAAAAATGACAAAAAAAAAATTAAATGACAAAAATTTACTCCATATATCTATCCAATATTGCTTAACCACTTATTCAGTACAGGTTCGAAGTGTGTCCTAGAATATGATCAGGCAGGCTGTACCCGGATGGAATGCTAATCCCTCAAAACGCGTATAAAATTTAAACAGACATATTGCAGGCATTTTTTAGAAACTTATGTTTCATAATGAGTGTTTTCCTTCAAATTTTTATTGCATGTGTCCTTTATTGAACAAATTGTGCATCTCTTCTGATTGTTGAAGGAAAGCATTTTAGGCCAGTTAATCATTTTGAGGGGACTTGCCATTGTGGACTTCTGGTAAGCGTGGTAACCATGAAATTTATTCTGTCAGGAGGTTCCGGCGGATAATAGAAGAGCTGCTACTGACAGAGAGGGAATATGTGCGCTCACTGAGCTATGTTATGACCCATTACTACCCCCTGCTGGAGAGGCCGGATGTGCCTCAGGACCTCCGAGGCCAGCGCGGACGCATCTTCAGCAATCTGGAGAAGCTGCATGACTTCCACTGCCACTTCTTTCTCAAGGAACTGGAAAGCTGCCTCCAGGAGCCCCTTCGAGTGGGACGTTGTTTTCTGAGACATGTGAGTGTGCCTGCGTCCCTGACCCAGATTCATGCGTCCTTTGCCCTATAACACTAAACAAGATCTTGTTGCAGATGCTAAGAAACCATAAATTCATACCAATTAATGGTGCATTATAAATGGAAATGGCAAAAATATAATTACAAAAAGTAATGTATAGGGCTGGGTATTCCCAAGTAGCTCGTGATACAATACTCACGATACGTATCACGATACCAGTGTCACGATTCAGTGCATCATGATATTAAAATTGTATCCTGATGGTTAACACCCCAATATTGAAATAATGCAACTAATGAAAATTAAAATAGGTCAAACTTAATTAACAGGCATTAAGATGTCAGGAAGCAGCGAGGGTCTGGTGTGGAGGTCTTCTCCCGACAGAAGTGAGAGGAATTATGCAGTCTAATGGCGAAAGGAAGGAGGGATCTCCTCTGGCTCTGGGTGGAGCGTCTTGGTGATATGCTGTAAGCCTCCTGCAAAAGGAGCTCGGGTAGCTGTTCAGGGCAAGAGGGTCTAGCTGCAGACGCCTGTAGAGTGGAGCTCCACCAGAAATACGTCACCTCCACAGGAAACACGTGATCTTTAAAGGGCATAAAGTGGAGCTCCAGTTAGGGTTAGGGGTAAGGTTAAGGTTAGTGTTTATTCGCTGTAACACAGAGTTGAGGTCACGTATTTCCAGTGGAGCTCCACTCTACAGGCGTCTGCAGCTGGACCCTTCTTGTTCAGGATGCAGTGCAGGAGGTGAGAGGTGCTGTCCAGGCTGCCTACAAGACATCAGGGAGTCCAGCTCCATATTATAACGATATTCCGTTATAAGCGAGTCCACTATAACGGGATTTTACTGTATAATGATTAATTGCAGAATTGATACAGCTCTAAAATAATCTTAATAGGTTAATAGGCTTAATAGGCTTAATCTTAATAAGTTAATAGGATCTAATTTCTAATTAGGTCTACCTAAGTTATATACAGTTTATGTCTTATTTTAAATATAAAGTGGCAGGTTATATGTATATATACTGCCTGGCCAAAAAAAAAGTTGCACACTTTAATATTTCATTGGACCACATTTAGCTTTGATTATGGTGCACATTCGTCAATGCTTCGTTTCCACATCTCAACTTTTTTTTTTTCATCCAGATTTGCATTAATTTCTCGTTGATAGGTGAATTGAACCACTCCTTAAAGTCTTCTTCAGCACATCTCCAAGACTTTCAGTGGGGTTAAGGTCAAGACTCTGCGGTGGCCAATTCATGTGTGAAAATGATTCCTCATGCTCCCTGAACCACTCTTTGACAATTTGAGCCTGATGAATCTTGGCATTATCGTCTTGGAATGTGCCCATGCCAACAGGGAAGAAAGAATCCATTGATGGGATAACCTGGCCATTCAGGAGATTCAGTTGCTCAGCTTACTTCACTTTATTGCTGCATAACATTGCTGAGCTGTAATAATGATGCAATCATTGGCTCTTAAATACTTGCTGATTTAAATTCAAATGATGACATTTTTTTTTTGGCCAGACAGTGTATTTATACATGTATATAAATTTCCATAACATTTTTGCTACCATAATTATATAATATTTTTATATATTTTCTTGTTAGAAAAACATTCATTGCATCTTACTGTAAAAGCTGTTTTTACATTAACATGTCATTGTCATGTTAACAGGAAGCTTACATACAGACAAGGTTTTTTTATTGCTAATACAGTAGGGCATTGTTTCCTAACCCTGTTGTCGGAGAACCATAGACAGTCCATGTTTTTGCTCCCTCCAAGGTTCCTACCAGACAGTCCACATTTTTGCTCCCTCCCAGCTCCCCATGGAGAGTAAAAACATGGACTGTCTGCAGGTCCCCGAGGACCAGATTGAGAAACAAAAACCAGAGAGGGTGTTTTCCATGCTGATCACCTTGGAAGACACACGTGCTGTATGTTTAATTGTGGTTCCCTCTGCTTAAACAGATTAATTAATTATGTCTTTCTTTCCTAACTCAGAGAGAGAGTTTCAGCCTGTATGCACTCTACAGCAAGAATAAACCTCAATCTGATGCCCTGCTCATTCACCATGCCCATGGCTTCTTTCAGGCAAGCAACCATTGCACCCCCCTGGTCAGCAAATTTAACGAAGGGGCACTCTACCACCCCCTGGTTAGCAAACAGAGACCCTGAGTGATAGGATGTGAATCAGTGAGACAATTGTACCTTTTCATCACTGTTAATTCTCTGCACTCTTGAATAAGCCTCAAACATTTTGCAGAGGTGGACATTTCAGGTCTAGAAAGTAAAAACCCAAACCAAGATTTTGTTTCAACCAACCAGAGAACTCTGTGACTGTCCCTCTTTATATTTAACTGGTTAGTTGAAACTAAATCGTGGATTTTTACTTTCTGTACCTGAAATTTTCACCTCCGTATTTTTGAAATGATAGCAGAAACAGCATGAGCTGGGAGACAAGATGGATCTGTCATCTTACCTGCTGAAGCCAGTACAGCGGATCAGCAAGTACAATCTGCTGCTGCAGGACCTGCTGAGGGAGTGTGATGCACTGCCATGCAGTGAGAGAGCTGAAATTCAAGCAGCTCTAGACGTTGTCTGCTTCCAGTTGCGCCATGGGAATGACCTTCTCACTATGGAAGATATCCAAGGCTGTGATGTGAGTGCCTGTGATTAGGGTGTGAGGGAGCAGACACAAGGCAAGTGAAGCTCCATTTTATTAAATCAATAAGCTTCTGTGGTTCTCTTCCCTGTTCCAGGTCAATTTGAAGGAACAAGGGCCTCTGATCCGTCAGAATGAATTCTTGGTGACCTTCAAGAAAAAGAAATGCTTTCGCCATGTGTTCCTCTTCCAAGAACTCATCCTTTTCAGCAAGACTAAGAGGACAACTATAGGGAATGACATTTATGTTTATAAACAATCTTTCAAGGTAAGTAGCCATAATGAAAGAAATTTAGCTTGAATTTAGTGTAAATTCTGACAGAAGTCATATGTATGATTCTGATTTTGTGCTTATTTTGACCAGACTTCTGATATTGGGATGACACACAACTCCGGCAACAGTGGGCTGTGCTTTGAGATTTGGTTCCGACGTAGGAACTCGCAGGATACCTACGTCCTGCAGGCTGAGAAAAAGGAGGTGAAGGAGGGTTGGGCCAGTGACTTGGAACAGATCCTTTGGGAGCAGGCAGTGCGCAGCAGGGGTTAGTTAGAGCTCCAGCTCTCCTTTCCCGTTAAATCTGCCCTTCCTGTCAAGCTAACCTCTGTTGTTTAATTGTTATTTTGACATGTTGCAGAGCTGAGGATACAGGAGAGGGTCTTCATGGGAATGGGGAGCAAACCTTTCATGGATATCCAGCCCAGTGATGAAGCGATCTGTGACAGGGCAATCAAGTGTGTCCCGACTGGAAGAGGTACATTTACACACGTTCTTTAGAAACATCTCAGCTATTAAACCTGCTTCCTTCAAGTTAAATATTGAAATGTAGTTGTTACCCATAAAGAAAAACTTATTTTCTTCTCATTTCAGACTCTAAGATGTTACCCCAAGGACGTGTTCTGTTATCCCATACTAATTCTACAGGTTCTGGGAGCACTTGTTCAACAGCTGGAAGCTCCTCATCCTCATCCTCATCTTCTGGCCGGGGTTCTCTATCCCCTGCCAGCTACCTCTGTGGCCATTCCCAGAGAAGAGAGTCAAGCCAAGGGATTTCTGAAGGAGTTATGGAGGAGGATGACCTAGACAGTGAGAGCATACACCTCCTGGGTCAGTCTTTATTAATAACTGCAGAACACCATTGCAGAACTGACTACGTAGCATTAAATGTTTATGATCCGGTGTTATGCACTGTTTGATGGGTGGGGGTTGTTTGACATCTGGTTCTATTTTCGTTATTTTCCAGGGAACAGTTCTGAGTCCTCTGCTGGAAGCACCAGTGGCTTCAGTGGGTCTGACCACAGCTGCCAATCTGCAGTTGGTGGAGACACACAGAACACATCCTCATCCTCATTTCCTGTATGCTCCAATGTGGGGGGACCACATGGAATACCCCCCCTTTTCCGTGAGCAGGGTTTCCCTGTGGATTCTAGAAAGCGGCCCCCCACTCTGCCAAAACCACTAGCCCTGTCATCTCAGCAAGTACCTGGAAAGGTTGTTTATGATTGTCATATATGATTGATACTCTGCACTAGGGGTGTCAGACCCCTGGCCTGGAGGGGCGGAGCCCTATGCATTTTTGCACTACGCATTTTAGACTACAGTCTACTCTGATTCAGCTCCTTGCACCTCCTTGTGCTAATTACCACACAGCTCTTGAGCTGAATCATTTGTGGTGGAACAGGGAAAGAACTAAGCTACTCAGGGCTCCGCCCCCCCAGGACTGCAGTTTGACACCCCTGCTTTACACTGATACTTACACATGTTTAAAACAGATTTTAAAATAGCATTAAAGTTATTTTAGATCAGTAAAGATGGATGTTCATACTTCTTTTTTTTCTGCAGGTTAAAGCAGTGGCTGTTTGCAGGAAGTCCACAGAAGTTTAAGTTAACTATATGTGATTTGTTAATTCTCTGAAATGATTTCGGCATTTGAGTGCCCTCTGAATTTGGTACTCTCTACATTTCACTAGTCAGTGGTTGTCCTGGCTGGGGGATTTTTATCTTCCAGATTTTATGAAAGAGATGTAATACAGAAAAATAGCTTAAAAAGAACACTGAAATGGAATTATTTTAAGCAAAGCACCTTAAAATGAAATTTACCTCCAAAGGAGGTTGTAAAATTGTTGTGTAGTTCACACTTAGCACAATTTTTATAACTAGCACTGTAACCAGTCAGCAAACTTTGAATGGCTCAGTGCCTCATATCAGGTGACATACCACAAATGGTTTAACTGTATTCCACTGAGGCTATGAACTGGATGCCCAACTGCAACACAAAATTGTATTAAAGTCATGCAGCGTTGTAACCCAGTGTACGTTTGGCACTATTCCTAAATAAGGGCCTGCTTCTGAAATTATACAATTATATCCAAACATGACAGTATACCTTTAAAAGTATTACACTACAAGTATTTACTTTAATTTTTCATCATGTCTGAGTTCAGTAATGCAGTACATAGGAAGTTTTCTTATTTTATAACCTTCTGGCAAATCAGGCATTCCTAAACATTGTTTGTGCTTTTATACAATGACGACATATATTCATGGACCACAGAGACAAACATATGGTGTTTAATTGTGGACAAAATCTTGCTGTGTTGGTAATGAGTTGGAAACACAAATAAAGTCAACTGTGTTCAACTAGGGCCTACAGTCTACTCTTTTAAGTTTTCTAGCCATAAATTTTGATCGGTTTTTACTCTTTGGGGGGATATAGGATGTCCATCCAGTTATCCCTCCAGTTTCCATACCCACTTGTTTTATGCACTGTCACAGGGATGCAGTGCTGATCCCTGAAGCTGTGGGTGCAAGGCAGGGATGGGGTACCAACCAGGTCTAAGATGTCTTATTTGACTAATGCAAGGTTTTTTCGTATAGCTTTAATTATAATCCTAATTACATAATTGGAATCAAAGGGTTGCACAAAGAGCTGTGACCGGAAGGGAGTTATTGCCTGCCATGGTGGTAACTCTACTACCTGCTGGTGGACCTATACAGAGGAAAGCTTAAGGAAAGTCTTATTGGCAATGCACAGGGACCTCCTCAGACAGCTGCGAGGTGCTGACAGTCCAAAAAGGTTTCGGTGAAGTTTGTGCATGTGAATAGCTTAGAGAATCCATGGAGAGAGATTATTGGGTAGCTCTAGAGAAGTTTTGGGAAGCTGTTTGATTCTTCAGGAGGGTGAGTAAGGATTGTGTTCAGCTGACATGGGGATATTGTCAGGTAGTGAAAAATCGCTTTGAGGAACTCCTCAATCTAGTGGACACAGTGTTGGAAACTGAAGTTAGTGTAGCTGAAGCCACTACAGAGATAATAGGCCTCCTTGGCAGAAAGGCTGCAGGGATAGAGTAAATCTACTGAGAGATGTTTAAAGGACTAGATGTTGACGTTGCATGGAAGACAGGTAAAGTACCTCAGGACTGGCAAACATGAGTGGTGGTCTGTATTAAAAAAATGGACAATTGTGTGTGTTCCAGCTATGGGGGGGGTTATCCTGCTTCGCCTTCCTGGGAAAGCCTATGCCAGCCTTCTAAGAAGGAGACTCTTTGATGGTCGAATCCACGATTCCAGAGGAACAATGTGGAAATACACTTCTTCCTCACTCAGCTGTATGAAGGAGCAAATGAATATGCAAAAATGTTCTACTTGTGCTTTATGGATTTGGAAAAGTCATATGAACACTCGCCATGGCACATACTGTGGCTTTTGTGACAGAATATGGGGCACCAGGGATGTGTCTTCTCTCCACTGTTTGGGATTTTCATGAATAGGATACGAAGGCACAACATTAGCTGGGAGGGCATCTAGTAAAGGGGCCAGAAGTGACATTCCTGCTATTTGCAGATGATGTTGATCTTTGTAGGACTTACATGTGCTCTACTGAATTTGAATTAATATAGGCAAGTCAGAGAGTCAATATCCCACACCATCTCACCTGCCTTGTCCTTCACTACCAACTACCATTTGTAAATGGGAATTCTGTCCAGATGAGTGACATCCTGATTTTCCTGAGTTCAGTGTGTTCCTGAGTCAACAAGGGATGGGCTTGCATTTCACTTAATTAACCAATCTTCATGGTACAGCATCACCACACGGGGGTAACTCAGCAGGCCTCCATACCTGTGGAGGAAAGGTTGCTGGTTTTAGTCCAGCCTCAGCAGGATAACATAATGGGTACTCAAGGAATCTGTGCACCTTGCCACTTAACACCTAGAAGTTCCATGATGGCTGTGCAAAATCCAATTTAGGCATGGTAGCCTACTTTTCTTTTATTTGGTGAAAATTTTAATATAATTTTAATGTAAGTTTCTCTGCTCACCCAAAATAATAGTTTGATAAAATAACAAAAAACCTATTTGAGTAATATTTAGTTTTCCCCACTGCCGCAAACATATCAGCCAGTCAGCCGCTTCCTGCCCGCTCCTGAAATCAAAACTGGAAATCTGTCCCATGCTGCACTCAGTTGCCATGGGTCCAGTGCAAATGCGGACCTTTACTTTGGTGGAATCCTGCTGTTGCTGTACATGGTCTGCTCACGAGCTTTCACTTCACGCACAAGTGGATCCTTTTCCTCTGCACTGAACTGTTCTTTT
>JAODJU010000108.1:23310407-23321750 GCA_026776725.1 Gnathonemus echidnorhynchus
GGCAAAGGGATGCCAGTGGGGTGCCAGTGGGGTGCCAGTGGGGTGCCAGTGGGGTGCCAGTGGGGTGCCAGTGGGGTGCCAGTGGGGTGCCAGTGGGATGCCAGCGGGATGCCAGTGGGGTGCCAGCGGGATGCCAGTGACGATGAAAGCGGTAGACAAAGGGATGCCAGTGATGATGAAAGCGGTAGACAAAGGGATGCCAGCGGGATGCCAGTGGGATGCCGTTTTGGCCTAGTCACATCGAGTGTCCCATGTGAACTGTCCCTCTCTTCTGCCTCAAACCTTTTACCTGTTATCTTATAGCAATACATTTTATTAAAGTACTGTTTCAGTTAATAATGGGGGGGGGGGGCATCCCGGCAGAGCTGTAATTAGATTTTTCAAATGTTTAAATGCATAAATGCCCACAATGGATGGTGACACGACTCCACTGTGCAACCACCGGGGGAGATGCTGTCTGGCCTCAAAACAGCAATTAACAGGATTTAAGGCAGAGAGGTTGCTCAGAGTTGCACCTAGAGGGGAACTTAAAACAGTTTTGAAGGGCTGCTAAGTTCGTGCATCTACTGTCCTGTATGTTAACTTTTGTGATTTAATGTGGCCTATCTTCCTGTAAAAGTTTAGTCCTGGTGTCTTTCATAGTGCAAAAACATACACTTAATCAGTATGTGGTGGGCCTCGAGTTTATTTCATTTTTTATTTCAAAGCATTGGGGAAAATGCAGAGATCATTTTATACAGTATACCCATCCATCAAAGGGCACCCACTCACACATTCTGGGACATTTACAGTCTGGATCATTCCTTTTTAATTCAACAAATCTAAAATCAGTTAGATTTGTTGAATGATTAGCCACTCTGATAATGGTCCTGTGCATGCAAGCTATATAAAATAGTCCTGCAACCATTTTTAATTGTATTTATTTTGTAATGTAATATATTTATATTTGAACCCTACAGCTTTCTGTAGTTAGGTGGCAGAACATTGTAGCTCCATAAAATAAGTGAAATATATAGGCACACATAGGCTTATATGTTAACAAGAAAATCAACATTTGAAAATACTGCATAATGCGTTACGGTGTAAAGGGCAGACAAGGGAGAAAATGTAAGATCGTGAACCATGGAAAGTACATGGGCTGTGTAAGTAGGCTTGGGTGGTGTCTAGTTTGGCTGCCATGTTGGTGCCCAAGCCTACGTCTAACCTAGAGATTTTAAAAACACACATAACATAATGCATGACAGAAAACAGGAAGAAGCACTGAAGACAGACATGGATATTGGTCAGTAATTATCGGATGGTACTCGGCCATGGAAAGAACTTATTATTCATGCTGAGTTCTCGTTTCCACCAGATAGTCCACTCACCCCCAGTGTTTTACATTTCTCCCGGTAACTGTTTCTGGCTCCTCCTAGTGGTCAGATAGCATGATGCATTATTTCATCTTGATGTAGTACAGAAAATCCTCTACATGTGAACCATCAAGATGCAAACTTTCAAAGATGTGAACGTACATGTCCAGTGAATTAAAAATTGTTCCAGAATTTCAAATTTCGCAACAGCGGGCAAGTTAGGCTGACGCTTGTTTTCAGTGGGGGTTGAGGGTTGTTGGGAGGAGAGAGAGGCAGGTGTGCAGAGTAACAGTAACGTAGGCTCACTGGCTAGCATTCTTCCTTTTGTGGGATTGGGAGGCCCTCTTTCTGGAGCACTAGTTAGCCAAGTCCAAAAATTTAGGGCCAACTCTGTTATTTATTCTGCCATGAGGCCAAACGACAGTGCCACTGCATCAGAGTCAAGGATCCATGAGGGTATTCCCACTTTATGATTAAATTAAACCCCATAGTAATGCAGGTGCAGTGGTTTGATGTTGTTAGCATGACACTGCACCTTCCCTCCATTATAACAAGCAGAGGTCGTGAAAGCATCTGTCTGCCCTGCTGCAGAGCTGTACTCAGTGATATGGAGCTCAGGGGTGCCCATGCCATACAGTCGCTTGTCGACAGTGAGGAAACTGACTGCTCTCAAAATACCTCAATTACCAAGGATCATGCTGTTTTTTCCCCAAAACATAGGATGATACCTGTACCCTTCGGCACTGCCAGAATTTTAATAGTGAAGTCTAATGTTTATGTGCTTTAAAATTTCAAACAAAATCCTTTTCATGCTTAAGATGGAGTTGTACTCGAAGACTCACTCAACAGCCACATATTACACTTTGATATTTCATGCAGATTTAAATACAAAGACAGGATTCTACAGTTTCATGTAAATAAGTCAAATTATTACTTTGGGTTAATTTACAATTTATTTAATTTGATAAAGGCATACAACATCCTAGAGATCAACATCCTAGAATAAGTTGTAAAATATACCATATTTTTATTCATATCTTACAAAACATCAAAGCAAAACATAAGAATGGAAATAAACCCTTCAATCATTCACAAAGCTTCATAAATAATAGCCGAGTTCATAAAAAGTCAACAAGAAAATACAATTTTTTTAAATTCACGTCTACTTTTAGTTCAGTACTAATGAGAAACACAGCACTTAGAAAACAGAACGTCTGCACTGACAGGCCTTCCTCGATGCACTGTACAGAATTATCAGGCCTGTCTGGATACAGTCAGCGCACAACACGGTGAGGGTCACCTGACCTCTTCACACGCATCCAAACCGGAAAAGGTAAATGTGAAACAATCAAAAAGCGCTAAGAGAGCAACGCTGACCAGGGTAAGCTGGTCAACTATACCTCATAGACTAAAGAACTTACAAACTCATTAGACATGCATTCCTAGGTCTTTTTTCTCATTATGTTACACAATGTACACAAAACGGTCTTTGCTTTGGCATGGGGGGGTCAGCCCTACAGGACGCAGCCATCACTGCAGCCAGTGGGATTTTCTTCAGAGTGCTTCTTCAGTTGCCAGGCCCCTTTGTGGGTAGCGTGCGCTGGCTGGGTGTCCAGTGTTTTCTGGATGCCGGAGTGGACCATGTGCTGCTGATGGGGGTGCAGAACAGCAGCATGACCGGGCCCCACCTGCAGATGGGCACGCACCCGGTGCTGACTGGACGAACCGTCACTGAAGTCGATGACCCGGCACTCATAGGTACCTTCATCAGCAGGCTTCACGTTGGACAGCCGCAGCTTGTGGGAGATGTTGCTCCCAGCTACCTTCACCACCTGCATCCAGGGGAGAGAGTGCCATGTTGCATGATACTAACGATTTCTCCATAAAGGCAGATCGTGGAGGTATTTTAATGGTTCACGATCTAATTTTGTGAAATCAAACGCCACTAGTCTAAAGCACACTTTCTGGTCATACTTTTCTAGAACTGGAGCCAGAGTTCAGACTTAAACCAGGACTACAACTCAGTTGTAAAGAAGCACATACACAAATGGGAAATAATCATGTTAAGTTCCCTGAGCTGATCTTCACACCATGCAAACTCAATTCTGATGGCAGAAGGTTTTGACTCTAGTTTTGCTTGTTCCAGTGTGGGTACGATTACAGGTGGGTAGTATTAGTACATTATCTCTGGCTCAGAACCCACTAATGCAAATCACTCCAGGCTGACAAGGAAAGGTCCTCGATCTCCCATTAGGAGAACAGAGGTGGAGAATAGAGGTGGAGGTAGAAAACAGTAACTTTGATGCTGGAGTGAAATGGATGTTGACCTTAAAGCTCTCCAGTTGGCACCTACAGTGGTCTACAAGCTGCCCTCCCAACTCTTACACATAATTATAACAATAATAATTTTAAAAACTCACACTTATTTTGGTAGCATCCTTTGAGATCTGTTCCTGGGGTACCACCTGCATTGAGGAAAATACTGAAGTCAGCAAGACTAAAAAAGTCAGTCACTGCAAAATAGCGAACATGTGACTTGGGTTGCGAGGCTGAAATGGGGACATCATTTGGTGGAATGAGCTTTACAACATGGAGGGTGAATTCATGATAAAAGTAAAGGGGCAAGAAAAATAAGACGATAACGTTTGGGCTGCTGGGACACAAGATCTGAATATGTGGCTGGAAATCTGGCTAGAGAGAAGAAGGGTATATATTAATGGTCTCCAACATGCCTCTTGCCAATGAATAGGTCCTGTAGCACTTTTTAGAAATAAGGTGACTCAGCGGGCTAAGCTTCTGTGCTTGTGATCAGATGGTTGCTGGTTTGAGCCCAGCTTCAGCAGAATAATCACATGTGACCAAGAATTGACCAAGGCCCTTAAGTCCCAGCCCTTAGACCCTTCTTCCTTATACACATGTACATAGGGGCACTACAAGAAATTTCACTTAATCTCGGATGACGAGTGCTGTGCTGCTGCGCGATCCAAGGCAAAGTGAAAGTGGCCAGTGCCCCTAGACGTACTCACACTTTCTGCAGAGTCGGCACCGAACAGCTACGGGGGGAGTGGAAAAGAGTCAAGGACGCGGAAAGCAGAGTTTGGCGGGACCAAAAAAAAAAAAAAGAACCTGGCTGTCAAAAGATTAATTAAAAAGATTATTATAATTATAATTATACACCTTGACAACATGCTGCAATTGTCCCTCTTCAGTGAGTCCCTCTTTCAGAATTCCGTGGGTGAACAACGTATCTTATTTCTTGCACAGGTATGTTAAATGTCAGTAGATGAATATTGTTAGCCTAATGCTGTTTTTGTCATTAATCCTGGGAGGCCTATTCATTAAAAACACATTTTCATTTTTACTGTGTGTTTTAAACTTTATATACTGTAGCTTTTAAATATAAAGTGCAGCAAATAATTTTTCTTGTATTATATCAAACATGTAGATCCCCAGATTGATTGATTTGAAGGGTTACCTCTCACTGTTGGAAAACCCCTGCTTTATGTCATTGGTGGAAATAGCGTTTTCCCCCTGTTTTCCTCCTAATATACAATTACAATAGCCCAGGCAGAAATTTGATTTTGAGCAGATACATCTGTGGAATGCTGACATCATATCTATATGGAAACATTTAAATGTTTTCATAATATCCATGGTTAAAAATGACATCGATCCTGTATCTCTTTCGTGTCAGTTTAAAGAAGGCTGAGACCTCAGTTTTCAGTTCACTTTGTGAACCAATTTGTAAAAGCTGGGGAGGTTAAGGGGTGTCCTCTGCTTGACGTTAATTAATACTGCTTAACTCAAATGAAGGGCCCCGTAATGGGTTTTGCTATGGAGAAAAAAAATAAATAAATCTAGCTACTACAATCGAAAACAGACAAGGTCATGAATAATACAAGACAGAAGTGAGTGGATTTCGATTTACATTTTCCCCTTTCTTCAAAGTGCCGCAAAACACAGTGTGGGGTTGAAACTTTAACTGGAAATATACCCCATATTGTTGCTATCAGCAATGAGATCATACATTGTTAATATGCTTTTTCTGTACTTTCCAAGAAATAGCATCTGCTATATACTAGCTATGCATTATTCATTTTAAGACTGCATTCCAAGTGCACCAACATAAGAAAATGTATCAACAGTACAATATGATCTAGTACAACTATAGGTTATGCTTACAACCTATACTTTTTTTACTTATACTTTTCCAACTTTATATACTAAGTTAAATATTCATTAGTACCAGTTTGGAAATGCTACTCAATACTTCTACATTATAAAGTCTTATGTCTGATAATGTAATTTTGTCTGTACATGAGGAAATTTTGAGGGGTTGGTGTTACATTAATTTAGCCACTACTTTTAGAGGCTACATATTCTCATAATTTGTGTGTATAATTGCAAGTGCAATGCAATGCAATATTTAAAGAGACAGCTGCATTGCACTAGAGGAGGTCCAGAAATTCAAGATATGTGTTCCTGTCTGACATAACAGGTCCAATTGTAGAGCACGCATCCAGCAGTTACAACTAGATTTTCAACCAATCAATCCTACATCCCAGTTTGGCCATACCTCATTGGTATTCCAGGCCTGGTTGTCTGTCCAGTCTTTGTAGTTCCTGATGTACCACCACTGGATTTCCAGGGAGTATGAGGGAGAGCCTGCTCCCCGGAAGGAGCAGGCCATCTCCACATCCTGTCCACTCTGTGCTGTGATGTCATGGGGCACCTCCGTGAAAAATGCTAACAGAGAAGAAGGGGACAAAGCACGTGAAACCATGAATTAGCATTTTGACTTGACTGCTAGAGGAGGTGATTTAACCTTAGTGAATCATACATATGTCTTTGAGGGAAATTTAGTTGTTTCAGAAATTGTGTGCTTGAACTTTGGATATTGTCAGTTAACAGGGTTTACTCTTACCACTATGCTACCAAAGCAGACTATCCCAACCTGAGGCTTTATGCAGGGTTTACATAAAGAAGGCAACTGTTACCAAATGCAAAATTACGGCAGGACAACTAGAGAAAGTGCAACAAACAAACTAGGATGCTTAAATAGCATTTAGACTAATTCATACTTCACTTTTCCATGTGCGCTTTCGGGCTGCAGACAGAAGCAAATGGTTACAGTCAGCACCTGCATACAGCAGTGATGTTCCAGTAGACCAGGAGAGGGGTGTATTGTCTGGACATCAAAAATTAGATATGTGGATATCTTGATACCTCCTGTAACAATTCTTCTTCTACTCAATCGTGGGTGACCTCTGCTCTGTGAAAGTCACTGCTGCCACCTAAAGCAAACACAACTTCCTTGCACATGCACAGACGACGTGCACAGACGAGTAAGATCTCAGCCGGACAACAAAATATTGGCTACACAAAGTCTGCAGCTGTCCGGTGCAAAGCACTGGTCATAAAAAAGTGAAAAGTGAAGAATGAATTGGCCTTCAGGTGAGTAACTCATGTTTAACTGAATGTGATTAGCAATAAGATACAGCTGAATGTGTTTAATTTTCTAGGGAGAAAGAGTGCCAGTCTGTGGGGCTCTGGTGCCCCTCTATGGCCAGACATGACAATTTCACAATTTCTCATATTTCATACTGAAACTAATACTGAGATGCAGGGCCGTCGTTAGCTGGTGCAACCAGTGCAAAAGGACAGGCCCCGCCCTCTAGGGGCTCCCACTCAAACGCGAAACTTGTCAAGATAATGATAGGCTAAATAATAATGTTATTAAATCTTTTTTTTTCATTGCTTGTATGCAGCCACGTTTTTGGCTAAATATGTAATGGTACAGTCAAGTTTTACCAGGGACACAAATTTTCATATATTTTGCAAACTTTGCTGCTTCAGCATTTTTTAATTATTTTTTACATGTTTCTAGGGTATACTGAAGAACAATTATAAACATTTAATATGTTTCAAAGGCTGTTATTGGCAAATAAAATTTATTCAAAGAGTCAGTATGTACAGCGTTGACCCTTCTTCATAACTTCTGCAATTTGCTCTGACATGCTGGATTTTAGCTTCTGTTCCAAATCCTGACTGATGGCGATCCTTTCTTGCCTTGTTAGAGCTCAGAGCTGGTCACAGTTTGTGGGCTTCTGCTTGTTCACTTGCTTTTTGAGAAGTGACCACAGGTTTTCATTGGGATTAAGATTTGGGGGATTTCCTGGCCAGGGATCCAATTTTCAGTGTTATCTCTGAGCCACTACGGCCTCACTTTTGCCGTGTGACATGGTGCTCCATCATCCTGGAAAATACACAGATCATCACCAAATTGTGCCTGGATTGTTTCATTCTGAAGAAATGTGGAATGCCACGCCCCCCCTCTCTCCTCCCTGTCACATCAAAAAAACGGCAAGTCAGCTGGGTTAAGGCACCGTAAACCATATTTACACTTTTGTGGAAAACAAAACTTAGCAAGCTCTACAATTTTAATAATGATTCCTTGAGATTATCTAAACAAAAATCACTCTAAAGCTTACTGCTACTGCTTTTCTATGATCACTGCATGAGCTCTCCAATCCAATTATAATCATTTTTGTCCTTGATGCCCCTGGCTTGGCTTAACAAGTCTGAGGCTCGTTTACCTTCCCTCTTGTTCCTGCCCTCTTGTTACGCGGTCCCAGCTGCCTCCTGTTTGCTACCTCGTTAGTCTTGTATTTAAGTCCTTCCCAGGACTATGCTCCACAGATCTGTCATTAATTTTGCATTCTCATGTTGCCTGTGCTTTACCTCTCTCTGTTTGGCTCCCTTGTGATTCTGTTCATTTGCTGTTTCTCCCTTTTTTTTATTAAAGTCCCTTTCATTTGCAATTCAAGTGTGTTTCTGCGTCCTTCTTCCCACCCCACACGACATATGGCACCTTTAATAAGGAACCCCCTTTGATAAATGCTCTGAAGGGAGGCTTCAAGAATTGTTCCTTCTCTTATAAAGAAGGTCCTATTACTCTGAGATTTTAGAATAATCTCTCAGCTCTGTCTTCTGTTGTGTAGGCTCGTAACACTGTCTTTAATTTTTAGCTCTGCCATCCTCTTTTCTGATATAATTGCCATATTAAATCTGTACACCAATAAGAGACATGAGACATGTGAGTGCAAAGCATGCTCCACCAAGTCATCCATTGTTAGGAACTGATCGAATACCATTTTATATCTCATTTGTAGAACATAAAATGCACTTTTGATTTGACATTACATGGTGGATAGTGGTCATGAGTAATATAGTTACTAGGAGGAAAAATGTTATTTTTAATTCAAGAATGGAATAAAATAAGTTATGCTGCCAACATCTTAAGTGAAGATTAAGATAGTTCTCATACTTAATTTTACAGCCATTCAGTATAATAAGTAAATACAGTCCTTCTCATGCTGAGATTTGTATTTGGCAACAAAATAACATAGCTGTATCATCACAACAAATGTACCCATGCAGTCATGCTTTTGCTAGAAGCAGCACAATGGCAACAGAACTGAAAAGCTTGGCAGGTTCTGTCCCTAGGGATGTAATACCTGGGTGTTTGTGGAGATGTGAAAATGTTATAAAAAATTAACAAAGTAACAAAGTTTCTTTTAGCTATATGGTTAAAAGGTAAACTGAGAGGAAATAAATCCTTTCTTAGTTATAATAATAATTACATAATTGATAGTTTATTGATCCCCGTGGGGAAATTGTTTTTACGCCTCCCTCAACTTGCCAACTCGCTCTTTGTAGAGTAAGTTGTCCGCAAAGGGCAGCCACCTGTTGGGGCGCCCAGGGTGCTGGGGCTTAAGGGCCTTTCTCAAGGACCCATGGATATGCTGAAACTGGGCTTGAACTGGTGACCTTGTGATTACAGGCACACAGGCTTAGCCCACTGAGCCACACGCTGTCCCCAAGTTGATCCTCTGGTAAGATTTAGGTAATATAAGTAATATACTATGATTAGACAAGTTAGATTTACAGCTCATGATTCCAGTCACCTAGAATGGGACTCAGTCAGTTGGACTCTTTTCAGTGAAACTTTTTTCAATCCACACATCTTTCAGGTAAAAGTCTTGGATTCTAAGATGTCAGATCTCAGATATAAATATATTTCACAAACTAACATATAAAAACACACAGCAACCTTTAAATTCAATTACATATGCTTTTCGTAGACGGCCAGTAGTTAAGTTGCCTTCAGTTCAGTAATCCCTTGTATTTCTGCTGTGTGCGTCCCCGGCCACACGGTGGCGTGTCTCACTAACTCCCTGCCAGCTCATACTGACCCCATCGGTCACTGACTCTCTGTCGGATTAGTTCTGCAATTGGCAAGTTGGCAATTTTGGCACATTCAGTTCAAAAGGTTAGACTTACTTCCTTGAAGGAAGTTCCTTTTTCCAGAACCAAAATTCACTGATTCCACACAATTCTGACTGTGCTGAAATTCTACTCAAGAATTAAGTGCTAAAATGATAAGTACATGTGTCGATTACAAGAGACCTTGCCAACACATTTAATAATAATTTCAAACTATATACTGATATCACCATATTCTATGTTAATTAATGTAAGATACGCTATATGGTCGTGGCTTTAGTATTTTTTTATCCCTTTATTAAAGCATATTTAGGTCAGGAGCTCTTAAGATACTTGAGATTTTATCTGGCTTTTGGAGGGTGACTGTTCATTTATTTTTTAAAGCTAAAGCCTGCTTATGTTATTGTTTTGCATTTTAATTAGACCTGAAGTGCATTGTGATCGATATGCATTCGCAAGACTCTGAAATTAGTGAACAATATTTTAATAAAAACAAGAAAGCAACATACAGTTTCAGTTAAAGTAACTGAACAAAGTGTAGCAACATACCTATATTAACATATTAAGGAAACTAGAAATGCAAATAAATGACATCTTCATGGCATTTTTTAGTCCCTCTTGTATCATTGCCATACTTTCCACCAGACCATTGGATTCTTAGATCCTGGGATAAAGTGTTCTGCCAAAAAGCCCTTCATTTCTGCCACTGCATCAGCTGTCGAGTTCATCACATTCACTACTTCAGCCACTTTCTCGTAAAAGTCTTCCCAGAATGACGCTTGTTTAGATGGAAGGGATGGGCTATTACCACTCTCAGCAGCATGAAATGACTCTGCTTGGCTGTTAAACCAGACTCTCACAACTGCAGCCTCATCTGCTGTAGCTGCACCATGAAAAGCATAATGCTTAAACCTGGGCTCTAAGAGGGTTGCCTCTGCCAAAAGCTGAAGTATCCCACTGGGAGGAAATGGCTTTGCATATCAGCAGCCAGTGACCTCATCATTGCTGTAACTGGGCCATGACCAGACAGACCGTGCTGCAGTCATTGAAGGACTCTTTGCAGTTCCCTCGCCATCAAAATGACTTTTGATGCCATCACATATCTGTTAAGCAGGACACTGCAGATTATTATTTAAAAATCATATTCATATTCAAAAGTCCAACTAATAATTTTCACTGTTGTCTAAGAAACAAATCAATAAACAGATCTTTCTTATGTTTTCAACTACACCTTATCAATAGCATTACCTTTTATGACAGAACAAAATAATAACAACGATAACAAATTATATGCTGAAAATATGGCAGCAACATATGCAATTAAATGTTAGAAACCTGTCTGCACTGATTTCCACTTTTTCAAAGAGCTTAAGTTTTTCACAGGAATGCTGGGATCAACCTGTGCTAGCATTATCTGGGACACAAGCACCAACATTCCCAGTGATGCCCCATTCCCCATAAATTCTTAGCAATTCAGCTATTAAGCTGTGTACCTGTCCATGAATGAGAAGCAGTCCAGTACAGAAGATGAGAGTTTGAAATTTTCATCAGTGGAACTGTGAGTTACAGGCATAAAACTAGTTTTTATCATAGAGCAGTGGTTCTCAATCCTGTTCCTGGCGACCCCTCTGCCAGAATGTTTTCGTTCCAACCCTACCTTAATCAGGCTTATATGGTCCTTAATAGGCTACAGCTGGTTACAGAC
>JAODJU010000108.1:23337507-23367115 GCA_026776725.1 Gnathonemus echidnorhynchus
GGGGAGTTTTAAAAGTGATACCATGGCAACGCATCTTCAGTATCGCTTGAAGCCCATGTGGCGCCTCTAGACCAGCTTCACTGCTGCCACCCCCCCATCCAAGACAACGTGAAAGTCGGTGCCCAGTCAGAAGATGGCACCTGATGAGTTGACCAACACTGCCCATCTTGCCCGAGCACGCTCACCGTGGTGCATGTGACTGGGATGAAACGGGGGGTGCTGAGGATTGTTGCTGGTTTGTGTGGTCTCCCTGCACTGGCCGGCCAGCTTGCTTCTGAGCAGCTGGCTTTAAACATGTCCGCCTATTTATATCCTTGCCACTGCCTTCCTCTCACACACCCTCTCTGTGTTCATCAGAATCGACTCCACACTGAGCATCCCACCAGTTCTAGCTGTTCCATGTGTCTATATCCAGCAACCTGGACAGCTAAAATGCATGTGTCAGAACTTTCTTTTTGTGTCACCCTGGTGTTTCATTGCCTTAAAAATAACTAATAATAACTATAACTAATCCATGATAATAAGGATAATAACAGTTTTAACAGCTGCCTCAGAAAGGGAATCATTTTGAATGAAAATGAACATTTAAATGTCATTTCCTCCATTTTTGCACGTTTCTTTCTCAGTGATGAATCTACACAGGCTCATCATGATAAATCAGAATATAAGACGCATCCAACAAATCACTGGCTCCTGCAGCACCAGCGTGTGCTAGCGTACCTCGCCATAATTGAGTCATATGCTGTCAGAAAAGAGGTCAACGAACCACATGTGCTTCGCTGCATTTTAATCAGGCCTTTCAACACGGAGTGGTGTGATTACACTTATTCAGGCCAAACCATCATTTCAAGCTAAGCTAAACCCTTTCTTCTCGATCAAAAGTGTCTGATCACAGCAGAAAGTAATGATACAAAAACACTACTGGGGAAGGAGAAAACAGCTTAGATGAAGTTTCTGGCCATCCGTGTTCAACAACCAACAGACTCTCAACAATCAGACCCCCTCTGAAATACTTTCTTCTCCCCTACAGTAAACCATCACAGGATTTTTACTCATATTCTCACACATCGTCCACTAATGAGCTGATAATATTTGTTCACAAGGGCCAAAGGTCACTGATGTCATTCTCATTCATTTTTATAGGAGATTTTGTTTTAAAATCGAATCAAGAGAGGCATATTCATTTCAAAAGATGGGTAGTCCTCGATCTTTATTATTTCTATCCATCCATCCGTCCGTCCATCTGCCACTTATCTGGGGCTCATTTGCAGGGACAGAACCCTAAGTAGGGATGCCCAGACTTCCATCTCACCAGCCACCTCCTCCAGCTCCTCTGGGGGAATACCAAGGCGTTCTCAGGCCAGCCGAGAGATATAATCTCTCCAGAGTGTCCTGGGTCTGCCCTGGGGTCTCCTCCCTTTTTTTTGGATAAAATGTACCTGCTGTCATAATGCCTTAAAGCATCAAAGACATTGGGAGGATCAGGAATATTCACTGAGGAGTCAGTGCTTAGTCATGATTTCAGACTATTGGCAACATGGAAGACCAAAGGACAGTGAGGACAGACAATTACAGACAATCCCCCCCCCCACTTTAATTGGCTTTGGGTAATGTCAATCACAGAATGCAGGACACAGTTTTCACAAACATTTGAGGTGAGTTTTAAATGGCTTGAATATGCATCCAAATCCAAACGTTTTCAAGTGTCTAGACTTGGTGGATCCATAAATATAGGTAGATATAGGCTTAGTGCCTTGCAAAAGTATGGAACCCCCTTAATTACAAAAGACACATACATATTCTTCCTGTATTTATTTATTGCTTGCTTTTCAAAATGTCTGTGCTATTCCACTGGTAGTTATAGCTCAATAATATTTTCATTATTCTGGTAATGTCAGAATTTGAACTTTTCAATTTAATGATTGCTTTGAAGAAAACCTAAATGTGCTGTAAGCTTTGCACAATCAGTGACTCTTGTCATTTCTATTCTGTGGAAAAGAGAAAGATAAATATGACGTGGCACGGAGTGCCTCAGATACGAGGGAGTTCAATAGGCTACTTAGTAGCTGATACAGAAACTTTAGAATGTTGATTATTGGGATTTACACACAATAACTAAACAGTACAGAGTGTATTTGAAATTTGTAATAAAATTAAGAGGTCACAACCGTCCGATTTGTATTTAGTGAAAAATTAGAAGAAACAAGCAGAATATATTTTCCTTTTCTGCATAAACACAGCAATATACATAAAATCATAACTACTGGTGTGGTGTGTGGTTCAGCAGGTAAGGATGCTATCCCTCTGACTGGAAGGTTGCCAGTTTGAATCCCATGGGTAACAGAGTGATGTCACCACTGGGCCCCTGAGCGAGGCCCTTAACCCCCATTGTTGCTTTGGATAAAAAGCATTTGCTAAGTAAATATAGCAATAACTATTCATATTATGTCTCTCTATTGCATGCACCAGTGACAGTCTTAGATTTCCCTCTTTTGATCCCACCACCCCTATTTTACTGTTGCCCCTTCCTGCCCCTCCCCTGAAAATAATCTAGAGCTTCCACTGAAATAATAGGCTTTTTTTTTACTTCACTGTGCCCCATGGGCAACAAAAAATGCCACTAAGTGCGTACCTTCTATTTTTTAAGATCTTCTGATCAATACTGGCACCAAACTTCCACTTCAGGAAGCTGGGCGGGCGGGGGGTGTAGTAAACACATCTCAGCAAATATCACCTGTTTTTTGACATCCGCAATCTTTATTTACCTGTATATCAATAAGACAGTCTGACCACCTTTTGTTATTATACAGACATTATAAGACAAACCCAAATCACAACATGTAATTAATCAGCATCCAACATGTAATTAATCAGCATCAAACATGTAATTAATCAGCCTCCAATGGCAAATAATTGCAACTGCAATTTTTTGCTATACCACTATTGAGTGAACAGCTGTAATAAGAAGGCTATATTCTTCAGATGGTAGCAATCATTGGATAGTTGTTTACCATGTTATACAAACAACTCAAAAGCTAATTGTCAATCATAACCAGGGTTTTGTGAATGGAGGGGGTTGCAAGAGTGTCCATGTCTGAAAAGTGCCTAAAAAGAAAATAGCTCATATTGGCAAAGGGATCTCATGTGATCTTGTACTGATTGCAGTCAGGATGGGAACAGGTCATTGCTTGGCAAGTCTGAGTCAAGTCTCAAGTCATTTGCCCTCAAGTCCAAATTCGAGTCCAAGTCTTTCCATCATTTTTGCTGTTAAGCCACAAGTCCTCAAATTTGGACCATTTCGAGGTGTGAGTCATGTAACTTGAAACCCTATACCTATGTCAGTTTTTTACCTTTATTGATTTAAGCTTATGGCAGCAAAAACCAGTCACAGTATGTCATAGGATACATTCCTTATAGGCAGAGATAGGTTGAAATGAGAGTGTCCACTCTCGATTGTCCTCATACAGTTTTTATGTCCATGTATATGAATAGAGTGATGCATCTTTCCAACAAATTATCTAAGGAGACTTTGCATTCAACCAACCGAAAATGCAGACAGCAGAGAATTAATATACATAGAAATGATAAAATTAACATTATGGTATCTTGAGGGGGACTATAATCTCAAGTCTTCTCAAGTCACAGGGTCCAAGACGGGTACAAGTCTGGAGTATATGCCATCAAGTCCAAGTTGAGTCCAAGTCTTTCTATCAGTTTTGCTGAGTCGAGTCACAAGTGTTCAAATTCGTGACTTGAGTCCATGTCGAGTCACGAATCAGTGACTCAAATCCCTCCCTCTTGATCACAGTCTATAGACTCTTAGCAACACCAATACATCAGTTACATTGACTCTACAGTACCCTATACTGACTTTTTCATTTAGCTTCCAGTTTTCACCTGATTGGAATGTGACAGCAGACATTACAAAACTTGCTGATCCATTCTATTCCCCTTTCTCTGTAATTCTGAATTAAAGATTGAAAAAAACATGTTGAACCAAGCAGCTTTAAATGTTTTTTCTTTTATATTTTAGGCATCTGTAAGACACATTTCAGCAGATCTTCAGCTTAGATGTGTCCTGCCAGAGGAGAGATTAGGCAAGTGGACTCCTTCAGTTAATGTGCTCCAAATCTCAGGACCCCAGTGGAATGTGCTATGGATTGGCTATCATCTCTGGCCAAAATGGGTTGGCGTGCATCACCCATAAAGACCCCTGGCTCACAGGATAGCTGCTACACTTCGCTATAAAGACCTGCTGACACATCTCATCCACAGCATGAAAAACTATGGTTGTTAGGAGAGCATCTTGTGAACATATTAAAGTAACAACATTTATGAATCAACATTAGGTGTGATTTGATCAATAAGACAATTAATGCAAGTGACATAGTATAAGAGAAAAAAACTATTTAATCAAACACCGACTAGTGAGAGAATGTTATGGAAGAAATCTAATCCAATCCAAGAATCACCTTTTCAAATAAATGTTCACAGACCACAATGCATGCCAAATTCATGAAAAAATGTTACTATCTTGAACTAGATGTTATTGCTAAAATAAAATCTTGCAAGGAGTGTAATAAAAACCAAGATTTTGCAGTCATTGTAAAGTTCATTTATAAAGTCATCAACTGATTTGAAAAAATACAAGCAAGGTGTCATTGTTTAACCTCTGTGTTTGTGTCTACTTCTATTTAAAAAAAAAAAATTACTGCCTTTTACTACTGTGATGTTTAACTGTCATATATGGTGACAGTCAGGCTCAGTGACTGAAGCATCTAGCCTAGAAGCTTCCAGTAGGGCCCCTGCTTTGTATATAGACAGGGTGTCCTTTAGAGAGCCTGGATTCCTCCCTCAGCATGTAAGTACAGTATTGACAGTCATATTAACTGAGGATTCATTCCAAGATCTACTGCGGATAATAGTGAACAATCCACTCACCCCATATATAACATGATTTTTGTGTACATACATATGGCAAAGGTTAATTGATCGATTATGTACAATAAGACATTACCAACATCAGATACAGTAATAATATAGTACATTGTACATAATTTTACAGTACTGTATTATCTTTCTCGAATGAAAGGGATTTTGATGTTAGCCTAATTCTCATGAGACAATAGAGCAATTAAAAATATATATATCAAGGGATGATGGATCAATGAAAATCATGCTTTTTGTAGATTTTATAACACATACACTGTGATAATGTGGCAAGAAATACAATCAGCAAGAATGCTAGAGGCTAGAGGCAGTTCTGCAGGGAAACGCGGGTATGGGGACAAGAGAAGAATCAAGTACTGAGCGTAATTGGGCCGATGGGTTTCACCGTGTTATGGTCTGTACTTGCTTGGTGCCCAATTTGAAAGTTATGAACCGTTTATTTCTGGAATTACCAAATTTTATTTTAGACCACGGTATATATCTGTATTCCAAGATATGGTTCTGATCATCGTAATCTTAATAAAAAATGCCGTACACAGATACAAGGATATTAACAAAAGCAGGCCCTCAAGCATTTGATGTAAGTAAATCAGGCATCCAACCCCAGATATTGAGTAACTGACATCACCCAGCCATAGAGAGCCTCAGCATCCATCGCAAATCCACCTGCATCATCAGCACCGCTGCTAAGGATGCCAGGCCAATCCACCCACTATCTCAGCATGGTCTCATGTCTCAGCTGTTGCCAGATGTTGACAAGCCAAAGACGGCCATGCTGGTCACCTAAGCAACTCCCCTACTGTATATGCTTTTTCTGTTCCTGCTGGTTACCCCACCACTGGCAACCCACACAGCAAATTTCTCATCTCAAAAAATAGCTCCAGTGGCCTGTGCTCGGAGGGCTGCAGAAACTCATAATGTAAAAGATATGCATAATATAATAAAAACTCATTATGTAGTGGCAACGGGACATGCTAGGTCCCATCCTACATAGGGGTGCTCTGTCATTCCAAGAAACCAGAACCTGTTAATACACGAGCCTTGAAGACACACAGGGAAAACAGGGAATTCATACTATTTAAATATTTTGCTCCCTCCTGTTTATTAAAATTCCTAAAATTCTGTTTCTTGTTTTCATTATATTGTTATTGTATTTTTGCCTTCATTATTTCCTCTGGCAGAAAGGGCACATACCAGAATGAGTGCTAAGTGGAAAATCATCATTTTAATTAACTTCTTCTCATCCCTAAAGGGATTATCTGCTAATTGATTATATTCACACAGGAAAGTCAATTTATATTATCACTTCAGCTTATATACACCATACCAGGTTTTAGTTGGCAACAACCACAAATGCCTACTACATCATCATAAATAACAAATGCAGGACGTGATGACCCAGTCAGTTTATCATTCCTATTCTTGGCATGGACAATTTGGGAGCTTTTACACTGAACAAAATAAAATAAAAAAAAAAATGCAAAAGATTTTTGAAACATACATGGATTTGCAGTATCAGAAAAATCCTTTCACTCGGCCTACATTTACCATGTGATAGCTGGCAATTATTGTGTATGAGAAATAACCAATAACAATAACCCAATGCTGTTAACATACAACTCCCATAAATGAAACAGAGCACTCAGCTGCTTGCCTCAGGTATTTCCACCATTATCTCTGCAGTTGGTTAATGCATCTGCTTCATTCAAAGCTTTCCAGAAAGTTCTAACCTTCATCATGTCTGCATCATAAACTGTTTCATAGGTTCATTATTAGTCTTCATCCTTATACCAAATGAAGCACTTAAAGCAGTTCTTTACCGTATCCCAAATCACAAAGCAGGAATTTCAGGTGTCCTCTGATTATTTAATCTCTGGGAGCTCCCTGTGGTTCTATGTGACTCATGCTAGCTTGTGCTTGACGTACACATAATAAGGAAAAAAAAAAAAAGTCAGTAAGATTTTTACTGTCTAAATAAAAAAAACATCTTCGTGACAGTTCAAAATCATAAGTAAAGCATATGAACAACATCTACTATCAAACTATGTATGACTCAGTATCATTTTAAGGATACTAAGTATCATTTTAAAAACTCCTAAACATTAATTTTATTATTCTGATTCAATTTCCTGAGAAAACAATACTCCAGTCCAGGTAAGCTTGATGCCCCTAGGTTGCATTACCATCATCGCACAACTGGAGTTTTAATAATTTTTAATTATTGAACTATAACCATTCCGCAGATGGAATGGGGGCTCAGTGAGTAGCACTGGTGTCTCATACCTGCTGGTTTTATGATGCGGAGTTTCCATGTCCTCTGTGTGTTCTACAGGTTATCCTGCAGTTGAAAGACTTGGGGTTGGGGTTAGGCTAAAGTTGCTCATTATGTGTGTGTGTGCCTTGCAATGGACTGGCATCCCATCTAGCGTACTGGTCTACCCCAGGCTTCTACACTGTGCTGTCTGAGAAAGGCTCGACCCCCCATGACGCTGACCAGGATAAGTGGTAGGAAGAGGGATGCATAATTATTCAATATATACTATATGGGCAAAAGTATTGGGACACCTGGCCATTATATCTACAGGAACTTTTATGACATCCTATTCTAAATCCATAGGCATCAATACAGAGTTGGTCCTCCCTTTGCAGCTATAACAGGTGACATTCTTCTGGGGAGGCTTTCCATAAGATTTTGGAGCATGTCTGTGGGAATTTTTGCCCATTCATCCAGAAGAGCATTTGTGATGTCAGCAACTAATGTTAGAAGTGAAGACCTGGCTTGCAATCTCTAGTTTATCCCAAAGGTGTTAGATGGGGTTAAGGTCAGGGCTCTGTCCAGTCAAGTTCTTCCACACCAAACTCACCCAACCATATCTTTATGGACCTTGCTTTGTGCACTGGGGCACAAAAGGGCCTTCCCCAAACTGTTCCCACAATGCTGGAAGCTTAGAATTGCCCAAAATGTCTTGGTATGCTGAAGCATTAAGATTTACCTTCACTGGACCTAAGGGGCCTAGACCAACCACTGAAAAACAACCCCATACCATTATCTCTCCTCCACCAAACTTTACAGTTGACACACTGCAGTCAGGCAGGTAACGTTCTCCTGGCATCCACCAAAGCCAGACACACCCATCAGACTGAAGCATGATTCATCACTCCACAGAACACGTTTCCACTGCACCAGAGTCTAGTGGCAGCGTGCTTTACACCACACCACTACATCGGACGCTTTGCATTGCATTTGGTAATGTGAGGCTTACTTGCAGCTGCTTGACCAAGGAAGCCCATTCCATGAAGCTCCCAGCACACAATTTTTATGCTAGGGTTAATGTCAGAGGAAGTTTGGAACTCTGCAGTTATTGAGTCAACAGGGCGTTGGTGACTTTGACACACTATGCACCTCAGCATTCGGCGACCACACTCTATTACTTTAGGTGGTCTGTAAATTCATGTCTGAGTTTCTGTTGTACCTAAATACTTTCACTTTGCAATAGGAATGTGCATCTCCATCTCTGAGGCAATACGCATCCCAATGCATTGCCAATGATCAGATACATTAATGATTACATATGTAGCAATTTTTGTGATACGATACAATTCGACATGATACAATGCATCGCTGGAGATGCCTCCAACTTGTGAGAGACTTGCAGAGAATCATCTTGTGCCTCTAGTGGTTAAATGAATTAACACCAGTTGAGAGCTAAATAGAAAACACAAAATGAATAAAGCAAAATGATTTAACTCACTATTTTCATTAATAAACCAGATTTTACCGATGCAAAGATGTTAGAAACAAAGTATCCTAAATTCATCCCAAATTGTATCCAGTGCACACTTTTTTAATTGGATCAGTTGTATCATGAACTTCTACGCCAGGGCACTGATGCAAATTGGTGAAATGAGTATTACTCTGCGATAATACCACTTACAGTTGACTGTGGAACATCTAGCAGGGAATAAATTTCACAAACCTAATGCAATGGTGGCATCCTATGACAGTGCCACACTTGAATTCACTGAGCTCTTTAGAATGACCCAATTTTTCGCAAATGTTTGTAAACCTGACTGCATGGCTAGGTGCTTGATATGATGCACCTGTGGCAATGGGTCTGAATGAAACCTGAATTCAATGATTAAGAGGTGTGTCCCAATACTTTTGTCCATATAATATATTTATGTAGAAATATATAATATACATATATTTATTGCCTGTTATTATACTTCTTTTTTGTAATAAAGACACTTTAATAATGATTTTGTTAGTAAAGGCTAGAAAGTTTTTTTCCTAAACTTTATTTTGTTAAAGGTGGTGCAAACTTTACGGAGTAATACAAGTAGGTTAATGTTTTTCTTTTGTTCCCTAGAAACCCTTCCCACCCCAGATTAACACAAACTGCTGATAGGCACTGAAAAGAACAGAAATACAAATAAAAAATGATGGCAAGTAAATCAAAATAAAGCATGTTATGTTCTTTATGTACTGATATTTTTATTGAGGTTTTCATAGGACTGGTCCAAGCATCACCAGTTAGAAGTGCAGAATAATCTTAGCATTTTAAGGTTTCATTTTCAGTTTAAGGCTAGAAACAGTTTCACCGTGAAATGGTTTAAGAGTTATTAACAAGCAGGTTTTTGTTGTACAAAAACCAAAGTTGTACTACCATAATCATTCTAAGTGTATTTATTACACTTCAAATTACACGGTTTGCATTCACACTAAGTGAAACATTCACTGAAACTAATTCTAACCCTAAATTTCTCTAAAATGCATCCCTGAGTCTCCAGGGGTGGGTACTGTAGTAAGCAACCTCTCTTTATTCTTCCAATCAAAAAGGGGGCTCGCTCATGAGGCATTTGAGAACCATGAGTTTCACAGGTAAAGAAGCTGTGTATCTCACGACACATTTATAGCCAATAGAAGATATTCCTGGCTTGTTACTGCAAACGTTTGGCAGGTAAATGTCCACTAAACTCATTATCAGGCTGGGCTTTCAATGCTATACAGTGTTTCCCCAAGGTTTACAGCTTTGGGGGGGGGGGGCAATTATCCACAAAGTGTGCAGCTTTTGTTACTGCAGTGTATCTTTCTGGGCTTCTGGAAGAACATTTCTAGAGCCTCTTGATATGGGAAGTCAAAAACGTCTGGCCCATTTATTGAGATCCACATGCAGGCTGCTAGATGGTCTCCTTGCAGCCTATTGGGGATGTTTGTCTTGACCTGCAAATACATTAACTGTTAGGCTTTAAAAGTGACAGCTGATAGGTTAAAATAGTGATAGTTTAAAGCAGAAAATCCCATTGTGAAACGTATTTATTACCCTGTTAATGCGTGAGAAGTCCCTTTCACAGTTTACACTGCTGACCGGGTGGTTGACACGACATATTTTCCGACGCGTGCTCCCTGTCCGCTGGTGGGAGTGAGCTCACCTGTGTGTGCGCGCACGTGTCTGTGCGCGTGCATCGGGGCGGAACTCCGACATGCGCGATACAGAGAGCAGAGGAGAACTGTAAACGCGCGACCGTGTAGAGACAAAAATGACAAGCTGTTGTGTGAATAAGATACATAAGGCTATATAGTTTGTTTAATAAAAGGACAATGTATAGACCTATTCTATAAAAAGGTAATCTTAAATGACTTCTGTTGTGATCTGGCAAAATATAGAAAATAAAATTAACTTGACCTTCAAGGGGAGGCGGGAGGTGCCGTTGGGGGGGTGGGGTGCCCCCCCTAATATAATGGTAGGGGAAACACTGCTATAGGTATAACATCCTCAGGGAGAACAACTTGGTTGTGTGAGGTAAGTGCTTAAAAGTTCTGCAGAGTATTCCAGTTTGAATATTCAGCCTGAGGAATACATGCTGGTGTATTCTCACTGGTGCTGATGAATTTTTTCCTAGGGGTGGCCTGTATTTACTGTCCTTTATCCAATCGTGACCATGCAGAGGGCATTGTTGCATTTGCTGTGATGAAGTGAGTACATGACTTGCATAAGCTATAACTCGCTCATTCTGCTCTTGAATTTGGTGAAGCGTACACTACATGTGTTACCAAATTGTGCATAGGTGTGCATGTGTGAATGAATGGTGTATTGTAGGGCTGCAAAATTCTAGGAATTTTCAAAGTTGGAAACATTTCATGGAAATGAATAGTAATATATTGGAATTAATGGGAATACAGTGGTACCTTGGAACATAAACTTAATTCATTCCAGAAGACTGGACGAATTACATTTTGGTCGAAGGTCCAAGGTGAAATTACCCATAAGCAATAATATAAATGAATTTGATCCATTTCAGGCACCCAAATGATTGCTTATTTTAACCTATCAACCTACCTAACTAATGATACAAAGCATTACAAATCAATATAAAACTACTATACATGAAAAAGCACACGTACAAAAGCAGTAAACATGAAATAAATGACAATTTATGAACACTTTACCTGTTTAGAGGTGAGCTGATGGCATAATGGAAGTGGCAGCAGGAGAGGAGGAGGGATGGAGGGGTTAAAGTTTGGCATGGGATACACGTCTCGATCAGAGCATGTGAGCAGAGCGGCGTGATGACAATTTCCCTTCATCACTCATGGAGTAGTATGCTCCCCCCGCTTCCCCGCTCAGAGCAGCTCCAGTCAATTTTAACCCCGCTCCAATGAAATCACTCACTGCTCACTCTACAAAAGAAATAATCTGAATTGTATTTTAATTTTAGTTCAAACTGTAGCCTTGCTAACTGAGCAGCCAAATCCACATTCAAGTAGAAATGATTTCAAGATGTGAGCGGGTGACGCTCAAGTTTATTTTTCCAAACATGACACTCCATGCTTGTTCCCGCTCTGGCCGAAATACTTCCTCTCCCGCTCCACTCACATACTTTGGTCTTGATCCGTACAGGTTTTAGCAGGTCTGCTTTGTTTTGTCGTGTTGCAAGATTTCGGTTGAGTTGTGCCTAGATTTTTTTCTACCAAATTGGTAGAATTGAATGTGTCTTGACCCATACACGTTTAATCAAGAACGGTTGACTTCCAAGATTTTGGTCGAGGTACAAGTAACAGACTCCATCGATGTCCAAGTTGGTCGAGTTAAGAAAAAAAACATCTTGATGGCACTAATAGTGATATCACTGTGTAACCAAGTGCTTGTGAGTATGTATACATGCGTAGAAACAACCCAAAATAATCAGCTGCATTAAAACGCACTGCTTATAAGCCATATTCTATATTGTATTATTTATACAGTTGCATTTCTTTGCTGTATCTTACAGCTTTTGCGGAGTTCCACAGAATTCAATATTTCCAAAGTTCCCCAGTTTACCTTCCCATGGAAAGTTTCTGTAAATTTTCCACCACTTTGCAACCTTACTTCCCTTGGAAAGTCTCTGAAAAGTTTGCAGAAATATACTTGAAATTTTCCGGCTCTTTGCAACCCTGCTTTCCATGGAAAGTGTCTGGAAAGTTTGTGGAAATTTACTGGAAATTTTGCATCCCTTTGCAGCCGTAGTGTGAGTGTGCCCTGCAATGAGTTGGCACCCCATTCTACAGGTAGGTAGTTTCCTGCCTTGCTCCCATAGCCTCTGGGACAGGCCCCAGACCCCTTGTGACCCTAAATAGGACTAGCAAGAACAGAAAATGGACTGATGAATGGATAGCCCTTATGCAATTTTGTGAGGCATCCAAATATAGCAAAAGAGGCTGTGAAAAGATGGGATGGGCTACAACAGGAAGAATGAAGGCAGGCTTTAATGACTGAAAAGCATCCTCACATTCAGCGGTCCAGAGAAACAAGACACCCTGTTGTGTAAAGGCATGAAGGAGGCCTCACTTATGCAGTGTATCCCAGGGTAGGCTTATCACAGACCTAGGTACTACAAATTCTTTACATTGGGTTGGTACCCTTGGCTGGAAACAACATGTCCCAAAAGGATTACCTGTCTACAAGCAAAATGGCCTTGAGCTTGAAGCCAGTGGAACATAAATGATTGAAGAACTCTTGAAAGCTTTCCAAGTGATTAGAAAAAGTCTAAAGACAAGCACGTTATCAAGGTAAATTAAGCCATTCCAATGGAGGCCATGTAGAACCAGCTCCATCAATCTCTGAAAGGTTGGTGGAGCATTTGCTAGCCCCATTGGTAAGACTTTAAAGTAGCATAAGACAGACTCAATTATAAAAGCAATTTTTGCTTTGTCCTATGGATCTAGCTCAACCTTGTAATAGCAGCTTGATAGATCCATGGCTCTGAACCAGCAACGGTCATTTGTAGGGTTCATCACATGCACACATGCTACACCTTTCTTGACAAGAGTCAAGGTGCATGCCACCAAAGGACCGAATATCCGATATATTGTGAGGCTTAGGCTCTATGACACAAGTGTAATTAGAGGTATGATTTGGCTCACCTACAGCCACTGGATTTCGACTAAGATATTCATCTGGGTAATAAAGGAACAATCACAAGTGCTAGAGTCACAGCAATGCATTTGAAAGGGCCAGTCTGTGAGCTGAACAGCATCAGAACTGTCCATTTTCAAAGTTTCAAGTGCTTTTCTCCTAGGTCAATGACTGCTTGATGTTTCTGCAAAAAGTCCCATCCAAGAATAACTGAGTAGGACTTCTCACTACTCACATCTCAGAGTCAGTATCTAAGAAAATTTGACAGCAGTGTTGGAACTGCAACTGCAAACACATATAAGATGGGGGTACTATGTGGAGCTGAATAAGTCATATGCGAGCCGTAGTTATCATAACTTCAAGCACGAGGGCATTCAGATCAGCAGACAGCTCTTTTACTACTTGCAAAAGTCCAGGAGACTGGTGCATCATAGATACCATGGCAGAAACTGCCTCCTGAGTACCTTCCCATGGACAATATGGTGGGACCCTGTTCATGGAACGTAGCTTGAAGAACAGGATCCAAACCAGGAATGAATCACCAAGAACACTCCATGGCAAAAACAGGTTCACCATAACTTGGAAAAGCTTCTAGCACAAGTCGCATGATCTCAGCAACAAAAAATTCTAATGGCTCTTTAGGTATACATCTTGCATTAACAGAAGTTTGAAAATGCATCAAAAACTGTTTCCTCCCAAAAACATCATTAAGTTTGTTATATTCAGCTCATATTTCTGTTGTACAGCTGGTGGTAAAGACAACTAATATGCCAGAGTGTCCATGCTTAAACTTGTGGGAAGAATAGTGGCTACATTTTCAGGCTGAGTACCCTTACAGGGTTTTAACAGCAAGCTCCAATCTAGCTTTCCACAATGAAAAACTTTGTTTTACTTTGTTATGAATCACTCCCGCAGCATTAGTATGGTCAGTGGAGGTTTCTGCACCGACTGACAATGGGAAACTGGGAGGGAGGATGGTCTCATCTAATTCAAATGGGGGGGAATCACCACCTGACACAGAGTCCAACATATTTATTAACTTGCTAACACCATTCCATGTGGAAATAGCAACAGAAATGGTACCAGTTCATTCAGTTAATCAGTCCAGTGGTGACAAAAATATTGTACATCAGTCAACTCACCATGTTACCTTACCTTCTTCATGAGGTACTGGGACAACTGCTATTGTAGTGAGACATTAGCTGTTTGAAACTTTAAGAAACTTGTTTAAAAAAATGACAGAAAAAACTAAACTTGCTACCACCCCTCTGTAACCCTAAGTTTTAGGTCTTATTATTAGGTCTTACAAGGCTTGGCCAAGTTTCCAGAGCTGTGGATGAAGAAGATGAGCTACGGTCATAGCTGTGGATGAAGAAGATGAGCTACAGTCATTAAATAATCTTTATTTAGTTTCCAACTAAAAAGTGGCTTTGGACATTAATCTCCACTCCAGTCAAACTCACTCCCAACTCAGCCCAATCTCGCCTGTCTCTCCCTTTACAAATGCAAACGCAAATGCTACTTGTACAGCAAAATATATAACTAAAATTAAAACAACAGCATTACAGATCTGACCATACATTACAATACAAAACAGCATTTAACACGAAAACAGTATATGGCAACTGATAACTTTTTAATGAAATGTATGATGCGTGGCTTACAATAAAATAAAATGCAATCGGGGAATTTTATTATTATTTCCGATTTTCAATTATTTCTGTATTAGCAGGCCAAACATACCATTCCGAATTAATATTCTCTGGTGTGTCGTTACGAGAACAATCTCACGATGATTAACTCATAATAAGCAATTAATCCCAAGTTTATATACATTTTTTCATTCAGGCCTATGCCAACTGGATTCGATTTTACGTGAACGCCTGCGGCTTTTAAAGAAAGTTTGAGATCCTCATAGAACAAGCTTTTTAAACGTTATTCGCTGCATTTTCCAAACACCAGTGTCTACTCCGTCTCCAGTGTGCCGGCTGCACCCGTTCACAGAAACTAAGAAGTGATGTCACGTCATTTCACGAGTTTTACCGTCTGAGCGACTGCCGACAACGGAGTAGCTTACTGAAAACCCAAATTAACTTAACGAGATAAAGTTTAAAATAGTTAATCGTAATCTACTGCATTTTGGAAGACATTCATAGTCGAAAAAAAGCAAAGACTTATACAAGTTAAAACAATGGTACACCGATACTGAAACCAACTTTGCATTATGTTTGAGGGGTTATGTCGGAAAATAAAATTAAAGTCAATAACCGTCTTTAGTGCATTAAAAGTAATATATTGTTTTAAAAGTGCCAATATATCACAATCGTACAATTTATTTAAATGTGGTACTAACAAAAAGGTAACGCTTTATCGCAGTTTGAATTGCCATATAAAACTGGAGTCAATATTACAAGGTAACGAACTTATTGGTGAGGGACATACTAAAAATAATAAGGGTTAAAATGTCAGCATCTGGTTTGAGCTTCATCAGGATGCTGGGCAACCGTGTTCTCTTTCCATTGCTGCTAATTTCCAGGTAAGGATGCAGCATACGCACCCCGCACCTTTGCAATACAAATAATAACGGAGCAGACCGCCTCTGCGCCTCTCTTCGCAGTTTCTATCACTCCACCACCCTCTGCGCAACTACATATATATTCTGTTCGTGTTAATTTGGAGGCGAACAGTATCCAACCTACCGTTTCCAGAGACACGGTTCTCTATCTCGCCGCGTCCACCTTGTCTCGAGGAAGCACTAAATTGGATGTAGAGTCCCATATAATGTAAAATTCCTATTATCACCCCAAAGGATCCCATGGTTTCTGTTTAAAATTCCAGTATTCTTTGCCACTCTCTCACATGGGGCGGAGGAGATATTTAAAAATCCACTTGACTTCCAAGGTACTTTCCTTTTCCCTTCAGATTTACAGCAGAATCACTCCAGACGCAGGTTATACATAAGAAGCGCCTGGTTGGAGGCAGCGCGCTGCGGCCGCTTTGGCTTCCTAACTGCGGCGGAAGGAGATCGCTTCTGAAAGAGGAAAAGGGGGAGCGCCCCGGCTGGCGAATGGGAATATCAATTAGGCGGAGGGATCTAAGCGACTGATTTATTCATTAAAGTTTTACAAGGCAGTAATTCTTAAAGCTATAAGAGTATATTTAAACAGGGATTATTAAGAAATATCATCGTTAAATGACTGGAAACATCAGATAAAGCAGGAGACAACATTAACCCTCGAAACACCTAAAATACTTGATTTACATGTGTAAATATAGCCTGTTTTCATTCTCAATAATGCCTGTTCTGTTGTTGTGATTGCCCTCCGTCGCGAATTATAACTGGTAACTGATAAACTGAATCACATTAGTTGCTCTATAAAGATACCATATTGTTTGTCTCTTGAAAAAAATGCCTTAAAATATTTTTTAAAGTACTACCAGATCATTTCAGAACATCGAATAATTTCACATTCGGGTTATATTAGATTTACTAACATAGAACATACTTAAATGACTAACTGTATTCAACTTTACGCTCCAGTAACGACCCTGTATATTTTAATTAGGTGAAGAAAAAATGCAATTAATCAAAATAACTATTAATAATAGGCGGTCTTAAGAACAATGTCTTGATAGCCTCCGTATTCTGGTATTTTGAAAGTGTTCAAAGGTTGACCTGAGAAATATTTTCAAAGCACCGAAAAATTAACAGATGATACATCGCTTGTCAACTAATAAGCATGCCAAAGCGCATACAGAAACATCATGCATAGTTAATGCAGACGCCAGAATGAACTGCACTATAAAGGCAGAGAAGGAAAGAGACAGGGCAAATAAAAGAAATGCTAGGATGCTTCCAACCGAATGCGCCATAAAACGATGCGTGTTGCTTCATGAAAAATAAAACCAGCTACAGAATAACCGATCGCACTAAAGGTATAACATTTTCTTTATGCGACACAAACTCAGTTTCACTACAAAAGACGCGTTTGGGAAACTTCTCAGGCAAATATAAACTGAGGGGCTACGAGACGATTTGTACTTTCAGCTGCACGGTACTGAACAGCTGTCGGATAATCGGCCTGATTTAATCGATAGTGATAAATGATAGCGGTTTGACAGATTGTGGTTGCAGTTCATTTGGGGGTGGGGGGTAGGAACTGTTGTCTTAGGTTATGAATAGAACATTAGTTGAATAGAACGTTATAGATCTACAGCCTATTCGTTCTGTAAGCTAAAATTTTATAAAACAATATAAAAAACAATCCCACAAATTTCTCAAGAAAAACTCATTCATTTGTAGCAAGGTCCATTATTGTTTTTTTTTCCATTACATAGCAATTAGACAAATAACCGCAGAACAACTCTGACCAGGATGAGTGGTTAGATATTGGATGGATGGATGGATGGATGGATGGATGGATGAAGATAAACAAAACTAAGGTACTGTGTCCAATTCATTCATTTGGAAAGAAAATTATTCCGTGACCTTTCAGCTGTTTAATTGCTGTACAAGCACCACTAATATGCAGGTGCCATGATCAGTGATTACAGTTGTGTGCTGCGCCCTCCAGAACGGTGACAACTGGGCTGGCAAATCGGGCCACACATTCCTAGAATTAAGACAAAGGAGCTCAGGGGTTCCTTGCAGCAGATGTTAGACTGCAGGTGGCTATGGGCCACCAGGCCGTGAGCACGCTGAAGTGACCAACAACCATGATTATCGCTTGGATAACTCGAGCACTCTTGACAGGGTCGCTATGGAAAAGTTGTTCTTGAACCTACGTACTCACCCTCCATGTAGAAGTATGACAGTACGCCAGAGTGTTCACATCACGACAGCAATTTCACAGCTGTTACAATCACAATAGGAACTCTTAAAACCGTTAGAATAAATTCAGCCCTGATTTAATCAGCATTTTGGTAGAATCTGGTCTCCTTGGTAACTAGAATAAAAGCATACCTGTTAAGATCCCAGAAATCAATGGTCTATTGTACTTGAAGAGTATGACTATAGAATAACTGTTGAAGTCCAAGCATTATAAGCAATCTCTCTAAAATGAATTAACATATAGTCAAAATCTGCAATATAAAAAAAACAGCATCAGTTCATAGAGATTTCTGCTGAATGACATTACAAAGAAGGCAGCTGGAATGCTGTCTTTTCATACCCATCATGCATTGCAAGACAGTCATTTTCAAGGTTTTGTCTGTGGTAATGGGGTGTATATTATTTTTACAATTTGATGCGAGTCATTTCATAAGTGAGAACAATTCTGTATGGGCAGTGAGTGCCAGGCACCACAGTACAGAGTCCTTGTCATGTGTTCTGTCTCTTAGTTGCACACTGCAAAGCAACTACTGAGGAATTGTCAAACTAATGGGGGGGTGAACGTAGGAACATAATGCCAAGCTGATTCCCAGCTGTGATATAAACACACAGTAGATATCTGAAGGATTCCTTTAAAAAATATTCATAATGTTCCTTACGCAAGTCTGAGGATACATTACTGCACAAACAAAAACCAGTTCATGACAATTTGCATCAGGGGTGTCAAACTCGGTCACTGAAATGGCCACATTAAAATCAACCAATGAATCTGAAGACTGAAGTGTTCTGAACACCTTCTCAAAGTACTTACAGCATGTAACACTATTTTAATATATATAAGAAAACATCCAACATAACGAATTTGTATTGTTCAGTGACTTGTGTTTTTTTTTTAGATGTTAGCCTATGCTACCTTGGGTTTAATGAGAAAACCAATATGGCAGCATGTTTAGACAAGAGACCGCAAAAACTGACTATCTAATGAATTGCGCTATGTTAGCAAGGCAGCATATTTTGAAATGTTTTCATATACAACCCCGTCGCCCGCCAGCATATATAGATGGCAAGAAGTCATATACAAGCCAAAAATTCCAACTAACAGCAAGTGAAGTCATTTGTCTGTGTGAATTTGTCGAGACAGCAGCTAGGCAAAAGCGCAGGTCCCCTTGGAGTGCATCATTTTCCTGGGTACTGCATTTCTCATAATCTTGCTACAACAGAACACATTAGTGAGAGAGCTCAACCCTCAGACTCATTTGCCTTGTATCAGTATTCAATTAAAGGTGATTAAAAAGGAGAGGAGCTGTGTCTTCAGAAATCCACTTAGAAAGGGTGCCTGACACCAAGCTGGTAGAACTTAATCTTGCACTTATACAGTGATCCAGCGAAAATGCTTAACACAGTGAAGCCAGCTATTACGGAACAAACCAATGCTGGCCCATATTGATGACTGTATAAAAAACTACCCACAATACATTTCCAATATTAAGATTATGCAACAGGCCTAGGCCAATGGAGGCATACAAAGTCTACTAAAGCCCAAATTTCCCACTGTGATTGGTGCAGCCGTCTCCCTAGTCTTCTACGCAAAAACTTGGACCAGCGGAAAACTAAATACTCCTTTCATTTTCAGAAGTCTTCACTTTCTCCCAGGTATCAGCTCTGGGCCTCGGGCAGCTACCAAGAGGGTCAGCCCAAATTGAATCTGACATGTGCTGATGCCCACGTGGAGAGGGCGGGGTTATGAGAAGTCTGGCAATCCACCTTTCATGAGCTAAGTGTCTAAGACAGCCTGTTCGAGAAAGAAACCCAGTGATCTCAACTTGCAGACTTGGCTAATGGAGGAGGTACTGACAGCACATCAGCGTTTTAATAGTAAGAGGTGAACCCGAGGGGAATTCAAAAGCAGGGCCCAGTCATTTTGCAGCATAGAGAGAAGGACGTGTTAGAGTTCACAGATAGCAACAGACAACTGTACCTTCTCAACTTTTCCATTCTAGGACATTTCGATGACTGTCAATTATGAAAAATAATGAAAAACATCACTTGACTAGTTTGTTTTGCTAAATCCGGACAATGCATTGTAGTAAGACTTTGCTTTACCACTGAAAATGAGAACCTTTCCTGTAATTTAATAACTTTTAACAATATTGCCTTTCACTTGGGAAAAACAAACTAAAGATAAATCTGGTCCTACTTAGTTATTGAAAATTCTCACATTTAAACTCTTCAGATTTAACAACTGGCTCATTGTGGTGCAGATTTTGAGTGAAGTTGGCACAATGCAACACAAATAAAGAAATTATTTTAAACGTTCTTTAATTCTGAAATTGGGAAAAAAAAACTGATCATTTCAACTGTGAACAAATCTTAAAACAAAAGAGGAAGAAAAAAAATGTCATGGGGTCCTTCGAGCTGGATGTAGTTATTTTTCAATAACTAACCAACTGTGCTTGGCTCCCATAGGTCCCCAGCCCCACAGTCTTGTATGTGCATTAGCTCCTGCAACTTGTGGGCAAAGGCGAAAGCCTGGGAACGGTTAGAAGTTCTCCAGTAGAGCCATGATCCTCTTCTGCTCGCTCTCCTTGAACTCCTCAGTCTTCCCATCACCAAGGTTCTCCATATATTCTACAACACATGGAGGAGACAGGGTTACAGCAGACTTTAATCACATATCCCTGATAGTTGGGGACTGCATGTGGTAGCAGGGTATCTTTTGTAATCTACAAAAAAAGAGGTGGAATTCACCAGAATCCTTTCCTAAATGTCGATGATGCATATTAGACTATTTTGTGTGCATCTTCCTGCAGGGATCTCAGCTTTGCAGTAACCAACCCACAAAGAATGAGGACAGTATAAAAAATGCAAGGGGGAAGAAATAAATTATAGAGGGTAAAAAGCTCTGCTCTGTAAGCACAAATCCGATGTATGGTCGTAGTAATACAATTTCCCTCTTTGATAAATTACAAATTCACTTGGAAAAAAGTAGATGTAGTAACACCTCCTAGAGTTTTCAGTGAATTTTTTTGAATGATACAAATTTCAGGGACTACATATTTTTAAGAGATGTACAAGTAAGCAGATAATCATCTTAAAACAGTAAATGTTTTAAAGGGCACCCATCAGGATCTGTTTTGGCTGTGTGCTTGTCTCACAGTGTAGACGTATCCAAGCTCACAGAAATCCTTGTTCCTGTGATGGCTATAAAAGCACAGGACACACATTTGCTTGCAAGTCCGGCACTAAGGAACCATTTGTTAAGACAATTCAAGTCACAGGTCTCAGATCTGAAAGCAGCCTGTTTGTATGTAAAATGCAAGGTGGTACACAGGAGTCAGACTCAGGTAACAATTACCAGAGATGACATTTGCATAGCAGGCAAGGTGTGACAGAAAATAAATCCATACAATCAGATAAAACAGAAATAAAAAGGCGAGAACTGGAAAACCTGCAGGCTGCATCTATTTAAAAAAAAAAGACTAGACTTGGATACTGTTAACTTGACACTTGACTTAGAATTATTATAAATAACTTGTTAAGCTGCACATTCTGGAGACCTCCTTTACTTCCAAGTGTGGGGGCAGCCAGGCTTTGCAATCTTCCTGGTGGACAGTCAGAACTGCTCCTGTAATCCGGCTGACTTCACTGAAAGGAACTGCTATAAAAGTGTACCACAGTGCTTCATTTCTATAGCCATCTCACAGGCCCCAGGGTGTTCCAGCCCTCCTGCACCAACAGGACGGTAGTTTCCACAAAGCACCATGCTCCTACAAGCTTGCTCATATTCACCCTATTCTTATTCATCGTCTGATAGTTGTTACAAAGAGCAGTGCATACCTCTGTGGAGGCAGCTGCAAGCTGACACTATGATATCACGCTAAAAGTGTCTCTTCAAAAAAACTCAGTACCTAAAAACATGGGTTTTCACCCACCAAGGCTAAGCTTTGTGTAACAACTTTAGAGTAGACCCAACATGCAAAAAAAAAAAAAAATTCCCTGATCCTCTGAAGGGAACAGAACACTCCTTCAAGAAAATAAATGTGCACAGGTGCATATATTACAGGTCACAAACACAACTATGAATTAAATATGGGTGCCTTTTGACAGTGGATAATAAATATGGAACTATCATTAGAACGCTTGGTTCAAAGATCCAGCGTAAAAAAAAGAGAGAATCAGATTTCCCCCAACTGAGCCTATTTGGCTAGTAAGACATTTGTTTTAATTATGCATGTTCTACTCGCAAACCTTAGCACCCGTAAGCTCACAGGAGGGGTTGGGGGCTGAGTGCCCACTGCTTCCATTAGGCTGATGACAGTGAGAAACTGATGGACTCTGGGATGAAAAGCAGACCCCCTTAATATGGTTTTGTGAGAAATTCAGCCCACCTGTAGTGGTACCCTATGGCACAGCTGCATGGGCGCAGCAGTTAAACTCCGCTTTTCTGCCCTGAGGCTTCACCCGACTCAACCGGCATGCGACAGGCACCAGCTGCTCAAGAAAGAGCTTTTAATTTACTTCTTATTTCCATGAAGTCCCTCCTGAATTCTGCCAAATTCAACCACCCCCCACCCCCCCCCCCCCCCACACTATGGCTGCCCTACCTCCTCATGAGACACCATCTGCTGGGTGCACAAGGGCGGACGTGTGGTGTTGCCTGTTTGCTCTGCGGTACAACATACCCCTCGCCCTGAGGGACAAAATAGCGGCGTCCACAGGCCATTTAACATTGTGGTGGTTTCTCAGTTCCGTTCTTATACTCCAGGCCAGACTTAGTAACACACAGCAAACTAACGAGCTAGAGAGTCACTGAGGAACGGCAACTATTGCTAAGGGTTGTTTTTTTCGCCTGGGGGCTGTGCTCAATAAATAAGTAATCAATAATGCAATTAAGTATACTGCACACATGTAGACTAATTATGAAGACCCCATAATTTTGATGTGGTATTAATAAATCTGCTAGAGCCTTGCTGATAATGTACAACCTCAAAGCCCCAGGAAATAAATCCACAGGAGAAGCTAGACTAAGTTTTTTTGTTTTTTTTATAACACTATATTGATGTCTTTGAACTCCTGTTGGTGTTTGATCCTGCAAGCTGCTAAAAGCCTCAGCCATTAGTGCCCAACATTTGCTTCACCCCGGTGCTTTGAGCAAAGGGGGGAGCTATATTAAGACACGAGAGATGTGCCACATGTAGAACAGACAAAGGCAAGACACTTCTGGCTTAGCCTAAGTACCTTTCTTGACAGTATTTATCAACAGAGTGTGACAATCACTGTCTAATAAATTCAATGTTTCCTACTTTAAAAAAAGGTGAAAATTCCCAAAGGATATCAGAAAAATGAGGAAGCTGGGGGGGGGGATGGGGGATTAGACAGCCTTCTGTCTGCTGATAAAGATGTTACTGGCCTGAGGAAGGATGAAGTGCTTTCAGAGCATGAGCGTGATCGAGGGTTTGTCTCTGAGAGGGAAGGTGCAGACAGCATGCAGTCTGCCCTCAGCAACAGGAGGTTCCCCTACCGCTGCTTCTGACAAACCTCCCCGGGGGGGGGGGCAGAGTGAATGTCTGCCACCTCCAACAAGGTACAAAGGAGGCCCCTGTCGCTTTTCTATAAAAGGGGCAGGAATGGGAAAAGGCTGTAGTCTTTGGGGTGTGCCTCAGGCCAAAGGAGCCATGGAACAGGCATGCTGGACAGGTTACCAAGGTGACCTTCATTCCCACAGTGCAGAGATTAGTGTAAAAAAAAAAAAAAAAAAAAGTCAGTTCATTAAAATGAAACAAAATCACAAGCCGGTTTTGGGTTCACAATACTATGCGTGAATAAATGCAGGGCACAAGTCCTAAAATCCCTTAATGTCAATTGTATGCAGTTTCATTCTCCAGCAAAAGCATTTCTGCTTTTTTCCTACTCCCAAAAACTCATTTACGTGAAAGTGGTGGTACCATATGAGAAGGTATAGGTGTAGAAACGTAGGTGGAGGAAGCGGAGCTCCCACTGCCTGCAAATCACATTATCTTAGCCGATTCCCCTGCTCCTTCCTCGGTGAAAATGACACTGAATCACAGGAGACATACACCACAAATGCAAAATAAGTTTGCCGTGACGGAGACGCTCTACAGGAGTCGGAGACCAATGCAAGTAAAGCCTTTAAAAGGGTTAACCCTTGCAAAACCACCAAACCCTGACAGCATCTCGTCATGCATCCTGAAGGCATGTGCTTTGTGGTTGTCTTGAGTGAACGCCGACATCTTCAGCCAGTCACCATCTCTGTGCACAGTGCCTTTGTGCTTTAAGAAAACCACAATCATGCCTGCATGAAAGAAAGCTAGTGTTTCCAGCCTAAATGACTACCATTCCCTTTAACTTCCATAGTCATGAAGTGTATGAGAGCCTTGGTTATGTGGCACATCAATCACAACTCAACCATGGACAACCTCCAGTTTGGACTCTGTGTAACAGATCTGTGGACAGTGCCATCTCCCTCCCTGCAGCCTGCGCTGGGATATTTAGAAAATAAGAATATGTGCATCAAGATGCTGATCAGCAACTTCAGCTCTGCTTTAATACCATCATAACATGCAAACTGGTGGTAAAGCTGAGAGAGCGGCTATGAAACTCCACCTGTGACTGGGTGTCTGGCATTAATTAATCGACCACAGATTGTGAGAAATGGCAGCAGAAGATGATCCACACTGACTGTCAGGACAGCTTCAAAGATTGGCACGGACTTTTCACATCCCAAATTGATCGACCTCTCTCTCTGCCAGAAGAAGGCTGAGTCTAACATTATGGATGCCAGTCACCCAGCTCACACCCTCTTCACACACTGCCCTCTGGCAAGCGCTACTGGAGCATCACCAGCCAATTTCTTTCCAGATGCCATAGGGTCTCTTACAAACCTATGACGGGTATCTGTCCATCCCACAACCACTGTATGGCATTTTTATTATTGTCATTGTACTTCCAACACTTTCCAACACTCCATACTTTATTTCTCTCAATTAGCACAGCTCACAGAACAACCTCATCCTCAACATTCCACAACCGATTTATTATTTATTGTTACCCGCTTTCATTCTTATATTTCACTGTCTTGTCCAGTTTTTCACTGCGGTTTGTCCTGCGGCACTGAATGTATGAATACTTACCTCTCATGATGTGTCGCACCACTTTGATGGAGCCTCCTCTTAGGTTGAGGATCTGATGAACTCTCTGCTGCAGCTGAGAGTAAGAGAGACAATGGAGGGGGTCACCCCATGCAACAGACGATGACCAGCTGTCCACATTTTCACTGGACAAAAGGCGTGCTGCCATGACACATACTGGAGTTTGATACACTAATAACATATTGCTGAAATACTTCTGTGTTTTTATTTTTAAAAAATCGGAGGCAGATGGTAGCCTAACTACACGATATGTTGACAGCAATGTATTCCCCAGACAGCCCCATCAAATCCTTACTCCTCCCGCATTTAGTTTCAAGTTCCCACAAAATACCTAACTGAGCTCACAAAATCCCTAAAATGTGAACACGATTTACTTTTGTGCTCTCAATTTACTACTGATTTTTTTAAAATTTACAATTAATTTTTAATGTTAATTATGATTAAATGTAACATTTTGGTGGTCTGTGTTTTTTCCTAAAGAAACATAACTGCAAAGTCAGAAGCTGGAGTGCAGTGAGTGAATACTATGGATTTTATGGTAGTAATTTTTTTTTTGCTTAGTTCTTTATAAAATGCATAATATGCCTCCCGATTTAACCTAATCTTGTTCTGCTAGACCAGGCACAAAAATTCAACCAATGCCATAGCGGAAATTAGGCATTACGTTCATCTAATTCTTAATACTATGTAGGTAATAACCACTCTATGAATACATCTCTCAGCCCATATCTTCCTAATAATACATAATATCTCTCATTTCAAACTGATTCTCCTGTCCTTTTTTAATGGACAAAAACTTCCATTTACATATCTATGAATCAGGTTTTTTTATGAATTTGCCATTTATTTTAACAAGTAGGCTACACAGCCTTACATTACTTTTTTGCTCTAAATGGACTGCATTTATATAGCGCTTTATTCCAAAGCGCTTTACACCATGCCTCACATTCACCCATTCACACCGCACAATCATACACCGGTGGCGGAGGCTGCCATGCAAGGTGCCAACCTGCCCACCGGGAGCAATTTGGGGTTCAGTGTCTTGCTCAAGGACACTTCGATGGGGTCAGGAGGACTCGAACCTGCAACCCTCCGGTTGCCGAACGGTAGCACTACCTCCTGCACCACCATCGCCCCATTACATTGTAATCCATCGCTCCATCGCTCTACATTACATTGTAACGCAAACATACCAACAGGATAGAATATCACTGTAGAGCAAAAACACGTCCTACAGTTCCTTAGCTATCAGAGTATTCACTCTCACTGTGTCCCCTAAATGCCAGCCCCTATTAACTCAAGCATTAAACCACGCCAATCAGCCTTGCCCTCACTGTGTTGCTGCGTTTACCTAACTGGCAACGCACACCTTCGTCGATCAAACTATCAATCCTCATTAGGGATGCCATTTTTGATATTAATAAAAAAGGAAGGCCAGCCCCCCATCAACCAAAATTACAGGTATTCAACAGGTGTTCAGTCATAAAAGTGAAAATATAAATGCCTGATAAGTCCCAGAAATGACTAAGGCTTTTTCCTCTCCCTGTAACTGCAGTCGTGCATCTCATTTGCTGTTGGCCAGAAGCATGTAGCCAGAAGCTGAAGTCTAAAAAAAAACTGTGCCTAGATAGTTCAGATTTGGTGGCAAGTAGTCAGCGTGATTTCAGCAATTCATAAGAAATTATCCCTCCCCCCCCCTCCCCAACCAACTTTCGCCAGCAAATATAATTAACTGAAACAGAATTGAAAAATACCAATAGAGGACCGGAGACCTACTTTGAGAGACAGCTCCATATCTGACATGCCTTCATTTTTTATACAATCCCATGTGATTTTGAAGCTCCACTCTGCCTTTAACATGCTACTCAGTCGGCACTGTGCTGTGCTGTGCCGGCTCCCTGCACAGGCCTGGCGATGCCGCGGCTTGGCACAGGTACGCGCCCTAAACGGCTAAGAGCTGAGCTGCACCCCTCACACAGCACTACGCCAATATCGCAGGAGGGCTGCAGCGTCGCCGATCCCTTCACCTGGGGAATGCCAGCGTTACTGATCTCCACCATGATGTAGCAGATCAGCTGCAGGACGAAGAGGCCGGCATCCAGCCGTCGCAGGTAGAACTCGTCTTCCGTGGCGTCGTCGATAATCTCCCCACGTCTCACCATATCCTGAAAGAGCAGGGGGAAGAAAAAAATAAAATAAAATAAAGCCTGTTCACATTATTCTGCCCCACCGCTTCGGGTAGTCAAACTTCTATCTGAATTAAAGGCCAATTAGAAGTCATACAATCATCAAATTATTAACTAAATTTTATTGAGGGTTTTGTGCTACTCCAGAGTTCCTGTAGACAAATCTATCAAGCTGCTACACAAAGTCACTGTTTAGCATTTTCCCTTCTAAAGTTAGTATCCAGTAGTATGAGTAGCATGTTAAAGGCATCTACTTTTTAGTCTTGTAAGTGAGATCGGCGCTGCCATCCTCATGCAGGGAGTGTGTTACAGACCTGTAGCTATGATGCCTAGGAGGAGTTATTTAATGCTAGATATAAATAACGCCCCATTAGATTCAATCAGCGGTGAAAGGACACATGGGATGTACGCTTTCTTCACCACATAGAATAAACCATAAAAAAAAACTGATGCTACCAAGTGGACCAAATGCAGCTGTTGTGGTCTGCATCACTACGGCGTGTGGTTACATTTCTGTGGGGGTGCATGTAGGCTGTGCCTTAGGGTACATGGGTACGTCGTCTACATGGGTACATGGGTACGTCGTCTACATGGGTACGTCGTCTACATGGGTACATGGGTACGTCGTCTACATGGGTACGTCGTCTACATGGGTACGTCGTACCTATGCCGTCGATTCTACGCACAACTACCGGTATACATTAGGCTTAATCCCTACTCCTCCCAGATCCCCCAACCTATATCTAGCCCTCCTGCCCCTGGGTACATATACAGGTACAACAGCTTTGTTACTGTAGGAGAGGGCTGGGAAACACGCATACTTTCAAGAGAAGGTTCAAGATTTTTAAGACTCCTAACACTGGGTAGGGAGGAGGTGAGCAGATAGATGGATGCTTGTTTCTGGGTTCTGGTGATCGGTGTTTAAAATATGGCAGCAACAACTGGCTGTTTTCCTCTAGTTGGATGTGGAGAAGCTTAATTAATTTGGCTTTTTGTCCCATGTTGTTCAGTATGATCCAATCCATCTATGGGAGGACCAAAAAATACTCATTATAGGCTATAACTACTGCTGTCACGATTACCCCTGTAAACTTGATTAAGAAAAAACATTTGGCTTCTCGCTTACTCAGCAATTTGGTGGATGAGGGCAGATAAAGGTCTATATAAAGAGCAAAAGTTAAACTTGTGTAGCAAATTGTGCTGATGGACTGAGTTTGTTTTTACTCAGTATCATTTCTATGGAATCCAAAATATTATGGTTACCAGTTACTTTTCTCCCCTCACTATTTTTTGTTAATTACTCACAAACACAGAACACTGTGTATGAGTGAGTCAGTGACCCTTCCTTTTACAGTCCCCTAATTACTTAGTAATTACCCGGTATTTATATGGTAAATCCTAACATATTATTGGTTAATTATCACAAGTAATAAGTATGAAAATACAGAGAAACTACAGCAAAAATACTAAGAAACATCCCATAATAATTTAATGCCCCTAAAAGGCCCGGACACTCAAAAAGGTTAAGAGCCCTGATTTAACAGTTCAAATACAGATGGACTGAATTATTGAGAGAAAACAAAAATGCCGCCAAACACAGATTTGAAACTCCCTCATAAGGTGAGCAAAATCCCAACTCAATTTAAAAAAAAAAAAAAAAAGTAAAAAATCTAAAGCTTCCATACATTTTTATTCAGAATGCCTTCATCGTACGAATACAAAAATAAATTACTTGGGCTACTAAGCTTGGAATGCCTGATAACAACTCAGTCATCCTGCAAAGCTATTTTAAAAAAAAAAAACCATGATAAAGAAAGGCTTTCTGAACAGTCTTTCATAAACACACATCTCACTGTGTGACTGGTGCACACACCAGGCAGCCAGGCTGAAGCGTCACAGGGAAGTGAGAGAGGGATGCTGTGGAAAGACTGGAGAGGTTCCAGGCCTGATCCATACACACTACCTATCAATCCCTCAGCATACAGAGGGGAAAAGTCTTTTGCACACACGACTCAAGCTGTTTGAGAGGAGTCTGATGTAGGCAAGATGTGAGCGCTGCTGCAGAGAGGTTGGGGG
>JAODJU010000108.1:23377705-23388162 GCA_026776725.1 Gnathonemus echidnorhynchus
TAACAACTCTGAGCTATTAGTTAAGTTCTCCCCAAACGAGCTTGATGGGCCGAATGGCCCCCTCTCGTTTGTAAATTGCTTATGTTCTTACCCATGCCCTGTTCCTCTGTCCGCTATTGTATATATTGAATGTGTTACCGCTTAAATGTTTCCTCTGAAAATCCTGCTCCAAATCACTATGTACTTTGCATTTCCTTGTGTTTCCTTTAAGTCTTTGGTAGTTCTAGGATCATTTGCCTGCCTATGTTTGACTCATTGTGGTCCCTTTTGTTTCTTGTTCTTTCAAGTTCTACAGCTATTGTTTCCGTCCTTTTCTGCCACACAGTGCTGCCGCTTCATTTTTGAGGCAATTTGTCTGAAAACAAAACCAGGGGTAGATTTTCATCCACATACGTTTTTCTGAAGCAGTAATAAGATCCATCCTTGTCACATTCACAAGGTCAAATGTCTGCTTTGACCCGGTCCCTTGGCTGCCGCTAAGTGGTATTGCTTTGGTTTTGGGGTGATGCGTCTCAAAATTTAATCAGCTCCAATTCAGCACACATACATTTCCCTGAAAAGTTTTAAAATGATCCGCCAAAAACTTTTGAGTTATAGACTTAACAGGATCAAGTGTCAAAACCTTGCTACCAGCTTAGCAACCTTGGCTTAGACACTTCACTTAGATGATGGATTTTGGATTTCCTCACCAGCAGACCACAAAATGTCAGAAGGGGAAATCATACCTAGTCAGTCCTCAAACAAAACCACAGGCACCACGACAAGGGAGTGTGCTCAGTCCAGCCCTCTTTACTCTATTCACCCATGATTCCACACCCACCTACTCCATCCAACATCATAGCTAGAAAAAAAAGTGTTACTTTAGGTGGGAGTGAAAGAGGCTCAAGCCAACTTTCCATTCATAGGAAAACTCATCAGTATTCGGCGAGCGATGGAAAAAAAAGACAATTTTTTAGGCTTAAAAGGTTGTGTTCTGTGTTGAGAAGGGATACTTCATAAGACATCTGGCAAGGCAGCTGCAATTTTGTTTTCTATTTGTTTTGTTTCATATTCGTATTTGTATGCATATTTGTGTGACTAATTCGTAGGTGGGAAATGCACAGTTCAGCAATTAAAACAGCAGTGACCATTGTTCTGCTTCCATTATTTCCAAACATAGACAGTCCCATAAAAAGTGTGCCTTAATAGCATAATATAAATTGCTATGTGACTAAACTTTATGTTAAGATCAGGTTTGATTAGCTGCTAAACCGGCATAATGGAACCCTAAATTGGCATTTCAAAGACTGTTTTATAACATTGATATCTTTGAAGAAGAAGGCAGTGTTCTGTGACAACATTTTTTTAGGCTGCTATGGGTTATTTCTTTATGCAGTGATTTTGTGTACTAGTTTCTTGTTCCTAGTTTTATTCCTGTTCTGCTGAGTGTAAATAAACCAGCTAAAAGGTACTTTTCCCCAACACTTGCTGTCCAGTCGTGTTTTTTTTGTGTGAAATATTATTTTCCAGAATGGACATTTTACGTGATGTTGTTAATATGACACTAGACTAAATTGGTTTTATTTTATTATTGGTTATGTATTTTTAAGCATAGTTAAAATTATTTGAGAACGCAAACTAAACAAATCAATTGTAAAGAATAGTCATAGGGTTGTCATTTCAAAATAAAAACAGCCAGTTATGACTTTTCACATATAAATAAATTTCAGTATTTTACTGTAAAATTCATTTTGACTGGATTTTTTTTGTTTGCAGTATTGTACTGTATTTTATATACGGTATAATCACAGTAAGTTACTGTGCATGCTAATCTGCATATTTGCATGTTGTCTTTATGTAAATAGAACAAACAATATGTAGAGATGCATGATAATCGGTTACCATACCGACACTGCCATCCAATATTTACATTTTATTGTTATTCAGTGTTAGAAGCACCAGAGCTAACTACTACAGAAATAATGGAGAGGGAAATATTCACTTTGTGATGCACTGTAACTTACAATGCTACACAGGCAGTCCCCAGATTACGAGATCCGGTCCCTATGTCAGTCTTTAAGTCAAATTTGTAGGTAAGTCAGAACAGGTACTTGTGGTTCTTTATTATCGTCATTTATTCAATGTTTGGCTTAAATAGTAGCCGCTTCACATTTGTGAGGATTAGGGGTGGAAAATCCCTGCGATTGTTTCATTTTCAAATAATACTTGGGCTCCCCTCACCTCAACATATAATAGTCGGCCACCTTGAACAAGAAGTCTATTACCAATTTCTAAAGAAATAGTACTGTACACTTTGAATGTGAAATTGCCTTGTCACCTTTTATCTAGACCTTTTTACGTAATATACAAACCATCTAAAGTATGCCCCTGTATGTACAAAGTTACATTTCAGCACGAAATTTCACCACTGAAAAGTTTAAAAGTTACTGCAAAAAACACAAGATTCCATGGTCACAAAAATAGCTACAGTAACACAAGAGTGAGGCTGGCTGCTGAGACAAAGATGTGCTGCATAAGCATTAAAACTTTTAATATTAATGCTTTAGTCTGCGTTACGCATCAACTTTGAGTTTCTGCGATCTTTTAGCATGCTTCAAAAATATTTCCGTTTCACTGTTCACGGCCAATTCATGAACAACAGAAAGTGCAAATGTCAAATTTTCGAATGTGAAGGGGTTACTGTAGTATACAGTCAGGACCATAAATATTTGGACAGAAACAAAGTTTTTTAATTTTTAAGTTCTGTACATTACCACAATAAATTTTAAAAGAAACAAGTTAGATGCAATTGAAGTGCAGACTTTCAGCTTTAATTCAGTGGGTAGAACAAAAGCATTGCATAAAAATGTGAGGAACTAAAGTAATCTTTCTACACAATCCCCTCCTTTCAGGGGGTAATTGGACAAATTAATATAACTGCAAATAAAATGTTCAATTCTAATACTGAAGTCTTTGCTTTCATGCAGTCTTCTCTTTATGGTAGACTTGGATATTGATTCCTCTACCTCCTGGAGAGTGTTGTTCACTTGATTGACTGTTACAAAGGGGTTTCTCTTCACCATGGAAATGATTCTGTGATCATCCACCACTTTTGTCGTCCGTGGACGTCCAGGCCTTTTTGCATTACTGAGTTCACCTCTTTCTCAGGATGTACCAAACTGTGGATTTTGCCACTCCTAATGTTGTGGCAATTTCTCAAATTGTTTTTTTTCTGTTTTCGCAGCCTCAGATTGGCCTGATTCACCTGCATACTGAGTTCCTTTGACCGCATGTTGTATGTTCACACCTGTCTTCCAAATGCAAACAAGACACCTCAAATCAACTCCAGGTCTTTTATCTGCCTAATTCATAATAAAAGAACGAAGGAATTGCCCACACCTGTCCATGAAATAGCTTTTAAGTGAACTGTCCAATTACTTATGGCCCCTTTAAAAAGAGAGTGGCACATTAACAAGCTGAAACTCCTAAACCCTTCATCCAATTTGAATGTGGATACCCTAAAATGAAATGAGTCTGCACTTTATGTCCATGCCCATTGTATAACTTCAACTGGAATATATTTCAGTAAACAAGTAAAATAGTAAAACTTGTGTCAGTGACCAAATATTTATGGTCCTGACTGTATATTGTACCTTTCTTTGCATATAGAATACAAAGAAACAATTACTAAATTACTAAATATTATTATTTATTATTATGAACATAACTGTATTGTTATGTTTATAACTTATTATAAACATAACAATACAGTTTATAATAATAATGCACTAATAATAAAAGCAAGTACTGTACTGCAGCTCGATCCCATGATAATATGTACTTAAGGTGCGTAAATGAATACTCAGGCTGATGCTGATGCATGCAGTGTGCGTGTGTGTGTGTGTGTGATGTCCATTTAGTAAGAGTGGCATAATAAGAGAGCTTCCATTAAATACTTCGCGGAGTCCTCACTACTATAACGGGGCCCACAGACTGATGAAGCCAGGCAATGTTTACATGAGTGACACAAATTCCATACATATTATGAACATTGTATTTAATTCAATTTTTTAATAACATAGAAATACAAGTTATCCGTACGTCAGATGTTCATTACTAGGGCACTGCCTGTATTCAAACCTGCCCTAACTGAATTTAAAAGGATAGGTTGCTTTTTGCAAGATCAATAAATTTGGATGCATAGTACATTTTGCTTTTGATACTTAAGTACTTTTAAAACCAGGTTTTATTTGAGTAGTGTTTTATTGGATGACTTGGATTTGAGTAACGTTTAGGTGTGGTATCTGTACTTGTACTTTTTCCACCACTGTGATTAATGAAATGCTTCAGTATTCTTTAATGATAATAATCTTAGCCAAATGGAGTGCCGAATCCTTTGGTGTTTTAGTATATGAGAAGCTATAACAATCAAGATCACTGGATCTGCTTCCAATATATTACAAATGACTTTTTTTTTTCCACATTTTTAATAAAGGGCGGCATAATGTTGGTTAAGGATATGAACTTTTTCTCCCCAAAGAAGAGAACATATTTTTTCAGCTGCAATGCTGCACTTAACCAAAAAATCTGCAACAAAACAACCAGCTGTATTAATGAATAAAGCTGTAACTCTTAATGACCAAAAACATACAAGTAAAAATACACCGTCTCACCCTGTCCGAGAACCCCAGCGCAGCCAAATCCAGACTAATCATTTTGTTTTTGTCTCGGACAAAGAGGCTCAAAACTGGAAACTGCAGTGTTAACTGGAGGACTCACCTTCTCGCAGTCATTCTCCGTGAATTTGCCGAGGAGCCGAGATCTCTGTGGGGCTTTCAGATTCCGCAGCATTGAGGCAATTATGGAGCAAACATGCTCTGTTAAAAAGAAGGAGGCATTATTATCAATGCTGGTGCTTTGTATTCATCTGCTAACGGCAACATGGCAGGTCACACAAACATGGACCGGACAGAGATGGGGAAAAAAAAAAATACTAACCCAGACTGAAAATTTGGAAGTTTGTTTACTGGACAGTCACAGTGGATGCTGATGGTGTTTTTCTTAAAATCAATGAAATAGTCATTCATCTCCAGAAATATAAACGTTACCCCAAAATAGAAAAGACTATCAGAAAACACAGGCCCCCCATGCTATAAACTCTAAAGACAGGACAGCTCAGTCAGGCTTTCACATTCAGCAACCTCTGCTGATGAGCCTGTGAAAATGAGCTCAATATAATTCATAACCACTTAATTAAAATGAGATTTATTTTAAAGGCAGTGTATATTTAGCACATCCGTCATGTAACGGACAACGAGTTACAAAGCTTTCAATTAAGACAGAAAGATTACAAGAGCTGCTGTATGGGGTCAGATTGATAGACTGACACATTAGCCCTCTCTCCAGTTTCTGAGGGCTTGAGGAGTATGAGACACAAAAAACAGCAGTGCAGATTGTTATGTTCACATGGGTGTCTAAAAGGATGAGTGAACACCACAGCGGTGTACGCCAGGGAGCACATACCACTTAAGCTTCAACTGAACTTTATACATGATGCCAAGGGTCACAACAAAGGGAGTTTGAGGTTACACATTACAATTCTGATTGATCACAATCGATTCTGAAATCTGGGGGGAGAGAACCTGTATCCTGACTCACGTGGGTATACCAGTATACCCTGCCTGCATCTCTCAGAATGACCATATACCAGTATACCCTGCCTGCATCTCTCAGAATGACCATATACCAGTATACCCTGCCTGCATGTCTCAGAATGACCATACACCAGTATACCCTGCCTGCATGTCTCAGAATGACCATATACCAGTATACCCTGCCTGCATGTCTCAGAATGACCATATACCAGTATACCCTGCCTGCATCTCTCAGAATTACCATATACCAGTATACCCTGCTTGCATCTCTCAGAATGACCATATACCAGTATACCCTGACTGCATGTCTCAGAATGACCATGAATGCTGTTGAAATAACAACGTACCCCGTGAACAGCCTGACACCCCCTCCCCCCACCTAATTCTTACTCTTCCCACAGCCCCCAACCTCTACAATCTCTAGCGCCTGCACATTCTCTTTTACCTTAACAAATAAAAATCTTTATTAAAAGACCAACTTATCTCAATGCAATCAGGTATATCAGATCTGTGTCCGTGGCTGTCCCTTCATGTGCCAGCACTAAGTAACAAGGCTTCAAAAAGAAAAAAGCCTGTATACAGCGTTCCTGGTAAATTTTGAAAAAGATCCATCAAATCTTCTAGGGTTCCTGTATTTTCTGAAGCCATGCTTGCCTTTATTTGCTGCCACCTAGCACTGCTGAATCAATTTTCATGAAATTTGTCTCAAAATCAAAGCAGATGTAAATCTTCATCCATATAACATTATTGTGACGTGGGAATAAGATCCATTTAAAAAAAAAAGAATTTTTTGAGTTTTCACTTTCACAAGGTAATTTCTTCTGCATTCACGCATCCTTGCTGTCCCTGAAGCGTTACTTCAATTCAATTCATTTCCATGTAGCGCCATTCACAACAGTGTCGCCCAAAGGTGCTTTATATAGAGGTCTTGTGATACACTGCAACATCATTAAGACAGAATAATACAAAACTTTGGTACAATCGGTCTCAAAATTTTCAGATCTTCAACCATACAGTGTATCTGCAAAGGTTCATCCATCAAATACTTTTTGAATTATTGCACTAAAGATATAATTGTCTGAGGCGGTGACGCACCGGTGTGAAAACCATATGCATATATAGTTAGATTTAGCCAATAATACTAGTTACTGGAATTTTTAGGTCCTTAAAATCTGTATTGGAAACAAGAATTTTGGGAGAGATATTACTGCTAAAGAACATCAAAGTCTTAAAATTTCTTAAAACAAAGCACACTGAAGAAACAACAGGTAGAGAAAGTAAAACGTATGTAATTTGAAAAAAGGTGTTACAGGTTTATTTACTGCATACCAACTGACAACCTTTTAGGCATAGCTAGACATGTGCCACGTGATCAGAAAAAGGGCTGAAAATATAGTGTTTGACATATATGTAAAAAATATCCTGTTTTAGAAGGAACCACAAGCCACTGAGTAACACCAGCAGCTATTTGTCTCTTCTGTTTAATAAGCTTTAAGTTCTAATGCTAGTGAACTGATACTGCTGCTCATGTGGTACTAGCAGCTATTTATTCAATTCTTTGATGGCAAAAGCCTAAAGACCATCTGTCATTTTGACAAAGGGAACTTCATAAACAATTTCATATGCCAGGTGTAAAACAGATGCAGGTCGCAAACTTTCTAGAACAGAACTGAACGGACAATTAATCTTGCCCACATACTAAGAGTGTTTTTCACCTGAAGCATTCACTTTTAAAGAAATGGATAATTAGCTGCCAGCCAGTGAATATTATATAAACTAAACGCAAGAAAGAAGTGATTTTATTTAATTCATACCATGGTTCATAATTCTTTTGTGAACTTTTAATGGTTTATACTACTGAAAGAGACTTTCAACGAATAAAATCATTTTCGCATTCAACTTCTAAAATATGATTAAAAAAGAAAATGAGCTATGAGCCATTACAGGTGTACACTCTTAAATTCAACTTCATTTAACATTTCAATTAGCATTTCAAACAATTCAATGAGGGGGAAAAAATATTTAACTAAAACACTGATTTATATGAAATGCATGCAAATGGTAACTTCGGCTGAACGTAAGGTACGTTTCACACCGCGAGCAGCGAGAGCGTCAAGGTGAACGGAAGTCATTCATTCTCTATGGAGGCGCTTCGCTTAGCGATTTGGGCAGCGAGTGCGTCAAAATGAAGTTGAAGCTTGTCAACCTTATGGTAATGAGCTATGATGCAGTTCGGCAGGAACCAATCGGATGCTTTGCTAAAGAAAGTTCCACAGAACACAAGCGTGTAAACTTTTGTTCTGACCAAACGGTTCCCAGGCACTGTCGGGGTATCAACCGTGAGACAGAACACGTCTCCACCTGTCATTTTTAAGCGGCCCCCAAAGCAAACAAACTTGTAGCTTATATTTGTGTTGACTGACGATAGGATATAATTTGTCAAAGCACATGTAATTATGTTAAGACAAACACTACTGCTATAAGATCAGAAATTCAGTCCCACTCCAGTCATGACTATGCTCCTTTTACTTCCCTTGCTCCAAGTCAGACATATTAATTCAGCGTATCAGACAAAACAATGAACCTCTCAGTTGAAATTTTCACAAAATTTTTATTTCAGTGGCTATGATTAAAAGTCCAAATATTATCATACAGCAACCAATATAATGCATTACAGACTGAAACCTTTGCTCTTGAATAGATAAGTATTAACCTAGGTATACCTCAGCACTCAGTACATTTATATCATGTTGATGCGATATAAAAATGCATGTCTTCGTGGGTTTTTTTTAAACACGTCGTTTTATGTTGCCTATATACAGGTATTTTTACCGTGTTTACAGGGTTAATTAAGTTTGCGAGACCTAGCATTGTGAACAACCTTGCCCACCTTACTCCATCTATGTCAGAGAGCATCCGCGACATTCGCTAGTGTCTCAGACAGGGAGGTCAGAGCGATCGCTGACGCTCTCACTGCCCACGGTGTGAACGTACGGTTCGAAGATGAGCTGAACTGGGACTCCTCTGAATGACACCGCAGGCCTGTTTAGGAGCGCAGAATCAAAAAGCACAAAACAAACAAAAGATCCCATTCCCTGCAAAATGTCGTTAACTGGCTCAGGCAAAAAAGGCCATAGAGCCTTATCCTGACATATCAACTGTTTTTTTTTTTCTTATCTCAAGTGCTGTGTATATTACTCCCTTTCATCTCTTAGAAGATACTTAAAAGGCATCACATTTTTTAACCTACACATATGTATAATGCTGATCTGGTATAACTAATGATGAATCACCATGAGCACACTCACAGCTGTTTTGCTATTTCCTAACAGCCTGGGAACAGTAAGAATGTGACGTTTCTCTGAGAATACAGAGAAATGCATAGGTTTCTATATACGCATAATGTGACAAAAGGCAGATCTCTCACAGGACATTCATTCCACCTTCGTAATATTTCAAACATGGACAGCGCTTTAAGAGCTTTCAAATACGAGTTGAAATTAAACAAAGTTTTATTTAACAAAGTTGAGTATTCTGTTCTGCTTAGTAAATTCCAAAATGTTGCATTTAATACATTTGGGAATGTAAAATTCTGTGTGGGAGAAATTTGAACGGAATGCGGACGAGCATCGCACACGCATCTCCAGAACGACCATCAGTGGAAATAAAAATGCGACATGACCCCCCACTTCACACCCCAATCTCTCTCACCTGCATTATGACGTCCAGTCTCTGTCTGATTAAGATTTCATGAGTGATGCACACTTGACTGGAATCATATTTATTGAACACAAAACACTAAAATTGACATGAGAGGTCTACTGACTCCTTACACTGGAAACCTTAATAAACAATGAAAATTATATCATTAAAACTTCCACAGATTTCTGAGGTTACTAGGTAACCAGAGTGTTTTCTGTTTTTTTTTTCTTTTTTATCATACAAAAGGTGGTTTTTGCATTGTTTTATGCTTACATGAGGAAATTGAAGAGATTGTAAAGACAATTAAGCACACTGATATTAACTATGACAACCATGATAAGAAATGCATCACACACTGATTAGAGAATAAAATCAGTAACGAGTACCTGAATTATGAATGTACTTTTCAGATAGAATTACTAGCCGATTTTTACCAGTTAGATTTGATTAATCATACCACCACCCCACACATAGCAAAATGTATGTGGAGTATAGATTAAAATGTTTTTTTCCGATACAAAATGGGATATTACTTGATGCTAGTAAAATATAATGTAAAACTTTAAAAAGTAGCTTGAACGAATTAAGATTACAAATTAAGAGACAGCTAGACAGTGCAGTAGCATACAATAACGCCCATGATAAATTTTGTCGAATGAAAATATTGCAGCAAATCGAAGACATTACCATAATACCTCCCAAGCCTGCCCTACACACTATCCCCACCTCTACAAAGCTCTTTATTAAAAGCCCAACTTTGCGAGAATTGTCTCAATGTATTCAGGTTTGACAGATCTGCACCTTCCCTCATGTGCCACCACTGACTAGGACTTGAGTTAAATGAGATGATTCATTTCCCATCAAAACTTTAAAGTTCATGGTTCCATTTAATTAAATCACCTTACGAATTAACTGTATTCTACAGCAGTGTATTGCTGCCACTCTAATAAAATAGCATTTGAACAGTTTCTCCTTATAACGAGATATGTATCTCGTAATAACAAGAAGTGTCACATTATAATGAGAAAAACGTCTCAGGGCAGCTGAGGAAGGGCTCGCTGCAGCCTGCGGTGGACATCCAACCCCGCCCACATCCATGCGTGATGTCAGACGCCACGCCCA
>JAODJU010000108.1:23420083-23431703 GCA_026776725.1 Gnathonemus echidnorhynchus
ACTACACCACACACATCCAGAGCTACTGCTAGCACATCTTATCACACAATAAACCACAGACTGCAAGGAATAAAACAAAAGCTCATAATTGAAAGGAACACATAGAAAGCTGCTTAACTATAAATTCAAACCCAGCTCTAAGTGGCTCCCTTGTGATTTGTCTTTTTTTTCCTTTTATGTATACTGAAGTATGTGTTTTTCTTCAAAACATTTTACTGACTTTTTTTCCACGCCAGGAGGAGAAGAATTTCTCTTTTCTGGCTGTATTTATGCTATTTTCATCCACCGACAGCAGGACCGGGGAGGAGGAACTGGAGTGCGCCTACATTAAACGAAAGCTGCTGAACAGATCCACAGATGATGCAATAGTTCTCATCCTGCATACTGCTCTCAACCACTAGCATGACGATAAGGAAAACTACGCGGGAGGGGGCAGCGTGTCCCTCAGTGGGTTAAGCCTCTGTGTCTGTGATCTCTGTTGGGCCCTTGAACAAGACTCATAAGCCCCCAAAATTCACCAGGTGTGCAGGATAAATGGCCTGACCCAGCACTCTCAACTGTACATACAGTATTCTGCAAAAGTCAGATGTTTTAAAAAACAAAAGTATGTGATGAAGTACACAAGATCTATTGTTTTTTTTTAATTATTTTGACCAGACTATTGAACTGGGTATTGAGAATTGTGACTATCAATGATATTGGTACCAGCTACTACATTTCTGATATCTTACCCTACTAGTAACTACTGGACAGCATATCAGAGTAAATGTAAAAACAAACATGAGAATAAATTTTAATAAATTTTATAAATCAAAATCTTTCTCCTAAGTCCTTCGGTTGGATTGTCACTGATTAAAAGGCACCCAATGAGACCGCTTGTAAATATTTTTTTTTTTTTTTTTATCCAGAACAGCTCTTTCAGAATTATAATTTGGGTTTCAATTTGTTAGTACTTGAAATAAACAAGTGTATGTGTCTGTCTATATATATATATAAAAAAGATATACACACACAGCTCCGGAAAGGATTAAGAAACCACTCTATATTTTTTGGAAATCTGCATTAATGAATCCTGGTTCTGCTGGCAGAAGGCTACACTGCACAGCAGGCTGCTTCCACGCTCAAAGATTCTAAGACAGTGGTTCACACTGAAGCAGGGGACACTGGCAGTAACCAAAAACCAGCCAGCCAGAAGCAACTTTTGGCTGTTCTTTGTGAATATTACACCTGTTCACTTATATATGAAATATTTTTTGCACAGAATAGATATTTATTCATACATCATGCATCTCACATATCCATACAAACTGATCAATACAAATATCAATATACTAAACCTGTCAATAAACTACCTGCAATTCAGATTCCATATATTTATATTCTTATTTGTATGCTGCGGCATTGCTGCCTTATTGCATGCTGTCTATTGCACTTTGATGTGCTATTTGCACCCACTGTCTGTTGCACCTCTCTATCATCAATATCCTTCATCAATGAGGAGCAGGGAAGATCCAGGCTGGAGTCTGCAAAAAAACTTTGTATTTTACACAGGCACATACTGAAAATTTTGCTGCAGTCTCAATTTTTTCCAGAGCTATACATATATCTTGTAAACTAATAAATGATGATGATTTTTGCTATAAAACCAAAGTCATGGTTTGGATCATACCACATGTCATTTTTGAGATCAGCAAAAAATACAAAACATCATTCTAATTATAACTCTCTTCTAATTTCCATTAGAACGCAAAGCAATTAAAATTTTTACATGCCCCTTTCATGTGAACACAGAACTGCTCTGTCAGTATTTTAATTGCAAATCTAAAAAATCCATAGATGACACCCATCATTCTTTTTCTGTCTTATGTCGAGATCATGACTTATGTTTCTTGTGATCTCAACATAGCCAAATTTATTTTTTTGAGATAAAATAAGTTAACTCATGAAGACAAAATCTGTAGTCATGCAAACAGCATTTGTCAAGAGAAAGAGAGAAGCCGATTCCACCAAAAACGCCATGCCTAATGCAATTGAATCCATGCAGTTTATCTATCTGCATTCCCACTGAATATCTAACCTCACCTCCCACATGCTATACATAAGGGGGTAATTCTCTCCCACTGTGAGAAAGGAATTTCAAGCCCTGAACACATGTCTTTGATGGACTTCTATGGCATCAAGATTTAGAGAATTTTTACTGTAAAAAGTAAGTGACAGTAAAACTGTATTTCACATTACAATGGTTAAGAAGTGTGTGTGTATAACATACGTACACACACAAATACATATATATTATACACACGTGTGTGTGTGTGTGTTAATTGTTAATCAGAAGAAGAATGTTGTGATACAGCAACTCCTGAAAGGCACAGTCTAGAAACTGCTTGAGTTTCACTAGCAGTTTTTATTCTGGGATAACCAGCCAACTCCACCCCCCAACTTAGTGAAAAAATAACTGGAAAATACTGTCACAATACCATATACCATGGTATAACATGTAGATAGTGTGACAGTATAAGAAATTAAACACTGCCTAAGCACACTGCTAAACTAATGCATGATAAATTTGCACTATTTTATGCAAATAAACCTATGTCAGCTGTCTAATTACCAGTATTGCACAATATTTTATCATCATTTTACTCACTTATGACAGTAGTAGGTTAACACAGCATCTTTCACAGTATGTTGCACATAACTGGCTTAGAGGCACTGTGCAATGCTGGGCTGGGTCTGCAGTATAACTAATATCTGAATTTCTATAAATGATAAATCTGTTATATTAGAAATATTCAAATGTCTTTTTGAAAGGAGTTTCCCAGTCCTAATATTTATTGTATTGTACCATGTTGGGATTCTTGTACATTTATGTGCATGTTATTTGTTATACATTTATGTGGATGTTACACATGTATTTATTGTATATGTATTTATGTGTAGCACCATAGGTGGACCCAAGGGAAACTATTTCAATGCACTGTGTAATTGTTCTTGGATGTACTGACAATAAAGTACTCTTAACTCATACATGTATCCTGATAATCATTATGACTACAAGCAGCAAGCAGAGCTGCAGACCAGCTAAAATACGGTGGTAATTTGTTTTATTTTAGTGATAAACACCTTACACACCTTCTCGGGGTATCCTGTATTCATATTTATGCAGCTATACAGGTTTGATATCTGATTTTAGAAAGTGACGTGTTACAAAAGGAAATGTTTAAGACACCAAGAAAAATACATCTAAATATAAAGACATATTACCTTAAGAAACGGCAACGAGACGTTACAAAATGCAATTGTTTTTAAAGGAAACTAGGTGACACACAATTCTTGGACAATTAGTTACTGGTAAAATTACACTGAACACTTGGAATTAGTCCTACACAAAGAGACAGTGAAGACCACAAAATACACGCGGAAGTATACTGACAATTCTTGAATGTCAAAACTGAAAAATGTGATTTACACGAAAACACATACAAGACTAGACAGCTAAACAGAAACCCATGCTTTTAGGCCTGAGCTGTTGCTGTTGCTAGGAAGCGAATTAGCATGGTACCAATAAAAGTAAAAATTATGAAGTTTTTATAAAGAAAACAAAAATTACCTGATATCTCAATAGCTCGCCGACATCCATGACCGCTCATAAAACAATTAACGTGAATGGGTCGTTTTTGCTTTGTATACAAAATTCGAAAAAGACAACTCCCGCCGGTTAATTAAATCCCGAATAACTACCACCGTAAAGCGTTTCGCTGCCGTAAAATCGCTGTTGCAAAAAAATTTTGAGGGCATGTATTTACGTCACTTCCCCGCCGGAACCTCCCCCCGACGGAATGAGTGGCTAAACGCGCTGGTATATGAATCCTTTTAGTCGGGGAAACTGCGAGACAATTGTCTGGTTAAATTAGGCTGAACGCAGCTGAATTAAGTTAGTTAAATATACATAATGCGTGTTTTGCCGTGATGAGATCAATTTATCTTGACAATGTCATAAGTCTGTAAGAAACCTCAATACTGTCTGCTATTATATTATTATAACTATTATACTTCCTATATCCTGAGCATGAAGGCATTTTACTGTATAGACACTCCTCACTTAACGACCGTGTTCTGTTTCTATGACCAGGTCGTAAGCGAATCGGTCGATAAGCGAGGAGCTGCCCCTTACCAATTGTTCAGGCAGATTGTACTGGTAGTGGGTTTGTGTCAATCGTCTTTAGATATTGTTTTAATGCCACTTTTGCACCATTTATACCATTTTAGTGCATTTGTAAATGTTTATACAGTAGTGTACTGTATACTGTAATAAACAGTGTGTGACCAGTGTGTTGACATGTTTTCTCCATATGTAACAGGTGAAAATCTGTGAATGAGACTGTAATAAACAAAAAACACATGGAAAGATTTAAGAGATCTCTTAACATGCATAGCAAACGTACAACAAGCTGGTCGATAAGTGCTAACGTTAATCATCAACGGAATAAAAAATGATGCGCTAACACATGTACTGTAGACATGTAACGCGAATTACGATCGCTGCAATCCGATGAATCACTGTTAGCGCACATTAGCACTGTTTTGCACATTACTCAGCTAAAACAGTCCATATAGAATAAATGCCACCTGTACAGATTAAGATATGAAACAAGTTAAAATATTTAGAGCCATTGCTTTCAACGACGTAAGAAAAGTATAAGACACAGGAAAACTTTAACCTTGCGCGCATTCATGCTTTACGCACTACTGGAAGTTAATTGTCCAAAAATACATAGCATATGCATCAAACTAAAGGCAACGGATCGAAATAAAAGTCGATATTAAGTTGGGTGTCAACTGATATGGTATATCAAAATAAAGGTCAATTATACTGTCTTCCTTCGCTGACCCAAATACATTAGAGGGCAGAACAAACAACAGAACAGAAACGCCATGCTGCTGTTTCCAGGACCAAAGTTCTTGTACAACATCCAAAGCCGACTGGTCCTAAGTCAGGGTGGTAGGTAGACAGGCAGGCTGTGAGGAGTATCTGTATAGTTATAAATAATGGCCTATGAAATTGGTACTTTTTCCACAGCTCCCCCTGCATCGAGATAAGGGCAGCCAGTGGTAGGACATTGGGTGGTAGGGCTGCACAAAATCAGAACGTGATTATATGCCCTTTGTGCAATAATTACCAGGGCTAGGCTTCCTGATAACAGTGACTCTTAGCATCTTACAAAGACTTAAAAGGTATGCCTTATTAAAGTTGTTTACTTTTTTATACTTGGTCCCCAAACAATCCCTTAAGACATTTCTTAAGGGAGAGCATCTTAAGTACAATGCTACCAGGCGCTGTCCATGGTGATGGTGCAGGTTTGGTTGACATCAGTGCCTCGAGAATCGATCATTCCCTCCATGCCGTGACTGCCCGACTGCCTCATGAGAGAAAGTGCTCATGCCCTCACACCAGGTCACCCTTGTCCCCCAACCCCCCACCTCTTCAGCCTCCTCCCATGCCAGTAGTGCACTCCGATACCACCGGCACCACCGACACCTTCACTCCTCCACAAGGTCACTAGGTTCCACTGCAGTCTCACGGCGCTGATTAGATAGGCGTCGAGGTTGGAGCAGCCAGTGATCCGTCCAGTGCGATTGCAGTGAGGAGCTGGTGAGGGTGCAGAAAGAGAAGCTGCTGGTGCTGCAGGGGATTGAGAGAGAAGTATAAGAGCCAACAACCTAGCGCGGACCACACTGGAGGTGAAAAGGGCAAAGCTGGATATCATGCAGTGACAACATGCGCTAGCTGAGGCTGAATTCCAGAGGCCACACATTAGAGTGCTCATCATACTGCCACGTCAGCGTAAACGTAATCATGGTGGTAAACCCACTCCAAATATGTACATAACCATTGATTTCCAGCCTGTTTCTGATTATGTTACAGACGCTGAGCAGTCACAGGACCTTGACATGGAAGTGTCTCATTTCCATGGCAACACATCTGCAAAATTTCTGTTAAGTTTCAAATGAGCAGTATGTTTAATTTGTTGCAATAAAGACTTGTGTGAATCAATAGCTCTGTATGTTGTTGACCTTGGGATGACCAATGTCAATAGGAGTTGCTAAACCCCTTTTACTGGGACACATACCCCAGTGCAATCTCACAGTTGATATTTGGCAGTCGGGTAAATTAGATTGATAATATTAGGAAATTAATGGATGCTAATTCACATTGTGAAAGCAACAGTCTAACTGTAACCCAAAATCCAAGGTGAGGCGTGGGCCTTGCAGTGTGGAATCCTACACCCTGCCTGCACATTACTGTCCGTGCACAGCAGTGGTAATATCACTGGGTTAAGCAAATGAAGTTTACATAGCACATGTCATACACGCAGCAGGCATTCAAGGACAAAATGTGATTTGAGTAATGCCCCAGTAAAGCTGTATGTCTAGCAACACCCCTGTCAGTGGCACCCAGACTAAATGTCATTTTATTGTCTTAACATAAGAGAATGTCCACTGTGCTACATTGACCACTAGGGACTATTCCGGCGTTTTTTGGTGGGCAGATATAATTGACTTGTCAATGTCAGTGAGCCTGCAGTGTGGACTTTTCTCAACCTCACAAACCCAAATGTTTATATACTTTGACTTTGGCACATTTGATGTGTGTGTGTATTCTGACATTGTTTTGCCAGTAACTGCTTGGACATTTGTTTGGAATTAATTGAGTTAGGAATAAGAACGTCCCAGTGGAGGGTGTATGAGATATCAAGCAACTGGAGAAGGTCATGAAAAAGGTCGAGTGTAGAGAAATCGTGGGCATGAAGTGGAAATGTAGCTGAAAGACGAACTCAGGCATTGCCAAGATGCAAAAAACCAATGTGGGACTGAATTACTGGCAGGGATTTAATGTGTAGGGGATGGAACAGTCCAAAAAAGGGCTAAGGTCGTGTGATTGGTGTCTAAGCAGGAGAGAAAGGAGAAGAAATTCATCATCCAAAAACTGCTTGAATGACTTGGCATCTTGCTTCAGTGCTGGCAGCGTGAAGGGCGGCTCGCTGTTCAGGGGGGTTGTGAACACCGCTGTCTCCCTCCTCTTCCTGCTCCCCCGGCAAAGGTGCACCTGCGCCAGCTGCGAAATTGTGCTGTACGGCCATAACAACTGTTACTGTACAGCACCTGCTTGGTCTACATCGCAACCCTCCTGCCAATTTATGCAGGCACCCAAAATGCAGTTTCCACTGGTCAGTCACCCATTCAATTATGTTGCGGGTGCAGGAGTGAGTGGGGTTATAGTCCTGTTCAGCCTGTGTCACAGGATTGGCAACTGGAGTGAGTAGAGTAGATACCATTGGAAGGGGTAACCGCTGTCTCCGAGAAACACAATCTGGCCAAAGATCCCTCGTCCAGCATCTGCATCCACTTTTGTATTGGCCCACACAAAGCTATTGTTAATGTTGCCTAGCCACTTTTCCACCACATCTAGGATTTTGCCCCTGTGGTCCACCACCACCTGGACATTGATGACTGAAAACCCTTTCTGGGAAATGAAGGCCTGGTCCATCACAGATGGCAATGGGAGTAGTTGTCCCGCCCACCACACCTAGGACTTGGGGGATACCTGCCATCGCTTGGAGTCCTAGGTGCACCTCCATGATTTCATGTCTTGTTAAGAGCAGACAGATGTGATCTCTCACATGATATAGAAGGATGTTGGTCACAGTAGCCTTGCTCAGCCCATACACATCTCCAACTACCTCCAAGAAGCTCCTTGCCACAAAGAAGCACAGAGCCACCAGAAGGTGGATTTCAGACTGAGAGCGTGGTTACACCCAGGTGTACTGGTAAGACTCAGGGCCACAACAACTAAGAGTTACTTTATTTGCTGTCATGGGAGGAAAAACTTCTTGAGCAGTGCTGCATCAGACATGGTGTCCAGAGGCAGAAGTTTTGCAGATGAAATGATTTATAGCCGATAAAATGGCTGTTTTTTGTTTAACACCATTACATATATGGCTGCCATGACCTGACCCCATGACAGTTCGCTATATATTACCTCCTGCCCATATAGCCTCTGATTGTTTGCCAGCTTTTACCATTTTGGCAAATATATTTTAAAAGGCAAGTACAAGTTCAATGAAGTGCAACATGCATCTTTTGTAATGTACAAATTTATTTTTTTACATGAAAACAATCCCATTAATGTTGTATTGTTAATAACATTATTAGCCAGCTATAACTGTTGAATTATTAGGAGTGCATTGCTTTGCAACTTGAGATGTAACTGACTGAAACTGATAACTTTAGAGGTGTGCAGTCCTAACAGTGGAGGGCACCTGTCACGCCCAGGTCGTCCGATCCTCGTGTGTGCCACACCCCCTCATTACCCACGTGTACTACCCTGATTGTTCCCAGCTGTTTGATGTTATTTCCGGCTTGTTCTGTGTATATCAGTCCACATCTTCGTCCGTTTCCCCCAGATCCGTCATTAATGTTAGTCTGTCGCTGCTCTGCGTTTTCCCTGTCTGCCCGAAATAAACCCGTTTTCCCAATAATCCGTCTACCTGCTCCTGCTTTCCCGGACGCGATCGTAACAGCCACCAGCGGTATGAGCTGACAACATTGATAAGAGACGACTTAGGCCCCTTTTCACTCCACTGGTGCCAGTGCTGGCACTGGGGCTGGTGCTCGGCCGGTGCTGAAGTTGGAAACCAGCAAGAGCCTGTCTGCATTTCCACGGACTTGAGAGCCCAGTGGGAACCAGGTGACAACACTGCGCCCACGTCACAAACCACGCCCACTTTCCGACATTATCTTTATTTTGCGTTGCCTCGGTTACTCCGCCCACCTCTCATGACGGGTGCTTCATCCAGACCAGCAAAGGTTTGGTTCCGGTTCCCAGCTGATTTTGCGGCACTGGCGCCATTTTTTTTTCTGTGGAAAAACGTGGCACTGGTTCCAAATTGGGGATCAGCACTGGAACAGCACCAGCACCTTTGCAGTGGAAAAGGAGTATTAGAGTGGCTCAGACCAACCTTACAAAAGTATGTCTTACGGAAGGTATACTTAACTAAGGACATGTTGGGGACCACGTCGGAACGTAAAGTATAGCTTAAGGTAGAACTTGCGAATGATGTAACATTTATCCCTGGGCTTTATGAAGGTCATATCCTTATGTTTAATAAATGTGCCAGACTTTAAACTGCAAAAACCGATACACCACCAACATCTTTTCTTTACCTTGTTTATCCACAATATCTCATCTTTTAAAACCTCGATCTTCAGTGCTTGTCGCTTCAGTGTTATACCAAAACATTTCTGGTATACTGTGCATTAACACAATTAAAAAATAATAATTATTAAAAATTATTGCATACATTAACATGTTAACTTTGATAGCCCTTATATAGAGCCCTTTGTCTGTCTGCTTTTTGCTTTCCTTTAACAAACCTCAGTGCATCCTTGCTTTTGTCCTAGTCCCGTCTGCTCTGTGAGCTTACCCGTTGCTTTCTGTGAGTTTGTGTTATGTTCTTTGTTCTGGGCCCTGGTGGTTTGCTTCTCTTTTAAAGCTTCCCTTTCGCACTTGCACACTGTCTCTTCAGATTCCTGCTACTCAGTCCGTGCGCATCATGACAAAACCGTCCCTTTATTGAAACTCTTACTGCTTTCCCATTAATCAGCACTGTTTAGCAAAATTATTAACTTGTTCTGCAATCCCGGAAGGGGCCTCATTTTACAAGAGCCTGATATTCCCTTAATGACGTTTTCTCCCCCATTGTGCTGAAATTATGTGTGAAATTATTTTAATTTAATTCCGTCTATTCCTCTTTAGACAGAACAATATGATTTCACACAAGCTTTGAGTTCTGATTAAGGTAATCCACAGAGGTCGCTCCACTATGCTTTCTGGCCTGCAAATTCCCATTTCTTCAGTCACTGCAGTCAGAGGATTTCAGCTTTCCTTTTAGTTGTATTAGCATATCTAGACTGATGTAATATCAACAACCCAGTAGCTGAAATCACTTGTTCAGCCTGACCAGCAGGCAGATTTATACCCAGGACTGAAATTTTAATTTAATTTTTTTTTTTGAGCCTTTTATATTTAAATTTTTTAATTTACAGTTACTAACTTGCATTCTGCTATTACCTTAGCTATTTTGTGCACAAAAAGAATGAATAACAGACAAAGTGCAAACACATGCTCTCATCACAAGGTCCAGATAAAGGAGAAGAATGCTGAAGCTTCAAGGGACAATGTACGTAATGGTTTTCCTCTCCGTGATGTATCTTAATTATTTTCTGACTGTGGGAAGAGGGAAAGCAAGGTGTTTGTAGAAATAAAGCTAGGAGAGGCGAATGAATCTCATTTATGAACATGTCTGGAAAAGTCTTTGTGTGCAGATTCTTAAATCGATGAATGAAGTGACAATGGGGGATTTTACCAGTAATTTTTAACCAGTAGTTTAATATTTGCTTATATTGTATTGCATTAGCAGCTGTGTATTTTTTTATTAAGCTTGTTTTGCCATTGACTGAAGTCTGGGGTTTACATGTGCTTAGGCCAGACAGACACTCTGAGCAAAGAAGCACCAAAACATGGCTGTGTTGCATGGAAATGACCTTTATGTGTCTTCTTCCACTGACATAAGTGCTTTTAATTGCATTTTTTATTATGTGCTCTGGAGGGCTGTGTTAGTCACAATGGCCAAAAGCAATATTGCACTGTTCAGAAAGCCAAACATGTAACAAAATAAAACTTTTTTCCATTTATTATACATTTATAAAAAAAAGTTACAATCCAAAACGCCTGTGAATAATTATATAAAAATATATAACACAATAGTATATAGAAATATATCAGTATATACAAATATATTACCATTAGGCTAGATTCAAGTGACGTCTGCCTTGTCAACGTGCCTCATAGAGGAATCAATTCTAAACAACTCATCAATTAAAAAATAATCGCTACATTTAAAATGTGTAAAAATAGGTTTGACAGAAGTGCTTGTAGTGTGTCCTCGCAGTCCTCGGCCACAGTGCATGTCCTTGCACTCCTGCAAGAGAAGGACAAATGGAGAAGGCCACAAAGACAGAGATGATTGTGATTAGAAAAGTATTTGCACTGTCGTTCGTGTGCCTTTTCATGTCCGAGTACTCTCTCACTGCGTGTTAATATGATGTTAGAATGTGTGACCACCTCCTTATTTCCCTCGGATTAGTTGGCGTACAGCGAGATTTATTCTTGCTTATTGGATGTGCTGCATCCTTTTAAGAACATTTTATAAAAGAGCTCTTGTTTATCTGAGCTTCCTGTGTGCCTCACTATGTCTTTGTCACTCACTTGCCATAGTATTGTAGTAGCTGGGGACTAGGGGTGTGGTCCAGGTGTTTGTTAGGTGTCACCCCTTTTGGCAAATCTCTGGGGAGATAGCAGGTATGGAGGTTCCTGGGGGGTGGGTCAAAGGAGAGGTGGCGGGCTCTGCACGACCCTTTATAAACTGGAAATACTGGGGTGAGGTGTGGGTAGATATAGGGGTGGCATGCAGTTAGCTTACAAGATAAGATAAGATAAGATAAGATAAGATAAGATAAGATAGGACTTTATTGATCCCACAGTGGGGAAATTTGTGCG
>JAODJU010000108.1:23431803-23444005 GCA_026776725.1 Gnathonemus echidnorhynchus
AGTAGTGCCTATGTACACCCATACACAGTATGTAATATGGATAGTGGGTTGTGGAAAAAGTGCAAGTAATAATAAATTATATAATAAATTAAATTAAATTATAAATACAGTGTTAGTGTACTGATATTCTTTTTTTGTTGTTTCAGCTTGGGCCCAATGAAGTTCGTTATTTGCAAGTCCTGTCGTGTGATCGTTACACTTGGTGTCTGAAGTGAAAGCATTGCGCTACTTTGCATTTCTGTATTGCCGCTTCGCTATTTGGTACATTTTATGATTTTCTTTCTACACGTTTTTCCCAGCACTTGCTTTGTTGGAAATGTTTCGACCGGGGGTCACCGGAGTTAAGGCGGAACCAGACACAGCAGACTGAGCTGCATGCAGTACTGGTGACATCAGGAGAGCACGATGTAAACAAACATTCTGGAGCCTATGCATCAGATCTCCATGGGCTCTCGGCACCCCCATGAAGACACAAAGGTATTTGGGAAAGGCGGACTGGGAGGCATTTCACACTCGGTTTGAACTACTTGTGCTTAGCGGTCCTTGATAGCCCACCTGTTCCTTCTGTGGGGACCTTGATTCCCCCTGGCCCCATGCTGGCTCTACACCCCCGGCCCAGCACCCACCCCCAAGGAGCCAGTTGCACCCTAACTTAGTTACTGTCCACACCCTGACACTGCCTAACGGGGACCTCCCTGTGGGCCCTGTCCAGCCCACCCAGGCTTGGGACCAGTCCACTGGCACTGGCAAATCACTGTCTGTGGTCAGTGACATCTGGCAGTATAATTGTGATGGCCTGGATTAGATCTAATATATATAGCTCGTGGCTCTATTACTATGGCAAACAGTAGAGGTGACACGGGGTACCCTTGATGTGTGCCCCTATGTATCTCAAACAAAGGAGAGATAAAGCCATTTATTTGTATTGTGGTGTTAGGTGCCTTCCACAACAACTTAACCCTCTTAATAAAATCCTCATTCACATTAAACCTCTTCATACCTTCAAATATATAGTCCCACTCTACCCTATTAAAGGCTTTCTCTGCATCCATCGAAAAAAGAAGTCCTGAACTATGTAGCTATTCGAGGTGGTACATTATGTTAAATAGCCTCCTGGTATTATTAAATGAGTTCCTTCCCTTAATAATATGTTTATTTTTATCTGCTTCTAAGCTATAATTTTCAAGTGCTCGTTTGCCATTCTTGTCTTTGATTGCTGAAATGAAATTTTTGGATGGTGCTATTTTAATCAGTCTTGCAAGGTGACAATTGGGTTTATTGCCCTTTTCAAAGAAGCACTGTCTTGCATATAAATATATCCTTTTCAGCATTTTTGCCATTTAATTATTAAGCTGGGATCTACTTTCTCTAATTTCATTGGGGATTTTTTCAGATTTAGTAGTATAGACTTTTTTTTCCAATTTAGGAATTTTTTCTTCAAGTACTATGTTGGGAGATTCCTTCTCTTTTTTAACTTATATGTGAAATTATCATGCTTCTGTGTGCTTTATAGGCCTCCCATACTGTTCTAGAGTCAATTTCGTCAATATCATTACACTACAAATACAGTTTGGTTTGTTCATTACGGAACTTTTTGAATTCATCATCCATGAAATTAAGTGGGTTGAGTCTCCAAACCACAGAGCATTATATGATTGCGGAGGGGACATACAGTATACATTGTCACTGCAGCATGATCTGATATAGTGATTGGGTCAATACCTAAGTTTATTATTATTATTATCAGATGTGTCATGTAGCTAGCCATGAAAATGAGGTCAATGCAAGATGCTGTTTGGTGAGGTGAGGAGTACAAGCTATAGGCCCTGGTAGATTTTGAGTTCAAGAATCCCCAGACATCGACGAGATCTGATTCCCTGCATAATTTAGTCACTGTCTATGAGATTTTAGATGGTAATACATTGATAGCTGGCAACTTACCCATTATGGGGGAGAAAAAAAATATTTAAATCCCTTCCGAGAATAACACTTCTACCATCCATAACAGTCAGCTGTCCAAACACATCAATAAACAACTGCTTACTTTGTTAACTGGGAGCATATACACATCCCATCAGCATGTTCTCTCCATATAACCCTTTAATCATCACTACTTTTCCCTCCTTGTCTTTATATGTTGAGTTAAGTTGAGCTGAGTTTACTCCCAATGCGAGATTCTTATGAACAATAGCCACTCCACATTTTGGTGGAGAATGATGAGTAATAAATTTGACCTACCCACTGTCTCTTAAGTTTTTCATGCTCCAAATCATTCTGATGAGTTTCTTCTTTCTCTTTACAGGATATTGAGACTCTTTTTCATTTTAATTACACCATCCTCACCCTTACCATTGCCAGTACATATGTGAACACAAGTACAGCTGTTTGATATTTCCAATATAGTAGGACAATGTCACGAGCAAGGGGAATGCAGGCGGACAGATCAAACGAGGGATTTTATGTGAACTGGGGCAGGGGAAACAAAACAGACCACAAGAGGTCAAAACAGAGAAGCTGGCACTGGGGAAAACACAGGCATACACAGGGAATGATGTTAATGGCAGGGCTAGGGAGCACAGGACCAGGAAGCACTTTATACAGAGACTAACAAGGGAGCAAAATGAGAGGCAGCTGAAGGGAATCACTGAAGGGCAGGAATAAGACGTTAGACTAATATGAAACAGGTGTGGCTTGTTTGGGCCATGCTGGAGAAGGAAACAAGGATCAGCTGGGCAGGGAACGACAGACAGTGGCTGAGTCAATGTGAAATACATCAAAGCAAAATGTATCAAGCAGCTGCACATATCCAACAAAATTTTTTAAAAAGCCAAAGAGGAAAAAATAATGACATATACTGTATGAACAGCTCAGCAATGTTAGGCAGCAATAAAGTGAAGTTAGCTGAGTAGCTGAATCTACTGAACGGCCAGGTTATCCCAGCAATGGATTTTTTCCTTCCTAATAACCATAACGGCATGGGCATATTCTAGGATGATAATGCCAAGATTCATCGGGCTTGAACTGTCACATGGTTCAGGGACTTGGTTCAGGGATCATGAAGAATCATTTTCACACATGAATTGGCCACCACAGAGTCTTGACCTTGACCCCACTGAAAGTCTTTAAGATGTGCTAAAGGAGACTTTACGAAGTGGTTCAACTTACCTATCATTAATACAAATTTTCAGTGAGAAATGAAAGCAAATTTGGATGAAGAAAAATGCTGAGATGTTCCATAAGTATGGGGAAACCATGCATTGATGAAAGTGCACCATAATCAAAACTATAAGCAGTCCAGCAAAATATTAAAGGGGCAGTTCACCCAAAACTGAAAATATATATATTTTAGAGGGGCTTTAGAGGGGTTACTCAAGATAATCCACAGACTTTGCTGTAAGCAGTTTAATGTAGGAACTATTTTCTTCTACTGAACTCCACACAGCAAAACCGTATCACTGCACAGAAGATACATGCGCGGGCACCATTTGTGTCATTTTGATCATAACACTTACTTTAAATGGTCAGTAAAATTCATATACCTTCATAACTTATTCATCTTTCAGAGATATATCACTGCACATATATGTGATAAAGAAAGAGTCTGCAAGCTTGAAATGTTTAAAATAATCATCTCTGGCTCTTTGCTGGATAAAATGGAAAAAAAAGATAGTTTGAAAAGTCACAAAGGCACAGTAAATAAAAAATGGAACGTGACAGTTAATTCAATGCTTCCTAGATTTGTTTATTCCAGATCTTGCCTTCATCATTCCTCAGGGGGTACAAATAGGAGGAGTACACATCATGAGCAGATTGTGACCGCTCTGCATAAATGCTTTCAGCGAAATGAGGTCTGAACAGGCCATAATAGCTTGCTCTAATGGGGGATATGTTTCATTGTTTTACCCCCAAGAAATATTAATACCATGATTTGTTTAACATAGAAGAAGTCTATGATCTAATGATAGCTATTCAGGTCTATAGTTTATGACTTTTTACACTTCCTAGAGAGTAGAGCCAGTAAAATTTTCCATGCTATAAAATTATAACATTTTGAACAGAATCACTTTGACTTCAAGCTCTGCTCAATTTATTGTCTCTGACAATTCATGAATGGACTTTCATAATATTTAAACTTTAAATCATTAGTGACAGTGTAAGAACTGGAACTTTCATGTATTTGGGAAATCCATACGTGCAGTATACTAGGTATTCCATGTCGTGTCCAGATGGTACCTGTCTTTGGGTTTCAAAGCAAGTTCACCCAGAGGCCAGTTAGCCATGAGAGTAAATCAAAATTGTGGGTTTCTTGAAGTAAGACTGTTGAAGAGACGGTTTTCTTTAGCACACCTCTCAATGTATTGCAGAAAAATGAATGTGAAATAGCCTGTGGTAGGGCGTGGGGGTGTTAATTCACCCTATGCCTTCTGTCATTTCTGTCAATCATTTTATTTATTTCCCTCCAATCTTCCTATTACCGTTTATATCAATTTCTATAGGGACGACTTCATTTCACAGGTCGATTAATTTTAATTATCATGTGTCAAGCTCATCTTCATTTTTAAATGGCGAGACTGACACTTTATAAAAATCTCATTAACCCTCTGATATTCAATCTCCACATTTCATCAGGGTTCACCAGTGAGTCATTTTGTGGTGCTCAGTCAGCAAACAAACAAGATGTACCCCTGGAGGAGGCAGAAATGAAGGGAGTACTGTAAATGTAAAGAAGTATTTCCATTATGACACAATTCATCAGACTTTTACCTGACTACTTGTTTGTACTTAGATCTACTGTATAAAAAAACCAAGAAAGCCAAGTGTTATGTGTAAATATTCATTGGACTGTTGTCATTTGTGGAGAATAAGAGATAAACTTGCAATTTTGGTAACACTTTCTCTGAATGCCAAGTCTGTAATAATCTATGAACACATTCATAGCGCATTATAATGCATTCATAAAGAATTATAAACATGGCTATGAATATTTATAAAAAGCTGTAACACGCTATAGCCATGTTTTTTATGCATTATGAATGCTTTATGAAGCTCTCATGTATGATGCACTATATTTACCTTTAAAAAGCAGTAAAGTAGAATAAATGGTAGAGCTTTACATTAACTGCACCTTCATAATGCCTTTATAATGCATTCGTAGAACATTCATTGCACCTCCCTAACAGATTCATAGAAGACTCATATGCAGCATGTAAATATACCACATACCAAAGCAAAAGTGGGAAGCTGGTCAGGCCTACTTGCTAAGCTAACAAGGCAACCACACAAACCACCACTTCCAAGTATCTCTCTCACTAACACCAGATCTCTCACAACAAAATGCACAAATTAAAACTGCAGATCTCTGCAATTGAGACGTGGCCACACGCCCTCAAACCCGAGGTGGCCATAGAGCTGACAGGACACACAGAATTTCGCTGGAACAGAAACAAAGACTCTGGTAAGAGCAAAGGAGGGGGGCTATGTATTTATGTACATAGCACCTGTACAAATACAAAGATTATAAATTGTCACTGTTCACCTTATCTGGAGTATATGACAATCAAATGCAGACCTTTTTACCTTCCTTGGGAACAAATCGCCATTATAGTCACAGCTGTTTGCATCCCACCAGATGCCAACGGTAGCACAGCTCTAGGATTCCTTCTCAGTGCCATAAACTCACAGCAAAAAGCTGCCCCAATGCCACACATGTCAAATCAGGTGATTTTAACCACGCTGATTTAAAGACAGTCCTCCCAGAATTTATGTACATAGCACAACACATCAATTGTGCCACCAGGGGGTAGGAAACATTAGACAAAGCCTTTACGTTAGACAACAACAAGAGTTAGTTTTAGGTTAACATGACTACCACACTTAGGCCAATTAGATCACCTACCCATACTCTTAAACCTGGTTTACATCCTCCTTAGAAGAAAAGCTCAACCCACCACAAAGACTGTCAAAATATGGCCTGTTTATATCAGTTCAAATCCACCCCCTTGCCAGAGTGTGGGATATGCCTTCAAAGTAAAGTCTCAAAACTCATTTGGATTTGTTTGACTAGAACAGGTCACTGGAAAACACCAGCTTAGTGCTGATCAGTCAGATTATGGATGACGGTACAGGTCATAGACAGAACAGAAATCAATTCATAAGTAATTTTTTAAATTTGTGTTATGCATTGATTCTTCATTGTCTGAACCAAAGCTCTGTGCCCAATTAAATTCAATATTTTACCAAGACGGTTAACAAAACTAAGACAAATGTGCATCAGATTTTGTGTACCATGATACGTAAGATGCTTCTTGCCTGAACCTGCAGCAGCAAGTTCCTCTTTAGCTGACTGGTTGGGGAAAACTGGGCATTTTTATCCTCAAGACAGCACAATGACCGACTTTAAGAAGAGAATCTGGACACAGGAGAGCACCGTCACCTTCTTCTACCAGAGGAGTGTGGACCAAACCGTCAATGCCACCTCAGCTATGAGAACGAGAAAAAATTGTTTCTAGACACGAGAAAGTAAGATAACAATTGAAATTACTAAATGAGACCTATAATCAGCTGGGTGTCTGGGTGCTAATGCAGTGTCATTGGAAGTCAAAGGGGAAGCTGAACTTGAACTTGAGTTTATGGCTTCTGCCAAAGATCCCGAGGTCTGTATTGATAAACAAAAATGGACAACGTGTCTGTGCAACATCTGTTGCTAGTTTAGCCAACATGTCCGTCTACAAAACTGCAATTTTAGCACACCAATAACTACATTATTTAGGCTCTTGTCATACCAAACCAATAAGTATGCAAAGAAACTTGCAGTGTTCCAGCTGCTCAGCCGCCTCCCTGAGCATTGCTGTTATTGACTTCCTTGTAGAAGCCATTGTGCTACCGAGTGGGTTAAGGCAAGGTTACAGCTTTTGGTTTACCCAGTCATCGTTATTCAGACTGTACCATTGCACTAGCGGAGGGTGCTATGCTCCCCAAAGACATTAGTTACTGAGCCCTTAATGTCATGACTGTCAAGAGACAGGAGCCATTTCCCCTCATACCATCGACCCTGGTACAGCTCATGTGTAGCACTTACAATGTGATCCAGATGTTGAATCGCTTTGTCATTGTGTACATCAATGACATCTTGATTGTCTCCGAAGCCTGGCACCAGCACATTCTTTATGTACAATAGGTCCTTCGGTGACTCTGTGATCATCGACTGTTTGTTAAGAGGAAAAGTACAAGTTTCACAAATCCTTTATAAAATTCCTAGGTTAACAAATCCAACCCAGGGGAGTCCAGATGTATAAAGAAAAGATGAGAGCAGTGAAGGACTAGCCTCTGCCCCAGATAATAAAGGAGCTACACACTTCCTAGGGTTCGCTAATTTCTAATGTCTGTGCACCTGTAAGATGTGAAAGGGTATTTCGGGACTGCACAGATTTTTTTAATGGAGTGTGACAAGTGGTTATTAAGTCAGTTCAGTCTCCCAAGGCATCTCCTTCTAGAACTCTGGCACATTTTGGAACCGTTAGTGTTATTGAGTATTGGGACCTTTCAGTGGGAGATAGGTCTGGCATATCACAGCCCACAATTAGCAGAATGATGCCAGCAGTATTGGAAGCTATTAAGTCCTGTTCTCATCAGTACATCCAATTTCCCCACAACGGTGCCCAACAAGCTGTGATTAAGAGAGAATTTTATGAGTTTGCTGGGTTTCCTAACACTTGTTCTTAAAATTGTGCTTGTCATGACATAGACGTATATACAGACCTCCTCAATCTTCGTAACATGCCAAGGGAGGGACTTCCATTGCCAGCACAATGCCTGTTTTTTTCGGAACATGAAGGCACTAATCATCATGACCAAACTCATGCACATGCCCAAGGTGGAAACACAGATTCGACTGTGCCTCTGACAAAGGGGAGAGGCACATCGTGACAGATCAGCTAGATCACTAGGTCCAATGCAAACAAGACAAACAGCAAGGATGCAAAAAACCAGAGGATATGACAGGCTGGCCACAATGCTAGTTAGAGCACCACAGTTCAACAGCTGCCAGATCCAGGCAGGAGATGCTATGTACCTGAGGAACAGACACCACCTCCTACAGACACTTGAGAGCCATGTCCCTACTACTACAGAAATACTCAGGCTACTGCTATCAAACCCCCACTGGACCCACAGCACAACATCGCTGGACCACAAGTGGCACAGACAGAACACCCTCGTTCAGAGATAATATCAAAACCCAACTCCCTTCACAAAGACTACACTACAGAGACATGGACTGTTACACACACATTGCCCTTATTGTGAAATTTATTCCAGTTTATGACTATTCACACACCCTTTGTCACAGCCAGTTCTACTGCCAGAGACTGTACTGCCATTGTTGTAATTGGTTCCTCGTTTGCACCTTATTTGACGACTAATAACATGTAAATGTTATATATATATATATATATATATATATATATATATATATATACACATTTTTTTTTTGCTATATGTTATGTTACATGCTTGCATCTGGCTGACCAATCCTCTAGTGTTTCTCCTATGATTAGATGTTAATACATATGTACATATTACAGCTGTCATAGACATTGTATTCCAATGATACAGTTTATCAGTCACTGAGAAGGGGTATGATGCAGACCATGCTGATGGTTGCCCTGACAGCATCTGCAAGCGATGATGGTCGCAAGCTGAGGATTCTGGGTAGAATGTCGTTGTCGTCAATGGGAGCTACAGTGGATGCTAATAAAAAGTCACCTTATTGTTAAACAGTTGACTGGATGTCTGTGTGTTATTCCAGCCATAACTACAGGACCCCTCCTGAAAAAAGGCGCCTCTTCCCTCCTCCCGTCTCTGTGTAATGTGGTTCTGTGTGCCATCCTGACAGTTACACACCAAGGATTTTCCACATTTATGAAGTATGATTACTGAAACAAAAGCCTTTGCAATGAAATTGATACACACATAGAAAGGACTAATAATTTTGTTAAGGGAAAATGTTATAATACTACTACTACTACTACTACTACAATTACTACTACTACTACTACAATTACTACTACTACTACTACAAGAGATATTAGGAGAAATTAAGAAAATTTGAATGTCCTTAGGTATTTTAGCTTGACTTCAGCTTTTATTCAATGCAGAAGAACCTTTCTTTTACTTTTCAGGACATGATTAATTGTAAAAGTCGCCTTGCTTTGTGGCTGGGATGTTTGCCAAGCAAATTCATTACTAGAGCATCTCATTAGCAATCATTCGTGTCCAAATTTATGTTATTTAAATAGGAAGTATCTGAGAAATGGGAGCGAATCAATCAAGGAGCTACACATTTGACACCTCTGTGATTTGTAATGAATCTAATTTTGTAAGTCTGAAATTCATCACTTGAAACAATGGTTTAGATTTAATAGCAGTAATAACAGCAGAGCCATCCAATTAGATGCATGTCTACTGAGGCTGGATTGTGCACCAGAACCCTGGACCTTGGTAACATTTTAAGGTCTTGGGTAAAACTTGTTATTGTGACTGATCATACATAAAGCACAACACTTTAACCTCTACTGTTTGCTATAGCACTAAGGTTGAACTGAAAGACAAAACTTATTGATCTACAGGATAAACAGGAGCAGGTACATGAAATAAAGTAATTATTTTCGTCATTTATACTTTCATTTGCTTTTAATGTAAAAAATAAACTGTTAATAAACAGTTCAAAAGTTTGGGGTCACATAGAAATTTCTTGCTTTTGAAAGAAAAAAAAAAAACAAGTTTTCTGCCTAGAACGCCAACATGCCAGAGTTTGTCCATTAAAATAACACCAGATTGGTCAGAAATACCACGTAGACATTGTTAATATTGTATCATAGCTGGAAAAAGCTGTTTTTTTAGTGGAATATCTATATAGGTTTACAGAAGCCCATATCAGCAACAATTAGTCCTGCGTTCCAGTGGAATGTTGTGTTTGCTAATGCAAGTTAATCATTTTAAAAGGTCAATTGATCATTAGAAAACCCTTTTGCAATAATGCTAGCACAGATGAAAACTGTTGTGCTGATTAAAGAAGCAATAAAACTGGCCTTCTTTGGACTACTTGAGTATCTGAAGCATCAGCAATTGTGGGTTCAATTACAAGCTCAAAATGATCAGAAACAAAGAACTTTCTTCTGCAACTCATCAGTCTATTGTTGTTCTGAGAAATGAAGGCTATTCCATGCGAGAAATTGTCAGGAAACTGAAGACCTCATACAATGCTGTGTATCACTGCCTTCACAGAGCAGCACAAACTGGCTCTAACCACAACAGAAAGAGGAGAGGGAGGCCGTGGTGCACAAGTGAGCGAGAGGATATATTAGATATAGGATATATTAGAGTGTGGAGTTTGAGAAACAGACGCCTCATAGGTCTCAACTGGCAGCTTTAAATAGTACCCCCAAAAGACCAGCCCCAACGTCAACAGTGAAGAGGCAACTCCAGGATGCTGGCCTTCTAGGCAGAATTGCAAAGAAAAAGCCGTATCTCAGAATGGCCATTAAAAAGAAAAGACTGAGATGGGCAAATGAACACAGACATTGGATAGAGGAAGATTGGAAAAAACTGCTATGGATAGATGAATCTAAGTTTGAGTTGTTCAGATTAGAAAGAGGAACATTTGTGAGACACAGATCAAATGAAAAGACGTTGGAGGAGTGCTTGACAACATCTATCAAGCATGGTGGAGGCAATACGGTCTGGGGCTGCTGGTGATGGTAAAGTGGGAGATTTGTACAGGGTAAAGGGATTTTGAAGAAGAAAGGCTATCAATTCATTTTGCAACGCCATGCCATACCCTGTGGATGGTTAATTGGAGCCAGTTTTGTCCTACAACAGGACAATGACCCAAACACAGCTCCAAACTACGCAGGAACTATTTAGGAAGAAGCAGTCAGCTGGTATTCTGTGTATGATGGAATGACCAGAGCAGTCACCGGATCTCAACGCTATTCAGCTGTTATGGGAGCAGCTTCACCAAATGGTACGTAAGAAGTGTACATCCAACTTGTGGGAAATCCTTCAGGAAGCACCAGATGAAATCTCGTCAGATTACGTACGGTCTAAATTGACATCTAGAATGCCCAAGGTCTACATGGCTGTAGTTGCTTTGACAAAAGCAAAGTTTGAAGAACACAATTTTAATTTAAAAAAATTATTATTTCTAACTTTGTCAATGACTATTTCCTATTTATTTTGCTCTATTACCTATTCAAACTCATTTCATGTATGTTATCATGGAAAACAAGGAAATTTCTATGTGACCCCAAATTTTAGAAGGGTAGTGTATATTTAACGCTTGACTCAAACCCTGCATGTATTACTGGCTTAAAAATGCTGGGTCATTCCATTATAATTCAAGAAATGGCCTTTGCATCATCGTTTTGATTTTGATTAAATTTCGAAGGTGAATTACCCATACTTTCCAGAGAATTAAAAAAAAATTCTTGTATGTGGATTAAAACATCCAAGATCAGAGGACTCCCAGATCGTCTAATCGTGGATATGGATATCTGGATTAAAACATGGATATGTGGATTAAAACATTCAGGATCAGAGGACTCCCAGATCGTCTAATCGTGGATATGGATATCTGGATTAAAACATGGATATGTGTATTCAAACATCCAGGATCAGAGGACTCCCGGATCGTCTAATCATGAATATGGATACCTGGCTGCTTCAGTTCTTCTGAAATGGTGTAAATGTCAAGTTTGTTGTTACAGGCCTTTTTTGGGGGGTGGGGGCAGTTGCAGGGAATGTCCTCACAATTCTACCAGTGCCTGAGCAACATGTTGGATGAGGACACAGTACCTGACCACTCCTACAGAAGAGACAATTTTAGCAAGTTTGGCCCCTAATACACTGGTACCTCAGTTCTCGAACTTAATCCGTTCCGGACTCCAGATCGAATCCTAAGAAGTTCGAGTTCTGATTGAATTTTTCCCATAAGAAGTAATGGAAAACCAATTAATTGGTTCCTGGCCCCCCAAAATTATACCTAAATATGTTTTTTTTTTTTTTTAAGCATTTAAACACAAAATGAACAGGATAAAACAAGAAGAGCATTTTTTTCTTAATGGCTTACAAAACGATAAAGATCTTATCCCAACATTACCCCTGTCCTGCCCCGATCATCCGCTCCTTCCGTGTGCCACGCCCC
>JAODJU010000108.1:23447049-23475765 GCA_026776725.1 Gnathonemus echidnorhynchus
GGGGGGGGGGGGGGGGGGGGGGGGGGGAGCACTGCCCTGTCACTGCCTTCCACCCAGCTCGAATGAACCCAGCAGAACAAAGGTCACCGAAAAATAAGGATTATAGCTGCTGCACAAGCCATTTCTCTCACCTGCCTAAGCTCCTTAGCACCTTGGTCCAGAGGGAAGCGGGTGCCTGTCAATTAAATGAAAAGTACAGGGACACATATGCCATAGAAAGATAACAGAAGCAAAAATAATTCCCAGAGAAATCCTGATGATGATAGCACTAAACCCTGAATGCAGCTATGTTGTTGTCTTTTGAGGGCAATATATATCCATGGTGCTGAAGAGAACAATTATAAATTGTAAGTAAAACTAGTTATTTCACTATATAAATATATGTATTACATGTTCTCTTTTAGGCTTATGTAATTTGTAGCAGTGCAGTATGCAGTGCAGAAGTCCAGGACATGAAACCTGAAACTTACCCAGTTATTTGCTCAGCCCTGGAATCTGTGCCCAGCCTCATTCTCATGCACAAGCGAGCCTTTTTCCTTTGAAGCAGTGGGCCCCAGAGATTCGAAAAAAAAAAATAAAATCAATTACAGAGGCCACACGCAGGCAACCAATCAACAATTTTAACAAATCGACCTGGGGGATGGAGCACGCATGTGAGGGGAATTTGGGAGGTGGCTGGAGTGGAGCCATTAACTGCTGTATCATCAGAGTCATCAGAGGTGTAATTGTTCAATACCCTAAACATGTGGAATGCAGTTTATAAATATCTCAGGCTGACAAGCCAGACCTGCTGGTGGGTTTTAAAATAAAAGCTTTCAGAATATTAGGTTTTATCGACTAGTTTCTGCTGATAGTGGAATTAAGTCAGATAATGTGGCTTAGAAATACCTCGCAAACCTGACCTGAAAAATCAGTTGGAAGACATTTGCATGGATGGTTGGCTTAAATCTAAAATATATGTTTCTCGTGTCTTAGTTTTATCTTGAATCAGCAAATGTAGCAGCCGAAGGAATAGTGGAGAAATCACTGATTAACTGGAAGTTGACATGTGTGCGTCCAATTTATTTTATCATCTCTCCTGCCATAAGCTTCACCCTTATTAAACTACAGCTTCATACCTGAGTCAGTGTCACTAGGCAGTGATGTAATCAGAAACTCTAACAGCAGTGCTGGCTCTGTCACCTTCTCTGACTGGTGGCATGTCGACTCCCCCGGCCCTGTTCACCAGCAGTGGATGCTTTTCTACTGGATTCTGTTCAGATGGGCTCTGTGAAGAATACATGCCATACTATACTGCTATCCCAGATCCCAAAATCTAACTTGCATATTACACTAGTTCATACATTGGTAGTAATAATAATAATAATAATAATAATTTCTACAGCACTTTTCAAAACCCAAAGTTCAAAACCCCTGTTATGTTCCTCTTTTGTATGTTCCGTAGGACTGGACGATATGGACCAAAAACCATATCAGTATTTTTAGGCAGAATAGCAATACACGATATTTTCTGTTAAGCGTGCTAAATGTACTGTTTTAAATAAACACCACATGTGAGATATAACAAACAGTTTTAATGAAACAATGTGTGGGCTTCATTCCTTGTTGGCAAATATACAGCAGCTATTCAGTATAGACATTTGCTTTATTCCGAATTCATCTCAAAATAAAGACAAAAATCAATGTATGCCTGTATCTGTTGCATGGCTTAAATAAAGCAGTCACAACATAAAAGCGATTCACTGAATTAAAGTTCATGTGTGTGTGTCCTAATACTTTTGGCAATATAGTATATATACATGTTAAAGGAGAATATATGTATGTGAGAGTGCCAGAATGAATTATGGCTTGTACAGTCCCTTACATTATTCCAAACAAATACACTGAATAGAAATCAAAGGACCAGGAGGGGTCAAAAAAAAAAAGATTAGAAGGGATGAATAGGAATGACCAGGACTAACCTCAGACATAACAGATACGGAACTGACAAGACTAATACACTAACTGAACTAACATAAGAGACAGCTACGCTGAGTGATTTGGGGTGGAGGACTGGCACATATATACACAGACAATGACTACCAAAGCAGAAACAGGTGAGAACAGTTAATACATTAGGCTGGGAATAATTGGGTAATTACAGGATGGCCAGTGACCTCTGCTGGCCAAATGTGGACATGACAGCTGATGAGACAGGTCCTGACAATACCCCTCCCAAAGTGTACACTCCAGGTAAGGGTTAACCATCAGGACCAGGACAAGACTTGATTTTATTCTCAGACATACATTCTGAAGTGTGAGGCCATTATACAAACTGTTGTGTGCCCTACCAAATCATGGCTGATCAATGAAGCTGACCATAATTGGACCTGAAATATGGGATGCACCTGAGCTAAATTTCAAGTGTCCTGGCAAACGGTCTGAATACTTATGTCAGTGTTTCAGTTATTTTTAATAAATTTGCAAAAAGGAGTGGTGTTTTAGTGCAGTGGTTAGCACTGCTGGCTTACACCTCCAGGACCAGGGTTTGAGTCTTTGCCCTGGCTCCATGTGTGTGAAGTATACATGTTCTCCTCAGGTCATTATGTGGTATCATCCAGCAATTCTGGTCCCCCCCAGTCCATAAAAAATTCTGAAGTGAATTGAAGTTACCAAATTGTCCATAGCTGTATGTGTGTGTGTGTGTGTGTGTGTGCCACATTCTGGGTAGGTACAGTACATGTGCCTGTAGCTTCTGGGATAGGCTCATAGGCTCTGGACCCCTGTGATCCTGAATCGGGCAACTGGGTAAAGAAAATGAATGAATTTGCATAAAACTGTTTTCACTTGATCATTAAGTGAGTGTAGAGTGATAGTTGAAAATGAATTTAAATCATTTCGGCTTAAGGCTGCAATTGCAAATGACTTGTTTTTTTTAGATTGTATTCCTTGGAAGACTGTGTTATTATGACTACATTTTTAGGGTCTCTCTTGATGTGTCCTTTTGGAAAATTCTTCAATATCTGAAACACATTAACTAAAAGAAGCCCATCCCAGACTTCTGTAATCCACATTTTGGAGATCCAGTAGGACACAAACTTCGGTATTCACAATAAATTAGAAATATGGAGGTCAGATTTTGCATCCTGCAAAAAAAGTTCAGTAAGACTATATGGCTTTATTATGATATCAGCTTATCAATACGAAATATGAAATGTCTAATAATGAAAAATGTGCTTATATAACCTATTACCTAACTGAAATTATTCTGACAGATTGTTGGTGACTGGATGTATCGAGCCTTCATCTTGCCTCATAAACATTTATTTTCTCCTGATAGAGTAAGGTGTTAAATCATTGACATAATTCTGTATTTTGATCATACAATGAGGATAAATGGTATTGTCTATCAGAAAGAATTATGTTTCACAGTCCTTGCCCTGGTGCCTACAATAACTTAATTTATATCAAAAAGTAAATAAAAATAAGTTTGGCTCCTTCAACTCAAAATCCAGGACTCCTGTGTCCAGTATATTATAGAATCTAAAAACAGAAAATTACTTAAAACTGTGCTGTTTCTATATCTGAAATTCACTCAAACGTGGTAGAAAGGAGGAGAAAAACATCAAGCATGGATAAATATGCGTTCACAATCATCTGTCTTTTAATTTCAATGTTTGTAAAGCCACCTCCAACTTAAAAGGAGGTCAAAGTATATTCTGCCATACACATTCACTCCTAAAAGCTGATGAGGCCATTCTTGCCAAGTATTAGAGTGTCCATTTGATTTCTAAATATGATGGATCAGTAGCAATAAAAACTAAACATGATGATTTAGCCCCTTTCTCAAACTTCATTCAGGGCTGGATCAACTTTGAACACCTCAGAAGCAGTGATTGGTTATGCCGGAATTCCAAGTCCCCGTTTATACAACTCCCATGTTTTCTTTCTCTCTTCTGCTCCACCATATTAATTTTCATTAATTCTCATTAATTTTGCCATAATTTCCAAGGGTTGTCTCAGGAAGAGCAGGCTACTGTACACCTTTATCTGAACCTAACAGCTGTGTCCCAGTTACTGAGCACAGAATCTGTCAGTGGGAATTTAGTTTGAGGTATTTAGAATTAGATTTAACATCTATCATTTCCGTGGGCTGAATGGTTTTGTGTGAGATCCTGGAAAGGGTCATTTGTCACCAGGCACCTGTCTGTCCTGGCAGAATAGCTCATCAGTCAGGTGTGCAGTGCCGTTTAAGGTAACAAAGGGAGCCCACAAGCGTAAAACTGCTGGAGGACAACTGCCAGTGGCAGGGAAATAAACCTCAGATGCCCCCTGCAGTGGCACACCAAAGAATAACAGAACCAGTGAAAGGATTCCTCAGACTCCGGGGAGAATTACAGGAGGATCCCAGTCACAGTGGTCAGTTTGTCAGGAGTTGTGGGGATTGGATTAAATTTGTTGAAAGAGACATTTGGGAAAATGAGACACAGCAAAAATAAGTTTTAGGGGCTTTTGTGTTGGCAGTATGAGCTTAAAATGAGCCATGTTTCCTTACAGGGAATAAAGTTAGCGGGAAATACACAGTGGGGCTTGAGTAGTGGTTAATGAGCTAATGCATCCATCCATCCATCCATCCATCCATCCATCCATCCATCCATCTTCCATATGATTTACTGAATCCAGCATCAGCATGAGCCTGGAGACTATACTAGTCAAATGTCAGTCACAAGTTAGGGGATGCCCTGGATGGGATGCCCTGGATGGGATGCCCTGGATGGGATGCCAGTCCAGTACAGAATATCCACTTGCAACAATTCACTTAAGCTGCATGTTCTATGATTGCAGGAGTATGCTGGAGTATGTGGCAAACCAATGCAAACACAGGGAAAAACACACACACACACACACAGTCATGTAATCATATCTTTGTGGGGACAGCTCATTCATTTCTTGGGAAAAATGTTAATGCCAACCCCCAACCAGCCCTAAATATAATTATAAGTAACCAAACAAAATACAAGCATTTTTGCATTTTTAGTTTTTTCATTGCAGCCACGGATTTTTATAAAATTGAATTTTCTCATATAAGGACCAGGAAACTGGTCCCCATAAAGTAAAAAAAACAGGTATTCATCACATTGTGGGGTCATTTGGTCCCCACAAAGTAACCTGGACCACGCACACACACACACACACACAATATGGACAAAACTATTGGGACACCTGGCCATTACACCTACAGGAACTTTTATGACATCCCATTCTAAATCCATAGGCCTCAATATGGAGTTGGTCCCACTTTTGCAGCTATAACAGCTGCCACTCTTCTGTGAAGGCTTTCCTCAAGATATTGGAGTGTGTCTGTGGGAATTTTTGCCCATTCATCCAGAAGAGCAGTTGTGAGGTCAGGCACTGATGTTGGACGTGAAGGCCTGGCTCACAATCTCCACTCTAGTTCATCCCAAAGGTGTTAGATGGGGCTGAGGTCAGGGCTCTGTGCAGGCCAGTCAAGGTCTTCCACATCAAACTTACCCAACCATGTCTTTACAGACTTTGCTTTGTGCACAAGGGCACAGTCATGCTGGAACAGAAAATGTTTCCAAAGTGGGAATTAGAGAATTGTCTAAAATGCCTTGGTATGCTGAAGCATTAAGAGTTCCCTTCACTGTAACTAAGGGGCCTAGACCAACCCCTGAAAAACCTGAAACCCCATCCCATTATCCCTCCTCCACCAAACTTTACATTTGGCACAATGCAGTCAGGCAGGTAACGTTCACCTGGCATCCACCAAACCCAGACTTATCCATCAGACTGCCAGACAGAGAAGCGAGATTCATCACTTCACAGAACACATTTCCACTGCTCCAGAGTCCAGTGGCAGTGTGCTTTACACCACTCCATCCGACGTTTGGCATTGTACTTGGTAATGTGAGGCTTGCATGCAGCTGCATGGCCATTGAAGCCCATTCCATGAATAAAGTGTTCACGCACTACCTGGACATTGATGCCGTGTAAAAGTTTCCTGTCCACATGATCTTCTACTTCATTACAGTGACGGCAATGCTAGTTCCTTCTAGGCATTCAGTGGAGAACATTACAACATCTATTTGATCTCCAAATCAAACTGCCGAACTCGGCTCATTGGTAAATATTGTTTTTGATGATTGTAATTAATTCCATGAATATACTGCAAATAAGATTCATTTTCGTTAATTACAGGATCATAAAATGCTGTGTCTCATTTTAAACCAATATATGGTGCAATTTGTCATATTTTCGGACTGCACAATCAATGCCTCACTGCAAATTTTATCATTGGGGGGGGGGTTGGCTTCCGTTATCTCTTTAGATGGAAAGCAGTAACCCTAGTCATTATTGATAATTTGATCAATGAAGGTGTCCAGACCTCTCACCCACTGAAAACATTTGGCGCATCATGAAACAAAAAAACACGAGAGAGGACCTGCTGAGCAGATGAGATCCTATATCAGGCAAGAATGGGATAACATTTCACTTTCAGAACTCCAGCAATTGGTCTTCTCATTTCCCAAATGTTTACAGAGTGTCGTTAAAAGAAGAGGTGATGCAACACTGTGGTCAACATACCCCAGTCTCAAGTTTTTTTAAAATGTGTTGCTTCCATCAAATTCAAATTGAGCATGTATTTGTCATAAAACAAGATGGTCTCAGGTTCACCATTTGATATGTTGTCTTTGTTCTATTTTTAATTAAATATCGGTTTATATGATTTGTAAATCGTTGCATTCTGTTTTGATTTACATTATACACAGCATCCCATAATGAAGTAAAGACTTGATATTGTAGAATGGTTTGCCAGTCTATGAGTGACAACTTTTTATCACTATATGAATCTCGGTTGAAGAGCTGTTACTTGAATTTGGCTTACCTGCAACTCATCCCATAATACACCGATTCTATGGTTGCTGGTGCTGCTGTACGTGCCATTTTTACTTACTCTGCTTGCCCCTTAATGTCTTAATGCATGTTCTGACCACCCATGTTCTCTGCCTTCCTTGCCACATGTCTGGAAGGTGCACAGCGTCTGCACCATCTGAGTCCTGGTGCAGTTCCATGGAAGGGTGACATCGCAGATGTGAGGTATGAACTGAAACATCATTGGTGCAAACTTCAGTCTGCCACCCATCGCAGGCTGGTGTGAAGAACTGACTCACTGATGGACTTTTGGCTTAGTATGCCACCATTCACCGATATCTTAAAAGTTACATTTTGAGTTGTTCAGAGTGATGGCAGAATAGTGGAGCACATGACATAATGGAGAGCAGAAGTGATTATTTACCACATGGCTGCTGTACCTGGTGAGCTGGTTAGTGTCCAGAATGCAGTAGGACATGAACTGCACAACCTTCTGAGCTACCAGCTGTTGACACAAGAAGACAAACACCAAGTTTTCACTTAATCTCACAAGCTCAGTAAATGGACAAAAAATGCTGAAGGCTGCCAAATCTGACATAAACCCAGCACAAGTGAACGACCTGAGCCTAAATACCTGGGTGAGTAGCAGAGAAACCTTACCTTGAAGCCTGTGACTGACTGTACTGTCACTGAATACAGGGACACTGAATACAGGACCTTCACAACAAAAAACAGATTGTGGTACTGATTGAATGAACAAGAAAGTTTTAATATCAGACTTAAAGAGCACAGAGGAGAAAACATTCACATCAGGACTCAGCTGAGTCATTTCTCAGGTGTTCTTCACCAGGAGCTCAACTTCATTTCCACAAAGGCTGGTACAATGTTCAGCGAGTCCTTAATAACCTAATGAAATACAATATATTTTCAAGTAAATAACAACCTGCTTAGAAATGGCACATTCGATTTTTATATCACTAGATGACAGGCATATCTCAGCGCAGTGTCTGCTTTTAATTTAAATAGAATATTGCACCAGTATATCATTGCTCAGCTTATAAGTCATTTAAGGTTACCTTTCCTATAGAACAGGTCTATACATTGTCCTTTTATTAAATAAATAACATAAGGCTATTTAGTTTATCTTATTTACACAGCTTGTCATTTTTGTCTCTACACGGTCAAGTGTTTACAATTCTCCTCTGCTCTCTGCATCGCGCGTGGCAGAGTTCCGCCCCGATGCGCGCGCACAGAGACGTGCGCGTACACACAGGTGATCCCACTCCCTCCAGCGGACAGAGAGCGCGCGTCGGAAAATATGCCGTGTCAACCGCCTGAAAAGCAGACAAAAATATCTGCGTTTTATTAAACGCTGTCAATAAAAGAAACACATGGACACCATGAATCCTGTCGGTGTCCGTCTGCCCCCCCCCCAAAAAAGCTGTAAACCTAGGGGAAACACTGAACATGGAGAGAGTATATAACAGAGCATGTCTGACATCCTATTACCTGGTTGTGTGGTGATGTCATAGTCAAATTCTAGGTTGTCCTTTAACTTTCAATGCACTAGTTAACTGTTTCATAGCATGAAACAGCAGTATTTAATGTCCCTTGTAAAAAGAATGCCTCAAATTTTCTCTGCTGTTAAAACCGTTAGAGGAGATTACTTTCATGAATCAAAGATATGACATTTTCTTGCTAAAAAGACACTCAAATGGTGAACACACTGTAAATTTATTTGTTAGCAAAGAACATTGCATGTATGTTTTGAAAACGTTAAGTAACATTAATTAATGCAAAACATTAATTTTAAACTTTTGAATAGTAATATAATAATATTATTCATGTATGTAATATATAAGACCACACCAATATCACGGTAAATGTATTCCAGTGTTATTCTATTGGTTCGGATCCTGCAGTGTGAAATGTCTTCACAGGCTGACATGCAAAACCCCACAGCAGCTTCACTGGGGCAAAAGCTGCTGGAGAACATCAGGGTGAAGCTGTCACCTGAAAATATCCCAGATTTAAATTACTCACCTTTGGCAACCCAACCCATCAAAAGGTGCTTATTCGTGATATGCTGCTTTTATTGCCTTGTTGTTTTCATGTTGTGATACTTGTGTATGGTGAAGGCAAAGACAAGTTTCCACAAGTGTGCATAATAATCTTAACACGAGACTCTGGGGTGTCATTTCAAAGTGTGCCAGGCTCATTAGACCTCCACCACTAATGGCAGCAGGACAAGCAACACAGGATCCCACACCCAGCACAAGTTCTCAGTCAGACCATTCCAACATGTATTATTTTAAATTCCCACTTATGAATAAATGAATAAATGTAAACTATTTCATCATTCTTGTACAGGCCAGGTTCGCTGTTTGCATTACTCCAAATATGACAACATCCTCAATGTAGAGACACCTGAGAAGCAGTGTGCATACAAATCACAATATCAGGTAAATAACCCAATATTTGCCAGAAGTAAACAACACTAATTTTGCATATTGTATTTTTAATATCTAGCAAAAACACAATGGCTTTAGTGCTTGCGTATTCTCATAATCCTATTTGCAGACAGGAAAAGCTTAACAATGTTGTGGCAGATTATTAAAGATGTTCAGCCATTCTCCATAGCTGATGATGATGGGTTTAGGACCTTTGTCAACGTATAGGACCTGATCTGCATCGTTTCCGATACTGTGCCTTACATATCACAAAATGGACGTGTTTTACCATGTTCTGTGTCTTACATATCACAAAATGGACGTGTTTTACCATGTTATCCCATTACAACTGGAAAGCTGTTTTCATCACAGGAAACATGCACCGTTACAGCCACCCAACGTGTACCCACATAATATTATATTATTTTAGGTATGCATGTTGTAAAGAGCATGGTGTAAGCCAAGTACAAAGGCAGTAAGCAGAAGGCCAAGGCTGAGGTGGCCAAGACAGTGTCAGTCAGTCTAACAGCAGAGGTGGACATCAATACACACTGTAGCTGCCACTGTAGAGGTTCAGAGGTATAGCCATTTTATCCCTTTCAATATTACATCCCCTTTTATCTATTTACAAGAGAATTACCTAAATAACAAATGTTATGCATAAATTTAACACATATCTCTGGTTGTAGGTATGAAATAAAGAATTCAAAAGTCAGAGGTGCCATCATTAGACAAGCACATCCCTCAAACAAAATAGAAATATCCTTTTTTTCGGCAACAAAAATATTCATTTTACAGCTCAACAATAAGTGCACTTCCATCAGACAATCACTCCAAGATCCATTTTAGAGCAATCTGTGTAAACATCACACCCCAGCAGTACTATGGCCCCCCACCCCACCTGCCGATACAGCAGCACAGTCACATGACTAACAAGGACAGGAAAAAAAACAAAAAAAACAAATTATATTTAATTATATTTACTTTCCTGCTACTGACAAACATGATCCCCTGTGAAGTTCTATGACATTAGGAAATGTTCCAACCAGGTGTGATGCTGTGGTAATCATATACCAGGCCCAAGGGAACGCTCAGTTTTAGCAGATCAACACGTTAAAAGCTATTGGTGACACTAAAACAGATCCAGCCCCAACTCAACTGCCTATCACAAGAACTCCCTCCCCCACCGCCCCCGGCTCAATATCTTCATCTCAGAAGGGCCGTTTGCCTCCCAAGAGACTGCCAACCTCCACCCTGAAAGCGTCCCTACCTCTCCCCAGTTTAAAAACTCCTCTCTAAACCCCAAAAGGTGGTAGAGGTTTCATGCAACCAGTCAGTCCATTGCAGTACCTAACTGGCAACAACTGAAGAGCAATGAATGAGTTCGGCCCAGATTGCAGATCACAATATTTTATTTTAAATACAAGTAAACATAAAGGAACACATATTTCTTCAGAAAATATTTAGTGTAACAATTAGACCCTGCAACATTAATTCATTCAATGCAAATGACTTCATTTTCAGATTGTTCAAAGCATTGCTATGCATTCTGCTATATTGCTATACATTGTGAAACCCACTAGGTGTCTCCCTAGGATTGAAAAAGGGTTCGAAGCCAGCAAACAAATTGAGGCACAATATGAAAAATACCTCAAAAGATTTATGAAGCTTCATTGCTCCATCACTAGCACCAACCCCTAATAGACAGTCAGACATCTCGCCGAACGAGACCGATCCCACGATTCATTGAGGGCCAAATTAGTTTTTGGAAGGCAAATTAGCAAGACGGTCTTGCCAAGACTACAAGTACGGTCTTTGCATTCTTGGTATTGAGATTCACCCTTGCTCGAATGGGATGTCACACACCCTGGAATTTACAACTTTGCCAAGATACCTGAACGCAGCATTAGCCTGCTAGAAATCTGACAGGTGTCTGTGACGTATTGAAGACTGTCTGGTACTGTCTTTCAAGTAATAGTGATCGAGCACAGATTTTCCTCTCATCTGGGCTTTCGTTGGGAATCACCAAAAACATTTGGAAAAACTTTTTTTTTTTGTATGGTCTGAATTTCCCAGAAAAAGCACACCATCAGAAGATGTCTAAAATGAATTAGCATTTTGGATGTGTGTACAGAAAAATATACGAGTTCAGTATAACAGTTTTATCAACTACTCTTTCTCTGGTGTTAGCATAATTTATTGGGAGGCAAAAATGTTCCCAAACTACTGATTTAAGTGATGTGGGAGGGTCTTTGAACTTTCTAGCATTAGCTGTAACCAAACCAAAGCCACAATTAGCATGTTTTCCATGTTGAACGTCTACTTGTTAATTTAGGTCTCACCTATGTGAAGAAATGTATTTGTTTCATTGCAGACTGAAAATGCTGTAATCGAAAGGCACACAAATACATGCACTGTTACATTAAATGTAGACCTGAAATCAGCAAAATCTTCATAAAAATTGAGATACATATTAAATTGGCAAACCTGTGTCAATTTGGGCAGTCACTGCCGATTCCCACTCCTATTTTATGTGTTCTAAGCAGGAGCAATGCTGGAAAAAAGGGACACAATTAGACCACGAGGTATATAAAAAAGGAATGGAACAGTGAATTTTAGGGCATTTACAGTTGGTGGTAGCTTCGAAAATGACCTGTGCCAAAACAAAACCACCCACAGCTAGCTAAGGAAAGTAAAACCTATTTCTAACTTAATGTAGAAAAAAAAAACTCAACTCAACTCACCTCCCTCTCTAAACAAACACAATTAAGCACATCCCTACAACCAGTGCATAATCACAAATCTATACAAAGGAGCGACCAAAGTAGAGGGGTGTGGTCAAGCTCAGAGAGTGAAATACAGGAAAAGGCAACTAAAGTCAAAGGAGCAAGAACAACAATCATGATCACTTAAACAATCCAATGGAGAGACAGATAAAGAGTACACATAATACAAACGAAAATGAGTGAGAAGTAAAAGTGTTTCCGGCTAAAAGCGGTTTAGATTCACTTTCAGGTGGTGAAACAGCTTCAGAAATGGAGCAGCAGAATGGATGTGGGCTGGAATTCTGGAGTGGCTCATATCCAAAATATGGAATGGCTTTGCCAAATAGAGAACAGGACACAACAGCCATTAGATATGAATAGTTCAGGTTGAGAAAGTAAAGATTCAGAACAAGATTTTGTTTCAACCAACCAGATGTGTATAAAAAGTCACAGTTACCTTATTCAGTTTAATGTAATTTAACTTTAATATCCAGAACCCAAAATACACACATTCCTAATTGTTAATCTTTTTTTTTCCAAAATAGCTTAATAAAAACTGGTACTTTGCATAGCTGATCATTAGAAGAACTTGAAATTGAGATTAGTTGTAACAGCTGAACAGCCCAGTAGAGCAGTTTGTCTTCAGAGAAATTTGTATTCTTTTTGAAACACCTGTAGCTAATTTGGAAAAATGTTATACACAAAATCACAGCAAAAACCCAACACTGGCCACACTGAGGTGGGCTGCGTAAAATCTCCGCACTTCCCATCCGCTCTAATGAGGGGACCCCACTTTTTCCAGTGTCATCTTCACAGCTGATCACAGGGAAGTGGCTTTATAGTCGCCCCACCAATTTTTCTGAGAGCATTGCAAATAAAAACAAATTCAACAGGTGTTATCGTGCAATTATTTTAAAAGTAATGGAAAATCGGACAGACGACAAATAATTGCAAAACAGGGAAACAAAACCTTGAAGACTCTGAAGCCAATAATAAAATTTGCTTACAGGGGCAAAGGGGTGGGGGGGGGATTGTCAGTTGGTGAGCACTGGGTTACACTCAGGTGATTCCCTGCAGTCTGTACTGCTGTCCCTCTGAGGCTCACCCTCGCACATCCCACACACCACGGGTAGCCTTTTTGTAGGTTGTTGCCCTCTTTCGGACTAATTCGGAAATGAGTCAAGCACATCTCCAGGATCTCACTTTCATGTGGTTTTCAAAAAATGTGGGAAATTAATGCCAGCCTAGTCGGTTAATACTTGTCTACACTGCACTCTTCAATGGTTACGGCTGTTCCACCGTTACCTGACCAAACACCAAAGACCTGGATGCCACTTTATTGTGGAGAAAGTGTATTTGGATGGGATGGTGGGCTACACTGAGACATCTGTGGGGATAACAAATGTATGACATAACAGTCAATCGCAGGGAGAGCAGCACGGCAAATCCCTTGCTGATAATCCCTGGAACAGCAGAATCAGTCCTCTTTTAGTGGACATTTACCTTCCCCAGGCATCGTAGAGCAGAACAAAGCTCTCCAGATCATAGCTGATAGAAGGTGTACTGCATGATTGAGTGAAGAACACAGCTGGTATATAAAGCAGCAAATACTGAACCTGGGAATAAACTGTGCTGGATTCACACCCTCCAGGGTCAGAATTGGGGAACCCTGTCATACATCCTCAATTAACTTACGTTGCCTATGAAGTCAATTAAAGTTGTACAACATATTTTATTCACAAATGCAAGACAGTCCTCAGACGCCATGGACAAATCAGACACAGTTCCAACAGCAAATGGAAGTAGCAATCATGTATATCACAATCCTCAACATGACTGTTTTCTGGCAAGTGAAAATACTGGGAATGAGACCTTAACTATTACAGCGGTGCTCACTGTGTGTCCATCCCGCAGATGACGACCTGGCCAAGCATGCCAAGATCCCCATTCTTCAGCACGGGAGTCCAGATCAGGATGCCAGTCCATCTGTCACAGGGCACACACTCTCACACACTGCAGACAACTTTACAGATGCCAGGCAACCTACCCACATCATTGGACTGAGGAAGAAAACCCACACAACAGAAGAACACAAATGCTACAGACAAGCAGAAAGGAAATTAAATCCCTCAACCCAGGAAACAGCCACTGAGCCACCCCAATGCTTAAATAAACAACTTGCCCCTCCACATTTGTTATGGTTTTTCCAGTTCAAAAAAAATGTTTTAATAGCACAGTTCACACCATTAGGAAATAACAGCGAAAGAAATTAAAGAATCATGAAAAGACTTACAAAATGGCCGTTTTATTATGAAGACTGGAGGAGTAATCAACGCTCATGCCATTGACCCAAGGTGTCAAGAATTTGATCGAGTCCCTTCACAGTATCCCAGTGGCTTTCAGCCATGTCCTCACACTCCACAGCCAGTCCACATATGCAAGCTTGGCCTGGCTAATGAACAGCTTATTATTAAGATAGGTGTGGCAGCTGTAGCTGGTGTAGAACAAGCTTCTTGGCTGAGGCGGCTTGAGATCCAAGCTGAGAGCCACTATGGACTCCCAGCCCAGTCATAAAATATTTACACAGCACACCTTTGGCAGCTTAGGGAGACAAGCTTTGGAGTGAGATTCATTTGTTTTTTAATAAAAAATAATTTTTAATTAGTGACAATTTGGAAAGAAAATGAAAGCGGAACATTCTAGTTCCAGTACAACAATAAGATTAGGACCAGACCAATAAATTAAAATGCGTCATTAAATCACGATCAGGTCATTCAATATATAAAAATTAAGAGCTTAGAGTAAAAGTGGAATAAGGAATTTAGGAATGTGGTTTAAAAGAACAGCATGAGTACAGAATAGGAAAACAAAGAACTGGCAGTCAGAAGCCTTCAGAGTTGTTAATGGTATTTCATCTTAAAAGTATATCAGCACAGAGAACTGCTGCTGCCTTTATGTCAGTTTCAAACTGTGGTATAATGTTCAAGGGGCAGAAGGTATATTAAACGTACCACATTAATATTAACCAATAAAATGACTGCAAGTTTCTGATGTAATGGCGGGCGATGCGTTTTTCCATCTGAAGTGACATAACACACATCATAAATGTCTTCAGCATACTTATGCTGACCTTATAATGCATACCATGCATTTTAAAATAAAACCAAGTCAGGTATGTGAACATGTGAAGCTTTACGTTAACATAAGTTATTGCTCAAGTAAAAGAAGGAAGCAGAGGCCAACTGACTAACCTATATACACACACAGAGTCACACTGAAGTTACAGGTTTAATGAAGAATGCTATATTGTAGTAGAAAAAACAAGTCTGGAATTTTATTCTTACTCTGTGTTGCTGGAAACAAACTGCTGCAGAACCACAAGTGCCAGTCTCATATTGGCATGAGCTGGAGAGACCCATAACACAGTAGTTTCTTCATATGCTGATTACTATATGAACTGTCTAAAGCACAGATATACAAAGGTGAGCAGGGAAGATCTTACAATTCTGCATTTGCTGATGCATGTTTATGAAATAAAAACAAAAGCTATGCAAAAATAAACTTTCATTTGCTGCGCACACATGCAATATCTGACCTTGCAATAAAGCAATTGTGCTTTTTTTTGACAAATGATACGTAAACCACCCTTACCTTAAGAAAGTCCACTCTTAGGCCTGTTTGCTTAAATATGAGAAACATTCCAATCCAGATCAGATTGTTTACACTTACATCTCTACAATACCTTTTTAAACCCAATCAACTATTAAACTTAATAAATACGCATTGTTGCTGACTGACCCCCACACTTCCTGAGATTATGGCACAAAGCCCTCCAAGATCACTTACTTGGATAATTCTACTGAAACAAGTGCTTTTCTACCTCATTTTTTCTAGGTAATGACCAACATGCTATTACCCTATTCCTGTACTGTACACAAAAGCACATTTACAAACACACACAAAGAAACACACTAGCCTTCTATTAACAAAAAATAGAATACTTTAAAATACAAATAAATTAATTAAGCAGCCACCCAGAACAATGCACTTTATACCAAACCATTCGACAACCTAACCACCGTGTCCCATAGCTTCTTCCTGGTACCACCCCTCGGCCGGCTAATCCTCAGAAGTCTAGAGGCGCCAGCTCCCCAAAGTCACAGTCAAAGAGCTCACTGATGCCCTCGCCGTCCTCCATCCCAAAGTGATAGTCATGCGCCTGCGGGGGCGACAAGTTGATGAAGCTGTCCAGTGCCAGGGAGGAGAAGTCCTCAGAACTTCCATCCAATGAATAGTCGGGAAGAAGGCCAAATTCAGACATCTCACCCAGACAGGGGAACGAGTCTTCCACTAGGAGGGCATCTGCAGAAAGAATAATGGAACAATACACGACTTACCCATTGGCACAATGTCAGATGTTTAATGATTTAAAAATAAATAAATAAAAAAAACCAAGCAAGAAAGCGAGCAAACAAGTTAGACTCACCAGTTTCACTGGCAAGCTGCAGTGGAGAACAGCTCTGATGGGATGGTGCCACCCCTTTTTGGGGAAGACCTCCATGGGGTAGGTGCTGGGTACCTGATGCAGACTGGGATGGCACCTCTGTGACTGATTTGGTTGGGCTACAGTCCACGGGGCAACAGGGTTCTGAGCTGTCCTCAGGACACAAGAAGACGTCGATTGGTCCACGCAAGCTTTTCAAAGAGATCTGGTAACCCTGTCAATAGAAACGGAAGATAAGTGAAACTCGGAGCAGAATTCTTTCATTACAGCACACTAGAACACATCCAACTCCACCTTACCTCAGATGGGTCAGACACCTGCATCTGTGTCTCTGGAGGGGCACGAACCACCATGACAATTTGGTCGGGGGGATCCACTGTACTCCGCAAGTCCTGGCACATTACATATGCAAGCTTGGCAGGCATTAAGAAAAATTCTATAGTTTTATTAAGTCAGAAAATAAACCCCTACAGCTAAATTTCCTGGTTGCACAAACAAGTTGATGAAAACATGATGAATTTAAGTAGTATATTACCTTCATCAAAGGAAATCATAAACTAATCCAAAATGGGTCAAATGGACTGACAATTAGATAGGAAACACCTTCAACAAGATGCAACTTGAATTTCTTCATTATTAAATCAGCTGACTAGATGAGACAAGCCGGTTCTGAAGGATATTTTTTGTTCTGGGGGTCCTCTGTAAGCAACCTGAGCTGCAGGTTGCATTTAGCTATGAGCTCATCCAGTTCTTCCTCTGCCTCCCCTAGACTCGACACCTCCTTCTGCAGACTGCGCATCTGGGTTGCAAACCCACTGTCCAACCGGGTGCCCCTGCAACAAGACAAGTTCTATAAATAAAAACCGACTACCACAAACCTCTCTTCTGCCCCTTTCCATCCCCAAACATGTGAATACAAAAGCAACAGGCCCACTGTATTAACCCCATCATTAATATGACCTGTATGATCTGGCTATTTATATACAGGGGTTGGACAATGAAACAAACACTTGACACATTCCTTTTGAAGGTCACTTGTCACCCTACGATTAATGAGAAACAGTCGGATAAGCTAATGGTCACCTCTGGTACTACGAAGTCGCTGCTGCCATTTATTTGCCAGGTTTCTGGTCATTCCCAGTGTCTCCAGCTTCACCTTACTGTACTCTGCTGGCTTAGAATTGCTGAACCTGGAAGCAACCTGCAGCTCAGCACAGCCTTCTGCCAGCAAAACCCCAATTAAACCAGGATTTAAAAATGCTAATTTAAAAATACAGAGTGGTCTCCATTTTTTTCATGGCTATATATGCCCGGCGGCCAGTCTTCACTGATTGCACTTTCCATCAATAAGAGTAGAGTGTGAAGACTGAATTAACAGAGCAACAGCACAATTGAACATAAAATATTCCAATCCACACAACATAAGAGACACATCAGAGTTCAAAAGAGGACAAATTGTTTGTGCATCTGGCACATCTGTGACCAGAACAGCAAGTGTTTGTGTTGTATTGAGAGCCAGAACATCCAGGGTAATGTCAGCAAACCACGTCCAACAGGAGCACCTGTGGATGTTAGAAGCAGCTGTCTACGAAGGATGTCCAGGTACTAACCTAGATTGTATCCAAAAAAAGAAAAACCACAGCTGCCCAACTCACAGAATTAAATGCGCACCTCGACTGTCCTGTTCCCACCAACACTGTGTGGCGAGAGCTCAAAAGGGTCAATATTCATGGTCGAGCTGCTACAGCCAAACCAGTCACTCATGCCAATACCAAACATCATTTTCAAAGGTGCCAGCAGTACAATTCTTGGGCTGTGGACGATGTGAAACGTGTATTGTTCTCTGATGAGTCCATCTTCACCGTTTTTCCAAGCACCCCAAAACTTTCCCATAAAACATTCAAACAAATTATTGGGGAGACCAAGAAAAGAATTATATTACATCCCAGTGTTCACAGATGAATCAGGCAGTGTGTATGGGAACATTGTGAAGAAACAGCTTTTCTGCCACATGGAGCACCTCATCTTTTAAGATGCCTTCCTATCCCCTGGCTGTCACACAACCTTCCACAGCCGATAACGGGGCACAATGACTGCCACCAGACAACTACCCATAAAAAGTAGTTGTATTGGTCATTTGCTTTCCCCCAATAATTAAACCTATAAGAAAAACAGTGAAGGATGCCTCAGTGGATCATAGTTTTTGATCATTAGTCTGGAGACTAGTTTCTATGCTCCTCTCACTAGGTTGTACAACTCTGTGTGCTGACCGTGTGGTTTCTGAACAGCACCCCACCATGCATTCATGTTTTTCACAGCTCAGGATGGATGGATGGATCGCTTTAAGAGGTGCGGATTCATTTTTTGTGATCCTTTAAGCTGTGGTTCTGGGGTGCGTAGCAACTATCCCATGAAAGGTCACACATTCTGACATTCAACCTAATACAAGTTACCTTTGTAATTGTGATTTATTTCAAAGTTATTTATGTGGTCTTTCCATTATTTTGTCTACCCCCTGAATATTTTGTATACAACATACAGCAATACGACTCAGACTTACAGCCACTGGATATTGTTTTTTGACTTCTTGGAGATAAGCTGTATACCCTCCAGGACGTTTGTGATGTCATATATCCGTCGCTTCTGCACCTCAAGAACCTGCGACGCCCAGTTCAGATCCACCACTCCATCAGAAGACTTTGACAGAAGGTCTAGAAACCGTTTTGTGGTGAGGTTCAGGGATGTGTCATAACGGGACTTCTCTGACGAGGACTTGGAAACTGCAATGTCCAAAGCCAGCAGGGGGAAGAAGAAAAATGAAAGGTTTCCCAAAAGTCAATTCAAGCTTGAATAATCTGCCCAAATCTGGCATCAAAAAATGTGCAGGGTGAACTACAAAGCAATACTACACATTTAAAATCTTATAAAAGTTGTGTAACCTTAATGGTACATTCTACTTCAATATTTCAAGTATGCTACCCAAATATACATTTAAGAAAAAAAATCTCTCCCCAGCCACGTTTACACCTTTACCAAACTGCCAAACTTCCATCTAATTTTAACGGACTTGAGATTCTGATTAAGGCCACTGCACCCGCTCTCCAGCGGAACAACAGACAGAAAACCCGAGCTTCCTCCTGTCTGAAGATCTGTACCTCTAGGTGGTGCAGGTGTAGATGCTGGCACGCCACTTACTGGCGTGGGACGGGAACTGCTCACATACTGGTGGTCACTGTCCAGATCAAGTTTCCTTTTCACCTACAGCAGTTAAAATTAATGGGGTCATTCAAATTCTGTACATTACAAAAATAAGTCCATTAAAACCTTGTCGAATGTTTCGACTTTTGTCTCATTACTATTCATCATTATTTCAAACCTGGAACTGTTCAATTATATTTTAAAAATACAACGTAAGCATAAAATGATTTTATACGCATGTATACGATATTATAGTTTCCTTAATGCCTTACGTAATTTTATGCAACTTTGTAGCACCTCACAAAGTGATCAGCTAACGCACTGGAAAAAACAAAAGGAAGACGCTTAGAAAAACACCACGCCCATATCTGAGAAGCGAGACCGCCGTTCAGCCACGTACCGGAGGTCGGCCCAGTGTCGGTCTGCGCTCATCCTCCACGGGCGGGGGAGGCTGCGGGGTGGCGAACAGAAGGATCTCCGCAGTTCTGCTAGAGGCTGCTGCGTGAATGTCCACATTGTTCGGAGTGGAGATGATGACAATCTGGTGATCCTCGGTTAGGTTAATGCTGCCAGAGCTCAGGAGAGACTCGAAGTCGGCCAAGAGATCCTCCGAGGTCTGACCCGTGATCAGCGTCTCTGACATGGCACACGCCGCAAGCAGCTTCTGCCTGCCCCAGTCACTTTACTTTTGGCGCAAAGTTAAACCTTAAGTCTCTTAGCAATCAGCGAAGGCTCCTGCTTGTTTTACCAATACAACGAAAAACACTAGAGACAAATACGTATTAGAAATTGGCCTGTTTGCCATATTTAAAACTGTACGCACAACAGTCTCAGATTCCCTAGCGGCGACAAGCTGTGTAGATTGAACTGATATTGGTATTTCTAAAACAAAGCAGGGAGCTAATTCCCACGAAACGTAGCTGCTAAGTCACAATTAGCCTCAAGCTAACGCCAGCGTTAGGTATAGCTGCATTTCCTCATTAAAGTTGATATAAAACGCATAGACGTGAAGTAATAAAATACAAATATGAATTACAACGATTTAGCAATTTAGTTATTGGGCAATTACTTTACTTCGACCAACAATCTAACTGAAGTTTTTCAGTTTTAAAATGCTTCTTAATTGCGTTCTTTATTCGATGAGGTTCTATTTTATATTCTTCAAAAAGTACGTGCTAGTTTTGGTAAAACTTTTGTTGCAGAGTTTTCCTTTGTTCGGCGATGTATTTTCAGTTTAGAATACATAAAAACATGCAATCCAACAACAAGTACATGGTTTACCTTCTTAGCAAAGATTATTTTAATTATATCCCCAATAGTATAGTTTCACCCACACAAACAGAATAGTAGTGTGGATGTAATCAATATCAATATATATTCGACTCCTTCATACCGTATTTGCAGATTGGGCCTGGCGACCTAATTGTCAAACTCCGAAAAATGTCATCAAAATGTTCACTATTCTCCCCCGCAAACTTTCGGAAGCACATCCAGGAAGAACACAAAAATACAAACAATTGGATTTAAAACGTTTTTCAAATCTTGTTGTTTATGATATCCAAAATGCAACCCCACAAACACCAAGAAACAATCCTATCTGTGCAGTAGTCTTCAACCAGACAAGCTTCCTTCCCCAATAAAAGTCTGTTGTTATTATTGTCCCAGCTGATCTGAACAAGGCTTGGGGTTTGCGCGCCAAATCTTTTTTGCCGCGAATTCTGCACGTGTCAAAACTCTGTGCAACGATTGGTCAGCATACTGGCCCTTGCTAGCGAATAATTAACATGTGAATGAATTTCATTGGTCGTTTTTAATGCCAATCAGGCAGTAATCTCGAGACAAATTCTTGTTCTGTAAATAGTGTCATTTACATTGAATTACCAAATTTATATGCATCTTAATATTTTGAGTTCCTTGTGTCACGCTTAAATAAAGTAACTTCGATGAGATATATTATTATAGTTAGGTGTGTCACCAGACTAGCTACGGAGTTGAAAAGGACCCTCTGGCGCACAATGGACGACTACAGTAGGTTCGGTGTTGAATATCAATTTAAAGAGACGCTTCATGCGCTTTCATTTATTTAGATTTCACAAAGATACTAGCTCTTGTGGTCATTTACTGTTTTTCTTCGGATGATTAAATTGGAGCCAAACGACGTAAAAACCTAAATATGTTGTAAAAGAAAGTGCCGTTGTGTGTTCCAGTAATGCTGAATATACCTAAACGCCAAGTGGTCTTAAGGAATAAAGAATTTACTAAATATTTTTAAAGCTATATACATATTTGGTTAAATAGATAATAAAATGTAACTTTAATCCACAAACCTACATGTAATGTACCCGAATTCATGATAATTACGATATTTAGGCGATTTAGGGTTAAAAATTACAACACACACTTTTAATGCAGCAGAGCTTTATGATTTTACCTTCATTGGTTTTAAACCATGACTGCGTACAAATGTCTTGCATATTTAAATACCGTGACTGATAGATGAACAGATGTCCCAGTCAGCTGTATTGACTGAAAAAGGTATTAAACAGACCTAGTTAAACATTTTGGCTCACTGCTGCACTATAGCAAAGACCAAAAGGCAACGACTCAATTTAGCAGTTTTAATATTATTTAGAGAATAATAATTTATTAAACAATTAGGAAAGAATGTTGACTTAGAGGTATAACAATTTCACAGTTGTCACAGTAATTACTTTTCGCAATAACTATTTTATACATTAATGAAAGGCAACATATTTCATTAATCACTATATACTTCTAGCTAATTCAAAATTGCAGTTCAATCACTCGTATTCATTCACACAGGTGGGATTATGCAATTATCCAATGTGCATCTCTTTTCATCAACAAGGAGTAATATATTTTCTGGATTTCTCTGAATCAATAAAGGTATATGTTTGTAGTGGTAATTAGGATAAATAAAAATCCATAAAATTATTCACCATTTCCCAGAAATCAATTTTTAAAAAGGAAGATGTGACAAGGGGTGAGCTTTCAACCATTTTCAATAACAATAAAAATATAATTTTCAGTAAATTCAATAACAGTAGTCTGTGCACACATTCTAATATAAATTTAATGTCTCCATTTCACCCCAGTTGCACCTTTTCAGTCTGCAAGAGGAAACCCATGCCCACATAGGGGGAATACTCATATCATACACCCATCCATTCATTTTCCAGAAAATGATTTCTAAAATTAAAAACTCATGATATAAACAAAGGGAATGCAGACTGACATGAAATAAACAGACATTCATTACCGTAGTGTTTGCAGAATATATTCTTTTAGATATGCTTAACAGAAAGTGTGTGTAGCATAAAACAATGTATGTTAAAGAGGTCATTCTTGTACGACATGCTTCCAATATCTGTTGTGTGTTTTTACAGCATGTAGTACAGGTGCAAGTTAACCTGGTTATTGACTGGCTGGAGCAGGCATTTTGTTGTAGATTAGGAAGTCCGAGATGCTGTGCCATTCATTGCTGTCATGATAAAGGTAGTTCATTGAGGACTGAAGTGATGGCTGCAGAGTGTGGGGATGGTACTCAAAGAGCCATAGTACAATGCCCCATACCAAAGCAGCAAACAGTGGAAAAGGGTCTCTTTTGGGCTGGGGAATATAGCCCTTTTCCACAGCCAGTCGAGATAAGGCAAACAGAATCCTAGACAGGAGGTACATATTTATCTGTGGAAAAATGAAAACAGGCAACGATCACACAATTTGTTAATCTCTATCAATAATCAATAAACATACTCCCAATTTCGTACTGTGTTTGCCTGTTACCCACCTGACTGTTTATGTGATTGTTGTCCCCAAAAACCAGCCAGCCACCAAGGCAAGCTGCAAGGAAGGATTGTGACTGCAGTCTTTTCCCTTGAATTCTCTCCTGTAACACCTGAAGTCCCTTGTAGGTGAACACGAAGTAGGCGAGGTTCCGCGAGTGGGTGTACGTCGCTTGAGCAATGGCTTTCAATTTGTCTTTAAGGCTATTCGATTATGTAGTGAAGAAAACGAGATAAGACCGTCAACGTTATTGTTAGGCACCAGCTCGCTTTATCGTAATGCAGATGTCTCTTACAGCAAGTAAAAATGTAACAAATCTACCAACGTAGGGGTATTGACTTACCTTCCACTTTTAAACAGGAACGTCATGACAAGGGCGTGTGGGGCTCGGATTTTTGCTCCATACCTAAGTCGAAATGCAATATAATTACACGTAATAAGTCTGTTTGCTCGAATGACCGCAAATATTTCGGAGACGGTAATGAAAAAGGTGCTGCATTTCACTGTCAAAATAATGAGCAAACGAATATTGACTTGACCGAAGCCACCAATCTCTAATGGAATTAAATATCGTTGGTTAGCAGGTAGTCACATTAACTCGTTCAATTAAAAATAACGAACACATTTATTTTCATTAGCTATATAAGTGGCACTTAATGCATTTTACAATTTCAAATTAACTTTACAGACAGCATTGGATATTAATGTATACGCGGGGACTGACATAATTGGTACGCATTTAAGGTATGATTAATTGTCATAACAGCGCAAATACGCATAAAGTAAAGCCGCCGGACATTTTTCACCTTTATACCATACTAATTATGTCAATTCCTGCGCATATGTTTGTGTTATTAGCACGACCGGATCTATCAGTATATGGCTTAAGTACAAACTACTTAGCTTGCTAACGAAAATTCGATGTTTTGAAATCTTGTTGCCTGTATGATAACAGCGAAACTCACACTGCACCATTTCGGAATCCTTTAACAACCGCGAGAACCGCCTTGTACTTTTCTTGTTTTAGCAACGTGTTCATTGTATACAGTAAAGTTTTAAAAATGCCAGAGGTTGACATAGTTAAATATTACAGAGGGGGATCCTTTTCAATGTAACACCATATGGAGGAGCAGTTAAAATAACTCAGCGTACTGGAAACATTGCGATTTTGGAAAGGTTCCTAATACCCAACTAAATCATACCCCAAATATGCTACATGAAGCCCTTGTCTTGCAAATCAATAATTACGTCAATTACAATTACAATTTGCATAGTAAATTGACGATAACTTAAATTTTGAAAACTTTTGCAATTTTATGTACTTACACTTATTAAACTATATAATTATTTCTTACTGAAGTACTCAAGTTATATTAACTTACGATAGGTCTACACACATACACATTTCACACACAAGTATACATATTATTTATATATATATATATATATATATATATAAAAGAATATGCTTTTAGGCGAACTGACCTCTCTAACTTGCCCTTAGTGTGAGTCTCCTGGGATGTAGCCCATCAGAGAAGATAGATTTAGCCATCAGTGATCTTCGTGCGCACTCTTTCGGCGGATTTCGTGCACAGCACTTCTCTATTTCCCAGCATGCTGAATTCATGTACTGGGAACAACAAGATGGCGCAGGCTATCTTTGAAGCGCTTGAAGGTAATTCCAAATCGTATTTTTTATAAATTATTACTTCTTCTTGGTCATACAGTGGGAATTTTGTTATTATGCATTTTGCTCTGCAATGCAAGTGTCTCCAGGCGGCGAAAAAAAATGTACAGACCTGAGAAATTTATACTGAAAGTACATAAACTACAGTTTCGAAATATCGGGGAGATGACAAGGAAAAAATGGGCTGTTTTCCTGGAGGTTTCCAGTGATCTAAGTGGGCCTTGTTCGGTGTGTTTGAGTTGTTTATCAGTGCATCTAGACTGCTCGTGTGATTGTTTTTTCAAAGGAGAATGGGGGAACAACAACCGCTGAAAGTGCGCCGAAAAATGGCAGAAAGGAGGCAGGCATGTTATTGGGATTGATGAACCAAAGCGGTGCATCGCGTCCCTGTGTGACGGTCAGCCTTGGTCACCGCGTTCAACTATATATGGTGTCTAGTCTATGGAGAGCACTTCATAAACCGGCTCTTTGGGTTACTTTAACCACTTAGGTGATGCTTCCGTGGTCTTCGCAGAAGTTGCTTGCGTTTGATAATAACCGTATAATTCGGATGTAATTAATGATAATTTCGGCCTCAGAATAATCGTGTTTAGCACTTGAAATTATTCTACTGCGGTAACATTAACGTCAACATTGAAGACAAAGTAATAATCGTGCACTAGCGTGGACAGAAATATCCTTGGTTCTTGTCTTTGGCTTGAATGGAAGAGCGTGCAGCTGGATTGAAGCAGCTGGTGGTTCTCCTGTACTCTTATTTCTGTCATTTGCTGGAAGCCTCACTTTGCTGCCTTCTAGTCTTGAAGTGGAAACAATGGATCTTGAAGTAATATCAAATGCTTATCATGTTTTAGATGCAGAAGTGTGTTGTGGTTAAGGTTGTCAGTTCATATGTCAGAAAGGTACCTAATCTCAGTTTCAAAAATGGATGGTTCTGTCATTGTGTTTATCCACAGGCATGGACAACCAGACAGTCCTGGCTGTTCAGTCACTTTTGGATGGTCAGGGAGGTGTTTCAGACCCCAACAACCACAGTGTTTCTGGCACAGCCACCATACAGTCACTGGGTGGGTACCCCTGTTATTCAGCATTCGGTACGTCGCACAGATTTCAGACCTGCTGCCCTACTATATTGAACTGCTTTGATTTCTTCTCAGATGACGAGGACATCTTTCTGTGTGGGAAGTGCAAGAAGCAGTTCAACTCTCTCCCTGCCTTTATGACTCACAAGCGTGAGCAGTGCCAGACCAACACACCGTCCCTGGCCACGGTCTCCCTGGCTTCCAGTAATGCCTACACCCCTGTGCCCTCCATCAGCTCAGTGCCACAGACTCCTACAAACAAACAGGTGAGCATAGTCCTATGTCAGGGGTTTTAATACGGCTGATATCTACATGCTGAAAAATCTATGTGTTAGCAGCAGGCAGGGAATCCTTTAGGTAGATTAGCGGTCTCACATCTTCAGGTTCGGGGGTTTCCAGTAAAGTGTGCGTTGGAGCTGTTATGATTACTCAACTATAACAAAGCATTGATTAAAGTTTGCCTTGTCTATGACTCTGCAGTTTGATGGAAGGAAGATCAAGCATAATAAAAACCAAGTGAGAGCCTGAGTTGTGTGGCAGCACTTCCACTAATAGTGAATTAAAATGCAGTTGTCTGTCAATACTGCAAAGCAGAACTTAAATATCGCAACAGCACGGCTGCAGTGCAACAGTATCTTAGAAGAAGACATCCATGGACTCACTCAATAATATGAGGATAGCCATAGATAACTATAAACTATGACTTAAATAATTTAATTGAATATAGTTTCAAGGATTCCAGGATCTCAAGATGGCAAAATTATCTGCCAATTGTGCCACAGTAGCCCTTCTCTTGGTTTGTACCAGATGTGACAGTGTTTGTTCACATCCAGCATTGACAAATCCTGGCTGCCCTGTCAGTGGTTCATGGTGTTTCCCTCCTTGGACCGTTCTGAGCAGGTTCTCACCGTGGCTGATGGTTTGCACCCCACAAGCCATGCCATTCTGGAGATGCTCTGACCCATCATCTGGTCATATTGATTTGGACCTTGTCAAAGTCACTCAGATCTTTATCCCTGCCCATTTCTTCTTTCTTCTACTTTCAGCATTTTTACTACAAGTACTAAAGGTTAGCTGACCATCTAATATATCCCAGACCTTGACACGCACCATTTATACTAGATAGTCAGCTATACAGATGGGGGTGATTATAATGTTTTGGCTCATCTGTGTGTATCTGTATACACTATATCAACAAAACTGTAAGTGGTATTATTGCAAAGTGGAAGCATTTAGGAACAACAGAAACAACCATACAGTGGCAGATGGTGTGAAGTAACGGAGCGGGGTCACTGACTGCTGAGGCGCCAATATTCTGTCGTCTCGACAACCGCACTGTTGCAGACTTCCAGTGGCATTAACCCCAGCATAAAAACTGTACACCAGGAGCTTCACGGTATGGGCTTCCATGGCTGAGCAGCTGCATGCAAGCCTCGTATCAAGCGCAATGCCAAGCGTCAGATGGAGTGGTGTAAAGCAGTGGACACTGGACAGTAGAGCAGTGGAAATGTGTTCCGTGGAGTGATGAATCACGCTTCTCTGGCAGTTTGATGGCTGAGTCTGACCTTGGCAGATGCCAGGAGAATGTTACCTGCCTGACTGCATTGTGCCAAATGTAAAATCTGGTGGAGGAGGGATAATGGTATGGGGATGTTTTTCAGGGGTTGGTCTAGGCCCCTTAGTTACTGTGAAGGGGACTCTTAATGCTTCAGCATACCAAGACATTTTGGACAATTCTATGCTTCCAGCTTCATAGGAAGAGTTTGGGGAAGGCCCTTTTCTGTTCCAGCATAACTGTGCCCCAGTGCTTGACTGGCCCACACTGACTCGTAAAGTCCTGACCTCAACCCCATCAAACACCTTTGGGATGAACTAGAACGGAGATTGTGAGCCAGGCCTTCACGTCCAACATCAGTGGCTGACCTTACAAATGCTCTTCTGGATGAATGAGAAAAATTCCCAGACACACTCCAATATCTTGTGGGAAGCCTCCCCAGAAGAGTGTCAGCTGTTATAGCTGCAAAAGTGGGACGAACTCCATATTGATGCCTATGGATTTAGAATGGGGGGGTCATAAAAGTTCCCATAGGTGTAATGGCCAGGTGTCCCAATACTTTTTCCATTTAGTGTCTGTGTGTTTCCTTCTCACACTTTATTGCGACATTTCTCCCAAACGTGCCGCATTAACTGTGTGATTATGGTTGGCTTGAAGAACACATGCCATGCTCACCGGCAATAAATGTTATTACATTATTATATTGATTTTAGTGCTGTCAAACAAAATTTTTAATCAGATTAATCACAGGGTTGCTGTGGATTAATTTCGATTAATCACGATTAAATATCATTCATTTTT
>JAODJU010000108.1:23475865-23494559 GCA_026776725.1 Gnathonemus echidnorhynchus
GAGTCATTCTGCGCTGCAGATGGGTTAATTGCGTTAAAAAATTTAATCAGATTAATCATGATGATGGATTAATCCGCGTTAACCCATTAATTTTGACAGCCCTAATTGATTTACATATAAAAGATAATTAAAATTGCAGAGTTTACTGATTTTTGTTTGGTATGCCAGAGTAAAAATGTTTTAGTGTAACTCATTGTCTTAAACCAAGCTGACCGTCGTGGTTCTTCAGATGTGACCATTGCATATTATGTGATTTCGATAGTGACGTCTCATATTGCACAAGTCTAGTATTGAGGGTGGCCCTGTATCAAAGTGGTAGTGCTGTTTCCCCATACCACTGCTTTGTGTGTGGAGCTCGCATGTTCTCCTTGTGAGTGTGTGGGATTTCACTGGATCCTTTTGTTTACTCCCACAGTCCAAAAACATGCAACTTAGTGAACTGGACTGCCCACATTGACTATATGTCTGTGTGAGTGAGTGTGCACCTTGTGATGGGCTTTCGCCCAGTCCAGGCTTGGTTCCTCCCAATTACTATATGTATCATATAAATCATTACCCGATTTATCATCAAATAAATTAGATTACTCGTATTAATATAACTTAAACTGACATCTTTAGTGAGCGTGTTTCTTGTAATGGACCGACATCTTGTCAAAGGTGTCCCCTGCTTCCTTAGTACAGCAACTATTGGAAATGAAAAGATGGAGTTTAGAGAAGTTATTGGTGCCCTAATTGTCTGCATGTGTCTGTTGCAGGTGTCCACATACATCACCGTGCCTCAGTCTCCCCTTACTCACACGCTGGTTCAAGGAAATATCCTGGTTAGCGATGACGTGCTGATGTCGGCCATTTCGGCCTTCACTTCAATGGACCAGTCTATGGCTGCCATGCAGCCCCCCATTCAGGTAAGTGAGGGAGGGAAGGCATCCGCCCTCCATAGTGCAGTGCCAGTCAGGAGCACTGGCTGCAAAGGCCAAGCCTCATAGCGTGACTACTGCAAATTGTCTGCTTTTCATCATTAAAAAAAACAAACAAAATTTGTTCTGTTTAATTATCTGGAACATACTGAAATAAAGCAACGATTGCGGTTAACCTTGTGAATGGGAGTTACAGGTAGTTTCAGAGACTAATAAATGCATAGATATAGGAGTGTTTCTTTAGTTGCTTTGCCACCTTGCTGCTATCTGGATGTGTGCGTGAGTCCATTTTGTTTTTCCCGGTCAGAGCAATCTGAGCATGAACACCGGTGCCTCGTACCTGCAGCCACACCAGCATCCGCCACACCAGCTTCCACCCAGCCAGAGCCAGGTGCAATCAAGCAACGGCGGCCCTGTAGTTCAGGTTTATAACTCGCTGCCGCCGATCACTGGAAGTGGCAGCTCAGAGGTCCAGGCACTGGGCCTTCAGCCATTCCAGCAGGTGCAGGTAGGTCTCCATTACGTGCATGTAGGGTTAGATGGGGATCGGGCCGTTTTACGTGGACTTCCAGATCATATTCCTCCTCCTGCCTTCCACAGGTACCCAGTCAGTGTGTGGAGAGCCAAGCATTCAGCACCCCGCCTGTATACAGTCCTGGCAAGCAAGGATCCAAGACCAAAACCTGCAGCATTACCACTAATATGACTGAGCTGGGGGACTTTGACAAAGATGCGAATTCAAGACGTGTCAAGCATGACAGCAGTCAGGATGGTAAGCAGCCAACCCGTTAGTTTTGTAAATGTATAAATAAAATTACAGTAATAGTGCTCTTCTGTTTTTCCCTTTGCAGGACAAGCTAAAGGCAAAGCCCAGAAGTTGAAGTGCAATTTTTGTGAGAAATCGTTTATGAAAAACTTTGACCTACAGCAGCACATTCGCAGGTAGAAAATCCCGGGTTCGAGTGAAGCTGGGATAAGAGGATGTTCATCTAAAATCACTTCTGGCTCTACAAAGGTCCACACAACTTACTGCTCTGTCTCTCTTTTTTTTTTTTGACCAGCCCTGGTCTCCAAGAACTGTAGGATTCTCAACTTTTTTTCCTTAAATCATTTATTAAAGTAATTATTTGTATACTGGTTATTGACTTAATGTACTATTTCCCTAATTTGTACATTGTTTTGGAAAAAAGCATCTGTTAAATATGTAAAATATAAAAAAAAAAAAAAAACAATGTAACTATCCTGAGCAATTGTCTTAGATCAATGTTTCCCAACCCAGTCTTCGGGGAACCCCGGACAGTCCATGTTTTTGCTCCTTCCCAGCTCCCAGCCAATCGGGAGCACCAAATACAGGCGCACTGGGAGCTGAGAGGAAGCAAAATCGTGGACTGTCCAGGGTTCCCCGAGGGCCGGGTTGGGAAACACTGTCTTAGATAACCCCCTTCCAAAAGTGTTTAAGCATTTAGTGGAAAAGTCATCGTTGGCCTAGTGGCTGATGCTCAGCCACGTCCATGTCGTTCAGATGTGCTGAAACCTGCCTTGGAGCTGAGTTCTGTCTTCTCTTGCAGTCACACGGGAGAGAAGCCCTTCCAGTGCATTGTGTGTGGCCGAGCCTTCGCCCAGAAGTCCAACGTGAAGAAGCACATGCAGACCCACAAGGTGTGGCCGTCGGGCATGGTGAGCACCGTGTCCCGACTGCCTGTTACCGTCAAGGTGGTGCCGTTATGTGCCGAAGAAGACCCGGGGGGAGAAGAGGACGATCCAGGTAAACTGACCCCTACTGCCAGGGCTGTGAATTGGGTCCATGATGAACCCAAATAACACTCTGCTGGCTACAGGTGGACTGGATGAGATTGAGGGTAACCTCGATATGGCAGCAGACAAACGGAGTGGAAAGGGTAAAAGCAAGCAGATAATCCTGATCGACAGCTCCTACCAGTGTCAGTTCTGTGCGGGCAAGTTCAATACCTACTTCCAGCTCAAGTCCCACATGACTCAGCACAAGGATGAACAAGTAAGCTTGGATTATCCAGCGTTTCTTTGACAGATGACAAAGCATTGGTTATTAATAGTTTTCTCTACCTTTGACCCCTCATAAGGTGTACAAATGTGTGGTGAAGTCCTGCTCGCTAACCTTCCAGAAGCTGGACCTTTTCCTGGAGCACATCCGCACCCACCAGGAGCAGCTGACCTATCGCTGCCACCTGTGCAGCAAGGTGTTCCCCTCACTCTTTGACTTGAGCGTGCACCAGTACTCGCACAGTTTCTGCCCCCAGCAGAGTCCACGCAAGGAGACCACTTTCTACAGGTAGGTAACCCCAGTTCTCATGCGAGGGGAAACGTCTTCAGGCTGCATGCAAGCCTGTAGTAAGCTAAGCTCAGTGCTGGGTATCGTCACATGGTATCCCTAGTTGCCCACAGCTGGTGGTTAATTAAATGACGTGAGATCATGAGGTGAGGGAGGGAGAGAAGGACAGGAACTGCTAGCTGCACTTAAGGTTGAGCAGAGACCACCCCATTGAATCTTTAGGGGTCCACCTTAAAACAGAGCACCCTGGTGTGACCCATCTATTTTCTGTAATTGCTTATCCTATTCAAGATCGCTGGGCATCCGGAGTCTATCCCAGAAGCTATGGTTGCACCCACAGAGTGATCGGCACTGCCTACCTGTAGCAGAGGAAATGGTGCCTCTCCCCTCTCTAGCTAAATAAGTTAGTCAAGACAGTCTGATGAGCAGGACGAAGCGTCTGATAAAACGTTGTCACAACCCTTCTTATAAGGGATCTCAGTATTATAACGCATCAGATGTTGGAGGTGACAGGAAAACAGTAGGGTTGTGGGTCAGTAGCACAACTATAGGCAGTGTGCTAGAGCCAATGAAGACTTTAAAGTGGTGTAACGCTAATAAAAGAGCTAAAGGTATAGAGCAGTTATACTGATGTTTATCAAATGTCTTCGAGAAGTCATTGATGGGGTGTTTGACAACGTCGCCGTTGTCCATCCCTAAGAACTTTTCCATTGAAAATAAATAAATAAACCAATTTGCAGCTGAGCCTCCCAACCATCTCTGATCAAATTCTTACCCCACATGGACATGTCTCAACTGTAGGTCTGCTAACTGAGGTTGAAGTTTTCAGTTAATACTTTCGTAATTGCTTATCTATCGTACCAAAATTGTCAATCGTTTTATATTGAACTATGAGGTAAAAAGGCATTAAAAGTATTTAAAAAAAACCTGCCTAAACAGGAACTAATCGGTTATTGTGACGTCCCGATGTTGCCTACGAGCCACAATGGATGCAGCACATTCTAAACGGCTATTTTTAAAGTTTTGCTTACCGTTGTCGTACCTCCTGCAGATGCATGAAGTGCCAGAGCAAATATTCCACACAAGAAGCCTTGGAGCAGCATCTGCAAACAGCATCACACAACTTCCCTTGTCCCCACTGCCAGAAGGTAGGTTCACACCACTGAGAATAAAGAAATTGTATCGATCGGTTCAGGCAATAAGTTTTTCCTAATTGCGTGTTTTCAGGTTTTCCCCTGCGAGCGTTATTTCAGGAGGCACCTCCCTACCCATGGCATTGGTGGGAAGTTCAGGTGCCAGATATGCAAGAAGCTTTTCAAGACTGAACACTACCTCAAGCTCCATGTTCGGATTCACTCTGGTAAGGCCAGGTTGTGTCATGAGGTTGACTTCCAGCCCCAGTGGTCTGTCAGCAGTTCTTTCTAACACAGGGGTCTCCAACTCCGGTGCTGGAGAGCTACTATCCATTAGGTTTTCTGTCCCACTTGGCTTCTGATGAGCCACACCTGTTCCTGGTATTTACCCGAGAACAGGTGTGGCTCATCAGACAGAAAACCTACTGGGATAGTAGCTCTCCAGGACCGGAGTTGGAGACCCCTGTTCTAACACTTGCGCATTAATTTCCCCCTGATAGGTGAAAAACCATACAAGTGTTCCCTGTGTGATGCCACCTTCAACCGAAAGGACAAGGTGAAAAGACACATGCTCATCCATGAACCCTTCAAAAAGTACAAGTGTCCTTTCAGGTCAGTGTCAGGAATTTCTTCTCATAATCATTCTCGTTGTCATGCGTGATTCACCATCAGTAATGACTTCTCGATGCAGGACACACGTGGGCTGCACCAAAGAGTTTAACAGACCAGACAAGCTGAAGGCTCACATATTATCCCATTCTGGTATATATCTTGTTTTTATGAACGTATTAGTGAGAGATTACCTTTAAATCGGTGATGTGTGTTTACCTGCAGCGCTTCCGCGTCTCTTCCTCAGGCATCAAGCCCTATAAGTGCCAGTTCTGCCAGAAAGCCTTCAGTCGTCGGGCACACATGCTGGAGCACCAGCGCTCGCACACGGATAACTACCGCTTCCGCTGCCCCACCTGCAACAAGGGCTTTACCCGGCAGAAGTATTATCAGGACCACAAGTGCCCACTTGCTGCCCGGACAGACGAATTGGGGGGTCCAGAGAAGAGGGTGCCCAGGACCAGGCAGGCCAAACAAGGATGCAGGGTGGTGGGGAATGGCCAGGAAGGTTTGGTGGCTGTAGAAGTAGCAATAAGTGGGAAGGTGCGAAAAGAGGCAGTGCCAGAGGAGGAGGTGGAGGACGGGAGGATCCAGGACAGCCAGGCAGTGCTGTCAATTGAAGAAGAAGAGAAGAGCGTCTCAGAAGAGGGAGGCTGTGATGGCAGCACGGGGAGCACAGAGGAACTCCCAAAAGCCATGCTGACCATGCCAGTGTTTATAGAGACTGTGGACTGAGCCAGGGCCAGAGTGCTGCAGACGATGCCAAAGCGGTTGTGAGGTGCTCCCTCAGCGTGAAGCAGCATAAGCAGGGATGCACTGCATTGTTGAATCTTTCCAGAACCACTCCCATTTACCACATCAGCTGAATGGGTCTTGTGGTATGTCCTAGATGTTTTACATTAAAACGTTACAGCTTTCTTTTTTTTTTTTTTTGCACATAAGAAAAACCTTCAGCCTTGTTGAAATATTTATTTAAAAGGTCCCTTGCAGCATGGTAAGGTGAAGAATTAACATTTTCTTCAGATTGTCGTGCTTTTATTACCGTTGTAAATTTCTGCAGATTAAACATTCCTGACCTCACTGCACCTCAATCTAGAATTCTACAGTATGTACAGTATTGTAGGAATCTAAAGAAACATTTTTAGTTTTTTTCTCTGAGACTGACTACAATAGACTATTTACTTTGCATAAATTGGTAGTACAGTATGTAGATAAAATAAACAACTGTGAGGCAGATGTGAGTCTTTCAGGCATGAAGAAAACTAAAGATGTCTTGTTCTTGCTGTCAAAGACTGTGAAAGGACTATTGTTTTTTTTGTATAAAATCTGCACAAAAGTCAGAAACAATTATGTCAGTAAATGTAATGGCAATGAATTGGCAAATTGTCTTGAGTGGACTAGGAAAAGTGGTTAGTTGTCATTGTTGACGCACCATAGCACACAACGAAATGTGTCCTTTGCATTTAACCCCTATGTCACATCGTGGCGTAGCAGGGAGTAGCTAATTCAGCAATCTTCCGATTACAACTGTGCATCCTTAGCCATTAGGCCATCAGTAGGACTTACTACTGTAAAAACTGCTTAAACTGCAACTCTTAAAAACCCTACTTGTATTCAGAGATATTAGCCCTTAGTTTTAACCTCTGAGACCTTTAATTCTGAGGTGCAGTACTGGTTAAGTCTTTTCACTTGTTGAAGCCAGCTTTTTATTCTACATAATTTCTGAAATGGTGCAATATATCAATCAGGAGTTTCTTCTGATCTAATTCTTTAAATCTTGGATTCCTCAATTTAGCCACCACTTGCCTTGAAAGGTGCTTCACAAAAGTGGTTAATATTCAGTAGGAAGTCACCTAGAATGTCATTGCTGCTCTTCTACGGCAATTAGATGTAGGCTGTTACTGCAATGTTTAGCCTCTTCTGTCCAGGTCAGCCCGTACATTTTGTGGGATTAATGTTAGAAAATGGGCAGGCTAGCTAATTAGTTGCCATACACCTTTAATTTTTATTTGCCAGCTAGTTGTCCAGTGTTGATGTGTGGTTTGGGTTATCTTACTGAAAAATGAAAGACTACCCAGTCAGCAGTAACCCTGAAGGGATATCATGCAGGCATGGTAGGACAGCTACGGCAGATGGGATTGGCTGACTGCTCACCAAAGATTACCAGTTCTACCATAAAAGCAACCCCAGGCCATGGCGATGCCTCCCTCTGACACACTGGATAGTGGCAATCACACTTCCACTTGGTCACCCTCAGTGTCTTATATAGTAGTTATAGCCACATACTTCAATTTTTGATTAATTATTCCATGACTGACTTCTGTCAATGGACAACTTTATACAGGTTCAGTCACAGATGATTAGGGTCAAGCATGAGCATTTAAATTGACTAGTATACATTACTTCTACAGCATAGAAATGCTATCAATAAAATGTCAAACTAATCATGTGGTTGCTATTAGAACTGGGGGGGCGGCACAGTGGATAGCATTGTTGCCTCACCCCTCTGGGACCAGGGTTTGGGTCTCCATCCATGGCTCCATGTGTGTGGAGTTTGCATGTTCTCCCCATGTCATCAAGAGGTTCCCTGCGGTACCCCCCCCCCCCCCCCCCGTCCAACAACATGCTGAGGTCATTTGGAGTTACCAAAATGCCTGTGTGAGTGAAATGTGCCCTGCAATGGGTTGGCACCCCATCCTGGGTTGTTATCTTGTACCTGTGGCCTCTGAGACAGGCTTCAAACCCCCCACGACCCTGAACAGGACGAACAGTTTACAGAAAATGAATGGATGGATGGACATTACAACTGCAACCAGTGCAGGTTTTAAAAGAAAGTACACAATTCAAACTTTTCTGTTTATTTCTTTAATTGCTAAATGACTTTAAAAATCTTCAAAGTAACTCTTATGCAGATTCTTCAAAAAAGAATTTAGCCCCATGACCAAAATCATTTTAATAACATTTTTAAAAGCATACAATTTACAATATCAATTCAATAAATGGAGATTATGAATACTAGTGCTATTGAAGTTGTAAAAGAAACAAACAGGTTCAAACAAAAAGATGAAAGAAAGTTTTTGCTAGAATACAACACACATACATTCCCCGTCCCTGAAATCTATTTTCCCACTATATCATAAGGATTAAATTCACATTTGATGTTATTTAATATGTTTGAACAATGTGAGGAGATTAAGCAGGTTTCAGAGCTGCCAGGTTGTCAGTAGGGCCCTTTACAAGGAATTTGCATTAAGACTAAAACAGTCATGGGGTTTAGATTTTTGGTTTTGTTCCCAAATAAAGAAAGGAAAATCTTTTTTTATATTTAAAGTGCATTTGTTAATAAATTTCATTTGATACCTTCAGATATTTTCATTTACTCAAGTCTAAAATAGAAAGAATTAAGATTCAGTAGTAAAATTATGTATAAAGAAACCTGTTGCCTATTGAGATTGAAGGAATATTTTTAGTAGTATAAATTATTAGGTTCACACACAAAAATATCTCTTCACCTCTAGTGTTCGGTCACTTAAGACATTATATTGCAAAGGCCAGTGTTAGTACATTTATACAATCAAACCATCCAGCCCAGCAATTATGCAATTTAGGGTCATGGACTCGATATGTAATCTGCTAGTCTTCCAGTAATATTTATCAGTAACTACAGGTTTAGTTGTTTCATAGTTAAACAAGATAAAAAAAAATCCAAATGTAATAATCCATGTGGTGAATACAGTAGATAATGTGCTTGTGTCGTCCTGAACATGAATCAAAATGTGGGTCCAACCTGAGGGTCCAACCTGAGCCACATCTACCTAACTCTTGCAAATTTATTCAAAATACACTCCAGAAAAGAGTCAAAAGACAGACCCGAGGATTGAGACCGATTCCAAACTAAGCTTCTGTTTATTAGACACCCTAAGTCAAAATATGTTCTGTAATAATAGCTGTTTTATACATAAGATAGTGTGTATAACCTGCAGACTAAAGAAAAAAATTGTACTAATGTATTAATTTTTTCATTCCAAATTGTCATCCTACTGAGCAGTACATGGATCTACACTCTTTGTCATCTGAATTGTGTGTTGTTGTTTTTTTGGCTGTTCTAATAGCATACCCACCAGCTTTGTGAACCAGTACCAAACAGATCTGGTAGGTTCATAGTGTACAGTTCAGAGAGGCTCTGAGGCCACCACAATGCCATGATCTCCTGATGCTTAGCATCTTGGGACATGGAACTCCGCTGACTAAGTGCAAAGAGAAATCTATGGCAAAAAGGCAGTGCTCAGCTTGTGGATTTAACATCTTGAAAACAGTTCTTTTGATCAATACAGTAGTTTAGATTAATAACCTGGAACAGGAGTCAGCACAGTGTTCTACACATAACAATTTTCCCCAAACAAGCAATATACAAAAATAAGACGCAGAGTGAAATTTTTATACTAAAGCCCTATAAAACTAGGGCCGTGATACCTGCAACTGCTTATTCTACATTTATAGGGATGTAAGCAGGCTCTGCATCGATTTATATTACATGTAAAAATCTGATGAATTCATGAGAATCTTGGAGCAGGAGCGTTTTGGTGCCAGTGTATCCCTAACAGCCGAAGATGCACCTGAAAGATGAGCTGCTCGACCGGACAGGAGCACGACTGCGGGCAGGTTAAAAGCCGACGTGGTCGCATCAGCAAAGGTCTCGGAAACGCAGCAGTTCAGCCCCACTGCCTTCCAGCTTTGGTTTTTCTAGTGGCCGCAAAAACATTTGATAAGAGCAACTGAAAAGCACCATCCTGGCTTCCAATCTCTGATAAGCTGCAAGCAACACGTGAAAACATACTGTTCTCATATTTCTGATGATTTATCTTAGTAGGAAACAAGAAAACTGTAAATTAAGGGTTGACACAGGTATCTGAAGGAAACAAAACAAAACTTTTCGTGGACTGCTTTTCTTTTTCTAAAATATGTTGTATTGGACTGAATTTCACGTTAAACCTTTCAGTCGGATATATAAAGTGCTTTTTCCTCCCCTAGTGGAAAATGAAAGGTTTCAGGCACTGCTTCCAATACAATAAACATATATTAATATAATTTCACACTTTGCTGCAGTCTGCATTTATCTGTTTGAGAAAGGCTCCACTGCACACTGGGAATCACCCACCAGCTACCACAAAGGAAGAGCAGATACAGGAAGAGGGAGCACTGCGGGGAAGGGAACCCAGGGCAGTCTCCTAAATGGGCACGTTCCTCCACCAAATGGGAAATCATATGCCCCAGAGAAGTACAGGTCAAGATATGGTGAATTCCTCCACCCTGGACTGCGGCAGCACCATGCGAAGCCATAGGATGATGTCACTCCTGTCCAAAGCCTTCTGTTTCTTCAATGGCAAACAAAAGTTTCTCTTTCAACTGCTCGTAGCTTTTGTAAGGAGGCAAATCCAATCGATTAAAGCTGAAGAAGCAGAAATACTGTTTTTAGTACAGTGTATGGAACTACATGGAATTAACCTGGGGGGTAAAAAGCTAAAACAATGTAATTAACCAGAGCATATCTGTGGTATGTAGTACTCAAAACATGAAACTCAGATAAATATCAAATGACCGGCATGGTCTTCATACCAACTTACCAAGTGTGACTCCTTGGCAGCCAGTTCTCCTTTCCAACTTTCTCAATGCAAAATTTCTGGAGTCCGTTACTCCCTAAACGAAAAGAAGCAAGGTTACATGGTATTATAACAACAGGGGCACGTATCAGGAGGCAGAATTTCTTACTTAGCCAGATAATTTGCCAGATTTAAGGTAGTTTGCGCTTAATGTAAGTGAACAAAGAAAGTCCATTTAAACTGGGGTATGATGGTAAAAATGAAAGGGTTACAAATAGCAAAATTTGTGCTGTCATTTGATGATATTAAAATTAGGGCTGTGAATCGATAACATTTTTTAAAATCTCTCAGTTTTCAGTGATTAATCGCAATTAACTGAACATTAAAAATAAACCATTAATACATTTAATTATAATATTGTCGTGCCAAGCGGGGACAGAACGGAGACAAAGACGCAGACGTCAGGGTATCGGGGAATACGGGGTTTAATTACAGGTAAGGCAGGCAAAACGCAGACGGACAATACAATGACCGGACTGGGGAAACAAACTGGTGCCTTGTCCACACGTGCACGGGGTACTGAGGTACCACTGTATTTCATTGTAACGTTATTTATCTATTTATCCATCTATCCATTTATTTGTTTGCGTGCTTGTTTGTCTATTTTCAGAAAAATTCTTAGGTTCCAGAGAAGGACCCGTAATTAAATGTTAATTTGTTTAACGGCTTTATCATGTATAGATTCATTCCAGAAAATAAGCTACTTGCTTAGAACAAACTGAATTTCAATTATTTCAAAAAAGTTAGATACACAGATGGCAATAAAACATGAGAGAACATTGTATTACAAGTAGGAATGTTAATTATTTTTTTAAATCACATCTTGGCGATTAATGGCATATGCCACATGTACATATAATCACAGGAATTCAACAGCCAGATTGCTTGATTGCTTTGTAGTGAACCATACATACAAGTGAATGTTCTGTTTTCTGCTTTGAATTCTGGGATCTTATGAAAAGTCATGACCTAATCTCTCATTGTTTTTCCATAAACAAAAAGAAATATTAAGGTCTCTCAAAAATCTTTGCTCATACTATTCTCCCATTTGGGAATCAAAATACTGCACACATTAATGTGATTAAATAAATATGTAATGATTTTAAAATTATTAGCTGTTGATAACCAGAACAACTTAATATGTAGTAATAGTAATTGACAAAATCATCAGTGAAATGTGACCGTTAGCCCCCATAGCTGCTATTACACGTTATTACATGGATGTGCACACAGATGGAGTGCGGAAAAGGTGGAAGTGTAAGAGCAAGAGCCGATGAATGCGGTAGGCTGGGCTCTCAAGTCTCATGGTCTTATTGATGACAGCTAATGTATTAATGTTTTATTTATTTAATTTTTTTGAAGAGCTTGGTAAGCAATGGAAATGAACGTGATTCTACATCAGGGGTGGGCAATCTTTTCCGCAAAGGGCCGGTGTGTATGCAGGTTTTCGCTGCAGCTCCCTAATTAGGTCACTAATTAGAGGACTGATTGGCTGAAAGAGTCCTCACACCTGGGTTTGAACAGCTGACCTACAGGTTATCCCAAAAACCTGCATACACACCGGCCCTTTCCGGATAAGATTGCCCACCCCTATTCTACGTCCTGAATGTCAACGTTTGGAACTATTCACTGTCCTCATGACCTGGAAGTTGGCCAGAAATTTCTCTTACTTTTTCTTTCTTTCTTTTTCTTTTTTACAATGGGTCCCTATGGGAGTGTCGTCACTGCTTTTTCTACCGCTCTGCTACACATAATGCAGCGTAAGCGGCAGTAATAATCCTCCTCCGTGTGAAACCCAGTGATGTACACAGTCGTGTGGATTAAACGAGGCACAGAAGCAAAGAATGTGCATCGAGGATTTTTTTGTAATCGAGTTATTCGAGTTACTCCATGAATCGTTGCAGCCCTAATGAGGAATTTCCATTGATTTCTATGTGCAAAACTCTAATCCCAGCAATGACAACCTTAGCCCCTACCCAGCCCTAACTATAACCATAAGTAACCAAACAAAATACAACTTCTAGCATTTATAGTTTTTCGATTGCATTCACAGATTTTTGTAAAATTGAGGTTCCCCTTGTGGGGACCAAAAAAAATGTTCAAAATAGCAGGTCTTTATCACATTGTGGAGTCATTTGCATTATCACCACCACACCTTTTTGCCCCCCCCCCCTCACCTGAGCTCCCTGCAATTCCTTCACTTCCCACCAGGGGGCACACCCCAGTTTGAATACCTCTGTTATAGGGCGTTTTAATGTAACATATGATCTATCTATCAATCATACAACCTGAATCAGAATTTCAGTCATTACTAGCAACATAACTGAAGGATGAATTCCCATTACAATTTGTTTATTTTTTATTTTCTTCAAGAACTCCTTCAGCTCTACTTCTTTTTGAATACCACTCACCCATGAGGTCGGCAAAACCCCCGACAGGAAGACGGCAAGTGCCAGTGACAAACTGCAGCAGTCTCATGCGCTTCTCGTTGTCGATCTCCTTAATGAACTGTGGGGGAAAGATGGCCAACCTGTCAGGGCACCATTACCAGTCGGGCGAGCCACATGACACGACTCTTTATGATGCTTGGTTTGCAGCCTGTGGTAACTTCCGTCATGTTTTGAGCCGTTCTCTATTTTCACAATCGATCAACTTTCTCTGCAAATGCAATATCTGTCCATACATCCATCTTCTAAGCATTTACCCTGGTCAGGATCACGGGGAGCTGCTTCCAAACAGCAGAGAGGTCATACAAGCACACACCTACACATACAGTCATACATTATGGGCGATACCGTGACATGCCTCTAAATCACGGTTATGAAAACAGTAGCAGGTCACAGCATTCAAAGGTTTTCAAACTCGGCAAAGGTCCCACAAATACTGCAAATCAAGTTAGAAATGTACAACAGCAACACCACTAACATAATAAAAATGGCTACTTGCAGAATTTCCCACACTGACCATAACCAGATAATGAAATCATGAAAGAGTGTTCAAAACCTACCTGCCAGAACCACATGATCTGTTTGCTGTTTCGAACGTAGTGACGGTAGATGGTGTTTCTCTGCCAGTCAACCAGGTCAATCTCTTGCATCCCACACAGCATGACCTGTAAGAGGCTGGGTTAAGTACCACTGCCTTGGAAAAACACAAGGTTTATACTCCTGTGGTCTGTATCACGGAGCTGGATTTCTCGTCTAGCCAGAAACCTTGTCCATGGCCATGATTAAGAAACACTGGAGTGCAGGGAAGTAGACATTTTCGTAATTGTGTGAATTATAAGGAGTTCAGTGGGGGGAAGACTCAGTGGAACAATGTGTCAAATGGCTTAGTTGCAGTTACAAACAGGAAAGCAACCGCAGCGGATACACAATACTGTCCAAACCTGGTCATATAGCTCCAATGTATTTTTCTGTATTTTATTCCAAACAGGCTGTTACTTAACCTTGAACTGTTAAACGAGCCAGAGGATTCCTACTGAGTCAAACATGTTAAACCTGTAACACTGTTTATCCACTGTAGCTCTTTGTGAGGCTGAAACCTATGCCAACTATACGGAGGTCTGGAGGGGACATGGATGGATTTTTAATTTGATGTACATGTAATTCATTTACATTTAAATTATGCTTTTATCCAAATAGACTTGCAATAGAGGGAAGAGGTACAACTTCTGCATGCTTTGTGGGATTTGAACTCATGAACCCTTCAGTCCTGTTCATGCAATGCTCAAACCGTTGAACTACATGAAAAGGGCTGTTGAGCATTATGTCGGATGGACGCAAATAAAGAAAAAAAAATGAATGCATGAAGGACGTTGTTATTTACAGTATATACATGGATTAGCTACAATCAACAAGAATATTTACAAATGAAAGTATTTTTAACATGGTTCTTTAGCTTACAGCGAACTCACATTTTGAAAGGTTGAACATGGTTAATTGCTCTCCTTTTCAGATAAACTCAGACCCCAAGTTTTCCTCACAATGTATATGTCCGAATGCATGGCGCCATTTATCAGGCAACCACTGAACACTCTGCGTGACAAATTTTGCTGAATGAAAACAGTTAAAAAAAAAATATTACTAGCCTACCTCTTCCCACATCTCCAAAAAAGTGACACGATGAAATTCTCCCACAATAAATTTCAGCGAGTTTCCCATGATACATTTTACTGACTGGCTACTGCACTGCAACAGACAGAATCTGCCTAACGGAGAAGCTACGTAGCAACCAACAATCAATGAACTTTATTGTACAATATTCAGAAAAACATCCCACGTCCCACATTTTTTAAGTTACTCCCCTGCACAAAGACCCCCAGAAAGAGCATATACAAGCAGGCTCCATTTTCAGTCCTGGCTGCACTCAACAATGTTGGATCTGTTTAAGTGCATATTTTTAGGTGTACATTTTCATACTCTGCACAGTTTGAAAAAGATCCATCAAACAGTTATGAAGTTATTGTGTTAACAGGATCAAATGACAAAGCTACTTGGCACTGCTTCAATTTCGGGGTGATCTCAAAATTTAAACTGTCCTCATGTATTTATTCCTCAAAGGCTGGAGAATGCAATAAAAAGGAAAGAAGTCAGGGGACACCCTGGATGGGATCTCTGTTCATTGCTGGGTACAGACTCACACATAATAATACACCATGGACAATTTTCAGGCACCTTATCTAGAGGAGCGCATGCATACTCTACACATACAGAGCTGAGGATGAGAATCTACAGTCCTAATCAATAAGAAACTAGCCCACCTCACAATCATTAATAAAGACAGATTTCATTTTTATGAACACACTTCACTCATGATGACTCAAGTTGGAAAAATCAGTTAAAGAAAACTTAGTCTATGGTTTAAAGCCAGAACCATAGGGATTCTAGGACCAGAATTGCCAGCATTGATAAATCTCAGTCACCAAAGGCTGTTTTGCCAGGATCCAGTTCCATACCTCCAATTCCTTTGCATCAAAGTACTGCAAGTACTGCTGAGGCAGAACTTCATTGAAGCCCTCAAAGAAAGCTTGAGTCTGCTCCTCTACACCTCTGGACAACCTCCACTCTGCCACAAGCCTAGAAAGAAACCCAAACTGAAATGATCATACAATTAAAGTAAGAGATTCATTAAGGAAAAATCCAACAATTCGGAGAGAAATTTCAACTCTGCAATCTCTTTAACTGTAGCATCTGGTAAACACAATTTGTATGTACAGACACTGCTCTACTTACAAACTTTCAACTTACAAACTTTCAGACATACGAACGAAGAGGACTAAGTCCAAATTGTGTTCCTTAGGCTCCCCGTTTCCTGTCCGCAACATTAAGTTTTTTTTCTGCGCACCAATTCCGCCTAGTACGGCTTCTGGCCGCTACTCCCGCCATGCAGCAGTGTAGCGTACGTACTCCCAGCATCCTAGTTATTTGTACTTGAGTATACCCTTAAAATGATGTTGAATAACGACTTACGAACATTTCAAGTTATGGACGGCCGTTCGGACGTATCTCATTCGCAAGCAGAGAAGCGTCTGTACCTGTTTCTGTGTGTGCGTGCACAAAAACTTATCGCAGTCTTCACCTAATGTTTGTTGTAGGTCAGTCACTGCCACCTACCTGATATATTCCTCTTTATTTTCCTCTGTGACAACAATGTTGGCGCCATCAGGTTTCAGGTCATGTGTTGTAATTTCACCCAGGATTTCTTTATCCACAGAGAAGGACATTTCCAGACCACACTCTTCAATGTTGTTCTCTCTGGTAATATAATTAAAAACTGTATTAATAAACTAGGATAAGTAAATTGATGCACTACACGCAGACAAAACTGTAATTACTGAAAAAATAGAGCCAAAGGAAAAAAATCTTAAGACAAAAAGAGTAAAGGACAGTCATCAGCACAAATAAGCGGAAAAATTGAGACTTTTGATTTGTGCAAAATTTTACTCTGAAGAATATATAGCAGGTGTCACCAAGTATTTACATATTTGTAAGTATGTATGTTTGCATGCATTAGCATAACATCTGCCAACTGGATCTTTCAATATTCTGTTACAAGAACAATCAATTACTGCGAGCGGTAAAAATAGAATATATACCAATGAGTGAAAAGACTATGACCACCCCCATATGACGTGAATAAAGTTGACACCCTGATGGTGGATCATGGCTTTCCCCCCTCAGACAACTCTCAGTAGATACCACTGCTAACTGTGAGCACTGCACAACTCTTGCCATTTCAGAGATGCTCTGAGCCAGTTGTCAGGCCATAATGATTTGGCCCTTGTCAGAGCCATTCAAATCTTTATCCCTGTCCATTTCTTCTGCATGTCCACTACCAAAAGTTAGCTTACTGCCCAATACACCCCAGACACTGACATGCACCATTTATTTAGTTTTATTTTTATGAGTTTTATATTTATTAATATTATTTGCTTCACAAGGGAGGGTCATAATGTTTTGGCTCTTCGGGGGACTTGATACATTTCTATGGATTAGTTATCTGTGGGTTGTATGCAATGTTTAAAACTTACTTTCTTAGAAGCTTGTTTCAGAAGCACAATTTAAAATACAAAACTCAAACCACAGTTATTTTTATGCTCTTTCCTTTTTTCTATATTCCTTTAAATTTGTTACCCTGTTTCCTAACAGCTAAGTATGGTTTGTTGAACACTATGTTGAAAATAGATATAGTTTGTGATAAAATACTTGTGTGAAAACAAAAACAAAACAAAAATCTGGCACTCAGATAAAAGTAAAAGTAAATGCTCTGTAACAGTAATAGGTGAAAATTGTAGTAGTTGACATAATGACATACGTATTAATGTAAGCAAGGCCCAATTTTAGGTGACTACTCACTTAATCCAGATGAGGGAATTGTAGAACTCTGGATCAATGGATTCCAGATCTTTCAGACTCAAAGGCTTGTTCAGTATGCGCTTGTAGAAAGGCAAGGAGAAACCTGTATCAATAAACTTCCCATGGAACAGAGCCTGAGGGAAAGGGAGAATAAAACCTGTCAAGGAGGATATAAATGTAACAATAGCAAGCACTATAGCTAGCAGGTAATCTTTCTCATTACGCTAATACATCATTCTCATTACTCTAGAGTAATAATTAACCATTTCATCACCATGGCAATGAAGCGCCCGATGAACTTGAAGTACTTGAGGTGGTCTGGGTTGATGGATGAGGCAGGGTTGATCTGTAGGCAGTAGTTGTCTTTGCCAGCGTACTCAAAGAGGCAGTACATGGGGTTCAGCACTTCGTGGGAAAGAAGAAAAAACCATTCCCTGTACGTACAGACAGACAGACAGACAGACAGAGACTCCTCATCACTGACAGCATCTGAACATTCACTTAAATAGCATTCTAAATGCCATTCATGCATAAATTTGAAATTGCATTGGATAATATACTTATCTGCTGAGCTAGAATCTTGCTACCATCTTATTATTAAAGAAGAATAAAAAACAAAATGCATACAAAACTTTAATTAAGTAAAAAATTCTTTTTATCATGGAGTTCTCCACGATACATTTCCCCTACTGCTACTGATGGAAAAAATAAATTAAAAAAACAGTAGTTCACAGTTCAGTGGTCTGTCTTGGGTGACTGGAACCTTCTCGACCTGTGTGGATGCCCTCACGTGTCTATTGGTTCCAACATCGGGCGACTGTCACATCTGCATATCCCACATGCCGGGCAGTTGCACAATACAACCACACGGCCTCATGCAAACCCACAATGTGATGCGACCCCTATCCAACTCTGTCAAGTGCTGGTAATGCTGTCTAATGCGTCTATGAGGCATCCTCTGTGTCTGGTGACTAGACGTGTCAGCTCCCTGCAAAGCGAATCATTTACATTCCCATCGCTGGACTGCATGTGTACCAAATTACACCAAAACCAGACCTGCACAGCAGCAAAAACGATCACTTCTGGGTGCTTAACTTTTTTTTGTCAAATCAAGCGATTAAAATTTTTAATCTGATTAATCACAGGGTTGCTGTGGATTAATTTCGATTAATCACGATTAAATATCATTCATTTTTAATCTATATTAATC
>JAODJU010000108.1:23494659-23505979 GCA_026776725.1 Gnathonemus echidnorhynchus
AAATAATTTAAATTGTGCCCCCCACGGTTTGGCAGCGCTAACCTATAAAATGTTTGAATGTTTAGAAAACATTGCAGATCACTGTGTTTACAAGACACTGTCTGCAAGCCTTCCTTCATACGGTCTGCTGCCACCTATCACTTCTGTTTCAGTTTTAGGGTGATTGGTCTCAGATCTATCAGCTGTAGATTTTCATCTGTATAAAGTTTTTGTGAAGTGGTAGTAAGAGCCATCAAAGATCAAATAGAGCAAATAATGTAAAAACATTAAACAGAGTTATACATTATATGCTCATAAGTCACCCTTTCTGTGCTTTCATTACACACTGCTTCAGTTTTGGTGCAATTTGTCTCAAAATTTTAACAGGTCCAGATCTTCACACCCTTACAACAAGTCTGCAAAGGTTGAAAAAGATCTGCCAAATACTTTCTTGAGTTAACAAGAGAATGCCATTTTCTTTCCTATCACTATGTGGTGCTGCATCAGTTTTGGTGTGATCTGTTTGGAAAAGATTGGAACGGTCTCTTTGCATAATATTTGAAAAGATCGGACAAAACTGAGTTGTCATGCTGATAAGATCAAGTGTCTGAGACAACCCTTATCTTTGCCATCACTGAGCAGTGCGCTTCTTCAATTTTAGTGCAATTTTTCTCAAAGTTTGATCAGATCCAAATCTTCACCCATAAAATGTGCTTGCGAAGGTTGAAAAAGATGCGTCAAATAGTTTTTGAGTTGTCACACTAATGGGATCAAGTGTCTGAAGCTGCCATTTTAATTCCTAAAATGTGGTGCTGCTTTGATTTTCATATGATCGGTCTCAAAATTCATTCAGTGCCAGTCTGTCACATGATGATGTGCCTTCCCTGTCCAGGCACAATGTCAATAACTTGCCTGGCTACTCCTCCATAGTCCAAGCCTTCTTCTCCTGGGAATATTATCCACACTCGCCGGCGGAGATCATGTGCATTGAAGCTCATAATCTAAAGCAACATCAGAACCACAGCCATGCCAAATATCAATTAAAATAATTGAAAACACAATACAAAGAACAGCACAGTCTATAGACACATCAGAAGCAAGGGAGACCTAATTAAAAACTAAAGCAATAAATATGGTGATTAAAAGGCACTGGATTATAATAGACAATATCCAAACAATTCTGAAAGTAATGTCCACACCCAAAGCAAACGTTTGCTTACCTGCTGGAACGAGTCCTCAAACAAGGTCTTTCGTGAGACATTGATCTTTATGTGCTGAGGCATGACCAGTTGCTGTAGCCAGAAACAAAAGATAAAAACATGATAACAACAATCATAGTATTCTTCACACAAGACTGGACAGATCATTAGATGGTGTACAAAACAAACCCTTCTGAATTATCAATCTGAATTATCTTCAAAACATTCTCATACCACTGTCTATGTCCAAACAGCATTACATTTTCACAAGTAAGCATTTTAAAACAAAGAACAAAATCTTAATGCATTTTTACATTAAGCCGATGTTAAATGTTCCGTTTTGTTTTACCTGCCCAGTAACTGAGGTCTCAGTACATTAAAGCTACAATACATAGTTGACTGCATGCATATGGATGTGAATTAATTTGCAGATCTTGTATGTCTGGTATTACGAAATGACATAATTTATGCGTGGTCATGAATGAAGCAACGCTGCACACATTCTGAATGCTGTTGATAATGTTTTTTTTTTTTAAATATAGTTGCTAAAGTTTTCTGTATCTGGTATTCAGTAATCAGTATCTGGTAATCAGTAATCAGCTTTAAGTAATCAATCTGTATTTCCTCGTGTCTTGTGTGAACCCTTCCTCTTGTTTCCTTCCCTTTGTAATGCCAGGAGGAAACATTGTAACAATTTTTTTTCCTACTGCTTCTATCATGTGGTTCTGTCAGATATTCTGACAGACATTTTCACATTGTGAGACACTGATACCGACCTGACACCAGAATCTGAAATACTGCACTTTGGCTTTGAAGTCTCTGACATAGGTGATCTGAGGTCCATTTTCACTGTAAGACACAAAGAATTGGAATTCTTTTTAAATCCTAAAATGAAATATCTTTAACTAAATTCATTCAAATAATAAGTGAAACACCATACAATTTATGATTACATCAGCTAAAGAAACCTCTCATGTGATGTTATCGTGTGTAATGTCCGCAATCAAGATACACACAGGCCACCAGTTAATTATAACATTTGTCAAATATTTATGCAAGTTGCTGCCTGCTTTAAATGAGGATTTGGTAAGCACTAATCCACACCTCAGAACTGTTTTCAAAGCTTAATTAAATGAAAATGCAGAGGCCAGTCAGTTGTTTGTTGTGCTTTCTTTCCGAACAGGTTAAGTGCAGTGACCATAATGACACAGCTTCTCTCTTCACACCAAAAAGATTCCAACAATTTTGGCAGAATGTTCATCCCCAGGATATAAAACTAGTTATTCTGGAAGAGCAAGTTAAGGTGACACTTTGTTTACATCCGCATTCTGGAAAATTACATTTGCATGTAATTCTTCTGCCAGTTCACGCAGCACACCCTGGTAAAATTATGAAATTATCCACCTTGGAAAACTGACCTTCAGTCAGTCATGTTTCACCACTATATCACAACAGGTGATGGAAGACACTGTTGTCATAGCGACCATATCGACGAAAAGGAATTCCCCAACAAAGACTGACAGATAAGAATATTTAAGAATAGCAAATTGGGGGCGGGGGTCACAGGGGCACTTACAGGGATGTATTTCCAGTTCGGGGATCAATGTAGGTGGTTGCTCTCCGGTTGTGGTCAACAAAGTAAGGAATCCCATCTACCGTGAATCTCATCTCCCAACCTTCGGGCAGTGGCTTGTCACTCACTGTGCTGCACAACAGCAAGAATGACACCCAAGTGCCTAAGGGCTGAACTGGCCATCGTTATCCGGAAGCATGTGTCTTTCAGATGAAAAGTGAAGCATCAACCCTTACCTCTGGCTTCGCGGGTCCTCCCACTGGGTCGTCCGTGTTTCATGGTTGACGAAGTACACCCTGCCACTGGGGTCTCTTCTCTTCTCTGTCACATTATAAAAAGAAATTAAAATTATAATGATGAATACACAGACAATAATTAAATTAAAATCCTGAAAGCCCCCTTTGAGTACACCAATCCCTTGCTCACAAAACACGGAATACTGGAAAACAGCTTTTGGTGACTTTATGTGACTTTATCTTGCCTGAGAGTGCAGGTTGGGGCCAAGCGCAGGGTCAGACTTTTTATCCAGTGCCCTAGCAGCACTTTTTCTGACTTGTCTTAATGTAATTCAGCTCACCAGCTGTCCCTGTTCTTTCACCACTAATACATTCCATGATAAAATTCTTGCACAATAAATTTAGCCGAGTAGGGGGGGAAGGTTCGCCCACAATAAATATGCAAATTGTATTGGGTCCTGGACTTTGGGCAGTGAAGAGGAGATGCGTGCGTTGAGTTGCCACTTCATGAACTTCATAGTGACTGCAACAAGAAGGGAATCATTCAGACAGCTGATTATGAGATTTTTAGGAAGAGGTATTATTGTGGTCACCTTGAAACAGGAAGGGATCACAGACTGGACCGGGAGACGGAGAATGTCCATAAGAACAACCGCCAGCTGTTCAGTGCATATTTTCATGACACAGCCTGGGCTGGCATCAGGGCCAAAGGCCATACGAGAATTATTCTTTTGGAAAACTTTACACACATCAGCTCTGGATGCAGACAATGTAAGTTCACAGTGGGCTGTGGGGATCTGCTGGGCTGGGGCAGTGACAGCAGAGTGCTCTGTGTAATCTGTGACGCCACTTAATCCCATCCACATATTCTGGGTATTACTGCTGTGGCAATAACACTTTATTTTGGATCTACAGTTGAATTGAGCTAATTTTATGGCTTTCCTGAAGCCGTTTATAGATTTTTTGGTACTGGGAAAATAATGAAAGTCAAAGTTCTGTTACTAAAAGAAGTACAAAAACCAGCCCAGGTTTCAGGTTTAAGACTGAAATTCAGTTCGTAAATGGCCCATATGACAGGACCATTATACAGGGTGGCAGGAAGCCTCCAGATCCACCCATCCCACAAGCCCACTGGGAGCAGCCATCTAAGGAGCACTTTACCCCATCCTTGTGGTAGAGTTCCCAGGGGATCAAACTCCTTGTTCTGCGCTGGGTCTTGAAGCTATAGCACAGAGAGACAGACTGAAATTAGATCTCAACATCCAGGGAATACTAGGACTTCTCATAAGATGCAGCTGGAGAGTGTGTCTGCAGGTGAGCAGAGTAGCAAGAACTCATCACTTAAACAACTTTGCTGAATGGTACCTCTCTGTCTGTGTGTGTGTCTGTGTGTGTGTGTGTGTGCATCTGAGCCAAAACAAACAGCCAAACCATTCCCAGAAAGGACTCCATAACCGTTTACTGTTTTTCGAGAAGGACAACAATTCTACCTAATTCTTAACATAAGTTACTTCATTCATTCAATTTATTCCCCCTGCTCAAGATGATTATTTTATTGTACAATTTAGACAACAGAGTATTTAGTGGACTGATTTGATGATCCCCTCCTGGGGAGCTAAGGGCATGTTCACATTAGGCCCGGTTGCCTTGTACCATGCCCCAGCATGATCGCCCCCCCTCCCCACGCTCCCTCTGGTCTGCAGTCACATTGCTCTTGACGTTCCGCACCCGAGCACGCTTTCGTCATCCCCAGGCAACTTTTTGTGCTGAAGAAAACATCACACAGCACAATGAAGTTCATGATTAATGTCCTCATTTTGTGGGTTATTTGGAGTTGTTTTAGGTGTAATGACTCACAGCCCTCTTATAAGATAACCCTGTATTTTACGAAATATCTCTGAGTTTTTGTGTGTTGCATCCAGTTGTTCCTAGATACTCATCTGCCCTAATTTCCAACACAAACTGTACCTCTGATCACTTTGCCATTAGGTTTGTTAACTGTTTGTCACTACTCAATCTGTATAGCCTACCTGATCTGTTCTTTCTAGGTCCAGTTCATAATGTATAATGTATGTGTGCGTGGTCACATCATTGATGTCATGTCGGTGTTCCATGCTCGGACATGGTTATTGATCATACTAGATGCGTACCTTCCCTGAGTCCAACTGAATCTGGGCACGGTATGGAAAGATCACAACTAGTGTGAGTATACCCTAACTAGCAGCCTTACACTTACTGCTACTCTGCACAAGCTCACTATACCAGTGCACAAAGGCTCCCGTCTATCTTAACAGAAGCATCTCACCCCAAATATGAACCTCTGGTTGAACTGGTGCATGGCTCCACGAAGCTGGCTCTGTCTGTGCTGCCACTGCTCATAGTTGCGCATCGTCTGGACCGTCGGGCGCTGCCAGGTGGTGGTCCTGGTGATATGATCCACGAAGTATATCCTGCCCGTGGGGTCCACACGGCGCTCCCAACTGCAATGTCAGAAGACAGAACAGGAGGGCAAAATAAATGACAGCCTTTGTGAAGAATGAGTGGTTTTGGTGGTAAAGAGGAAGGGTTGGCTCGTTCTTTTTTTATGTATGACACGGATGGCGTTATTGAAAATGAAGAAAAGCATACTAACACACAATGTTCTGATGTGTTTTAACAAAGCAGACAACTCACCTGCCTTAGAAAAAAGCCCAGCGGTTCCCACTCTAAGTAATAATTTTCTGGTAGAGAATGTGAGGGGTGAAGAGACCTTACCCATGGGGCAGAGGTTCTGGCCTTTCCCAAGTTGTCCTCTTCTCTATGTGATCCACGAAGTACGTACAGCCATTCTGGTCCACTCGCTGCTCCCACCTTCATAATGGCAAAAAAGAATCAACACGAAAATTAGCTAGTCGATCAGAATAAACTAAACTGATTGGGTCATCACTCCATTTTAGGACCATAAAAAAATCTTGAAAGAGTTTTCCTTCTTGCCACAATGTATAGTTGAGAAACATAAATGATCATCAAAGCTTATTTGTAAAAAAATCTTGAACTGATGTGTAACAACTACTAACCAGCTGACGTACAATTTCAAAGGAAATCATTTTGGCTGCTTCAGCCAAGAGATAATGTTATTCTCAAAGAAAAGCCATTCTGATTATCCCCTGATATCTTAATAGTCATTGGGCAACTGCAGTACCTGGTCACCTAGGCAGGAGAACCACAGATTACAAAAGTTATTTAGTTCAGATATTATTTCCCTGCTACAGAGTGAACTTCGTGGCACTCAGAAAGATTACTGCTATTGTACCCTTGAGAAAGCACCAAACATGAATATCTTCATTAAAAATTGCACCTAGAGACAACTGGTAAAACTAATTTCAGTAGACAAAAGAACGAAACTACGGTAGGAAAAAAGATCACAATGCAGGCAGACCAGGTTTCAGTTACTAATTAAATAATAAGGGATACTTCAAAAACTTTTTACTGAGTCGTATAAATTGCTGTCAATAATATATATGATGCCACAGGTTGCACTGCAATACATGTCCTGGTTTGGTCTGGCAATGTGAAAGCTATGCAGGTTATATAGATCACATAAGCAGTATTCTACAAACTGTGCAGCTGGAGGTCAAGGAGACTTTTGCAGATGTTCATACCCAGGTGGCAGGGGAGGGATGTTAAAGTTGGACATTTTCGGAACAGCTGGGGCAACACCAACTGCCAAATTGCTGCTGGAGCCATAGGCAGGTGCTTCTGGTGTAGTAGCAGTGGCAGCCTCACTGGAAATGGCTGTTGGAAACAACAACAAAAGATGCTGTTTGAGATAAGACCACTGGACACAAATGAATAAGGGGTTCTGGAGAAAACAGACCGTGTAAGCTGTACACTAGCACATCTGCAGGGCTATGCTGAATCGTTGTACTATAATTAAAGGCTAATAGTCATATTAATGATAAATATTAGCCTAAATCAAATTCTCCTTAATATTTTCATAATAAAACTAGAATTGGTGTTGTCGGTAACGACAACACTGTATTCCCCAGACAGTCCTGTCATTTGGTCCGTCCATCAAAGCCACCAGTCCCACACTCACCAACTTGTACAATCTCTAGAAGCACTGGACGGAACACTGTTAGAGTTAACATATGTGTTTTTACCTGAATGTTCTTAGTCCTTGTTGTGATATGCTGGACAGAAAGAATACTCATTCCTTTACTGCACATTCCACTTCTATAACAATTTGCAGATTGCTAAATAATTGAGTGGTTCATTGTATTCCTTTGTGTATGTTTTAATGTCAATGTTTGAAATTGTCATGTATTTAATTAACATTTTTTATTTAAATATACACAATATAAATATATACAGCATGTTACAGTATACTTAAATTTTTACAGTTAATTATATACTAACAGTAGAGCGAAGAGGCACAATCTGGCTTTCTAGGTTCTGAAAACATCTGGGGCACATCCCAGAATACTCATGGCTTTCCTTGGACAATTGTAGTTGGGTTTTTTTTTTTTTTGTTTCACTTAAAAACGAACGCCATATCCAAGCATATTGGAAAGAACATTTGTAACCTGAACCATCACTATGCGGCTGTTTTGGGGCGACCTGTCTCAATTCGATCACTTCCAGTTTGTCATTCCATCAATGTGCCTCCAAAGTTTGAAAATTATCCGTACAATACTCTTGAAGTTACTGCATTCCCACAACCAAGCGTCCTCTACAGCAGCCGTTTCCTTCTGTTGCTGCCACACAGCACTGCTGCTTCATTTTGGGGGCAGTATGTCCAACAATGAAAACAGGGGCTTCATTTATCAAAGTTGCATGTGATGCTCGAAACGTGCCTACACAACTTTCTATGCAGATTCCTGGCATCAGACATTCACATACACTTTTGTCAATTGAAAGGCAAAACATTTTATCAATGCACAATCATGTGTGATGCCGACATTACACTCACATTATGATTTGTTCATATTAAGTTTCACATAACAAATCAGTATCTACTGACTGCCCTGGCACAACAGTGCATAACCGTGCATCCCCCCATTATAAATGTATACGCATGTTGAAGTTTGAGGATGCAAATGTGGGTTTGCCTCTGTAAATGCAGTCACACTGGCCCTGGGTGCAGCAAGTCATTTCTTTCTATATTCAGATCTGACCACTTTTTCAATGTTTTAAGTCTGTTTAATAGCATCACATAACTGCTACTGTAAATTCCTTCACCTCTACAACACCACTGAAAAAGTGGTCAGTGATTCAACTTTATTATCACTGCACAAAGTACAAGTATCAAATACCTTTTGACTTATCACATTCATAAGGACAAATGTAGTCTGCTTCCACCCTTCCCTTTACTGCCTCTAAGCAACGTTGCCTCAATCTGTCTTAAAATTTAATCAGTTCCAGGTCAGAACCCACACAATGCCTCTGTAGAGTTTAAAAAAAGGTCCACCAGAAACTTCTTGAGTTATCGTCTTGATGGGATTAAGTGTAAAAACTGTTGTTTTTTGGCTATCACTATGTGGTGCTGCTTCAATTTTGGAGTGAGCTGTCTCAAAGTTTGAAAAAGATCCGTCAAGCAGTTTCAGAGTTATTGCCTCACATAGCAAAATGTCTGCTGTGGTGGTGGAAGCGGTGGACCAGTGCTAAAACCATACGTATTCCATGAAGAGTGGGGAAAACAAGAGAAGTAGAGCTGTGAGGGGCCCAAATAAGGAATACATGAAGTGCAGTAAAACCTGTGAGAGAGGCCGGTCTCCGTGGGGTGGAAGGAGGTGGACGCGAAGGCCTAGGGGGCCGTAGTAGCTTGGTCCTCCCGGCTGACAGTGAGGGGGAAGGAGTACCATTCACTGATCGTCCATTGGGGGCACCCCTGTCCTCCACGCTGTCAACAGAGGGAGAGCCATCTCGCCTCACCCTGCTGCTAAAGAGCAGGCAAGTTTATTTTTAACCAGTAGAAATGCCACAAAAAACTAAATTTCAGGAAGAATTTCAAGCAGTCATTTATGAAATAACTCAAGGTGGTCATCTTATAACCTAACGATATAACCAAAATCATCCAACACATCCCTGTAAGCCAAAAAGAAGTGTAACATACCAACCAATGTAAACCCAGGAGGTCCTTGTTAATACATTGCTAGGATTATTCAGACACCCATTTGAGGGGTCTGGAGAGAGGAGTATAATCAGATGTCTTGGTATGGCCTCCTCTAGTTGCTGGGACCCACCTCCTCTACAATCTGATTATCTGTATCTCTACCAATGATATTTCCTTCTGTCCTCAGAACATTTTTGTGCATGTAAAACTTCCACAAGCTGTATCTTCAAATTAAATTGCCCACAAAATCTTGTTTTGTGAAGTTTTAATAAAACTCATGAAAAATGCTCCAGTTACCAAAATCAGAAATGACTTCTGCAGTCACCCTTCCTTTCGCTACTACTAAGTTGTGTTGCTTCAATTTTTGTGTGATTTGTCTAAAAATTAAATCAGTTCCAAATTAAATCAGTTCCTTCTCCTACACAAAATTCATGTGAAGGGAGGATCTAAAAAATGTTTTGCGTTCTCATGCCAACAAGAAAGTGTCTGCAGCAGTAGACCCGTTCCAAAACCATATACAATAATGTGGGCTTCTACAGCACCATCAGTCACAGTGGTAAACATCATGACAATGAAAGTAACTGTACCTTGCAACACATTCCCCATTATTTCCAGAGTCTCCATTGAGGACTTCACCTGTGACACACAGAACCATGAGTGTCAAAAATGCATGTAAAGATGATTATACATAGTTTCATATTATATATGGAGATTGGAAGATGTTGCCAGTGACAGAGCCTCTCAAATTTAATTGCCGATTCACGACAAGGGGAAAATTCAGAATTTATGAATTGCACCCTGTTCCATTAAAGAGCTGGGTTTGAATTCGACTGAAAGGAAGAATTTAATTAATTTCAGTTAAAGAAAATCAATGCAATCCCATAACACAGGAATGTCATTTATTCCAAAACATATTATTAGTATTATTATTATAACAGAGATTGTTTAGATAGTAGGTGGTGTATGGTGGTTGTTTGGTGACCAGATAATCCATGTCAGGACACTTTGAGCTACTTCAGGTTTTACAAACTACTTTAAAACTGAAAGGTCCATATGTTTGAGTAAATAGTTCAGTTCTTTTGCTTTCACTGGTTTCTTTCCTTGATTGAATGACTATTCCAGCTTTTGCACATTAATGTTAATGACACATGCATAGTTGTAGGAAAATGACCAATCAGCATGCAGCAAGAACTAAGTGCTCCTATTTATTTTCTTTTGTGTAGAACAATTAGTTTTGTCTTTCAGTATAACAAAAAGCAAAATGCCATGGCAAATGCAATTATGCTTTACGCCAACGCATAAGAGTCATTGTTCATTATTGTTGCATTTAACCAGCAAAAGACATTCAATATTTTATCATTTAGATTGCAATGATTCTGGCCTGAAAATCTTCCAGCTACACTGAAAATTCTCTCAAAAGGTGCAGAGAAAGCTAGATATTTGCAGGCAATTTGTGCTAGCTCAGGAAAGCTGGTCTGGTTTCCTTTATAGTAGTCCAAAGGGTTGTCATCCTCTGTTAAACAGGGTTGATCAGGAATACGGTGACATCGTGTGAAGCTTTGGTAACAGGTGACGGACTAGTTTCATTTTCCTTGTCAGAAAACAGTTTGGGATGTTTCTTTGATTAGGCACTGCAGTCAGTTCAAATTCAATTCAATATTCACAATCTGAACTGGAATTTCAGGGCCAATCTTAATTTATTTCTGAATAGTGCACAACCCTGACACTCTCAGATATCTGTACATTTGGAAGACCACTCACTGCAGAAGTTCACCTCGGCAGAGGCAAACATTTCTGGGTCAACCTCCATTCCATCAAGGCACACGGACAGGTCCCCCACCACGTCAGACTGGTCCCCCTCAGCACTGAGCTGCAACGTCTGCATGACCTTCGAGACTGAAATGCCAAAGACATGGGATTGATGAGCACCCCACAAATCTGGGGGATATAGGAAAAAGCCTGACTGTCATATCTATGAGCGCTGAATACTGAGTGAAACTTTTATTAATTTGTACCAGTCTTCAGTGTGTTTGTAAAATATGTCTTACTGAAGTGTGTCCAGGGGTCTCATGTATAAACGGTGCGTATGCACGAAAATGTTGCGTACGGCCGTTTCCACGCTCACGTCGAGATGTATAAAAACGAAACTTGGCGTACTGCTACGCACATTCTCACGGCAGCTCCAGACCTAGCGTACGCACATTTCTGCTTGGTTTTGTAAACGGACGGCACTCAGTGG
>JAODJU010000108.1:23517093-23554322 GCA_026776725.1 Gnathonemus echidnorhynchus
TAAAATAATATATGCCGGTGTTCTAACATTTCATCCTAACCTATGGAAATGTCCTACCTTTGGGTACTGCGCATGCGTACAACGAAATCAAGCCCCTTTTCTCGTGTTAGAAGAACTGCCCATGGATCTATCCTACCTTGCGTTGGAGTTATGGCTTATTTCTGCGTTTCCAATGTTCATACATTTTAAATATTTTATTAAATACATTGATCACACTTTACTGTCAGCATCACACTGATTTACTATGCTGTATGTCGAATTCCTTGACATGTTTTAACACTTAATCTTATAAGGTATTTCAGACTCACAATGCCTGCTTACATTACATTAGTTTGTGCTTTTTAGATAGACAAGTAACATATTTATTTGTTGGATTATCTGCTTTCAGTTTCAGCCCATAAAAATGACAATAACATTTTCGGTAAGGTAGCCCCGATCGATAGATATATCTGTCAAAATGCAGTAAGGTAGGACAAATCAACATTTTTGAACCATTTTTTCATGTACATGTACAGCTGTCTGTAAATAAAAGTGCCCGTATGACATTGAGGACATTTGGCTCTGACTTGGAACTGTCTATTTGTTATTACTTTATGGGATAACAATATTGAGATATGTATCGTACATTGCGGTTCAGCTAAAAATATCGAGATATGATTTTTGGTCCATATCGCCCAGCCCTACATCTGTCAAATACTTTTTGAATGATTCTCCCTAGTGTGGACGGAATGGAGACAAAGGCGCAGACATCAGGGTGTCGGGGAATACGGGGTTTAATTACAGGTAAGGCAGGCAAAACGCAGACGGACAATACAATGACCGGACTGGGGAAACAAACTGAAACGTGGACTAAATACAGAGGACTAATGACAACAACCAGAAACAGCTGATCACATGGGGATCCCACGTGGGGTTAATGAGGGGGCGTGGCACACGGAAGGAGAGGACTATCGGGGTAGGACACATTGGTTTTTTTTTTTTTAAGTTTACACATTGTTTGGATAAATTTATTTTCTTACTTTACAAATTACCGTTTTGATAAATGTGCTTAGATGCGTTTAGTACAGTATATGCTCTTCTTGTTTTATCCTTCATTTTGTGTTTAAATGCTAAAAAAAAATATATTTAGATGTAATTTTTTGGGGCCGGGAACCAATTAATTGGTTTTCCATTATTTCTTATGGGGAAAATTCGATCAGAACTCAAAGTTTTTAGGATTCAATCCGGAGTTCTGAAAGGATTAAGTTCGAGTTCTGAGGTACCACTGTATGCATTTAGTGAAAAATCTATAATTTATTGGGATACTTAAAACTTTACACAACCGATTGCAATCACAAGGCTGGAAACATAGCTCAGGAAGAAATTCAGGTTTGTAGAAGCACTCTGCCAAGTTCAGTTTCATGACGCAGAAGGGAGTAATCACAAAAGCATGAATCACTCTCTACAAGTAATGCACAAAGGTTATTGGCATAACTTACAAACCATGAGCTATTAGCACACCCTGTGGCCATGAAGTTAAATAGTGTACATATACTACATATTTTAAGAATATTTAAGCATTTACTTGCTTATGGCTTAGGTGACACTTGAAATACCTATAGACAGGGCTGTTGCGATCACGTCATGATGCAACTGCGATTATATAGCGCAGGCGCAATCATCACCAGGGCTTTAGATGACGGATGAAACGTTTGTCTGGATGTCGACTTTCAGTACTATACCGACGTCTACTTACGCCCACAGTTTGGTAAGTAGTTTAGTAGTGTGTCTATATTATTAATGAGATGCGCATTGTGACGGCCAAAAGTTAGTGATCTGTATAAATTCGGCATATTCTTGTTATTAACTGTGTCGGACTTTAAACTGCAAGAAGTACCACTACACCACTAGCACATTTTTAACTTATCCACAATATCTCCTCTTTCAAAAGAAGATTTAGCTGTTGAGCGGTTCTTTTCTTCAGTGGCACTTCAGTGCTAATCACTTCCATGATTTACTAAAATAATGGTGCGGCGTGCTCCGCTAACTGAATTTAATAAGCATATGGATACGCTGAATTTATACAGACTACTGACCTTTGGGCGTCACAATACACATCTCATTAATATCTAGATATCAGTAATCTGCTTACCAAATTGTGGGCGTAAGTAAATGTCTGTAAAGTACCAAAAAGCCAGGGTGCAGACAAGTGTTTCACCCATCATCTACTCCTCTCAAAAGCAACACATATCATTTCAAGAAACAATTTAACAGAGTACGGCAAGCCTGGAAACCATGATGGTTAAGTTTACCACCTCTCAGAGACAGGTACAAATAAAACAGCAAGAGGATTCTCCCTACTCCCACAACTGATCATTTTGGTCCGAATACTAGAGGTCTTCATTCCTATTTCTTCAAACTACTGGATCATTCGATGAGTTTTTGACAGTGGTATTGCCTAGACTTCAGCTTGCAAGACAATGGCAAAATTCTCTTAAAAGTTCCCCAAAACACTTTATACACACACACACACACACACACTAAACATTTCTTTCATTTGAAAGCAGGTTAAAAAGTACTTTCGTCCAAAGACAGAGATTACATAAATAAATGGCCCTCCCCCACATGCCTTTTCTGAGGCTCAAAATCAGAATTTTTTAAATACTTCTTTTGGGTGGTAATTTTTTGGGTGGTAATCTCATGAAAGGAACCAAGTATGGGGCCCTGTGATTTCTGTGATGCGGAAAACATGGACAGAATCACAGAGCTGAGGCATGAAAACGGTATTTACTTACAAATGTGGAATTATGCAGAATCTGCAGATATTGTATTGACATTTTAAACCTATGAATTTTTCCACATTTTGGGATTGTTCAGATAGTGTAAAATTACCCTCACAGTAGGCAGAGTAGGCAGAGCCAGAGACAATGGCCAAATCAGGCCGAATGAGTTTAAGGATGTTGCCTAGTAACTACCACAGGAACACTCGAGCACCTCCCAGGTGGCCCGAACATTTAGACGAGCGGCCCCCTGATCAGCCCTTTCAGTTTTTGTGTCTGTCTCCATTGCAGTGTAGGAACCAGTGATGAGCGAGTCCATTCACAAGGGACCCAAACTCACCTGATGCATTTATTCAACCTCAAAAGCACTCAAAGCACTGTTGATAAAGATAAAATGATTCCTGACTCATTACCTGACCTGTTTTATATGCTTATATTTTATTTTAATTGACTGCCCACAAATGACCCGATTATCATTTAAAATATTTAACTCATAACTGTGGGCACCCACTTATTTCGGATCAGCTGCCACATCACGGTTAGGAACCACCACTCTCTCAAATTCACGCGTTTTGCAAGCGCTTTGACTGCGACACAAATTCCAAGCATGCCAAAACAATGTAGGTTGCTGGTAAGGTTTTTAAAAATTGCACTTCTTCCTGTTGTCTTCACACACCTACTCGATTTGAACCAAATCAGTGTCGAGCCCTGCCTAGCAGTTCTTCAGGGCTGTTCAGAAGTGCCTAACCTGGAGTAGGTACTTATTTCACAACTGAAAACAGCCCTGAAAGAGGTCCTACAGGGACAATTTCTGTGGATGGTACACGCGCAAAGATGCCAGCACCCCTGAAACAACTGGTCTCCGACTTCCTGTGGTGGAAACGAGCCGACAGACAGAACGCAATGCATCATACTCTAAAAACCAAGTCCACTGGACAGGAGAATATTTCATTGTTCTACATTGACTTCATTACATGAAGGTGCCTCCTTGTCACTTTTGTCTGCCAACAAAAAAAACTGAAACATGCCTAAAAGCTGCTACGAAGCAGGATGCATCACCATCAGGGTGAAGAAGTTTTCAGAAGCTGCCGAACCGAAAAAAAAAGTCTTTCAGGAGACAAAAGTGGATACAAGCATTAGACACAGCGCAGTGTGTCGTACTCTGAAAACTATGAGATTTTTGTCTTCAGCAAGTACAAGACACTTATCACCAACAAGTGTCTCATACACCAGAAGCTGGAGCTCAACACCAGGTGCCTAGCCATTATGTACTTCAATGGAGATGTATGCAAAAGATATGAAATGCCCAAGAGAACAGCATGTATTTAAAAGAAAATTACACTGACTGAGGGAATTATGCTAACAGAAAAGACGTTAAGTTGTGGTAAATTCCATTTTAAGTTACAAATGGCACTTTTATTTAGGTCTACAGGCTAGTTATCTCATTTCCCTTATTCTCTGGTGTAAATTTTATTTTTGCCCTGGGGACTTTTATGAGTGCTGAATTTTTACACTATGGTAAATGTGTCAGTAGTTTAAGGGAAAAAAAGGATTAAATGACATTTTGCAATTGTTTGTCTGTAGTTGACCTTTATAAGGCAAAAACTGGTTAAAGACAAAAAAATCCAAACCAGATCAAAAAAGCAGAAAAAGCACAGAATTTGTAAAATAATAAAACAGAATTTGGATATGGTCCTGCAATTTATTTATTTGTTTATTGGGCCAGTCCACCAAGACAGCGCCCTTTCTGTCCCCAGGACATTATATACATAAATATGCATGAAAAACAGCCTTAAAATACATGTATACCCAATGAAGCATTTCCCACTTAAAACCTTGAAAAAATTAAATAAAGTTGCCTGAAAATGACCAATGGACATTTTGAATAGCTAAATGTATGTGTTATTAGATTCAGTACTGAAAAAGATGAAAAAAAGTTAATTTAGGTTTGAAGGTTTAGAACAAGCAAATAACACAAATTTATTAGAATCACCCTCACATGTATATACATGCATACAGTAATGCAAACATATATATATATATATATTAAGGGTGTAATGGTATTCAGTATTTTATCAAACCATTCGGTATGTCCCTGACGGTTTGATGTGGATATGAGAACCATGGTATTATGACATGCCTGTCATTTTCCTACAAGGCCTAGAACTTAAATGTCATTATACAGCAGCAAATAGTGTAATTTATCCACCTCCAGGCTAAAGGTAGCCACGTACTCAACGTAACGTACTCAACGTAACGTACTCAACGTCGTTTCAGTCACACAATGTTGAATCAGTAGTGATCCCACCCACTGTCGGCAACTGGCTGACATAATTGCAACCCACTGTGGGGTTGGTCAGCAGCCAACATGCTTTGTACTGCAGCATGCTCATCTTTAAATGGTGTAAATATATATATGTGTATTAATATGTATATTTGGTAATTGTTGCTGTGTAATGTTTGCCATGGAATGTGTTCGTTTCTAAAGCATGTAATTGTAAGTGTCATATAAACTGTTGGTTTCCTTGTCCGCGCTGCTGCAAGTATTAAACTGACAGTGGCTGTTAATGGAGTACTTCATTTTAAAAGAGTTGTCATCTTTATTAAAATGACTACATGACTTGCCGTAATACATTTTTTTTGCTCCCGTTACAGATATCCCACCTCTTTTGGAAGTTCCAGGACTCTCCCGGGAGAGGTGAGATGTCTGCTTTAAATAACAGCGTAATATAGGCAGTCAGTCAAAATAAAAGTTCATTGTTTAATTGAAGGGTGATGTGTTTTTTTTTCCTTCTTAAATACAAAGATTCCAAAACTGTACCATTACCAAAAATTAGTTAACATACATTCAAAAAAAGTTACTGCACTGCATTACAACTACTGAAAATTAAGGAAGTCATAGAAAAACACATTTTCAGCCCACACAACACCTCTCACGAGATTGTGCCCATAAAAAATACTTCAGTTTGTGGAAATTCCACAATTACTTTGTATTTAAGGAGGAGAGGGGAAACAATATTACAATACAATGCATATTGTGTCATCAAGCTGAAAATACTGACAACATCAAAAAGCTTGATGTCAAATTTAAAGAAACATTTAGAGGTAAGAATATAAGGGCCTTTTCCACTGCACTACCGAGCTACTTTGTTTTGTTTTTCCACTGGCGTAACAGCTGAGACTGCCGCTGAATGACATCACAACACGAGGTGGGGTATTTTGTACGGAATTCTAAAAATGGGTATAGTATACAGCGGTACCTCGACCCACGAACAGTCCTGTTCAGGAACAAATCGGGTTACGAACCAGATGTTCGGAAATTTTTTTTACCGGTTTGCAAACCGTGTTTCAGGCTGCAAACACACAAACATCCCACAAACGTGCCCCAAAGAACCACCCAAAACATGAATAAGTGTACATTATGCCCAAGGACGATTGTGGAATGTATAAAAAACTTGTTGTAGATGTATGTCTTTACTATATCTCTTCTAGGGGTGCAACGGTACAGATATCCCATGGTACGTACCTCGGTATTTGGGCCACGGTTTCGGTTTGGTTTAAACACAACACTACAAATAATAACACAACAAAACAAATAATAAACTGCCTCTTATTTATGTATAAAATATGTATACATGTATAAAATTCAAACTTACAAAATGTAAACAAAAACACTTTAAAAAATGTTAAAGTGCTTCTTAAAGTGCTCTAAATGCTCTATATTCCACTCGAGGCTCTGTGCTTGAGCCAAATCGTTTTCGATGGCTTTGCGTACTTTGTCATAGAGGTCGGGAATTATAACGTCGCTGAAATGTGTACGGCAGGGCACAACATAACGTGGGTCGAGTGTTTTAATTAAGTGGCGAAACCATGCATCTTCAACAACAGAAAAGGGTTGCAAATCTTTAGCAATGAATGTTTTTTTTATGTTTATCGGATGTGGCGGGGTATGTCTGTTAAAAAGCTTTTTCGATAGACACTTGTTTACCTGCAGTTATCTTTTCGTCTGTCCTCCGTTCAGGAACCGTTATATCAGCATGACTACGCTTGAGATGCTTAGCCATATTGCTCGTGTTTTCATTAACGTATGGGACACCTGTTAGGCAATGTTTACAAATAGTGACATTTATATTAACTGTTTTGACTCTCTGGTCGTTGTATTCCACAGCGAACCCGAAAAAACTCCATACTGGAGATTTGTACGAAGCCAGTGCTTCTTCAGACTTCTGCCTCTCAACTGTTCTGCTAGTGCTGGCCATGCTTGTTTGTTTTTCTGTTTTTCCGCGTCTTTGTACCGAGCTGCGAGCTCAGCTCCAGTTACATCAGTGTGAGAGAGGGCAAGTGGGTGGAGCCACAACAGTGATTGGACATTAACTCACGGTGGAGGGCTTTCGCCCATTGGCGCTTACTGCTTAACAGTAGCCTGATAAGCATTAAGTGCCATTTTCAAAAGGAAGTGCAAAACTGAAATACCGCGGTACACAAGGGCGTACCGGACCGCGCAGCGCGGACTGAATGGTCCGGTATTTTACCGAGTACCATTGCATCCCTAATCTCTTCAGAGGTCAAATATCTGAAAAAAGAAAAAAATAGAGAGAGAACGTTCTGAAAAAGCACTTTTTTATGTGAAAATATCGATGCGCAATATTTTATTATCAGCATCGCATGTGGTGATGTGCAATTTCAATACCAACATCGCATGTTATGCATACACCATTCAGCTAGTCAGCTGGATTGAGATTTTTTCATACCTTCAAAATGTCTGGACATTATTGGGGGGTGGGGGTTCAGTTTCACTAAAACATTTTTATTCTGTCACAGGGAAAAAAAACTTAGCAAGCTTTGTAATTTTAATGATTAATCCTTTTCAAGATTACACATTTTTTTAAAAATCACTTTGAAATTTACCTCTGCATGAGCCCTGCATACGTTCTTCAAGATCACCATAATCATTGTTATCCTTGCCATTTAAATCACTCCTAGCTGGGTTTGTGAGAAAGGTATTTAATTTGAATTCCTTTTTTGCTTTATAAACATCCCAATATTTATTACAACAGAATCACTCCTGATGTTTGAAATTTTTCCAATATCATGCAGCCTTAGTATATTAAACAAGATACTTTATCTTTTGTCATGCCATCCTGATCTTGTTGCATCCATTCTTCTGATTAGATCTCAATTACAGCTGAGATTTTTTAATTTGTCCACACATCCATTATTATTACTTGCCAACCTTCAGGGTTCAATTAAATGCCATAAACATAAGTAAACTATTACACACACCTATTTCCATAACTTCTGCCAACACACTTACTGGTTTCCAAAAACTATCAACACATGCATTTACTTTTTAGCAACAAAGATTAATTTTGAGATAAGTTTAAACTTTTAAACCTCAATGAGTCACATTACAGCTATAAACGCAATTTTCTATGATGCTATTACACATTGCTAAAGCAGATAGTTCTGCAATTGTCCACCTCAGACTGAACACCTGACTCTGAAATGATTAGACAAACAAATTTCCATTCTTACTAAAATATTTAGACGTAGCTATACATTTTGACCATTACAGAAACAAACAGGTGAAACAATGCCATATACTTTCAAAAAATGTTAAAATAAATGCATTTCTTTAAAAGGTCCAGTACAGTATAAGAATTCTCTAATAAAAACTCACCCTACCTTTCATATTCATATCACTTTTACGTATTAATTTTTCTTAAACAAGCTGACACTAAAAGCACAGGCTCCGAGATGCTTCTCATGGAAGACAGTGACGTGTGACAAAAATTAGGAAACATTCACTCTTTCACTCAGAATGCAATTTATTTATTTGGGAAGCATGGACAGTTAGAATATTCAGATTTGTTCCAAAGTGAAACTAAAGGCCAGGTTATATCGTAAAAGCAGCCACACAGGCTTTGCTCAGATATCTGTTCAAGATAACCGTGTTTCCTTGAAATTCACTTGCAGCCATAGAAATGGAATTTAAAATGACACATTTAAGACTTAAACAAGTAAACTGTACGCTTTCTAAACAGTTATTAACGTTGATATAGTAGTGCATATTGTTTAAAATTGTTAGTATAAAATAACTAATCGAATTACCAAAGCAGCAACAAAAACTTGGCTGTTTGTGCTTTTTGTGTATTCTACTTCTCATTACTGCACTAATAAATTTGTCGTTTCCACACGTCTAAAGTTGAATGAATCGCCTATCCCGGTAATAAACCCAACTTGAAAATATAAAACATACCATTTCAAAAGACAATGACGAGCTGGTAGTTAAACTTGTGAACTATCTGGGTAACATGTCCTGACCTAAACTTGATGTGGTGCAGAACGGCGAAAAGCAAGTAAACAACCATAACCCTTGGAAATCATCTACACGAACACTGCCTCGATCTCACCACAAATCACTACATATGACTTAAAAGGCTAGTTAAGAAATCCAAACTTTCACTGACTTTAGACTGACGCTCATAGACGTCGGCCAAATTCAACACCAATTCTGCCCGCAGTACTGAAACAAGAAAGTACATCTAACTTCAAACAAGCCACCCAACCACCCAGAAAGAGCCGTCTGGCTAAACAGGCTTGGCAGTTAGACATGACAGTTCTGACTACTAACAAAAAAGACAAAAAAAAAAAACTTTCTGGACAGCCACCTAAATAAGTTTCAGTCTTCTTTAAACTGTTGTCTAAACTCAGGATTTAGTTCCAGTGTCGAGGTTGTTTGCTTGTTTGTTACTGTTAACTAGGCTCATCGACTGTCAAAACGACGACGACGACTGATGGTTAGCTAGTTACAGCCAGTTAGCCAAACACGGAAGATATTTCTCTCAACGTATTTAAAATCAGGTAACTTACCGTATCAATAAGAGGCTCCAAATACGTGAAATATCCCCGAATTATCCTTCAAATGTTTCAGTCCGCGTAGTTTTGGTCTCCTCATAAAAACTCAGTATAAGAGACAAACTTCCACCATAGTCTAAGCCTATTCACGTGACGAACGCAGGGTGGGACAAAAACACGCAAACCTCGACATGTTTCGGGGAACGCTGTCCCGCCTACAGCTCTCAGTCCTTCGACGCGATTGGACAACATCACACCACCTATATTTTATGATTGGTTAAAGCTTCGTCACGTTTTTCGCTGTGCCCGTCCCTTTTATGTGTTTTCCCGATTTAGTCTTGGAATTTGTTTTCTTCCGCGGTTGGTATGTAAGTTTCTTCAATTAGAAGAACCACATTGTTATGTAAAAATCATGAGCTCAGCATGCTCACTGTATGACGGGAAGCTGTACTATTTATACACACAATAAAGCTATTTGTAATTATTTAGTCGATTTTGTCCAAAGCAAAGTTTGGCCCCTGAGCTTTTAAGGCACAGTGACACAGAGGTTAGCACTGTTGCCTCACACCTTGCACCCCAGGAGTTCAAATCTCTCCTCCACACTATGAGTTTGAAGTTGCTCTTCTTGGCTTACTTTGGCTACATACCAGTCTCCATTTGAGTACTTTGATTTCCCTCCAATCCAAGGACATGTAGTTAGGGTAATTGTCTCTAAGTTGCCTGTATTATGGGCCCAGCTGTGGACTGGAATCCAAGCCTTGTGCCCTTGCTTAAGGCCTCCTGTGACCTTGACCAGGATATGCAGCTGTATCTATAAAAACAGTAACGCATGGACAAATTAAGATAAAAGTTTGGAGAGTGTTATTTTGTTTAACACTCATAATACATTGACAAACTTTCATTTTTTTAAAATATAGTAGTGTTTGATTTGTAAGCAAGCAGTATTATAGTGTCAAAAGCATTCAGATGGTATTGTATACCCTATTGACAACAGGAGGTATATAACAGCTATGATTTTGATATTGAATATAACGGTTTTTTCTGTAATTGTCTCAACAAAAGGACATGACAAAACAGAACAAGAGCGCAAAGTACAAGAAGCCCATTGATAGACTGATAGTCAAAACATGCGGAAGAACCAGCAGATGGAGCTATCGGTGTGGTAGAGGATTGCGTAGCCCCCCCCCAAGTCTTGAAATGCCGCAGTAGCCTATTTGACTTCTTTTGAGTAGTATTATCTATCTATCTATCTATCTATCTATCTATCTATCTATCTATCTATCTATCTATCTATCAATCTTTTCTGGTTGTATTGATTGTATTGATCTACATACATATTTATATTACTATCCCGCGGTGTAATATTGGACGACATCGATGCTGTTCAATTAATGAAGCTCAGCTTGTAGTCGAAAACAACCACAGAAATAATGTAAAAATACAAAAGCAGCCATATACCCAAAAGGCAGAGAAACAGCCGCGAATAACGGTAACGCATCATTAGTCGAAGGCGGTGGTGACCAATCATATCAGAGAGGGCGGGGCGACTTGTTTCGCCGAGGAAAGTTCCGTTCAATGTACAGCCGCATCCCTTAATCGAAGCTCATCATCAAAGCTACTGCTCAGGTTTTGGGTCTAGCAACTTCGAAACCCAAAGACAGCCACGCTTATATTTTGTTAGTTTAAGAGGAAAGGCTAGATTTTTTTAAATATAAAGATTTTTTTTTCTCGGAGGTGTTAAAAATGATGGCATGTACGGAGATCATCACGATGTGTCTTCAGTCTGCCAAGCAGCAGCATCTATGTGCCAGCAAACAACATCTATTGCAGAATAACCCTGACCAAGGGATTTCAATTTTCCAGGACGTAAGTAGCAAGCTTAATACACCGTATTCTGTAAAAAAAAAATGATTAAATGACTGAATTGTAGCACGCACACACCTGGTGCTTGAGTCATAGTCTAGCCTCAGCGTGCAGCATTTTGTTATCATAGTGTGTTTGACATAAATGTTATAAAAAGATTTTAAGTAAGCTGTTCAGTACAGAGGAAAATTAAAGAAATAGGAAGCAGCGCCGACAATTGTATTATATTACAGAGAATGAAAACATATTAATTCGTACTGCTAAGTAAATTCCTTAATGAAATAAAAAGAGAAATAGGGAAGGATCCCTTCAGTCGTTATTGCATCTGAAACCAATTTACAATTTTGCATTTTATAAATGTGCTTTCTAAGATGCAAAATTGTGATTATTTTGGATTTCTGAGATGATTATAAAACTAAAATGTCCTAGCGATGAAGTACATCGATTTTTAAAATGACTTTTCTTATTATCTCTTACATTCAGGAAATTCTGGATGTGACGATAAGATTCACGTGGGACATATTATTATTATTATTATTATTATTATTATTATTAATATTATTATCATTCCTTTTTAAAATTATAAATAAGAGATGTTTAATCTTTGTTTCACTGGAAATTATTATTAATAATGCATATCAGTTGTGTTTAAAAAAGTAGAACCTCTGGAAAATATATAGAGATTTTAATAATATTTTTTCAATCTATTAACTATAACTATTAGCATTTGAATATTTAAATGGTTAAATGTTGGAGGTATATTTTCTCTGGAAGGCCTGAATGATTATCAAATGATAATGGCAAGTTTCATCATTTAAGTTTAATAGACATTTAGTATAAATACAAATATTTTAGAATATTTAGAGAACAGACTTTCGGTGTTGTAATCAATTATTTTTAATATGAAGGAAATCCCACTTTAAAGTCAACTCATGGGCCACCCTTACCATCCTCTGAGAAGATGTTCTCCCAGTGTTACATACAAACAGCAAGTGACAAAAGGGGGATTTACAATCATTTTCAAAAAGCATATGACAGGTTGGGCTTAAGACTTTATATACCTATTGCTGGAGTATTTAATCAATGGTAATAAATAATGTAGCAGAAATGAAAAGCAGAATAAGTACAGCAATGTCCGTAAACTGACAATAAAAAATTATAATTGTTTGTTGTGGTCAACCACAGTAGAAATTCTTAAGCTTATTTTTTCAATTGTAACTGCTGTAATCAGGCAACAATTATCAACTTGATGTATTGAACTGATTATTATTCTGATAATATTATCCCCTGAGTCAGATTCTGTTATTTACAGTGAATACAGTGATGGGCTAATGGATCCATCCCCATTGATGTAGTGCAAGATGTTTCTGTGCTCTGAGCCCTGACCCAATGTTCTGCTATGCATTGTAGCTTTTGAAGCGATTTCATATAGTCAGAAAGGACAGTCCTTGAAATTGTACGTAGAGGCCTGCTACCTCCACCCCCTGCACACTTACTGGTGTCTCCTAGCAGAAGCTTGATGGGATAAGTGGGTGACAGGAGTGTGTGCGGGCCAAGCCGATATCACTCACAGCAGCTCCCAGCAGAGTTTGCTCATAGCACTTTTGCCCCATGCTGCCTTGTCAATGAGCCTAAGAACATAAGGAACAAGAGAAGCCCATTTAGCTCATATTGCTTGTTTAGATATTAAATAATTTAGTGCTGGTAGAGTTTTATCCCTTGCAAACTTTAATAGATGTAAAGACTGGATCCCCATAGTCTTGCCACGATGCAAGCTCTCATCACCCAACAAGTGCATTTCAGATCTAACTGCTCCACAAATATTTGGAATTTATACACTAGTGGACAGTGGCCCTAAACATTCTTTTGTCTGCCCTTGAATCATTTTAGTTACTGGGTTGATTGCAGCCTGCTTGGAGAAAAATTTGTATAAACAAATTCTCACTCCACGCTAAGAAACAGTTTGTGCTTCGTCAGACACACCCACGTATATCTGTCTGACATCCTACTTGCTCTGTATTAAGGATGTGAACACTGACTTAAGCTTGTAACTTTAAGCCTGTTTCTACAGTCTGATAAGCTGCTCAAATGGGGATTTATTGTGTTTATTGCTGACCCTGGTGAAGAATGCACTGACCAGTGTCATGCACTGACAGCTTTAAATGGGTAAATGCAACCAGACAAGTAGCCACGTAGTAATATTATGGATTTGAAACCCCCTCGAAATTTGTTTGCTCCAGACCAGGCACATTAGGTAGCAAAATAACAAGAAGCCCACTCAAAATTTGTCAGACCCCCCCCTTGAGTGCAACTCATCCACTCTTGTATAAAGATAGCCATGGAATTCTCTCACTGGGACACCCCGTCTGGCTCTTCTCTCCTGTTGTTTGGTCCTGGAGATTTCACAGTGGATCTTTTTTTCTGAATAATCGTATTTTCTCAGTGTGAGCTGAATTTTTTGTTCTCACTCCTATGTCGCTGTCAGTGAAACGCTTTGCAATGCGCTGAATAAAAAGCACAGCTGGAAGTGCTACAGTTTTATTAGTCATCCGGTACACAACACGTTTATATATATATATATATATAAATATAGTATGGATTTTTATTTGACTTTAAACCTTTAGAAAACTAGCACCATTACAGACATTAAGGTATAATCTATGTGCCTTCAGATAAATCAGTTCACTACTAGTCCCAAGTGAGTGTAAATGTTTGTTTGAAGTACTTAATCAATCTTTGACTTTATTCCCCCAAAAATATCAGTAAAAGTAGACACAATGCCTTATAAGTGATTTGTCGATGGTAATAGAAACTGCATCTGTAAATCCATTTCTTTTCTTTGCTTTTGGTTACTAGTAATCTATACGGTTTCTGTCCAGTGTATTTCCTCTTACCTAAAAGACACAAACAGCTCCATAGTCGTCAAAGAGTTATGGTATTGCTGCATTTTGCAAGGAGAACAGAAATGGCTACAACTTCAGCTTTAACATCCCACAGTACCACAGTCCTTCAGGCTCATGGGATGGTTTGGTTTAGGAGCTAGAGATTTTCCCTTTGTATCACTTTCAGTCACAGGCTTTGCTAACCACAAATTTTTATTTAAGTGTATGTCAGTGGAACATTTCACCTGTTATGAGTTTATGATATGATACAATGGTACAAATGGTATGATACAAAGAACTCAAAAACAGGCGTTTGGGCAAACAAAAGGGGTTTATTGAACAAAACAGGATCAGGAAAACAAAACGAGACCGTGAGGGTTCAAAACAAGTAGGTGAATACAAGGAAGGACACCGGCAGACAGGAAGAGGAACATCAATGACCTGACTGGGGCTGACGGGACAAACAGGTGCTTAAATACAGAGACTAACCAGGAGCAACAAGCAGCAGGTGTGGCTCATCAGGGCCACACTAGGAAGGGGACAGGAGGGTCAGGTGGACATGATGAGCAGGACATAACATCCCTTGTGGCTACAAGAGATAGGAGACCAATTTTAGCTGTAAACATTCATATATCTTATCAAACATGTTCCCTTAATCCAGATATATATTTTTTAATTAATTGGAAACATATATACAAATATGAGTAGATTAAACGAAAAGCAACACAAATGGGCACTTATTCAAGAATGGTAAAGAACTACAACTAAAGATTGTTAGTCTGCTGAACAGCGAGTAGAATAGAGAAGAAGGTATATGGTCAGTAGAAGGACATGAACAATTTTGAGATAAGCACTCCTGGTTTGAGTAGAACTACAGAAAGGTTATTGTAAATCCACTGGAGTTGTGTAACAAATTACAGCACAGGTTTAGAGAAGTCACAAAATTACATTAACTTGTGTATTTTACAGTAAATTACAATAAATGCTCTGAAAATCAGCTCAGTTGCTGATATTCTTTACTATAAGAAATTGTTAAGCAACAGTTGTAAGCAAGGTTTATATAAATGTAGTTGTAGCCTTTCACTGAATTGAACCTATGGTTAACCTGACAATCAGCAAAATACTACCCACAAACCAAAATATTATATAATTTCATTTCTTTATTGTACTAGAACATGACAAAAATAGGTCAAAGTCACAAGGCCATCACAGCAAAACAGTAAATAATACTACAAATGATTTTTTTTACGTAGACCGGCCCACTAACACCAAAAGGTCTGGAACCTCTAGTCTAGGTGAATTTGGCAATATGAGACCGACGTCTGCTGGAGTTACTGCCACCTGAAACGACCATGCAAACATTTCAGTGTCAGTTATCTTAACAGTCTTCTTCTTAGGCTAAATTGTGCATATTTAGAAATAAGTAACAAGATGAACCTGATGTAGGGACAGGAAAAAATAAAATGCAACTATGTACCTCAGTAAAGTGGGACGGAGAGAATTTTCCTCTCCGTGCTTTAACAGTATAGCCTGGCTTTGGCTGAAACACATTCAGAACAATCTCCCCTTTTACTTTGAACCCCTCAAGTACTCTTTGGTAAAGATTCACAAACAAAAATAGTCAAGTACTCTATTCAAATACACATTCAATGTATATGATTTACTAGGCAATATTTTGTTTCATCTTTAGTGTACGTTAACTGGACCTGAATAATGTTTTGCTAAACTTGCTGCACTCACCGATACATAGGCCATGCTTTCATAATTCCATTTGACTATCCCTGTAATTTGCCCAGTCAGTAGCCTGTGTTGTTCTATGGCATTAGGGGAAAATGTTTTCTCATGTTTAATATTTTTATGTTCATTTTTAGCAGTGTCAGGTTTGCAAATGACACCACAATTTCAGATTAACATATATAACCAGAGGAAACCCACCAATGCGAATACACGCAAAAAAGGTGACTTCAGCATCAAGTGAATTTATGCAAAGCTAAATCTATTGATTGTAGTCATTTTATTCCAGCTTTTAACTATTCCACGCCACATTAACAAATTACATATGGCTTTATGCCATATGTAATTTGAGGCGATCATTTTTTTTTCTACCCTAATTGTTCCATAAGACTAACAGAGAGAAGTATTGCATGAAATTTACATGAAACTTCAGTGGTCTAGGGCTAAACTTCCAGGACTGTAGTAGTCGAGTCCAGCTGCCCTTAGACATGTATGCTTTTTTTCATCAAGTTACATTTACATATTGTTTACATTTTAAGCAAACTGCAGTGGTTATTTTATTGTTTAGCCAAAGGAAAAACATCCATTTTCTTTGCTTGTCCTTCACTCCAACTGTCTATTTCCAGTTTTTGGTCCAACACTACTGCGTAAATATTCCATACCTTAAGTATTAGTTTATATTTCCATCAGTTTAAAGTGTTGCTATCCAGTGACATAGTATTCTGGTATATTTACAGTCAGTGCTGGTAGTAACTAATAATGTAGGCCTAACTAACTATTTTTTCAAATTAACCCACAATTGGGTTACACTATATATATTTATATAATATAGGGTAGATTTGTTCTGTATACTCCACATGTAGTCAAACCACATATCAGACAAACAATTTAAGTGATTGAAAGTTATACATTTATTATTTTAGATATTGACAACATGATGGAGCCAGTAACAATAGGTCTAACAATAATGCAGAACTGATTAAACTGAACTGAAAAAAAAAATAAACTGAAAAAAATGCGCCCACCAAAACACACATTAGGCCTAGCATATGTAATAATTTTAATATTGTTAATAGCCCTAAATATAAAACGATCATTTAACAGCAGTTCCAATGACGTATGTGTGCTGTGTGTGTATGTATGCATTAAAATGAGAACTAACGTGATGCAAAAGTTACTTTATGTGGTAACTAATTACTTTTATATGCAGTAATTATTAAAATAATTAAATTACTTCTGAATGAAGTAACTGGTAACTGCAACTACTCATTTTCACTAACTTTCACAACCCTGCTTGCAGCTGGGGTTCACTCTGAACTAAAATATGAAGTTTTGCATTTGTTGTATGAGAACCATCTTGGGGCAGAATCTGCTCCGGGAAGTAAAGGGAGGTTCCTTTTAAAACCCTGCAGTATCAGTCTGTTATTCCCAGGTCTTATTTCATGTCTCCTGAAGATGTGACACACTTATTGGAACGTGGCAATATGCTATATTTCAGGAGTCATATGTAAGTTTAATACTTACAAAATGGGAATCACAATATATTTCTTCAGACATAGATGAATTGTTATCCCATTTGCAGGGCTATGATACAGATCACTATAGTTTAGTATGCTTTTCCATTGACATTGCAATTTCTCAAAACCACAGTCCCATAGCCAGAAATAAATTTTGGATTTTGCCGACTAGGGCGTGGGAGCAGATTTGGAGGGAGGTTCTAACTCATCTGTTCCTGTGACAGGCTGTGTGTCTAATCAGTAGCAAAAAAAAAAGTTGGGGGGGGGGGGGGGTTCAATCCCCTAATTTTACTATGTGGCTACATATCACAGTACATTGGGCAGTTGTTCACATTTAATAGTGAGTGAACCTTATTTGTTTTCATTCTTAATAACTATTACTAAATAGCAAAATTGTCTCTTTTTTTGTGGATTTCTTTAGATTTTTATTTATACAGGATCCCGAGGAGTTTCGCCATGTTGTGGGTGCAGCAACGCGCTGCATCAGTGCATCTTCTCAACCTGACCCGACGCAACCTTTGTCATTGCTGTTTCATTATTTAATATCTGGAAATGCGATTAGCCAGCAGAACCCAGAGGGAATAATAAGAAACCAAAGTCATATATCATATATATAAGAAATCCATACTTTATTGTTCTTTATTGATGGAACCACTGGCAAGGAAGAATGTGCTGAGGAAGCCTAATTTGGAGCCATTGTGGCCAAGGTGGCACCTCCAGTACTGATTCTTCACCCCCCCACTTCTGCTAAGTTACAGCTATGGGCTGATAGGGTGCCACTCAGTCACGGTGGAGAACTACCACAAGGTTCCACTGCACCAGCCATACCTGGCAGACAGCATCTGATATACACTCCACCGCGGCTGATATGAATAGCCAACTGAACCTTTTGACCAAGCCGTCGCGCTGTGGGTGCAGAGGGGTGGTTCTGGTGCCCATGCATCCACAGAACATCTCATTGATCAGTAGCAGAACATCTCATTGATCAGTAGCAGAACATCTCATTGATCAGTAGCAGAACATGTCATTGACCAGTAGCAGAACATCTCATTGACCAGTAGGGGTGGGAAATATGAGGATTTTATATCTTAATCGATCTTGAAGACATCCACAATGTATTTTTTATGCAAATCATAGAGATCATGATCTTTGATATCCTCTTACTAATGTTTCCAAACTTAACATAATATTTCAATGGCCAGTAATAACATGTGTTTGTCCAAAGGTCACAGACCAACAGAATGACTTCCTACTAGATGGCTGTGCTGATTGGCTGAATTATGGCATGTCTCTATCACAGGGTCTCTTTCATGCATGACAGATTTGAAAACAATGTAATGTGAGCCATCGTGATGGCGGATGGGAGTGTAACTACTTGATCCGTACCAACTTCCCAATTTGTACCTCACGCATGTCCACATGCGCAGCCTTTTTGAGCACCACGCACCACATATTTTCTGGCACTGGCTGATTCTTTAATCCTGCCATTTTATGGCAAACAATATTGTCTATATTTACAGTAAACTGCAGTGGTTGCTATATTGTTTAGCAAGAACTGGTGTTAATGCAGTGTCTCTGCCGGTAACATTTCTCCCTGAGGCCCCGCCATGCCAAAATCTTTGCCGTCACAAAAAAATATGTCCATCCAACCAATCAATCATCTAATTCAACGCTTTGGTGACTCACTTGGCAAATTAGGTAAAAAGAGATAGATAAACAGAGTAGACGTTTAGTTAGGTGGGGGCAATGACACCTCTCTCTGCTTACTCTCTTAAACCCCATCACCACACACACACACACGCTGAAACCCGCTTATATTCTGCAAATTTTCTGTTAAGGTGTTGTATGGGAAAAGGGAACAAAATGGTAAAGTCCAGCTGTTAATCAATCCCCTGGCAACCTAGTAACATTAGTGGTAACTTTGTGACACGGCTCCAGCATGAATGCGAAACTGAATGGCATGTTCGAGAAGGGTGGTGGGGGGGGTCTCCCCTTTTATTCACTACATTGATATCAGTTAGTAGAACACAACACCCCTTACTTTACTGTCACTGAAAAATAACTAGCCTATATTAATTTATATAATTATTTTTTTACCTCCGTAAATATGCCATTACTGAACAATGATTTTTTTTTTACACACACACACACGTACAACAATAACACCACCACCCCCCCATCAGATTGCCCCTAAATTCTTGATTCACAGGAAGCACTGTAATGATTTTGTCAATTGAAAAAAAAATCAATTTTCTTTGCTTGTGATTTTAAGTGTTTACTCTGGACATCTATTTCCAGTTTTTGGTTCAACACTATAACCTAAATGTCCCATATCTGTTTTTATTAGTTTATATTTCCTTCTATTTGAAATGGTATTTTGCTATACTTATAGCTGTGGTTCACTCTGAATTAAAGGGACAAATATGGTCAGGCCACCATGACTAGATACCTAACAAGACACAGATGCTGATGTAGAACTGTCACGGCGGAGAGGCAGGGTGCAGGCAGGGAAAGATGTGAGGACCCACTGGCAGCTCCAAGACAAAAACGGGTTTATTGAGGGAACGAACACACAAGGTAAACCTACAAAACCAAAAGGGCCACGAGGTGTCAGAAAACAAACCGGGAAAAAGACTGAATTAACCTAAACTATGAAATAAAGCACTGCTTAGAACCTAAATGAAAAAAAGGGAAAAGACCACAGCAGTAGAACAGGACCAAAGACACAGTAACATTCACAATGACTAACTAAAGAACTGAGCAGGGGCAGGGACTTAAATGCAAAAGGAAACTGGGCTGGTGTGGAACATCACACAGTCAACCAATAACAACAATTTAAAGTAGCTGCCTGATTTTCTGTTTTTCTTAGGTGACAAGGTGAGATATTAAGTTACCTGCTTCTTGATGCTGAGGCTGTTATGAAGCAACATGAGAAGCTGAGTGACAGCGTCTGCTTTATCTTAGCAAGATTCAACACGGTTTTTTTCATATTAAGCATCGACTTTTACAGTGTTATTGGTGATTTTATTAGAGTAGCAATTACTGGGCAACGTATCTGGCAGGACCATAGAGACACTGCATGTTCTAGGTCATGCACCTCATACTGTAAATGAACAGTAATGTGACCTTTAGCACATAAAATTGTGAATTGTCTTCTACAGGAAAACTTAAGCGGTTAATAGAAACGCCAGCTTTCTTTTCCACTTGTGATAGTGACTGATAAACATTTCATGCAAATGAATGAAAAAAAAATTGAGAGTGATTTTCCTATGCTTATTAATAAGGGCTTTTGGATGATTTGGATAACTGTAAGCATAGTTGTAATGTATGCATTATTGGCTAACCAGTTCACATGGAAAGTTCAAGTCCGGTTAAATTCTTGGAAAATGGATACCTGAATATGTTAGAATAGATACCAAGACAGGTGAAGTTAATCTAGACAGAGCCCACAGCTATCCCAGCCCTAAAGCATGATCTGTTCCCTCACCCTGTGGTTGTTCGTTTTCATAATTTTCCAGACAGACAGAGAGTGATTGCTGCAGCTGTCAAATGCTTCACGTCCACATGTCAGGCAAAAACAAACCAGTGGCCTCAGTATTTCATTTTTTAATGACATTCTGCTATGGTTGTCCAAAAGTGGAGGACATTTGAAAAGGGAAAACTCACCTCTGGGACTTTAAGGTGGATTATGCTCTTCTTCTCGCTGCTACACTGAGAGTGACAGTCAATGGGACATGCAAGGTTTTGAAAATACGATCAAAATACCTTATGCCGCAGTATGACATCTGGACAGTATGAAAAATTAGACACCCTCCCGAGCTGAATCTCAGCCCAGCTGCCTGTCACAGTCCTTGTGATGTGCCAGTTGCATGTGCCTAACATCTATCCATCCATTCATTTTCTGTAAATATTTATCCTATTCAGGGTCACAGGGAGTCTGGAGCCTATGCCAGAGGATATGGGCACAAGGCAGCAAACAACCCAGCATGGGGCACCAACCTATTACAGCACACACTCACACACCGTACACACACACCCGCGCACCCATGAGCAATTTAGTAACTCCAATTAGCTTCAGCATGTTTTTTGGAGTGTGGGGGGAAACCAGAGCACCTGGAAAAAACCCCAGGATGACACAGGGAAACATGCAAACTCCACACACCTGGAAACCTGGCGGGGACTCGAACCCAGGTTCAGGCAACACTGCTAATGACCGTGCCACGCTGTGTGCCTAGCATGCAATCATTGCACAAATTGCATGCCTAGTAACATGGTTACATGATTAGCTCTAAATAATTGTCTCAACTAGGCTATACGCTCTATTTAGCCTAGGGTATGCTATTTCAATACTCGTGTAACATGATAGTATCTGGGAATTTACTGTTTGACACGATTTCTTGAGTTTCTGTGTATAGTCAGGCACGTTTAGTGGAGGAATGGTGTGTATTTGGTGGAAGTGGAGATTTTGGGTGGTGATTTGGTTCTTACAAATATTGCCTCTGTGCTAGGATGGGCTGTGATCCCTAGCTTGTTAAAAATGTAGGAGGATTTTTAGAAGCAGAAACACAGTCTCTGTGGGCCTTTCTGTATCGTGACAGCACCGGTTTCACAGTAAAGCTGCACTGGGTTGTGTAATTATCATTCTGTACTATTTTAAGTGGAATAGACAGCTGCGTTTTGCCCAGAAGGGAATATTTTGGGATGATCTCTCTGATGAATTAGAGACCTCAGAGACTGGTTCATATGAATTCATCAAATTATATAAATAAGCAACTAAATAATATACCTTATTCTTTCAATAGGTTCATCGTCCATTTTCTTAACAGGTTTCAAGTCCTTGGTCTGCATTGAGTGAGTAATTGCTGTTCCTCAGTTTGCCCCCAAGTTCAAACAAGCTGAAGGGACATTTGGGGTTTCTAATGAAAGCTAGAATAATTTACATAAAGGCTATCGTGCCCACAAAGAAAATAGTCAAATTTTGTTAAGCAGGATATTTACAATGCTGATAAAATCCATCTGGCGTGTTTAGAAGGTGCTAGAAAGACTGGCAAATAAAGAGACTGCTGTTCTTATTGATAACATGACATCAAGAACACTGTCTTCTCAGAATTTACCTTGTGAAGTCACAGAAGTCATGCAAAGCAGTAACATTTGGTTTAATTTTTCCATTTTCTTGTTAGCTGGCACTGGCACAATATGACAACAGTACTGGCTTTTTTCTGCATTTTAATGTGTGAAATGGGATTCATATCTGTATAAAAAAAACACAGATTTGGCAGTTTCGCATAGAGGATGAGGTGAGTGTCTGTACCCAGCTGAGATCCTGCCTTTAGTATATGTTATTAAAACATTATTTAATGTATACATGGAATAGCTGAGGTGCCCCTGAGGAGGGCTTTGGGATCCAGGGTGGTGTTCATCTAACCATCCAACAAGATACCATTAACTTCTTTTTTAATTTTTGACATAAAACTGGAAACCAGAGACACTGACTGCTTTAATTGACAGGTGACATCAAACTTGAAGCAGTGCCACCAAGTGAGAAGGGTACTCTCAGACACTTGATCTTATTAGGACGATATATGATGAACTTAAAGCAGGGTTATTCAAATCACGGTCGTCAAGGGCCGAGCACTGCTGTTTTTCCAGCTTTCCTTTACCTGAGAGACAGTTGTGAAGTCTCTGGCCAATTAGATCCAGAAATTATTAAGCTAACTACCTGGGAGACTTGAAAACAAGGCCTGGATTTGGAATCGAGGGCCAGATTTGAATAGGGGGAAAGTATTAGACAGATCTTATTAAAACACTGCAGATACATTGTATGAGTGGAGATCTGGATCTGGAACAAAATTGAAGCAACACATTTAGTGGCAGCAAATGGAAGGGTGATCACACCTGACCTCGTGACAGTGATAACTCAAAAAGTATTTCATGCATCTTATTTCCGCTTCACCAAAACATTATATGGATGAAGGTCTACACCTGACTTAATTTCGAAGCAAATTAGATGAAAATTGAAGCAGAACTAGGTGCCTACAAAGGAAGGAAAGGGTGATGGCAGAAGCTATTTGAATCCTGATGCAGCATGACATTTGTATCAGGAAGCAGAATTTCTTGCTTAGCCAGATAACTTGTCAGGTTTAAGGTAGTATGGGCTAAATGTGAGTGAATTACTTACATTTACATTTTAGATTTGGGCACCATAGATTTGACAAATTTTCTGCCTAACAAACAAATCTCACTATGATACAGGCCCCAGGTAGCAACACGACCAAACTTTTTAAACACTGCCGTAGAAAATGTCCACTAAAGTGCACAGGATATAAAAAATATTTTATATCCATTCAATCTGCACAATCCAAATTAAAAGGATATGTAAATAATAAGTCTACAGCATCTGAATAAATTTGTGAAAAGAGCCATAAAACAAAAAAATACTTGTCTTCTTCAGATTTTAAAACTCAGATATAAAACTCAGTCGTAGGCGCAAGGCTGCAGGCTGGTGCCGAAGACAATCACAGACGTGATATATTGGAGTATAACTGCACTCCTTCTCATATGTTAATGCTTAAATAAAAAGCATCATTTCCATTGCTCCGTCATACTCTGATAACCGCACTCATAGAAAGACTCTTGTCCAATCACATTTCTTGGGTGGAACTAACTGTTGTATAACCATTTATACATAAACTGTTGTATAAACATTTATAACGCAAACTGTGATAACGTGGCAATGAATGCAATCAGCCAGATCGCTAGAGGCAGACTGGAGGAGAGTTCTGTAGGGAAGCATGGGTATGGGGACAAGGGGAGATGGGCTGGCAGATTTCAACATGTTACAGCCTGTACTCATTTGTGTCATAGCAGAGAAGGAAAGCATGACCTGAACTGCAGGCTGTGATGCAAACCTTCATAGGGGACTTTATTATAGGGAATGACGGGGAGAGGATTGTGGATCAGGTGATAATGGCAGAACTGGGGAAACTCAGGATTGGCACAGATAAGTACAAGAGCTACAGGAAAGTACAAGGAGCAAACAGGAAACAGTTGGGGAGTGATTAACAAGAGGGCAGGAAGAAGAAGTGAGACTAAGCGAGGACCAGGTTCTCAGAGGGGTATGACTGACAGGATAGGCAGAGCATGAATAAACTTATTTATTTATTTACGGAATTTTCACTTTTTTTTAAATCGTAGTAAACTGCGGATAACTGAAACTGCGGTTACTGAAACTGCAGATAACTGAAACTGTGGTTACTGAAACTGCAGATACAGGGCTCCCATTGTACTTTGTGATGCTCCTGAAAACATTCTGTGGCTTCAGTGGATTGTTGAGGATTTTGTTCTGCACTTGGGGGCTGCCGGTTGTCTTGTGTTGTGTTCTTTTGTTCAATTAATTTTTATGTTTTGAGCTGTGTGGAAATTTGGTCAATTTGTTCTTATACAAAATCACACAGAGAAGCACGTTGCATGCTTGACACAGCTGGCATTTCCTGTGCCCCTCTGTGACACTTTTGAGGTCACTGAACACTGAAAAATGGCCATAGGTATGTGGTGGTAGCTCTCCTGTAGTGATGGTAAAGACACTCCACACAATTTGGTAGACAGCTAACCAACTTAGACTTCCCTGTGTAAATGCTGAAGTGCACAGTGCAGCCACTATCAGCCAAGACACAGAGTTTTATCCTGCACGTCTTAGGCTTGTTCTTTATGTATTTCTTCAGAGTGATTTTAGCCTTGGTAGCTACCATGTGCTTGGCCACAGAAATTGTTTGGTGGTATGGAGACTTGCAAGCAGTCTATAGACCTCATACAGAGGTCAGGGTCAGTGCAGAGTGTAATACTACTTTGTGCCTTTTTTCTGGTCATTTGTTACATCCTCTGCTGGGTCATTCCTATCCATGTTCCAAGTTATGGTGAGGAACCATGTCTCTGGACATGACCTTTTGATGGATGAAGACATGGAAGGCGCTGTTAATGCGCTAGTGATCACTGACCTTGGGAAGCTTCAGGATGCCCATGAAAAGTGATAATCTGATGTATTCGTACATTTCACGGGGTGAAATGTCAGTCCACCTGTACTTCTTGCCAGCAGAAATATTTTTGGCTGCATCCTTGTTTGTGTTTTAGCACAGTATTTTGACAGATGTGCTTTCAAAATACATCCTGAACAGCTCCTTGGGGGACAGGCTGCGCCTTGATGGCAGCAGAGACTGCGCACCTGGATTCCATTAGGGGAGGAAATGTGGGCAAGGCTGAGACAAATGATTATGTTCACTTTTCCATCCACTGGAATGATTGGGGGGCATCTGCATTATAGTGCCCTGGCAACAGGGCCCACGGCTACAGCTTTCTACAAATGCTGACAGGCCTGCCACCACGGTGACCTCCACGACCTCCCTCTCGGTGAATGAATCTTCCAAATCACTGGAAACTGCAAAAGACTGTACACGTCGTTTCAACACGGAGTTCCGGGAATGTCGAAGTGATGTGCTGGGCAGCTCTGAAGTGCTGGGCATCTCAGGGGGCACCAATGTCTCTTCTGCATCATATATCTGACACAAAGTGGCACCAGCATGGGACTGACACAGTGGTCATTTACCTGTCCGGCACCCACATTGTTTAAATAGGAATTGTTTGAGCATCCGTGGGCATGTCAGTCTTAATTTGAGATGTAGTTAGATGCATTGTTGCCACATTGCTATCTTGAGGCAGCAGAGAGCGATTATGAGATTGACAAAAAAAATCTGGCCTGAAGTCAGTGACGCAGCATTTCACTGTTATTTTAAGGGCATGTTATCCAAGGCGAGGAGGATAGAAAACCCCAGTGGAAACAAGACACTAGACAAGACAGGGAGTGTATGATCTGGAACCAGACCAGGGAGACGGGACATTAGACTGGACCGGGTATGAAGGTGAGCAGGACCAAACACAAACCACTGACAAGATGGGGATAACACCAAACCAACCACAAGGACTAGGGCTCTGATGAACCAGACAGGGAACATTATACATGGGCAGAATCAGGGGACTAAGAAGGACAAAGGCAGGGTGAGAATCTAGAGGGGAAACAGAAAGGACAGACGTAACACCAGACACCAGAACAGAGTTGACCAAAAGGGAACAAGCACAGAGGAGTGGACCAATGACTTGGGGCACAGAACCAGACCGAGAAACACGGAGAACAGACAAGGGGAATCCCCCAGGGGGTAACAAGCCCTGGGCCTGGGACATGGGCGAGATGCTAGGACACTGAGAGTGGTTGGGGAGCACCCAGAACCCTGGAGAGCTGGCCGACAGGGGAGTAGTAGTCACAGTTGGCCTAGGCAGGATGGACTGCTGGGATGAGTGGCATGGGACAGCCAGGCCTCTGGATGGCGTGAGTGGGTTTTGTGACCCCCAGCAGCTCCACTGGAAAATGGACAGTCCTTCTGACCTTCTTTGGATTTGCCGAAAGTCTGGAGCCCAGGAAGCTGGTGGGCCCAGGATCTCCCTGCCAACGAGGGCAATGGACAGGAGTGGGGACCAGAGGCAACAGGCCCAGGGAAATGCCCAGAGGATCCCACTCAAAATCATTGTATTGTATTTAGTGGCATTTAGGTATTTAGGTACTGTACCAAAAGTATGATAGCTGGTGCAGTGGAAAAGCACCCTTAGAGAAGGCCTAAACCAATTACATGTCCACAAGGCAACAAGAAATTTTAGCAAACAAATGAGTTTATCTTGCCTGATGGCTGAACTCACGTTCTGAATGATTAAACTCTTGACAGCAAATTGCCAGGCTGTTTATTGCCAGTCTGCCCCTCTTGGGTGGGTTTTAAAAATGCATCATATTCTATAACAATAAACTATTAACTCAAAGGTGATGGAAATACATTGACATCTATGAGCTTAGTCAGGCAGAAAATGCCTCCCTAGGCTTCTCTTATCAACCTATGGGTTGTGCTCTTTTGCACAATACTTTGTCAGACAATTTTATGAACAGCGGCACTCTTTTGGGTTCACATAGAAATGGCCATTATGATTATACACTGTCAATAAAATATTTTGAATGAATGTCGTGTTTTTTTCCGTGTAACAGATTCCCTACATAGTTCAAGACCTGCCTATATAAATATAAACTATGTTGTGTCTCCTTTTATATAACTACTAAGGGTTATTCTCCTATTTGGTTTCATTGACCTGCAGCAGATAGGTGTAATGCTTCTACAATACACAATACACAATGTATTGTGCGGCTCTGCAGGGTAGGACTCATGCCCATGATGAAAAGGTCAGCAGATTGGGCTGGTAAGCAAGCCCCTTAACCCATATTTCTCCAGGGACTTTCTCAGTAACGTTGCTTTGGGTAAAAGCATCTGATAAATTCGATGTAAAAATATGGAAACTGAGTCAAATGTTTGTCTTTTTCCACCTATCATAAGCAAGGTTACAGGAGAGGTAGAGCCTAGATTCATATATAATTTAAAAATACACACATCTACATTTTATTCTATACTTTGTAGAAAAGATTGGGCATACATCACAGGAAGTACCCTGATTGGAATCTATTCAGAGTAGTCATTAACTTGAAGTTTTTGATCAATTTAATGCATTTTAATGAAAGTATCTTTTTTATCTTTCCTTTCAGATCTTTCGCCGTGCTGACAAAAATGGTAAGTTCTGTTTGTTTAGGGACTTTTTGCCAAAAGTGATGACCTGGGAAATCGACCCTATCACCCCAGCCAGGTGTAACTTAACACCTTCTCTAAATTCACAAAGGCTGTATCTCCCCTCACTCTAATCACCCTCTTTGTGTGTATTAGTTAGGTATTTTTGTGTTTGAATATGTATGTATAAACAAATCTGAATATACTCAATCTTAGTAATAAGTGATGAACTCATAGAATGTCTATAACCGAGCAGTCAACTATACCTGAGTTTTCTGTTTGCCAAAATTATAGATTAGTAATTACAGATTGAACTCTGCTTAATAATTGGGAAAAGTTGAATCCTCGGTAGGTTCAGTTAGCCTAGATACAGTGTAAGTAGATAGAATCATTAATGTTAATGACCATTCTGGTGGCCCTCAGCTTATCAGGAACGGAACCTTGTCTGAGATTAGGTACAATGTGACAGCTAAGAGCAATGTACTGTATTACAAGAAGAAGTGAGATCGATGTGACAATACTGCTTGCAACCAATGCCACAAGCCTTGATGGACAGACAGATTTTTAAAATGTTCTCCTCCCGAAGTAATTAAAATCCTTCTGTCACAATGCTACTATGCATAGCTACAATGGCGGGAAACAGAAAAGGCAACAACTGTGAAATTAGCACCTGACTGTGAGGGAAGACATAGGGAAAATAATACATACATTATACACATTATATGGGCAGAACTATTGGGACACACCGCTTAATCACTGAATTCAAGTGTTCAATTCAGACCCATTGTCACAGATGTATAAAATCAAGCAAACAGCCATGCAGTCAGGTTAACAAACATTTGTGAAAGAATGGCTTGTTCTGAAGAGCTCAGTGAATTCAAGTGTGGTACTGACATAGGATGCCAACTTGGTAATAAGTCAGTTTGTGAAATTTCTTCCCTGCTTGATATTCAACTGTAAGTGGTATTACTGCAAAGTAGAAGTGTTTAGGAACAACAGAAATTCACCCACAAAGTTGCAGACCAAGTGACAGCGCCGGCTGAGTGATGAGGCACCCAGAGCATAAAAGTCGCCAACGCTCTTTTGACTCAGTAGCTGCTGAGCTCCAAGCTTCCTCAGGCTTTAACCCCAGCACAAAAACTGCGAGTTGGGAGCTTCAGCCATCAGGCAAAATAAAGTCGTTTGTTCACCAACATTTTTTGTTTTTTTGTGGACAACGAATTAGTACACTCTAAGTGAAAGAGCCAAGAATTCAAAATACTTTGATTTCTAAATACTGTGATTGTTGATTGTAGCTAATTGCACGTATATATATTGTAAATATGTTCAGTTTTTTATTGTGTAAAGGAACATAGCAGTGTAGTCCTGTAATTAAGCCTTTTGAGAGATGTGAGGATTAGATTAAGTGTCGTGTCACGGATCGGGGAAGCAGGAGCAGGGAGATGGAGAATTGGGGAACGAGGGATTTATTCTAGTTACACTTAGGAACAGAAGACGTCAGACGTTTACAATGTTAGTGACTGGACTGGGGAAACCAACTTAAACGCAGACTTAAATACACAAGACCAGTGACAGCAACTCAAAGCAGCTGATTCCACACGGGGATTCCACGCGAGGTAGCGAGGGGGCGTGGCACACGGGAGGATCGGACAAGCAGGTCATGACATTAAGCTGCCACCCATCCTGCATATCACTCTGTATTGAAAACCAAAATGCTGTGTCACATTTTGAACCAATATAGGACATGATTTGTCTTGTATTTTTTTGCCTCGCGATCATGAGCTCGATATCGTATTTCACAGGCACATTAAACTATAGTCTGATTTAGTATAACATCAACAGCTGAACAAATAGAGTGTGGTGCTACCAATGTGCAGCTCATGGGTTTAAATCCCTGAAAACACACACAAATTGTAGCCCTTCCCTCTACTGTAAGTCTTTTTTAATAAAAAGCATCAAATTAATGTAATTGAGTTAAACATACATCGTACACAGAAAAACTGTCCAATGGCTCCTCCAGGGCTCCGTATATACCATTAGTTTATCATTTACAATAATATACATACTAATATCCAAACCAATGCACACACACAAAAACAGATCGATGAACAGCATACAATACAGACGACAAAAAAGGCAGCAGAACAGGTTGGTAAGCGACTAATATTTAGTGTTCAGACTGTTGACATATATGATTGTTTACAAGCCATCGCTTCAACTGACCAGCAAAACAACAGTTGGTGTTGATGTCTCTAATGTGAACTGGCTATGAATTCTATTCTTTAGATGCCATTTTACTGAATGTTGACTGAGTCATAGCACTTCTTTGAAGAAGAATAATACGGTCTCCTCTTGTGTTACCTCTGGTAACCTGATTACTTGTTCTGTTGAATATATATTCTTTTTAAGTGTTTTTGTAGCTCAGGAATAAGACATACTACAGATATTTTGATAGTCCTTTATTGGTCTCCTGATTATTAAGACACAAGAGAGCGAGGTGAAAGCAAATTTATTATTTATTTGCATTTGTAAAAAATGAAGAATCATGTTAATCGGTTATATTTAAATATTGTCATAGAACGATCCAGTCACATTATGAAAGAACAACATATATATGTGCTTATAATAGAATGAGAGTGTCATAAAAGCTTTAAGATGCTCAGAACCATTAATCTGTGTCTGAGTCTCCTGTCTTCACAGCTCTCTTCCTTTAGCATCCATCCTTAAACCTGTCATTTCACGACTGTTGTACACATCACTATGTGTAGCTCCTCTGGTGTCCTACAAATGATTAGACCCACACACACAAACATAAAGCCTAACAGAGAGTTGGTGCAGGCACAGTGTATACTAAGAATACAGTAAGCATAAAGGTAGATTTAATTTGTATATGTGAGACACTTTGGGGTAGATGTGTTGGGAGGGGTACTTTATGAAATAAATAAATGTGAACCCTTCACAGCTACATGTCTAGAAATCTTCAAATGCAAGCATGCTGTTTAGCGGCCAGACACTTCAATCTGCTAAAAAAAAAAAAAATCAACTGTACGGAAGCGTGAATTATCGAGCCAGCAGGTTTAACTGATTTCTATGAGATTTAAAGGATTCCAAGACTTCTTTAAATCACTGGATATCTGAAATTAAGTTTTCAGAGTTATTTGTAGAAGATTTTTATGGGGCAAATGTAAAGTAGGTTAGACCGTGAGGTAAAATGCATTACTGCAGTATATTGACAATGACGTGAATGAGAGACCCGTAGATAACAAATGTGGTTGCTCGCTCCTGTAACTTGAACCTTCTTCACCTGGATGAGTCTCCACCTGCCCTCATGCATGGGGATGGTATTATTTTATAGTGTCACAGAGACTCCACTCTCTGTTGCAGGTGCCCTGGAGCGACTGAAATCATAATTTGAACAGGAGGTGTTCCTGCTGTGTTCTAAATGTGACATGTTAAAATCTTTTTACAGGTCGTGTTTGTGAGCAAACTAACATTCTTTAATTCATTTATTTAACAGAGACTGTTCTTCAAAGGGAAATACATGTGAGGAAGGTTTGTTATCAGAGGGGAAGGTTAGAGAGAGAAGGTGGAGCAGGTGGGATTAAGGGTCCTGCCTGAGGGCCCAACAGTGAAATCACTCTGCTAGCCAAAGGATTTTAACCGGCAACCTTCCAATCACAAGCACAGAGTTCTAATTTGCGGAGTCACACGCTGCATAGAAAGTCCATTTTCATGTTTGTGGGAGGTCTCAGCTCTTGTGCCTCACCTCAAATAAATGTCCATGGAACCAATAATGGCCAATAATCACAATACTTATCAGTGGCTGTTGCTGACCAACATTTTTTGTGAACTCTAGAATAACCCCCCCACCCCCCAGTAATTTGAGGCCTAATCATATATTTGTCTTTGCTATAAATATTATAGTAAATATTAAAATATTCATTACACTGTAGTCCTAAACATTTCCCATTGGTTGCTAATCTCAATTAAATGTACCCCCCATCAGCCTGTATCCCGAGCCTTCAACTGTGTAACTATTAGCCTGGTGAGCTGATACTGTTTTTTAAACAGTTTTCAACAGGTGCACCTTTTCCTAAAATACAGTCATTATAGTAATACAAGTAAGTTTCCCTTGCTCACTATGCTGTTGCATTTACAGTAGCTAAGTGGAGACACACGCCTTTGTTGCACAAACTATCAGTCCTCCAATTTCCCAAAAGACTTAACTGCATGACACCATGCCCATACCAACCATTGCGGACACCGAGGTCAAGTCCAGTATTTATTCTGCAACTCCAATAGCCACCATCCATTACGGGGCACCCCTAGGGCGGGATAACGCTTTTGACCTCGGTATTACAAAAATCCTGGCTATGGCCCCTGCGTGACACGTTCCTTTAGTACAAGAAAAAAATCTGAAATGAGCATTTTTACATGGGATTAGTTACACTCAATCCTCCTTCAATGTGACTAATGCATTCCTGAAAAACCTCACGTTCACTAAAATTGCAAACTAAAATACACATATCCAGTGGGAAAAATAGGGTTAGAAGAATGCAGCTTCAGATCTTAACAACTTATGCCAAATGAAATGAATTACATATAATAAAAACAGTGATATCAGTGGCCAAAAATGTAATTATTTGCATTTTAAATAACTTATTAACATATTATTATATTAAATAACATAAATAACATATTATTATATTATATTAATAAATGATATCACAAGCATCTCCTATGGGTCTTATGAGTCTCACGAGAATTGACTAGTAACTGCTCCAACTGAACGTGCTGAACTTGCTAACTTGTCGATTGGCGAGAGTCAGGGGCAGTGAAGGCCAAAATGACGCTTCATGAACCATTTGCTGCATTATCTGAGCCCACTAGTTAACGCCTTTGGCTTACTTAGGGGCATACTTTGAGCACTTTTTTGAACAAAGACCACCATGTAATGGGAACAGAAAATACAGAAAATGGTTCATGAAGCATTGTTTTGGCCACCATTAGTTGGGAGTAGTGAGCCACAGTAACCATGCGGCCAGGCATATGCACGCAGCACGAAATACAATGGATTACAGTATGCAAAAGCACGCTGAAGACAACATGGCTACAGACAATCTACGAAAAGCAATTGTGAATGATTAATAAAATGTTGCTGCGTTTTTGTATAATAATTTGTCAAATATTTTTAGATTTCTAGAAGAGAACTGGTTTAAAAGAACAATTTGTTCAGAATCGTTCACGATCGTTCACTTGAATAGCTGTTTTTGTGTGTAAGTTGTGTTTCTCGCTATGACCATATTGTATTGTAGTTCACGTAGTGCTTCTACCTCTAACTGATAATCACACAAATCCAAATGTAACCTGTGCTGTATTTGACTTGTTACATTGTATTGGTATAACTATATCAATTGCATTAGAACAGATGTGCGGTGCGATATCGCGCGTTGTGGCAGGACTGACTGGCACAAATAAATAGAATAGCATTTACAAATCAAATAGTTTTAAAATAGAACTTGGTCATTTAAAGTAGAGCTGCTCATTTCCTACCACAAGGCACAATTACTTATCATTTATCATGTTGGGGGGGTGTCCCTCCATAAATCTCATTGCAAATTTTACCAGGTTCACATCTATGTGATGGAAGAATTGTGATTCCCTGCCAAGTTCCACGGCCTGTTATGAGAAACCCGGATTTCGAGTATATCAATGCCTTTACCACAAACTAACAAGGAATACCGGTGAACAAGCGAATTCAACTTGCCGGATGGTTGAAGTCATGTTCTGAGTGGTTAAATGCCTCACATGAACTCATATGAATGTGGAAAGATCAGGTGAAGCACTGCTTCACCGAGTGGCTTTAAAAATGTCATAGTCCATACAGTAACTATCTACCAAATAGAGGATGATGAGAAATACATTTAAGTCTATTAGCTTTGTGAAAATAGGTTTGATTCACTCATGCTCCTTTTATCAACTTAAGGGTGGTAATGTTTTGCACAATAATAATATTGTAAAAAAAAATCACATTTTTAAATTTTATAAAACAAGAAGGAGCTGAAAATATACCCAGAATAAACTAGAGCCAAATTCAACTTGTTATCATCACCCCTATCATCTGCTCCTGTTTTTTTCTTTTTGAGCTGTTAAGAATTGCAATTCAGGTCTTCGAAGAGAATATATAATTCCCTGAATTCCTCCTTTAAGGGGTTACATAACATCATATTTCTGTATGTACCTGTTTCCTATTCTCCAGTGTCTCCTCTTTGCATTTCCAGTGATTTTTTTTCACTAATCCTTCGGCAAGTTATTCCACGGTTCATCAGAGAATATTGCTTGTAGCCTGTCTTACAAAGGTGGATATATGCAGCTGAGAGTTTTGCTAAAACAATTCACAATAAATATCTTCTCCACTGGATTCTCGACTGTCTTTTCCTTGGAACTGATGTAACACAAGTATCACTGTTTTAAACACTAGGTTTTCTGGTAATTGAGTTTTGTCCTTTTGGCCTGCAATGGGAAAATAATTTTTTAACACGTGGACCCTCTCTTTTTTCATTTAAAAATTGATTAATGATAGAATGAGCATTATGAAAAAGTATACCACAGAGTCTTTCTGTATGTACCTGTTTCCTATTCTTCAGTGTCTCCTCTTTGCATTTCACCTAAAAGCTCAAAAATAATATCCCCAAATGATTACACAGGGCATAAATATTTTCTTGGATTATTTGTTCTTTTTGTTCTTTTATTTACATGTTCATCGCCTTCAGTGTGATTCTGGAAGGGGGGTGTTTGTTAGGTTCTTTTCCATTGTTTAGCTACCCAATGATGCTCAAACAGCAGCAGAAACCATAATGATGTGTGGTCAGCAGAATATTCATGGAGTGGCAGGAGGAAGATATCAAGGTATCAAAGAATCATTTTGCCAATTAAGTGTTCCATGATGAAAAACAAAATGATTATATCGTAATAAATGGATAAATTTTATTGAATACATGCTATGGATTTAGTAGATCTAAAATTTTCTAGGGGATGAGTGGGGGGGATTCAGCTGTAGCATTTGCTTGACTGATGATGTGTAGCCGTGGGTGTTGTGTTGAGGTTTTGTTTTGCATTTTGAGGGTGGGGAGCCTGGCAATGTTCTGGAACACTAAAGCACATCAACTTGTTTGAAAACATTGCACCCCCACAGAAGTGATATGCTAATGTGGAGAAGATGGTTTTACTTTGTTTCACGCAGGCATCTAGCAGCAGGGTAACTGTATTCCCCAGACGGGGAATGCATATGGTTCTGGGACCAGTCTGCACCGCAGACATTTTCTCATTAACACAATAATTCACAATGTATTTGACAGATCAGTATTTGCAGACACATTATCTGGTTGACAGACAAATATTGAACCAATATTGAAGCAGTGCTGCATAGTGATAGCAAAGAAAAGGGTAGTTTCAGGTACTTGATCCCATTAGCATGATAAAATGAAATGTATTTGACAGATCTTTTTCAAACTTTGCATAGGTATTTTATAAGTGAATAACTGCAACTCATTAAATTTTGACACAGATTGCCCCAAAAACTGAAACAATGCTGCAAAGGGAAGGGTGACTGCAGATAACATTTGACACTGTTAACGCGATAAGTCAAAAAGTATTTGAAGGATCTTATTACCACTTCACAAAAACAATATATAGATGAAGATTTGCACCTGATTTTATTTTGAGACAAATTGCCATAAAAATGAAGCAACAGCATTCTGTGGCATGAAGGAAGGAAAGGGAGGCTGAAGAAGACACTCAGTCTTATCAACACAGTAACTCTAAAAGTACTTTACATATCTTTTTCAAACTTTGTAGACACATTGTGTGGGGGAACACCTAGAAGTGGTCAAATTTTGTGACAAATCATGCCAAAATTAAAGCAGTGCAGCATAGAGGTAGCAAAGAGGAGGACAGCCTCAAACATTTGATCCTGTTAGCACAATAACTCAAAAAGTATTTGACAGATCTTTTGCAACCTTTGCAGGTTGAAAATCTGAAGATCTGGACCTGATTGAATTTTTGAGACAAATTACACCAAAATTGAGACAGCACTACATAGTTATAGAAAAGAGTAGGGCAGCCTCAAATACTTTCTTATCAGCACAATAACTCAGATTTTTTTCAAGCTTTGTAGAGGCATTACATTATAAGACAAATCACACCAAAATTAAAGCAGTGCTGCACAGCGGCAGCAAAAGGGGAGGGTGACTGTAAAAGCTTGACCTTATGAAGAGGATAATTGCTTGATCTTATTACTCTATTTACTTTATTTGATAGAACTATTATCACTTCACAAAACAATATATGGAAGAAAATCTACAGCTGAAATTCTGCGCCTGCTATTCTTGACACAAATTGCCCCAAAATTGAAGCAGCAGCACTAGGTGGCAGCTGAGAAAGGAAAGGGAGGCTGCAGAAACCACAAAGGAAATCAAACGTATTCCGTGGATCTTTTTCACGCTTCCCAGGAACATTGTACACGTTAAAGGGATGAGAGGGATGAGATGATTTTCTGAATATCTGAACATTCTAAATTAAGGTGTATATATTTTTTCCAATCCCCCAACTCAGCAAATTTTATCATGGAGGAATTTAATCTTGTTATTTATCCCTAGTCCTAGTTAGTGGTGGCTGAACATGTGCAGATCTGGTGAACCTAATTACATTGAGACAAACAAAGTTTGGCTTTTGTAGTGGTGGAGAGAGTGTGTAGGGTAAGCTTTGGTAGTATTACAGTAATGTTGTTCATATACTGCGGTATTTTCCTTCAGCAAAATTTATCGCCAAGATTTCAAAAAACTGAAACATTGTTTTTGAAAACAGAGTTAGAATGCCATCAAGGGCGTAACTATGGCTGGAACATTGGGGGGGTTGAGGTCTCCACCCATTACGGGGGAAACATGATTATTGGGGGGTTGTATTAGCTGG
>JAODJU010000108.1:23554422-23573653 GCA_026776725.1 Gnathonemus echidnorhynchus
ACGGGGGGGGGCTACAACCCCCCCATCCCCCCCGTAATTTACGCCCATGAATGCCATATACTGCGGTATAATGTATGGCTGGTATGACTGTATGAAAAATGATTCATGGTTGTTATTTTTTTGTCAGTTTCCAAGTCATTTGTTTGCAAACATCTTAACTAGACTGGCATTAGAATAAATATACCATTTTAGTTACAAATAAATACTAAGTTTTTTTACAAAGTTAAAAATGTTAATGTAACAATTGGGGATCTGGTTAATTTAAATTTTATGTACACCCAACATTTTTTGCCAGATAACTGGAACTTGTGTGTACTCAGTGAAAAACAATCTAGGTAGCAGTAACAGAAGAAAATCAGGATGCGGTTTGTATATGTCTGTGTGAGTATGTCTATTTGTATGAGTATGTCTGTGTGAGTATGTCTATTTGTATGAGTATGTCTATTTGTGTGAGTATGTCTATTTGTATGAGTATGTCTATGACTATTTGCACAGACATCCCACTTTCCCCCGGGTTGTCCGGGGAGTACATCGTTGTCGTTCAGACAGCGTCTTTTCTGGTTATGATGCTGTTTTGTGAGTCTAATAGAAATGGGGGAGGTGTAGTTATTAGAATGCAAAACCCAATTCACAGGTACAATTTGTAGCCCCTTTGCTTGTTACACCCAACAATGTCAAGTGAATGTGAAAAAAGACCCATGCAATTGTCTTTTCTGGGCCATAGGAGATTCTGGGGTTTACGCATGTCATGCTCTAGCTTAGCAGGGCCATCACAGAGCAGCAGCCAGAATATGCGAGAATCTCTGACCCTGTCAAGTAACTCTGATCTAAATCCAACTAATCCACAGTAAGTCTGTTGAAGAAAAGCCCAAGAGACCCCTGTCCCTGTACCACTGTGCTCCCAGTTTCACACAAAGTTGTAACTATTTTAGCTGGGTCAGTTTCATGATTTTTTGTATTCGTTTTGCCTTTGGGCAATCATTGATATTTTGCAGTAGGTCTTTTCTTCAGGTTTTAGTTTTGCCATTGCCCAGGTGTGTTGGATTGCTCAACACTGCCATTGTGTGCCTTAGTCACATCCCTCCAAGTTCGTCATCACAGTCAAATCGACTGTGCAGCAAAGTATTGCTTCATGCCCTCAGCAAACAGCTACGAAGCAGCTACATAAGACTGAGATTCAGGCAAAGTGGAACTGAGCTCAAACTCTGTATTGAAAACAAGCAAGGAAAAAAACTATTGGTTCTCGGTGAATAACTGAACAAATGCCAGCCTTGCCAACTGGAGAGGTTGATTTTTTTCTTCCACACTTTTACGTTAATTGACAGGATGTGCTGAATTGCCATTGAAACTATGCATTGCACTTCATGTCACTGCTCTGAGGTGGTGTGGAGGTGCAGTGGTTAGCACTGTCGTCATATACCCTGGCTCCGTGTGTGTGTACCCTCACAGACCCAAAGACATGCTAAGGTGAATTGGTGTGTGTGTGTGTGCCCTGTTCTGGGTTCACCCAGTTCTGGGTTCGTCCCTGCCTTGTGCCCATAGCTTCCAAGGTAGGTTCTGGACCCCTTGTGGCCCTGAATAGGACTGAAAATGGATGAATGGGTGGATCCTGGCTCTTATTTCTTATAGCTGTGATTATATTAGAATGCATTCAGAAACAATGGGGAAATACCATATGCAGAATATGAGGTGGTGGAAGCCATTTTGGTAAAGAATGGATCTCTTATGGTTCCACTTGGCCATGAGGGGTGTGATGATGATTCTTATGTCCTGTTTTTAGCAGTAATGTTCAACAATATTCAATATACAATTCCATCAGTGTGGCAACATATTTTCATATAGCTAATCTTGTCTCCAGTGAGTGAGAAGCATTAGAATGGCCATCGCTGCCTTTTCTACATGCCCTGTCTATCTCTTTTCAGATGATGGGAAACTCTCCTTTGAGGAGTTCAAGAAGTACTTTGCAGACGGCATCCTGAGTACTGAGGAGATGCAGGAGCTCTTCTTCTCCATAGACCGACACCAGTCTAAGTGAATGTCCGCAACACCTCACTCACACTCCGCTGGCACCTTGACCCATTATTTCTTATCTCGTCCCACGCTTTCTTGCACCTCCCAAGACACCCCATCTCCCCGCCTCTCCATCTACGCATCACCACTCTTCCCACTCTTCATCTTCTCCTTCTCTCCCTTGATGCTTTTTCCAGGCTTATACTCACTGTTGGAGAGCATATCATGATTATTCCACATCAGTATATATAGTACAAGCATTTCATCAGGTTGCCATAAAAGCCTTTTATATTCCAGTTAATGGGAGAAGAATATATATAAAAATATAATATAGACGCTTCCCAGGTTATGATGGTCCGTGTTACGTTATTTCAACTTTACAGTGGGTATGATTATTCAATAAATTACATGAGATATTCAACACCTTATTATAAAAAAGGCTGTATGTTAATGATTTGGCCCAAATGTAGGCTAATGTAAATGCTCTTAGCATGTTTAAGATAGCTAGGCTAAGCTATGACGTTTGTTAGGTTAGGTATACTTATATTAAAATGCACTTTCCCCTTACAATATTTTCACCTTACAATACGTCTATCAAAGTGTATCCCCATCCTAACCCAGGGAGTGTCTGTATATTGTATGAGCAGAGACAAAAACGTTCATTAATTGCTGCGATTATTCACTGACACACACAAATACTATAACACTGGCCTGCAAATTCAGTCTAATATGACAGAACCCCCTAACTTTAGGTGTTCCTCAGACTCGGTGTATGAGACTAGCTTGTCTTTAGATTAAATCTGTGAGGGTGACAGCACCATACGTCCTGAAAGAGTGGACTGAGAATGCTGGCTATTTAAAGACAGGTCCTCAGCAGGCGAATGGCTGGCCAGCCAAGTCTGACAGGCGAGAAGATGAAGCCTTTGGATGCATTCTGCTAAGAGGGGCCCTAGGAGCATAAATTAGCTCATGGCAAGTGGGCATGTGACACAGTAAAATCAATGGGCCCTGCGGGTGAGATGCTGACAAGGGAGCAGCACGTGTCACCCCATGTCATTGCTGATCCCAGGACCTTCAGGTGAAGCTCTACAGTAAAGGCCTGTGGTTGGATACCATTAGCATATGAAAAAAGCAAAACAACAATAGTCAGAACAGGACTATGTACTCCTCCTTTACAATTATATAATGTTTCCAAATACGTAAATAGCTGTTTCCTTTGACTGACAGCATTTTTAAAAAGTTCAAATTGTGCTGACTTCTAACCCAATTGAAAGTGCATTTTAAAATGGGCAGAATTCGATTTCATGTAACAGTCACAGGTTCATTTGATAGGCCATTAAATGAGCAAATCAGATTCTTATGAATATAGCTTTGCAACTGAAAACAGGAGCTCATTTAGGTACTTCAGCTGCAAACAAAACTATGTAATAAATGCAGTACTAAAGTCTGAGAACTATTACAAAAAGACTTTCTCGTACTTTAACCTGAAAAGAGTTACGATTTACCCATGCTCTCTGCAATCTAAACCCATGGCCTTTGCATTGTTAACATAGTGGTCATGTGTTGAGCTACAGGAGCTCACACTAAAGTTTCTTAGTAATTTCTTACTCCCCATGTAGCGTTTTCTTTTTTTCCAGGAAGGGGAACAAAGATGTATGCAGGGGGGTATCTACCGAGCTTTACTCCTATAAGATAAGGACAGCACTGTAAACAGCATAGCCTTATGCAACACAAGCTCTGCTGCAGAAGAGCTTCCTGTAGTCTGACTGCGCCTCACCGGTGCCCTGCCTTCTCATTAGTGACAAGAACTGAGGGAATTCAGTAATACAGGCCAGCAGCATGGCTGGGAGAAAAAGAACCACAGGAGAGCCTGGGGGGGGGGGGGGGGGTTTGTTTGCATGCCAATCAGCTGTAACCTAAATCATTTTAGATGTCAGATAGAACATCAGTAACAGACAAGCTTTTATCGGTACTTAAACCTTCTCCTTGCTTCACATCTTATTTTGCCCGTCTTCTGACTAGCAGAAAGGAGATATAAAGCAGGGTTGATACTAATGCACTGTCCTGATATACATATATCATATAACATTTGTATCAGTGATGTATCAAGTGATGTGTAGCCAAACAGTCTAATTTCAGCATTTCTACTTCCATGTAGCAGCAGAATGTGGTTGTGATGTGCAGATGATAAACTGAGGTTCACACTAGTAAACAATGTTTTTCTTGTAAGTAGGTTTTTATCTTGACACTGTGAAATGTCAACCCAGGTCTCTCACTCAGACAGTTATTACATCAGCTTGTTCAGTGTCCTCAGACTGCTTTGAATACAATTAATCATCTCTTTCTTTTCCAGCAATTTGGATACAGAAAAGCTTTCAGGTGAGTCTACGTCTAGCCACATTTTTTGCACTAATGCCTTAAAATACAGTACAGAATGTGCAGGAAAGGAGGAACAGCCACAGGAAAGCTAAACATGTCCAGTATATCAGTTAAATAAATGTATTGGTATTGGCCAATATTCATTAAAAACCCAGATGGCGTTGGTTAGATATGTCAGTTTTGGCCGATGTTGCCGGCTGATATTTAAATTTTATCTATATTAAAAGTTAACAACATCAGGTAAAGGCATAACTGATATAATACTGGAGATGATTGCACTGGATGATCATCCAATTTCCAAAGTGGCGGGCAAGAACATTCGCCACTCAGAAGTAGGGTTGCCACTTTCAATCTGAAGAAATAAGGGACACCAACCCCCGTCACACCCATCTACAGTCAAAAACTAGGTAGCAGTGACATTTGATCTCAAGAAAATCACATTGAGGTCTCTATTACCTTGTTTTCACCAACATGGAGCCGTTGCTGGTGCAAGTGCCAGTGATGGGCTGGTTCTCACATAGTGCCTTTTGAGAACGTTATTCTGCTAATAAACTGGCAAGTTGTTTCAGTGCTGCCACCAGTGATATTTTACAAAACTAAATTGCTTATGGATTGAATTTTCCAGTTATGCGGATGATTTGGACTCGATAGCCTGTTCCACTTTCGCTGATGTTACGGTTCCAAATTCTGAGATCAGCTTTTCTGTGGTGCCGTGCTGGAGCTACTTTTTCTGGCCTAGAGCCAGTTTTTTTGCTGTGGAAACGCATAGAACCAGTTCCGAATTGGGAAAAAGCCTTGCCCCGCATTGGTGGAAACAAGGCATATGTGTCTGTATGTCATTACATAGTAGTTACTTCATTATGCCATTAGTGTGTCTGTTGCAGTTCTGACTAATGTCTCTTAATCTTCTGGGGAATTCTGGGCATGGTTGCAAGCTAGATGTGTCACATGACTCACTCAGACTTTCTGCTTATGTCAGATTATTTTTCCCAACACCTGGGCGAATACCTGAATGTCCTGTCAGCTTTAGAGAAGCTGAATGTTGCAATTCTGAAGGCAATGGACAAAACTAAGGAGGTACGTGCAACACCCTGGTTATAATCATATTGTAGCATTGGGGAAGATCCAATGGGCAACGCGGCATGTTGGGCCAGTGCCAGATGCAAATGATGTAAATAGTTCCCTGTATTTCTCATGTATTGTGGTGTCATGTACTGTTTGTGATGTCATGTGTAGCGTTAATGTTAATTGTTATAAATAGCAGTGTGGGTGTGCTCACTGTTTGTGGTTTGGGTTGTCAGGGCGACCAGCATGGTGGGCAGTGTGACTGTGTGGTGAGTGGCAGATGAGAAATTAACGCTTCCCTTTGCCATTGCCTGCCATTGTTATTAAAGCCACACACTGTGTACAGCACCCATGCTGCAATATTAATAATCAGATTGACTTAATACATAAACTGTTGTAAGAGTGCTTTGCAATAAGACACGCATTTCTACTAGGGCTCGTGATATTGGAAAATAATTAACATTGCAATATTTGATTTTTTTTTGTGATAAATTTTGCAATATTTATAAAACAAATAAGTTGTTGAGTTGAAAATTTGCCAAAAAATAAACTGTATCTGACTAGAACTTTTCAGAACCATGACCACAGTTTGCACCTGCTTTTACAGACTTGGGAGTTTTTCATTCCTGTCCTCCGTTGTCTTCTAGCTTTCATTCGTTCTTTATGTCTTTCCTTTTTATGGTTTCCTGTATTATTCTATGATGTAGTAATGTCTGACCACTCAGCCACGCCATGCACTTTGGGGACAGACAGATGGGTAGATATTCGGAAATTCGGAATTCCACACAGAGGAAGACGAGTGTATTTTGGTGACCAGTTCTTCTTGCTTTTCTCCTTTTTTTCATTTTTTGTCAAATTTCTCACAAATGTGCTACATTGTCCAACAGCAAGAATGAAAATGATGGCTTGGACAGTGCATCCCTCTGTGTTAAACTGTAGCACATGAACTTTATTACATGCACTGTAATGCAGGTAACTATTGTCTATCCCACACCGTGCCGTAATCCTCCAGAATAAAATCCTTTCCCCCTATCCATTATTGTAGCCAGTGCACATATGCACGTTGACTTGTTGCTTTGCACATAATTTTATTTGAGGTTCGTTTGTGTGTAGCCTAGCTTATATCTTCATATGACACCTGCACCAAGTGAAATTCCTTGTACACCTGGTACTCGGCAGAAAATAAAGATTCTAATTCTGATTAGATAAACTTGAAAAGGAACAATGATTAAAATCGCAAAACTCGTAAGTTTATGTTTCCTGTGACAGTAAAAATATTTTAGTGAAATTTCTAACAGAAACAGATTCCATGCGGTAATGGTTTTGTTTTTCCTTTGTGACATTTTTTTTTTTGAGGTTAATGTTTTAAAAAATCAAAAGTAAAACACAAAAAGGATTAAGGCCTGTACCCCTGCAGCCCAACAGTAACTTGGTCTGACAGGCCTCATCATGTCTGAGGGCCCTCAGGATAGCCTTGAGACTTATGGACCATGGCAGTAACCTTGCAAAGAAAGAGGCTGCACAGCGGCTCTGCCTTGTCTTGAACCTGCACTGGGACATTGAGCCCATACCATTAGGGCATGTGACTGCTATGAACCTCTAGTCGAGTTCAAAGTTTGCTAATTAGTTTGATATTAACTCTAGTTAGCCATTAAGGGTGTAATTGCACCTCATAACCTGACATTTATGTAGCCATCAAGAGTACACATTGCTATCTGTTTATTGCAGCATTGTAGCAGCAGAAGTCTCAATAAAATGTCTAGAGAGAAGTACAAGTCACAGGCAGCCACTAAAAAAACAGTGGAAGGTGGCCATTTTCTAGCTTCAGCACTCTTCTGAGGAGACATGTTTTGATGATGGTCTTGCACTCTGTTTTGAAATCTGCTTCAGAATATTCAGCGATTTGCTGTAGATCTTCTGCTTCAGCATTTTGTTTCAGTTATTGCTACTGTGGTACAAAGGTTATTGTTGCTGTCGTGTACTGGAATGACTGGTTCTCACCGGTTCTCAAACTTTTTGTATCAAAGCACCCCCAAGTCTAGAAAAACATGTTTGGGGCACCTATACACGTTAGGATATTGTTTTAATTCTATTCATTCTGAAATTGTGTCAATAACTGCAAATGTTTATTACTATAAACATAATGTTATTTGGTAATACTGCCAAACAGACATATTTTAAGATATTAGGCTTTAACAAAATAAAACAACTGTTGCAAACCACAATATTTTTTATGTTTTAAAATGAAGTTAGCCAAGTAATTCCTTTCCTTTCCCTCCACATCTGGTTCCCCGTGAGAATCGCATGATTTTCGCTATGAATTCTGGGATTCTGTATAGCGTCAAGACTGAAGCTCTTGTGCCATTTACCACCTGGAAGGAATACTGTTGGTTTCAAATAAATTGTCCTCGCTGAAGCCCCCTAGTGGGCCATAACCCTCCAGTTAGGGCCCGCTGGTTTACATGAAAATGATTTGTTCAGAAATACTGTAGGGAGCTTGGATTGCATTAAATCACAGAGAGAAAGCTTTAAATGCCTTGATTCCGTGACAGATGTGCAAAATACAGAATAATTAAATTCTAGAAATACTCATTGTTTTGTGTCCAAGTCACTTTTACCCACCTATCCACCACCAAAACATGATTTGTGTCAATGTGTGGGGGGGGGGGGGGCTTCTGGCTTTTCAGATATTTCATGATCATAGGACATACACTGCACTGAAGGTGTTACAGCCAACCCCCAACAGTGATATTTAAAACGCTTTGTCTCGTAAACCAGAATTTTCATTAGTGGTTAGGACAAACTGTGGGGGGGCATTGAGGCTTCAGTGTATGGCCCTCACATCTGGGAGCCAAGAGAGGAAAATAATAGGCAGTGACAAGACCCTGAGCTGTATGACTTCAGCATGTCCCTCTGGGGAAAGACAGTGTGCAGATACTGCACCCTTACCCTGTTTCTGGGGAGTCCTTCAGTTAACCGGTGGAACATGGTTTCAGTCAGCTGACTGGGGTACAGTTTTGGTTTGCAGGTGGCCCTGACTTCAGTTAAACACCCCAACTCTCCATGTGAGCAGCAGTCGCACTGTCCGGTGTTATTAAAGAAGGCAGAAGACTGGCTGAAAAGAGCATGGCTCTCATTTATGAAAGTTGCATATGCATAAAAAAAAGCCCAGAATCTATATAGCATTCTGTTGTGGATCTGTCTTGATTTTTTTAATTTACAGTTACTATAGTCAGACTTTATAACCAGAAAAGCTTGATTTGCATATTAAAAAGTACAGAAAAGTAGAGAAAAGCCAGGAGCATCCTGAAGGATGCATCACATCCCGCACACCTCCTGTTTGAGCTGCTGCCCTCAGGCAGGGGGCACAGGGCAATTAAAGCTCGCACAAACAGACTGAAAAACAGCACATATCCCAGGGCCATTGCTGTTATAAATAACAAACTGGAATGAATGATCATCTAATCTCTCACTGTGCAGCTCTGTTACTCTGTTATGGACATTTACTGGATTTTTCTGATTGATCTAGGGACAGCTGTTTATATATGGGGTTTTTTTATAAAGGTTTGGTTTTGTTTGCACCCATTTTGGTGTTCGTGTGCATGCCTTCTTTCACAATGAAATTTACTCAGTTTGGTAAATGAGATCCAAATTGTTTTCACATGAGATTAGAAAATCTTACATAATGAAATTTGTCAAAAATAAGTTTGAAGCCTACACCTGCTTATTTTCATTACTGTGTAGTTTCAGCAGTTTAATTATCTAGTTTAATTGCGGTTTAATTATCTAGTATTTTGTTACCCAGTAATCATCCTCTCAGATGCAAATACTGCAATATATTTCATAGAGGAACACAAAAGGAGTGTTCTTTGGTCTGTCGTTTATCCCAAGCTACATTTAATAAGTCATAGGCTGTAGCATGTAAGCACGTACAGTAAAAAATGTATTTTTTTTTCATTTTAGCAGCTCTGTCTGTCATAAGCAATGTTGGACAAAGCTTAGCACTGATAAAGCCAACCAAAAACAGTCACACAAGATCTGCTTTGAGGATCCTTACCAGAATGTAGCAAAGCACCCATTCTGGCGGGTGCATAGCACTGGTCCTGACGATCTAAAATGACCTGTTCTGCCCATGTAACAACCCAGGGACAAGCAAGCTGTACCTCCTGGCTCTACTGAAAATGTATAGCTGATGCGCAAAGTGGTACACTGGGAGCTCAAAACCACTTACATGAGAAGTCCATTCACTCTTATCAGGCTCTTATAAGGTTTCTGTTCAAAGTTGCTTTTTAAGTGGCACATCTTCTGCCATAGATATATTAACTTCAATACTGTAACTATTGTGAATAAGTGTTTTGGAACAAGGTAATACTTTAAAGCAGTATTTCGTAACCCAGTCCTCGGGGATCCCAACACAGTCAATCAAGAACGTAGAATATCTGGTACAGGTGTGTTAGAAGCCCAGAGGCATTCCTGGGGGTTCCCGGGGATTTGGTTGATGAACACTGCTCTAGAAGATATTTTGCAATGTTTGATGGGTCTCCTTCCCCTTCCTCTCTAGGAATACCAAAATTCTTCCGTGCTGGGCCAGTTTGTGACTCGTTTCCTGCTGCGTGAGACCTCTAGCCAGCTGCACTCGTTGCAGGTCTCTCTGGAGTGTGCCATGGAAGCTGTGGAGGAGCAGAGCTGCCCAGGAAGGTAATGGAAAGCTCAGGTGGCTTCAACCCCTCTGATGTCCTGTTACGGCTGCAGTTTCATCTGCCACCACTACGTGACACTGCTTCAATTTTGGTGCAGTCCCAGAAAATCACCTATATATTGTTCCTAGGAAGTTTGAAAAAGATCCATCTGATACTTTCAGAGTTACTGTGTTCACAAGATCAAGTGTCTTCTGCAGCCTCCGTTTCCTTTGGGCAGTGATGGCTTAATGGCGAGGGAACCACATTTGTAATTGAAAGATTGCTGGTTCGAATCTCTGACCAGCAAGGCACCACTGAGGTACCCTGAACAAGGTACTGCCCCCAAGCACTGCTCCCCGGGTGTTGAATTAGCTGCCCCCTGCTATGTCATGATGTCACATATGGGTTAAATGCAGAGGACACGTTTTGTTGTTGTGCACTGTGTGCTGTGATGTGTCAACAAAGACCACTGATCACCAAATTCAAATTCTAAATTCTTTCCATTACAGACACATCTCTTTAGCATGGTAACTTAAGAATTTTGAGACAAATCACACCAAAATTGAAGCAACATCGCTTAGGGGCCGCAAAGCGAAGAGTGACTGCCAAAGAAACATGACCTTGTGGACATAATAACTCAAAAAGTATTTGATGGATCTTCTTCAAACTTACAGCTATTATTTATCTATCAGTGCTTCATGAAAAAGGGAAGGCGAGTGAAGGTCAAGTCTGCAAGCTGTTTTAGTGTTTGTCAGGTTACAAGGATTTGTGTGGTTGATGTTTCACTTAAAAAAAAACATTTGCTGTTGCCTTCTCAGGGATTTTGAAGACTTGCAGCAAGCAAGAAATTAGTCTCAGTAGCTGCTGTGGTGCAGGGTGGGATTGTGTGATGCAGTAGCCTGAGATCCATGCGCAGAGCATTCCAAGGCCGTTTATTCACCAAAGCCAAAACAGAATCCAAAATTTGAAGTAAACAGACTATCAGTTAGAAAAACTAGAAAAGGGCAAAATGATACAAGAAGGGCAGAAGACAAAGAGTATCTAACAGTCAGATCAACAGAGAAAAACACTGAACTTAGAATACATCACAAAGAATTGCTGAAAGCAACAGGTACTTAATAAGAAATGTTTAACAGGAGTGAAAAAATGAGAGTTGACAGAATAGGGGGAAACTGAACCAGAAAAATCTTTATATTTCTAAATTTTACATTGTTCAATTGTATCAATGTTAAATTTTAAAAATGAATAATGAACTTACTCCTGTTTAGGGCTGGGGCTTGATGGCTGATGGGTCTGATTTAATTTTTTGTTAGTTACTCTCAGAGCTGAATAGAAACCTAGGGCTGTCTGTGTTTTATCAAACAGATCACAGAGGTGGGCCGACCAGGGGGAAGAAAGACCGAGACTGTTTATGAAGTCTGTTATTCCAGGGACATATTAGAAAAAGAAAAACTAAAGGTTTTTCATTTGTGGCCAGAACAAGATGCAGTCGATTACCTCCCACATGAATCATTAATGAAGTATAATGTCTTTTTTTCAAAAATTAAAAGATACGAGTGAAAATTATCGCCATGCTATATTTGGGGGGATTGAGGCAATGCAAAACTCAATACATTCAGGAGCTGAAATAACAAGCATAGAGAATGGTTGACTAGTATGATCACTTATGACAAGTGTGAGCTTGAAGATGTAGGCCTGAGCATAGTTAGTCAGACTCGGACAAGGTATGCATCTTGTGTGATTGCTAACCGTGCCGGGCCATGGAACATAGACATGATGTCAATGATGCAACTGACACACATATGCACACATGTACGCTGTATGTGAACTGGGCCCAGAAAGAATGGATCGAGTAGGCTGTACAATCATTTTTAAGAATTTTTTGTTTCGCAAAACTGTGTTGCAGAAAAAATGTTCCATACAGATCAGGGTAGCAACAACCATTTCACAGACATGAAATGTAGCAACAAAGTATCACTTTGGTCTATGGTCTTGTCACAATAGCAAAATTATGACCTTGATACTGAGACCACTAGCATCACAATACTGGTACTGAAACGATACCAATACAGAGAAAAGTTAAGTATTGTTCATGGTAAATTATGCACTTGATTTTCAGGAGATATTTATCTCAAATGCATTTGCAATTGTTACTCTTTTAATTTTAATAAATTAAGCCTCACACCCTTCCAGCACATACTCTAATATTATCGAGCATCGCATTATAATCACTCTGATTCAGTCAGAGTCAATCAGGAGAACGTAATACTTTCTATTAAATTGATAAATGGTATATCCATCCCCGATTGTTGGGCACTTCCGCCTTATCATTATCAAGCGCTGAGGGCGATCAGTATGGATGTCCATATAAAATAACTTCCCATGCTGCACATTCTGCTGGATTATTTAACTGCTTAAAACATTGTGTAACATTATAACCTGGAGGTACACATACTAGTTTGATGATGTTAATGTAGCCTTTTTGCTATATTATAAGATCTTGCTATATTATTACATGAATCTCTGACTTGAAGCTATGGAGATCATACTAATTGACTGGCATTTTAGCAGCTACACATCTTTTTAATGAGAGTACATAGAGCAGATAAATCAAATTTGCCAGTTCGCTGGAACTATATGCTATATAGCATGATGCATGCAATTCTGACATAGGGTATAATTGAGTTATGTCAGTGGCTCGGACATAGTCAATCCATGATTCTGATTTGATGGTTAGTGTTAGCAATATATAGCTTTAGGGGTTTGTAATAACGTGATTAGTACCGGTACTAAAGAAATCTAATACTGAACAGATTTTAAAAATGCGGTATCGCGGTACTTTATCAGTACTGGTATCCTGTGCAGCACTAGTCTACGGCAGAGATGCAGTGTTTGCTGGAAATATGGACTGATGAGAGTATCCAGGAACAATGGGATGCAACACACAAAAACTATATTTTGGTAAAGTATCTTCTTATACGTGCAGTATGAATAAATAAAAATCACTACGTTACATACTAGATAAATCTATGTGTGTTATCATGCCCAAACGACTCATCACCAACTGGTTGTTACCACCACCTATGACGATCAAATAGACCTTATACAATATACAGAAACTATACTAGACTAAACTAGATATATCATGGGATGAATGTGTCAGCTACCTCCACAACTGCACAGAGGATGTCACTGCACTGAGGATGTCACTGCACAGAGGATGTCACTGCACTGAGGTGTCACCAGGAAGGCCAACCAGAAGCCCTGGTATATGCAGAAGCACAGTACAAGAGCTAGAGCCACTCTGTCACAGGCCATCAGAGCCACCTAATGGTTACACACAAAAATCCATTGTCATTTCCCCGTCCCCAAGTGCCAAAAAACTGCCACAATCATTTTGTGGCCTAAGAGGACAATTGCTTCAGTGCTCAATGATTACTGACCCGCAGCTCGCACCTCCATTGTAATGAAGAGCTTTGAGCGACTGGCATGGGGCACAATAAGGCAAATCTCATTACCTCCCTTGATCCATACCAGTCGATACCATACTGCCCCAACCAGTCTACAGAGGACACCTTTGCTCTGGCCCTTCACACCACACTTACACACCTGGGAAATAAAGACTCCTATGTAAGGATGCTGTTCTTTGATATCAGTCCAGCATTCAGCAAAGTAATGTCACAGTAATCCGAAAGCCGTCCCATCTTGGTCTGAAAACATCACTTTGAAACTGGATACTGGACATTTTGACAGAGTGACTAGTCTGTCAAGGTATGAGTCTGTGTCTATCAGCTTAAGCATGGAACCTCCCGGAAGGCTGCTTCCTCAGCCCCCTGCTCAGCCCCCTGCTCAGCCCCCTGCTGATATCGGGCTGCTCCACCAGGGCCACCTCTCATCACATCATTAGATATTAAATAATTTCCCTGCAGAGATTAATAAAGCATTACTATCAGACACCTTTCCAGTTAAGTAGTACTGTATTACCTCTTTAGAAAATAAACTCTTATAAACTTAAATTAAATGTGAGTCCTTGTCCAACCTGCTAATGAATTAGTACTAAGTATTCTTGTCATAACTGGAGCCGTAGGAAACATCAGACCTCTGGCCTGCAAGAGCTTTGCTGGTTTTCATGTGTCATCCCACGTGATATGAGTCACACACCTGGCAAGGTTTTTGCTCTCTTTTTGTAGGAAGGAGGTGAAAAAGCCTGAAGGCCTCCCTGTACAGAAGAACATCCGACGGTGCAGCCGGCGGATCCAGAAGAACCTGTGTCTGTCCCCCACGGACCCCTACTCAGGCATGCTCACCACAGGTACGTGTCTGCACAGGGGTCCCATGCCCCGCAGCACAGCCGTGGATAATGAATGAGATAAATGCATGTGCCCCTGAAAAGAATGCTAATTATAGCACTCAGGACCAGACTGACCAGTGGCAGTTTATCTTTGACAGGAGTTACTGTGGAACCGGACAACCACTGGAACTCCCAGATCAACAGGCTTCAGCTGCTCATTGACAAGCTGGAGTGTCAGGTTTGAGGACCACGCCTACTCCCCCCCCCACTCTGTTCCAGACACACAGCACTGGCTCCCACTTTGTCGTACCACAGGCTGCCTCTTCAAGGCAACATCCAGCAACATTCAGCAGCCTCTTTACTCATTAGCAGAAACAACCACAGATGTATTTGAGACAAAGCTTCGTAATTTTTGGGAAAATATCAAGCCATGAAACATGGCTCCCATTTTTCTACTTAGAGATGCCAATGACTCCTAGACAAATCCCCATTGTTGGCACCTTGAACTTTTAAGCTAAAATGTTTTAGAAAAACATGTCTGCATAAAAGGGTAATGAATGAACATATTAGCTACATCCAGGATAAAAAATCCCTCAGCAGAGAACAATGGTTGCAGCGACAGTTTCTTTGACTATATCATGTGAATCAATGCCAGTTCTTTTTCCTAATTTTCCAGTCTTGTGCTGTGTTTGCCTCCCTCTAATATCTAATCTGGGCTCTGAGCTCTGGGATGCATCATAGAGTGAAGTCTTTTTATAACATGCCGTCCAGCTGTTTCAAAATGTAATATCTATGTAATTGGAGAGCAGCACTGGAAAAAACTAGAAATCTAATTTTCTTTTCTTATCCTTTCTCTATGAAAATACATGAAAATATTAAACTACTGCCCACAGATTATCAAAGCACTGCTACTGCATATATTTATAAAGGGAACACTGAAAAGCAGTGCTTGGCTTTATTATTCTATATTCAGGCTATATATAAGACATATATTGATAGAAGATAAAATGAGTAACTTTGATAAACTGTTAAGGTACATTGCTTGATAGCACACTCTCGCATCATGCAGTTGTTTTTTAAGAACGAACAACCTACCCCCATCATGCACAACAAAATCGGTTGGTTTAGATGCACATGCACATGTTTTGGTAATACTCGTGGGTCATGGGCCAGTATCAGTGAAGAAAGGGACAGCTGTGGCTAAACAAGGAAAAGAGACTTTGGCGGTGTGGTGGTATTTTGGCAATTTAAAGTTCGACATACAACGTACTGGTGCTGTGTGTTGTACTGGATGTGCATTCCAGTAGAATAAACAGAATGCAAGTGCTTACAGTCACAGACGCTATCAATTAGGGTTTCCACTTTCAAGCTGAAGAAATACAGGACGCTGACGATAATCAGGGCGGCAAATCGCAAAATATGGGACAAATCCCACCCCATATTGGTTCAAAATGGGACACAGCATTTTATCTTTCAATACAGGATACAGGGCAAGTGGAAACTCTGCCAGCAATGTGAGATCTGTTCCCTGGAACAATCAGCAAGGCAGTCAGAGTAAAAACCCAGCAACAAAGCGTACTGTCAGTGTTATATCCCAGAACAAAAAAGTTTTGTATGATGTATATATTGAAATTAGATTTCAGTTTGCAGTCCATAAATTTTTTTTTCATTTACTGACTCTGTTGAAGGGGAATCCTAAGGGAATCTTGAGGAAACGTTTGTCTGTGTGAATGTCAGTTGTGGTTGTTCTGAACACTGGGGCACCCCAAGGGTGTGTTTTAGCTCTTCTTTTTAATTTCCATTTAAGAAATTTTAAGTGATGACTTTGACACACTGGACCGTTATACAAAGTTTTATGAGCAGGTCTCAAAACTAGAAAGTTGGTGTAAATTAAGCTTTTTATTAATTGATGTTGACAAGACGAAACAGCTTATTGCTGTCATGCTGAGTCCTGGCCGGTTCTTAATTATGATGGTTGATCTGTGAAATTTATCAACATCTTGCAACCAGTGGTACCTTCTGACCAAACGTTTTAGTTAAGCAAACTTTAAACAGTAGTATATATTAAAATATTCATTACGCTATGCTACACATTTCCTAGTCTGAGTTTCAGTTACGCCCCTCAGGAAAAAAATGAAGGTCCGAAAATATGACGGAATTTAACTTTAGTATGCTTTTATCTTCAGAACCACTTCCTCAGTATGTGATATTTGCAAATGTGCTTGAAACCTTACAAGTTAAAGTGACATTTAAAGACTAAATGTCCAGCACTGAAGGACAAGCCCTTGGACTTCTTCACGTTAAAGCTAAATGGTCTGGAACAGCAGAAGCTTAACATCAGCAAACATACAAATTGCCTGCTGCGAAAGACATTTAAATCATGTGTGGAGAAATTTTCGCTCAGCAGCTTAGTGACATCTCCTTTTCAAATGCCACTGCGAGTCTCCGAATATGAGATCTTGTGAGTGACTTTAAGGATCGACTGCTAACCTACATTAAGCAAAGCCTGTGCTACTGATGTTTCTGGGCTAGCACAACTGCATCGCTATGTCAGATATGGGAAAGATAGGAGCACTGAGAGTGACATTCATTTTTCTGGGCCTCTTATATCGCACAACTGGTGAAGCATTATTTGATATGCTGGGTGGTTTATGCAGACATATCATGGGATGAATGTGTCAGGATCTGCACCGATGGGGCTCATACAGTGACAGGCTGGGTGACCGGGCTGCCTGCAAGTGTCCAGTAGATAGCCCCTTTAACGATGTTGCCCCATTGCATAATTAATTGTGACTCATTCACTGGAAAGAAAATGCCTTACAATCTGTGAAGCAGCAGGCAGCGCAAATGGTCAGTTATATCAAAGTGTGGCCTTTAAACACATGCTTGTTTTCATTGCTGGGCCAGGAAATGGTGTCCAAACAGCAGCTACTCTTTCACACAGAAGAATACTGTATTAGCTCTCCAAAGAGAGTGTGCTGCATTGTTTGTATGAATTGCATCAGGAGGTCAAGTCATTTTTAGCTAATCAGAGGTGATTCTAAGGACTCTGGGGCCCCTATCCAAAAAAATTCCACGGGGCCCTTCAATTCACCGTCCCCGGGCACAGATTATTTTAGTTGAAGTTTAGCTACCATTGTTTTAGTTGACGTTTCAATTAGAAACATCAACATAGAGAATTTAATAAACACAAGTAATTTATTTTCTCTTTTGTGAAAACAACGTGCAGATAAATCAAATTTGTTGTTGCAATGTACCATGTAATCGGCCTCCCTGACGGGTCCCCCTCCCAGCTCGGGGCCCCAGGCATTGCCTGCCTTGCTTGTCCTGACGCTACACCTCTGCAGCTAATGCTAAAAAATATGAGCTTGCGAACTACCTTGATGACCCATTGTGGTTAACGCAGCTGTCCCACCTAGTGGACATTTTTAATAGGTTAAACTCGTTGAATACATTGATGCAAGGGGGAAATGCAAGTATCTTGCATAGTTGGAATTTGTAATGATCCCCAAGAAGCAGCTGCCGCCCTCTTCATTGTTCCTTCTATTTTTCAGAGTCCGCGGCTGGAACCCATCAAGGAGGATACGCTGGCCAGCACCTATAAATCTGTGAGTCACGCCCATCCACTTGCCAGCTGCTGCCTTTTGATAGCCAACACCGAAGGTTTGTCTGGGACATCAGTCAAAATAGGCACCCATCACTCTGGCTGAGACAAATGGGTGCCGGTTACTCAAAAAAGCTACGATTGGGGAGGAAAACCAGCAGATGGAGGAATGGAGCCACGTTAGGCCAACTGTGTTCCACTTGGCAAGCAGATCTGATGAGATGGATGAGATGAATGTGGGACTCTGCATTATTTATTTGCCTAACAGATGCTCTTTACCGCTTCGATCCCTCTTCGATGCTCGTTTCTTCACCAGAACTACAAGCTGTGCTCCACACTGTGACAGATTTTCCTAGGAGTCCTTTGCTGTTGCAAATATCTTGATTTAACTCTCTGTGTGCATTAGCAGGAGAAAATAAACATTGTGTCATCTGTGGCCAAACTATGTTTGCTCCCCTAAGTATCTCCTTGGCACGTTTTTTTTTTTGTGCCTAACAGAATATCCTGCTGGTTCAGAGGCAGATGTCAGTGATGGAGAAAGACCTCGAGGAGTTCCACCAAGCACTGCGGAGATACACCAATGCCACCATGAGTCAAAATGAAAATTTACAGTGCGTCACCTTCCACCTGTTGAGCATCACCAACATGCTGGCCGTACAGACTCATCTATCCATCTCCCAGCCGCTTATTGTGGTGAAGAGAGTAGCAGCAAATTGCAGACACACAGAGCAAAGGCAGGATTAAACCCCCCCAATCCTGGGTGTGTGGCAGCAGTGTCACCCACTGAGCCACCTTGCTGCCCCCAAGATTGGACTGAGAGCAGCTTAAATACTTCATTTATTCTTAGATATAAAACCACTGATACTTACATGTAGAACATTTAATACAGAGTATTTTTATGAAGCAGGCATATATCAGGGAAGTCTTGTCTGCTTTTTCCCATACTTAGATTAGTACGTGATTTCTGACATTTAGAAACATAGAACACAGTTTTTCCTAATTATTTGTTAATAATCAGTGTTTTTAAATGAACACAGTGAGTGCAGGTTTTGTAACAATCCTTCCCAGAGAGTAAACTTTTACCTGACCTTTCCCCCCTGTCACCTACCAGATGGTAGCTCTTGAGGGGCCCACTGGTGCCTTTGCTGACTTCCTCTCTCTCTCTCTCTCTCTCTCTCTCTCTCTCTCTCTCTCTCTCTCTCT
>JAODJU010000108.1:23573753-23595163 GCA_026776725.1 Gnathonemus echidnorhynchus
TCTCTCTCTCTCTCTCTCTCTCTCTCTCTCTCTCTCTCTCTCTCTCTCTCTCTCTCTCTCTCTCTCTCTCTCTCCACCTCCCAGCATATCCATCCAGAAATTGCCAGAGAGATCTTGCTTCATAATGTATGAGTTCTGGCAGGACCGTATCTCCTGGATGAGGTGAGTTTGCATGAATTCTCCTCGTCTCCTCTTCTGGCACACAAATGGCCTCACACGGCCAGTCACTCACCACTCTCTACCTGCATTTTTCTTTCATGTCCCATTTTTCATCTAAATTAAACAGGGGGCTTTTCCTTAGCTGAAGATGTGTGCACCTCAGTCTGTTAACCTTGTGAGACGAATCCTGTTATCTTCCCATCCAGTTATCTCCAGTCCAATGAAAGCAAAAGCTTTCAGCGCTGCATCATCAACGTGCTGGAGGACCCTGAGGTGATGTCCACAATGCTTCTTCCAGGTGGTCTCCTCTAAGATCATTCTTTCAGAGTATCCTGCATGAGTTGGAGTTTTATCGGATTGCATGTTTTCTAATGTTATTCAGGCTGAGAGCTCACTAGTGCATAAAACAAAAGAGCCACATTCTGAAAGGCCTTGTGGGAAATGTGGTGTTTTCAGTGTCTTTCTGCCATTCAAGCGCAAGATTTAAGCGAACTCATTGGCTGCACCTGTACAACTAGGTGGCGATTTATGCTAGTGAGCCTCTATAACCTAATGTCTGAGAAGTCTCATTTTCAAGCTTTTCTGTTAACAATTTGGGTTTCTAATGTGTCTCTGAGTTAGATTTATATTCCGTTTTTATACTCTCATACACTTTGTAAGAATAAGCATCCAGCACCAATTAGGCGTAATTTTCACTGCCCCGCCAAATAAAAAGTCACCATTTGAATTAAAATCAATGACTGGATCATTATTAAAGCTCAGCAACGTTATGCAGCAATAATGTAAAGTCAGCAGAGTATCTCAGTCTACTGACTGGCCAGGTTACACCTCCATCCATCATCAATGGATTTTTTCTTTCCTGATGTCATGGGCTATTCCAGGGTGAGAAAGCCAAGATCCATCAGGCTCGAAATGTCAAAGAGTGGTTCAGTAGCATGAGGAATCATTTTCATACATGAATTGGCCACCACAGAGTCTTGACCTTAACCCCATTGAAAGTCTGAGATGTGCTAAGCTGACTTCATGGAGTGATTCAACTCACTTACTCAATACAAGATCTCAGTGAGAAATGGATGCAAATATGGATGAAACTAAATGCAGAGATGTTGCATAAGCTTGTGGAAACAACGGCATGACAAATGTACTCCATAAGCAAAGCTAAAGGCGGTCCAACGCAAAATTCAAATGGCGACTTTTTTTTTGGCCAGGCAGTGTACCAACTGCATGATGAGCACAGGCAGTCCCTGGGTTACGAAAAAGATTCAATACTAAGTCTGTCTTTACACCGAATTTGTAGATAAATCGGAACATGGTACTTATTTACTTATGAAATGTTTATTTTAGAGTATAGTACATATTTTACCTTTCTATGCATAACACACTTAAGAAATACTCCAAAATACACAAAAACATCTGTAAAAATACATTGAAGAAACAGTTCATAAAACAGTTTAGAAAGAAATGAAAAGAAAAAAGATCATGATTACAGGCTAGCGCTTACTTTCGTTCCATCGATGTCTTGTATTTGTGAAGGCATTCGTGAAGTAACATTATGATGACATAAATAACAGTGAAACACTGAAGCCACACAACATTTTCCATGAGCTTCACAAAGTAGTGCATTTGTCGCTATGAACAACTGTATTTAAATCAGATTTTAAATATAAAAGGCTTTATGTCTGTTTGTAAGTACAGCTTATCTGTAAATCTTAACCCGGGGACTTTCTGTAGTTGTTACAGTATGTTGTTATGACCATGGACCAAAAGTCCACCATTGTAAAGAACAAAGTAATTTAAAAATAACACTATATAATACCACTGTTTTTATATAACAGGGCTATGTGTATCTTGGAGCAAGCTGTTTAGTCTAAAATCGCAAAAAGTTAACTTATACCAAAATATCTTTTAAAAAATAACATTTAAAGTAAGAAACTGCATTTTCCTATAGAAGGAATCAGAATGTTAGTCAGGAGGGAAAATTCAATATTTGAAATAATTCCCCCATTTCAGCCTCCTGGTGGATCATGAATGGAAACTGACAGCAATAAGCTCATGCATGGCAAGGAGGACAGGAACCATGCCTGACTGAAATCCATCAAGACAATTTCATGCATGCTGCAGCATCCAGGACTCGTATAAAGAAATGCTCTATTTTGTAAGCATCTATATTTTAAAAGTCTGAAAAGCAAACAAGGTCTCTCACGCCCAACCCAAAATGCTTGATTTGAGTGAAAAGGTGAAAGCCAGCACCACATGTGAGACAATCATATTTGATTAATATAATTAAAGAAATTGCTCCTTGTAACTTAGTTTCATTACATATTGGAAATAACATGATAGTGGTTCATAAGAAAAAATGCAAGTGTAACATTTTTTCTTCAACGTAGCACGATTATATTATGAAGTACTTAAGCTGTATTTCAATATAGGGGATAAAATTGTTTTGTTGGATCTGTAGAATGATTTTTCTTGAGTCTGGTTCTGTAAATAGGTATATAGAAAAAAATGTATGTGCATGAATTTCTCTGAAAACATTTTTTTAGTTTTACATCCGAATGACTTTGTAATACCCATGCTTAAAGCAACATGAATACAGTATATTTTGCTTGAAAAATCTGAGCTTAAAGTGAGGTTTAATTGCCTGCAGCAGATTCCATTATCCTCAATCCATATATTTTTAAACACAAAAACAATAATAAAATTGTTGCAGCAAAGATATGGCTGCAGTTGTTATGGGCATCTATGCTAAATACCAGTTTCTTATTTGATTTTCTGTTCATTTCCAACATCCTACAATCAACTCCGGTTGTATATTAGTGGTTTTCCACATTTAAATTTATGTCTGAGTAGTTTATTTCATAGTTGAGATTAATTTAAGCAGTGGTTCAAATGTAGGCTTAGTTTTTACAGGATTATTTATAATATTCAGTGTTTTGGATGTAGTGATACTTCAGCTTAGCATAATTGTGTGATTTGCCATCAGCTCGACACGAGGCCGTTAGCAGGCTGGTTTGTGCTCCATGACAAAAAAGCCCCAGATAATATCCTTCCAGCAGGTGGCAGTTTCCCAAGGCTTTCAATAAATAAGTGATCACTGCACACTAGGAGAGATCAGTGACACCAAGTGCCCAATTTCCCTTTGTGTGTTATGTCCTGAGCTGTCACTGTACCATGTACATTTAATTAGAAGCCCAAAGTGGCCAAAACCTGGGAAAATTAGCAGCAAAAATAGCCCAGTAGCAGTGCCATATTAAAACCTTCTGCTGATCATAACATTGGTGGGACAGTAAATATAATATAGTTACAGTAAAGCTTTGTCTCTATGCTGCAGAGATACGTATCCCTGTGTAGTGCATTGCCATGTGAATACATCTACATAACTAATCTTCCTTTTTCAATTAACTAAAACTAACGAAAAATGGGGCCTATAGGTTTTTCTAAGGTGCACAGCATACGTAGTGTCAGCCTTTTACGAAAAACTGCCGGGATGAAACCTATTGATTATCAGTATTTATGCCTAAAATAAAGCCTTGGTCACACGATCTGCAGAGTGTACGTGCTTTTCCTTGCTTGCCTTTCATTGTGAAGTACACCATGTAGATATTGTTTCTTTGGATGAAGTTTCATGGATGTTCTGTTTGGCTTTGAAATAAAGATGATGATTTCACAGTATGCTCGAGGTCTGTTTTTACGATCACTGATTGGCAGAAGTGTTTCACAAAATAATACTATGCAAAACTAAATAAATTTAGTTTATTCATAAAGCAATACTTTTCTGGATTCTGCCATGATTTAATATGCATCAACCTAGGATTACAGCAGTATACCGGTCTCGTATACTACGGCATGAAAATTGATGGTCATCTTCCACCATGTCGATCTTTTTTTTTTATTTATACCTCGCACATTTGCGGCGTTTTTTTTCAGCATGCGTGCACCGCATTACATTTCCTGGCACTGCTCGATCAGTTCATCCTGCCTTACAGTAAACCATATTGTCTATAGTAACAGCAAACTATGGTGGTAGCTAAATGGTGCAGCAAGAACTGGCGTTAACGATTCCGCTGACTGAAAAAAAAAAAATCTGTTTTGCAAGGTGTTGCAAAGGTGTTACTAAAAGCATTCACTGTTGTTTTGATTTCAGAACTCACTTGATCCGGTCGTTTCCAGCTTTTGGATCAACACTATTACCTAAACATCCAATATCTGAAAAATAATCTAAAAATAATCATCAGTTGAAATTATTGCTATCAAGCGACATTTTACCTTCTTACCACTTATCCAATATAGGGTTTATGTAACATGCAGAGAAAAATGATCTATTGTGTTCTAGATGCAGCAGTGATCTCTGTCACAGCTTGAAGGCAATACTAAAGTTGCAAATGGAAATCCCTGTGCAAATGGAAATCCCTCTCATCAGTTAGAATAGTCTGTAGATACACCATCCATCCATCCGTCCATCCATTCATCCATCCATCCATCCATCCATCCATCCATCCATTTTGCATCGCTTATCCGGAGTCAGGTTGAGGGGCAGCAATCTAAGCAGGGATGCCCAGACCTCCCTCTCACCAGCCACCTTCCTCCAGCTCCACCAGGGGAATACCAAGGCGTTCCCAGGCCAGCCGAGAGATATAATCACACTATATGGACAAAAGTACTGGGACACCTGGCCATTACCCCTACATAAACTTTTATGACATCCCATTCAAAATCCATAGTGATCAATATAGAGTTGGTCCACCCTTTGCAGCTACTCTTCTGGGAAGATATTCCATAAGATTTTAGAGTGTGTCTGCGGGAATTTTTGCCCATTCATCCAGAAGAACATTTGTCAGGTCAAGTACTGATGCTTGACGTTAAGGCCTGGCTTGCAATCTCCATTCTAGTTCATCCCAAAGGTGTTCGAAGGGGTTGAGGTCAGAGCTCTGTGCGAACCCATCAAGTTCTTCCACACCAAACTGACCTGACTGGACCTTGCTTTGTGCATTTGGGCACAGTCATGCTGGAACAGAAAAGGGCCTTCCCCAAACTGTTCCCACAAAGTTTGAAGCATAGAATTGTCCAAAATGTCAGACTTCCAGACAGAGAAGCATGATTCGTCACTCCACAGAACACATTTCCAGAGTCCAGCGTGCTTTACAACGCTCCATGTGAGTCATGCATGCAGCTGCTCAGCCATGGAAGCCCATTCCATGAAGCTCTCAGTGCACAGTTTTTGTGCTGGAGTTAATGCCAGAGGAAGTTTGGAACTCTGCAGTTACTGAGTCAACAGAGCGTTGGCAACTTTTACACACTATACACACTTGGCAACCCCACTCTGTTACTTTACATGGCCTGTCACTTTGTGGCTAGTTTCTGTTGTTCCTCAATGCTTCCATTTTGCAATAATACCACTTACAGTTGACCGTGGAATATCTAGCAGGGAAGAAATTTCAGGGACTAACTGCAAAGGTGGCATCCTATGACTGTACCACACTTGAACTCAATGAGTTCTTCAGAACGACCCACTCTTTCACAAATGTCCGTAAACCTGACTGCATGGCTAAGTACTTGATTTTATATGTGCAGCAACGGGTCCAAATGAAACACCTGAATTCAATGATTAAGAGGTATGTCCCAATGCTTTTGTCCATGTAATGTATATAGAGCATCCATTAGCATAGCATGTAGACAGGCAAGAAACCATTTAAAAAGGTGCAGGTCTCTGGGACACCAGGTAGCAGAGTGATCAGACCTACTAGTGTGCAGAAAGGAGCATATCTCTGTTTTCCCTTTAAAGATGTTATGCACAGTTTCACTGCTCCTCATTAGAGCCCTTTCAAAATTTAATGACACTGGCTTCCATTGATGTGGTGACATTTTTCACTCTAAAGATCGCACACCAGGGCTGAACATGGACTACATTTGGGGCTATAGCTATTAGGCACTCTTCTGGCACTTGTTTCATCCCTTGCAGCAGTCATTTCGTCTCATATGATTTTGTGTGGCTGGTGCCGTCAGTAGCATTGTTGATTGTATACCTCCAGTGTTAGAAAGAGGTTTCAGAGATTAGCCTCTGGATCAAGTTTCACCTAGAATACGAGGATTCATAATGAGTTTACTGAAACACAGGTATCGCTCGATTTTACAAGCAAATCCGTTCCAAATTATCGCTCATCAATCAAGAACTCGTAAAGCGGGAGAGATTTTCCCATAGAAATGTTATAAAATTTATGACATTGGTTCCAGACAAAAAAAAATGTGAAATATTTTTGCCAAATAAACAAAGAAAACACAAATGTATTAGAATTAACATTTCATTACATTTATACACACGTTTAAACAAAAATATCCTTGGAGAAAAACAAGAAGCACAAATTGTAACTGTTATGAACTGCTGGGATCACAGTAAAAACACGGGATTCCAGGTGACAGGAGAATACGGGGTTTAATCAGGAAAAGCACAAAACAGACAGCAAAACATCACAACGTTAATGACTGGACTGGGGAAACAAACTGAAACGCGGACTAAATACATTGAACTAATGACAGCAACAGGAAACAGCTGGTGAACAAGGGGTATCCACATGGGGTAGCTGAGGGGGCGTGGCATACGGGAGGAGCGGACGAGGGGGGCATGACAGTAACATTCACAGTCAATTTTGGTTACTTTGATTTTCAGCAGATGGGGTGTGTTTTTTTCATGTATCCCATTCTGAGCTGGTGCAGGTCAGTCACAAACAGTATGTAAAATGAATGGGATCAGATTGGGTCATGAAATTAAGTGGTACAAATCGGATACCATCGTAAAATATGCTGCAAAGTGTAATTCTGTTGCATGTGCAGATGTGCAAGGTACAAATTGCGTGCACAGTCATATATTTCACCAAGCAGAGTTATCTGAAAACTATGTCAGGCCATGGATGGGGCTTTTGGGCAGCGTGCGTCGAATTATGTGCAGATTTTTTCAAAACTATGAAAAATGAAATTTTTGTTTTTGCTGCAGAAAATTCTTATAAAGATATAGACTTGTAAATCAGGAGCTTGGAAAGCGAGAATTACCTGTACTCATACTCAGCATTGCACTTTCTTGGGAAAAGCCAATCAACAGGCAACATGTGTGTTTGTCCTTCACTGAAAGATAGAGGCGGCCCAACAAACTCTGAGCTGGTGGAAAAGCCAGTTTCCACATGGATTTAGTTACTGACATCCTGTTTATAAGATTATCCGAGTTGCCTTCATGACAGCACATGCCCTCTGCTGATAGAGTTCTGTAAAAAAATGACTGGGAGGAGAGGAGTAAACCAAATTTTATGATGCACTGAAAAACTGTACTGTGACCATCGATGATGGACTACTGAGAGGTACACGTTTGGTTATGGCATTATGATAAATGGAGTGTGTGATAACATACACCAGTGCTCTCAGAAAGTCTTGGAACGCTTGCTTAATTCTCTAAAAATGTTGCAAATTTATTGGTTTCATAACAAAAGTCCATTGGCAAGCAGTGGGTAACATATGTGCCCATATCTACTACACAGATATTTTCTTTTTATTAAGTGTTATGATTTTTTTTGGCTGACTCATTCAGTTGTGTTCTTGCCATTTTACTATTAATTGCAGTTGTAGTCACTGACTCCCAAAGGGATACTAAAGACACGTTTGGTGTTTTATGCTATTGCAAAGGTGTTACTAATTAAAAAGCACTCAGACTGCTTGTCAATGAACTAACTCAGAATAGCTCTTTTAGAATTATAATTTGGGTTTCAATTTATTACTACTTGAAATGAAAGTTTAACTTAACACTACTCTTTGTTTCTAATGCGATATATATTTATATTTGCGAGTAAATGAATAATGGTGTCACGATGCGGGAAGGGCGGATGCAAAGGCAGGTGTCGGGGAAAACCAAGGGGCTTTATTTAAACTAAACGCCACAGGTGAGGCAAAGGAAATGGCCCACGAGGGGTCAAAACTAGGTAGGGAGAGCAGTGGAAAAAAACACAGGGCGCAGGGTAAACAGAGGGGTAAATGCAGTCAGCTACATAGCATTACAATGTAACAATACAATGATTGGACTGGGGAGCTCAGGACGAGGAGGCACTATATACACCACAGATGAGGGAGCAGACGAGAGGCACCTGGGATCATCCACACGAGGACTGAAATGAGAGGCCGGGTTACATGAGGAACAGAACAGAACAGAACACGGGGAAAAAGGCATGCAGGGCATGACAAGTGAAATTATTTTTGTTTTAAAACCAGTCATTTTGCAGTATTTTTACTTAATTAAGCAAGTGTCACAAGACTTTCTGTGAGCACTTATAAGAGGATCATTAGGAAGCAGCAAATGGCAGAGAACAGACCTGATAAATGCCATGGTAGCCAGAACTCAACCGCTAATTGAATGAACTTATCCTGTAGAACCTGCTTCAAACAGACATTTAAAAAGCCACTAATACCAGTGAAGATGCCTGGCAGTTCCTTGCAGAAATGGGGGCCTGACTTATTCACATTAAACAGCAGTAATTATTTGCTGGTTGTGAATTACTTTTCAAGGTATTTGGAGATAGCAGAGCTGACTCCAGCTAGGTCAGTAGACATTGTTATCCACCTGAAGTCCATTTTCCTACACCATGGCATACCCAAAGCATTCCAGACAGATAGCACAAGTGGGCCATCAGTGTTCAGAGGTTAATTACTGTTAAAAACTGCAGGCGTGTTTAGGGGTCTTCTGAAGCTGTAATTTAATTGAAGTTCATTAAACAATTAAAATTACAAAAAAGTTGTGGAACAACTGTAGATGCTGTAAGGTGCCAAGTGCCTTTAAATAAGGATAAATAATAATAAATGAATAAATAATGTTACATTCACAGACAAATTGTGTACACAAAAGGAGAAGAACCTTCCAGGGTATGATTAATAGAGAATTCATAAGAATCCCCATCTTTCTCCAGTGCTGTGAGGGTAGGACTGCTTATTTGCTTGATGTACTGTAGAATGTCCCTGATAGGGCCTGAACAACGGTCAATGACACCAAAAACATATTGCCTTTGACCTAGGGAATTTCAGAGAGGAATATTCTGGTGGTGTGATGCACAAGTTCCTGGTAGAGGATGTAACACAATGCTGTGTTCAAGTGCAGACATGCAGATATCTTTTATCTGTCAGTGGCATAATACTCCTAACAGCGGAGAGATGTTTCTTTTCTGTGAAATGAGCTTATTTCTATACTTAGAGTGACATGCAGTGGGAATCTTGCGTCAAAACTCCCCCATCTAGTGTCTTGCTGCTTACTTTTTTTTAAAAAACACTTCCTTTCACATGGAAAGACAATTATCTTGACTATATGCCACATTAGCACATCTGAACAATTTTTTATGTGGGTGGTATCGCGAAGAAATGAGATGAGAGGTAAAAAAAAATGTGTGTATGGTCTGTTATATGTTTCTAAATTCCAGTCTTTAAGCAAAAGCCTACAACTGCATTTTTTCCATCATCCTACACAACCAGCACAATTCCTTCACTTTTTTAAGCAAGCTTAAATTAAAGCTTAAGTGAACATTTCTGTCACATGAAATCAACTCATAGATTTCTCTCCTTTCTACAAGAGATTTTTTACTTCTCTTCCTTCCTGGTCCAAGAAATTCTACACATAGCACCATTACAAGCAATAACAAACCTTCTGCTCATAGCCTCCATAATAGTTGCAAACTGGTCCCCAATGCAGCCTGTTTCCTATTGTTTCCATGTGGTTTTCCAGTGGGTGAGTAGGGTTGCAGAAGGTCGGCAAGGTAAGAAGGTGCCAAGCCATTTGGAAACTTAAAAACAAACACTGAATTGTGTGGCAGACTGGTAGCCAGTGAAGAGGAGCTAGTATGGGTTCTATACAATCATACTTGTGTGTCCCAGTGAGGAGTCGAGCTGCAGCTTTCTGGACCAGTTCAAGGTGAGAGAGACAGCGCTAACTAATTCCACTGTAAAGCAGTACAACAATCCAGGTGAGAGGAGATAAAAGTATGGATCACCTTCTCAAAATCAGTAAACAAGAAGATGCTTGATCTTAGCCAACACTCTCAGTTGGACAAAGCTGATTTTGACAATAGAATTAGTCTGATTTTACTTTAAAATCATTATTAAATATCACACCTAGGTTCTTGGCAAAGGGGTAGTGCAAGTGAGCCTGGATTACAAAGAGGAGTACTGAGGAAGTTACAGGGCCCCAACACCATTATATCATTAAAATCAAGAAAATATATTTACAGCCAGGTTTTAATGTGGCCCAAGTAGTCCAGAATGGACTTAAGGGAGTTGCCTGTTCCAGTGGCAGAAAGATTTGTGTAGTACCCACATAACCAAGGAAGGAAATCGCATGTGTTTTAAAAATTGACCCTAAGGGAAACATATTGAACAAGAAGAGAAGACCCCTGGGGGACCCTGCAGGTGAGTGGAGCTGAGGCAGAAAAGCTGTCCCTGCGGCTGACTGAGAACATTTTACCTGTCAGATATGATATAAACCATGCAAGAACAGTACCCCGTATGCCGACAACCTGCTCAAAATGGAAGACTTTAGAGGGAAATGGTAGCATCAAAATAGGTTGATAGTTTTGGGGGAATTGAGGGCTCCAGGTTTGGCTCTTCAGTCATGGGCCAGACTACAGCTTGACTAAAATAACCTGGAACAGTGACATAGCTGGTGATAATAGCCAAGGTACTTAGCCCAATATTATCAAAGACCTGCTTGAGAAGGCTAGAGGAGACAATATCAGCAGGGCAGGTCGTGGGCTTCAATTTACCAGCTATTCCTGCCAAGAAAATACTGACTCAGACTGGCTCCAACTGACTCAAGAAAGCAGAACGTGTCAGCGGGGTAGAGGGGTCATGAGCAGGTAGCATAGCATGAGCTCAAGCGTGAGCAGTGTTATCAACAAAAGACCTTATAAAGTCTTCAAAATTTGTTGAAAACATATCAAGACATGCAGGAGAGCTCAGATTAGTAGCAGTATTTATGATATTAAACAAAACTCTAGGCCTGTGGCACTTATTTGGGATCATATTTGAAAAGTAGTCCTTGCGGTCTTGCAAGCAGCCTGGTAGTTTAACAAGCAGTCTCTTAAGATATCAACACAAACCTTATTTTTTTCCACTTACATTCAAGTCTCCTGTGTACCATTTAACCATGGCTCAGATTTAGGGTTAGAGTGCTTCTGCCAGCAGAATCTAGGACCTTGGAAAATTAAACAGAATAATAAGATCCTCAGTATTCAGGTGAGTGGGGGAGATCACTGGAGCATGGGACTGAACAGCCCTATATGCAGTATCAAACTGTCCAACAGTAACCTATTAGTAACAATCATATTTTTATATTAATCTTACCATGAATTCATTCCAAGAACACCTGAATAAAAACCTTGTTGAATTCAGGCAGTTGGTAAACCATCATACACAATACAGGATTCAATTTGTTCATTTCAAGCAGTTGATCAAGTGTCTTCTGCAGCCACCATTTGCTACCTTTTCTGCCACCTAGTACCAATTGCTAGAATTTTTCCACAATGAAAATGCTAAATTTGCATCTAATCCGGTTCCCGTCCTATCTTCAAAAGACCGAGTCACTGGTTTCAAGTATATAAGACTGCTTGTGCATATATATATCGACAATCTTCCTCATTCCAGATGCAACTTTTAGGATTTTCACAAAGTAGTTTACAAAATGTTTTGAACATTTCCAATTATGAAAGTATAAATGCTGCAAAGCAGGTGGATGTGAAGTTAACAAGAAAGTACATTTTTGTTACATTGTGTCATGACAGAAGAACCTGTATAAAGGACTGAACACTTTAGTGTGGCAAGATGTGTCTGTTTGACAGCTATGGGTCATCATCCAAACCAGGGTGATGAAAGGAGGTAGCACTTTTCAAAAACATTAAAGATGTGACAGTGCGGTTTATGTGTTGGCAACAGCACGTGGCCAGCATTTAACAACTGATGAAATTTAAAAATAAGGAAGAAGAGCCTCCAGTCATATTTAAAGAATTAGACAAATGGGTAAATTCCTATCTTATTTCCATTATTTAATAGAAGGGAACTTCTGCAGACATAGATCTCTTAGTGTGATACTCTACATAGAACGAATTTAACACCAAAATGAAAGTCAGTTCTATTTCAACACCACCTGTGTAATTTTAACACATAATATTGATTTAGTCTTGGGGGATATGCTTAATGGCTTTAAACCATTACACTTTGAGATCCCTATTAACAAACAATGACAGCTTTTAGTTTTTCAAAGCTTTTTAGATAAACACCATGGTATTCTTTCCTTAATATATTTTCGAATAGAAATATAAAGCTACACCCCAGGGGCATGTTTAGTGGAGGTGGGAGATACTATAGTGCATTTATCTAAAAAAGTTATATCACTCAATAGTAAGTTAATTATGTTACCCTATACTGAATACAGCAATCATTAGTTTGGTAAATCAAAAGCTGTTTGATTCAGGCCATTATACGGAAAATTGCCTTTTGTACTTAATTGATTGTGGCACTATGCATGTTGGATAAGTAACATCACATATGCGTCACATAATGAGTATGGAACCATGGAGGATAAAAAATGCTAATATGAAATGCAATATTGATAACTCCGATAGGTAAACATTACTGCAATCGTTTCAAGAACAAAATGCCAAACCATCTGTCAATGTGACATATACTGTTTTTAGTGCTGTTCAGAGAAAGAAAATTACTGTAAATACCTTCTCCTTCTCCCAGATTAATGAATACTGCTTTGGGGTCAATGTAGAGATTATTTTGTAAACAAAATAAGTCAATTACACCTTTTACATTACATGTGTCATATGATACATGTTAAATTGGTCATTTAGTGGATAGTATATTGTTCAAATCTGCAGACTTAATGTCTGAAGTAATTGTTTTTTTAGTAATTACTTGGACCTAAGCAAAACAGACAATCATAGTTTAGCACAGGGGTGCCCAACTGCAGTCCTGGGGGGGCGGAGCCCTGCACGTTTTTGGGTTTCCCCTCATTTAACACACCTAATTCAACTCCTTGTGCTAATTACCACACAGCTCTTGAGCTGAATCATATATGGTGGAACTGGGAAAGAACTAAGCTACACAGGGCTGCGGCCCCCCAGGACTGCAGTTGGGCCCCCCTGGTTTAGCATATGCTCCAGATAGGAACACACTGCCCAAATTTGCTTCTCACTGGCCATTATATCGCACGTAAAATATCTGGTAAAACCCTATCGGCTGATGGCCATGTTTCTGTTTTTGTTATCATTGCCATGCTGAAGATAACACCTTAGCCCGGCTAAGACAAAGATCACATTTGTAAAATTTTAACTGGATCAGTCCAGTGATTCCACATATACAAATGCTATATCACCACCATTTTGGCAGAGTATCCCCGAAATAACCTTGTACACTAACCCTCAGATTTGGTGAAGACTGGCTGAAGCATTCATAAGTTACAGCTGGGTCAATGATGGATTAGTATTTTGAAAAGGCTATTTTAGAAATATAAGACATAAAAATATATTTGCCAACCGTTTTGTCTGTTATGTACACATACAGTAGTATTACTTAATAAAGTTGGGGCGGGGGTCCTGAATAAACTTCTTTGTGCATTAGTTTATTAGGTATCATACACATTTATGATCACTATGTTAAAGATGCAGTATATTGATTTGCCTGGATGTAGTGTTACCACTTTAAAGCAATACAAAATAAACTAAAAAATGTAATCAAAAAATTATTTTTATTGTGCATATTGTAAGGTTAAATACACAATTCAAAATAAGATCTCTTCTTTGTCCAGCCTATTTCTCTTATACATAACTTAGCTCAATTTAACGTCAATTTCGGATTTTGACCATTTTTTCATACTTCTTAAGTTCAGCTCCTGAGAAATAGCCTTCCTTTCTTCTCAGTCTGATCCTAATTTAAGATCTTAAAGTGCACTTTTTATCTCTCACTGCACCAATCTTTATTTGTCTGAAATGGGCTAAATAGCTCTTGAGATAACAGTATGATCCAAAGGAAAACTTGACCGGCTTATAAATTATTGGCACAATGTCAGAAATTTGTCTCAACGATCAAATTCAAATCTCAACTCTGTTCAGCACAGCAAAAGAACTCCTGCTTTTCTTATGTTTCTCCTGTTATTGTCAACTGGACAGAATAATTTGTCTTAGATTGATTTATTCTTTTTCTCCTTATTTTTCCTAAGGGGGGGGGGGGGGGGTTAGGAGAAACAGCATCAAAGTTCTTATCTTGAGATAAGAAGACAATTTATTTGTAAGACAAAGAAAAGACTTGTGAGCAGCTAAATTTTCTAACAGATTTGATGCGGCCAAGTGTCTGTCCAGGCCATAGTGTTTGGACCCTGATAATCGCAGCCCACAGCTACATATATTCTTTAATTGTTATTTTATGATTTGCTACATAGTCATAGGTTGCACCAGGATGCCTTGGTCTGAAACACGTCTTTACCATGTATGGCTGAGAGAGCCTGAGCAATCTGAGGTGGGGAGGAGTAGCGGAGGAGTAGCTTGTGGTGTCGTGTGGCCACATTTAACATCAACTGTTCCATTAGAATGTCTGTAACTTAATGTGTATTAAGCATGGAAGCACTTTGTGTATGTTTGGCTTTATAATATCTAAATTACTGTATAAGGGTGTGTGGATTTCAGGCACTATAGTACTACCATAAGCCAACCTGTGTCTGTTTTCCGGCCCAAGCAGGGGAATGAATATTGCACCATTGCATCAAATTTCATAATACTCAGTCATACAGTATACACCAGAAATTAGAGCTGGCTGAATTTTGACTGGCTGTTGTAAGCCATGTTTGATGAGAGAACTTTTATTAAATTGTTAGTTGGGACATCTGTCCATGAACATATATACAAAATTTTATCTTTCTTTGTCCAATGGTTTCTTAGTTATAATCTAATTTTAGGTTATAGTGCTGTCTATTGGGTGATTTGTACAAAATTTGCAAAGTATCGTACCAACTACGCATAACAGGTTTGGTGAGAATCGGATGTTCTATTGATGAAAAATCAGTCATTAAGTTTAAAAAAAGCCAGGCCCAAGAAATTGACTGGTCTGTAGCACTGGAGCAATCAGCCCGATTAAAGTCCTACGCCTTTTTGCCTATATGGTCTCCTGATGTTGCAGATTCTACTGGATTCACATTCTAGGGCGAGTTTTTAAAAGTAGATTTATCACATTGTGCAAATTAGCAAAAATAAGCAGGTGGAGCTTCATTGTCCCAATTGCAGTATTTTTTGGCATGAGGCACGGAATATCTTGAAAAAAATGAGTTTTATTTCTATGACGCACGGTTCTGGAGATATAGGCCAAAACATAAAACGCTGCACTATAGCGCCACCATCAGGCCAATGGGTATGATTTTGCTTATCTGGGTAGCGGGGGGAATTTTGCATCATTCCTCCAAATTTGGAGTTTCTACACCTTATGGTATCTGCTCCCCATATTGTTTTAGTGCAGAAGAAGAAAAATAAGACTAGTAAATTAATTAGGGTTCCAGCATTACATGTTGAACCCCTGATTAAACACAGCACTATGAACAGAATGTTGTTTTTTTATATTTAGATGTGTGTGATTAACTGACATATGACTTAAACAGCACCTCTTAAATAGCAACTTCAAAACCATACCTTTTTATTCATTTCACTGACAATATTGCATTAATGTTCTAAAAAATGATTAGTTATACGGTATACGTGGCCAGCTTAGGTGCCAAAATGTTTTCAATAAATGGCAACAAAATAAAAGTTATAAACCCTGACAAAGAATAATTCTGAAACTGCACACCCAGAAAATGAAATATTTAATATTATAATTATAGTATATTCTTTTTAAAAAGTCTAAAAAAGAAAATCACTTTATTAAGTGAATATTTAAGTCATTTATTCATAACCATTTTGCCCAAATGCAGTTTTCAAATCCACAAAAAGGAACTATAGCTGTTTTGAACATCACTGACATGTTAAGGTATGTAGGACTATTTCAGAAGTTTAAAAAACATTGCAAAATTCCATATTGCGGTCTTAATATTTGATAGATGTCCACTGAAAGTTATTGACATGATTGTTTAACAAAAATAAACATTAGCATTCAAAGTATGAAAAGTACTTTCCTGTCTTTATGGTTCCATCAGTAAAGCAGATCAAATAACCACAATCAATTTGAAACCTCCATGCAATCTAGAAGCTGAGGTTGAACTGTTGGTATGACACTCCGACTTTTTTTTTAGTCAGATGCTGTAAATAAACCAATTTAGTCAAATCAAGGAAGCGTGACATTTATTATTTATTGACTAGCAACATAGACATATTAATCAATATACAATAAGCTCTGAAACATACAAAGATAAAACAAAATCAAACAAGTGGTAGGTACTTGCAAAGGACAGGTTGCAATCTATTCTTCTTATTGGAACCTTCCACTGGTGTTTGCTGCCACCACATGGCCAAACATTTCCCCCCACACTAATGTCTGCTCTTAGACAACGTTTCCCAATTACATGGCACATAGCCAACAGTTTAACATTTTAAATTAATAGGACACTCCCGGACAGGATTATATACATAAGCTAATAATAAACCCAAAGTAAGCACTGAACACTGTGGCCTAGATTTTGACCCAAATACTTCTAAGATTACTACAGATATTAGAGGGGAATGTTTTTCGGGAAACTCAAAATAATCAACAGCAATTTTCTGTTTGTGCCATTTTGTTTTCTAGTTGTTCCATTCACTTTATGGAAAATGCTGTACTGAACCTAACAGCCCTGTAAGAGAGGAGCTGGCCATCCCTGTATCTAAGCCATCTCAGGTGGAAGACATGGCCAGACTTGCAAGTCACTCCCTATTCGTGCTGATTTATGACGTGGCACAGTCACCTCAGTGTCCATTGGACTCTGCTGCAGGGATAAAGGTTGGCGTGGAGGTCCGGGAGCCCCCATTCTCTGTGTCAGGGCTGGAAACGGCATCAGGAACCATACTAACAGTATCGATTGAGAGGGCCTTTGGCTGAGCCTGGAGGTCGGGACTGCAGATGAGGTGGTGTCTCTCCCAGTCCTTGTGCTGGCAGAAGGAACCACAGTAGCGGGCAGCGTTGCAGCCACTGCATGTCTCACTGGCTTTGCGGCCACAATTCCAGCAATTCTGAGGGAGGGAAAATGGATCGGTTGTGAACACAATTCCTTCCCCGGTAAGCTGTATGGACAAATAACCAAACAACTTTGCTGTCAACGGGATTTGGGCAAACAACTTAACCACAATACCGTTATACTAAAATGGATGGGTTGCTAAAATATGGTATGAACCCAATGCTTGTATATCTTGGTTCTGGACCATAGCCTATTAAAGGGACTACTTAAGTTTATTAGCACTTGGAACCTGCATCTCATAGTGGAATAGAGTGTCTCATTTTGTCCACTAGAAGAGCACCCATTAGAGTTACTTTCTCCCCATTACAAGTGCACTTCATCATGTTTGCTCACATGGAAGGGTACCACAGAGGGCACTGGAAAGGACACCCTTTGAACCACTTAATGTCGTAGAGATGGCATAGAGAGCACTTCATAACTACATCTTTTTCAACTGGATGGGTTTCCATAGCGACCATTTAGACCACTGTAAGGGCACCTTATATGGCACTTTATCACATTTCAAGGTACAACATCATACTATCTCACATGAAGGGGGCGCCCTAGATGACATGCAATCATTTTTTTTCCATGTGAAGGGCAGCCAATAGCAGCGTTTTCACCAGTTTTCACAACATTTTCTCAACTACTAGGGTGCAGCCCCCCCACCCCCACCCCAAGTTCACCAGTGCTTGCTTCACGCCCACAAGGTCTGCACTAGAACTGAACCAAATGAAGAATGTCTTGGCAAAGCAGGCAGATACCGTGGGTACTCTTCAGCAAAAGCCCTCACCTCACTGGAGTCCTCCTGCTCATTGATGACCTGGATGGCATCTTTGGTGGCCTGTTGCTTGGCTTCAGCCAGAGTCTTCTCCATCTTGGCCCTCTCTACAGCAATCATCTCAAAGGCTCTCTGTTCAGCCACTGCCACAGCCTTCTGAACTTCATCCAAAGCATGCCGCTTCACCCCATTCACAGCTTCTTCTGTTGACAGGTGTCAAAGCAGTATTCATGTGTAGAGCTAGGCACACTCATTAAAGCACCAGGTTTCCATTATAATGCTTATCATGTGTTTATGCTACACTAATTCTGTGATACATGTGGCATATGGCGGCCTAGGTGGACAAGGGGTGGAATGTTGCAGAGAAACGATATTCAGCTGCCCAGTGGCAGCCAATGGAATTAAGGCCTTTGCCCAGGAATTGCAGAGCTTTTAGTTCTTACCAGTTTTCCTCCAGATCTCATCAGACACACGACCAGAACTTGGCTGGGATGAAAAGTCTCTCTGGGCCACTGCAAAGGGTGGGAAGAACAGGAAGGCTTGAGTTTTCAGCTCTGCGACATAGTGAGTGCAGCACAGTGGGCCAGTTCACAGAGACCCCTGTTACTGAGCCAGATCTGGCAGGAAGACACAACGGCCGGGTGCGGCTCACAGATGGCCACAGGCCGGGGAGCCAAAACCAACTCCCAGTACAACAGCGAGGCCATCTGTCTCCATCCAGACAAGTAGGAGCGACACCTGTTGTAGGCCACATAATGGCAGGCATGCTACTGCAGTCCTTCTGCTTCGTGCCCTTAACGTCAAAACCCAGAGGGGCCACTAGATGGCACTGTGTGAGGCAAAGTTCTGACTCACTGACAGTGATGCCTTCCCCACCATGGGAGCTGCTGGACTTGCCAAGGGCTGGCCCACCCTTCCTTGCCTCTTCTTGCTCACTGGAGTGCCTCCTCCAGTAATGGAGCTCATCGCAGTCAGATTTCTGACAGCGCTGCAGCACGTTTATGGAGCGCCGGGTCTTCTCCACCATGTCCACAATGCCGTTCAGCCCCTATGGGAAGAGGGAATATCAGTCATTAAGGCAGGCTAGCAGCACCTGCCAAGGTGTTCTCCACTTCATTCACCATCACTGAATTCCAGTGTCAGGCAAAAAGACAACCAGTGAGTATTTTGCAATGTTTACTTCAGTTATTTTAGTATTGTTTGGGACTCTTTATTTTTATTTTAGCAAATATTATTTACTTCCAGTGTTCTGAGACCATTTATGATGTATTTGTTTGGTCTTTTTCCAATTTATATTTGTTATAATCAGTTGTTTCCACAATCCATCAAACTTTTGCATCACAAATTTCCTGCATCTGAAGTGAACAACCCTTTAAATTGGCTCCTCTATCAGGGTTCTATGCTAGTCATTTGTACAAGTAGCACATATGCTATTAATAAGTTAAAAAATGTTGAACTCACTCAACAAATTTCACTAAGACACTATTCCATGAAACCCAAGGAAGGCACTGACACATGCTCCATTAATAAAGTTTTATTGAATTCATAAGGCAGTTAATAATTCAGTTTTATAAATTTATTCAAAATAAAATATTTTGCCATATCACTCAGTCCTATGTCCAAACATTTAGACTAGCAGTCGATAACCTACTGAGTTCCTGGAATGTGAACAGTTCAACAAGGTTCAAACTAACTATGCAATACTGGAACGCGTAATAAGAAACATAATTCTGTGTTCGCTGACAACAATCAATTTCCATTTAAAACATTAAACTGTTCACTGATGACTGTGTAAAGATTCTATTTATATAGGTTTCTATTTGTGGGACTATGGGAGTCTCATTATCTTGTTTAAGGTTTATTTTATAAAGTAGTTTTGGAGAAAATGTGTTTTTTTTGTGTTTTTCTCAAATGATTTTTTTGAGATATGTTTTTCATTGTCCAGTGACGATAATCAATTCCTCCTTCTGAAACGATGTTATCTCCCAGTTTCTCCATAATAACATCAACATCCCTCTTGAAGGAAGTAACTGATTTAATTTTTCATTGTTAATTAACATTAGGTCGTTACAGATAGACTTCAACCTTTTAAGTGTTCAGGGAAAAGTGGAGTGTCTATCACTGCGGTAGTTATTTGTTGAGCATAAGTGCCAGTTACTTTGCTTCGAATCCAAAGTACTGGGTCATTTGGCATTGTGTCATATGCTGGGAATACTATTTTTAACCTACGTAACAATTACTGTTGAATTCAATGTAGCTTGAACTACAGGTAGTGGTGTAATGTCAGTCTCAGTCCAATTCGCACGTGTGTTAGGCAATATTTTTTGTAATTTGCACACAATGATTTTTAGTTGCATATGCGTCAGAAATATTGCACTGTAGAAGCGTGTCCCCTAGTATAATAATAAAAACTGTAATATTAAAACATCCCGCGACCCAGTAGGATAAGCGGCTTGGAAAATGGATGGATGGATATTAAAACATTTCCCTCAGCCTTATTTCTTTTTTTTATTTCTTTATTTAAACTGTGTTGCATTTCACCAACTAAAGTGACCCAGACTGACTTACGTAAAAATGCTTAGTTTCGTGTACCACCCATTCCCAGTGCGCACAAAGTTCATCGCAAATGCATTTATTTGAGACCCAAGTAGCCTACACATTTAGAGCGAAGATAGGGGGGCATGTTTGTTGTCAAGGAGGCACAAGTCCCCCCTGTTCCCCCCAGAACCATAAAACTTGAAAATTTACGCCTTTTAAATAGTGTAACAGTAATACAATAAGTTTCATTACATTATAAAAACGTTTATTGCATTACATTCAAAAGCTTTAACTGAACAAGAGAATGTCATTCCAAATACACACAAAGTAGAGCTTCCCTATAAAATCAAAAAACACACAACACGGAACATGCTGGTAGAACAGATGAATGCTGGATAGTAGGGAGAAGGTTCTTAGCCCCAATACCAACAGAAAGGCTCTTACATGATCGAGATGCCTCCATTCATCAGCCCATTCTCTGTCTGTCAATCTGTGGTCAACTGGTCCTTCACAATAGCCCCCGTCAGTGCCTGGTTAAGTTCAAAGTAATAAAATGATAAACTTCTCATAGAAGATTTAGACCAGATCAACCAACAACTAATTACTGACCTTACTTAGATGCATTCCCTCCCTTTTAAACAGCTAGTACAATATCAATACGCTTGTTATATATCAATAATATCAATATGCTTATGATTAACAGATGGGGCAAGACTTACTAATCTCAGTATAACAAAGGACGAT
>JAODJU010000108.1:23595178-23616928 GCA_026776725.1 Gnathonemus echidnorhynchus
CACACACACATGCGCACACACAGATAAGGTATCTATTTCTTTGTGGGGACCATCCATTCCTTTCTATGGGCATAACCCTAATCCTAACTATGACAACCTCAAGCTCTACCCAGCCCTAACCTTAACTATAAGCAACCAAACAAAATAAATGCTTCTGGCTATTTTAGTTTTTTGATTGCATTCACAGTTTTTTTTTTTAATAAAAATGAGTTTCCCCTTGTGGGACCAAAAGAATGTTCCAACAAGGTCTAAATAAAACGTGTTTACCACATTGTGGGGACATTTGGTACCCACAATATAATATACAAGCCCCCCCCCCCACACACACACACACACACACACAAACAGGAAAAAAACAAAACCAACACCACCCACATACACAATATATAGATGTCTGTTGTTGGGGCCTATCCCACCTCTACAAACAACCAATACCCCCCCAGCTGCACCACCACTCTCAGAAGACGGTCTACTTCTAGAGCAGTCGTCAGCACCAGTCCTGCTCCTCATCCCAGTGCAATAATCACATGCCTGGCCACTAAGCAGCATTTAAATATGTTAATGGTCTTATCTAAAACTTCAACAACAAAATGGAATACTATGGCTTTTTAATACCCACACACAGCTTTTAGCCTTGTACAGCTGCAATGAATTATGAATACTGAAGAAACTGAGCAATTACCTTGGTGACGCGGCCTGTCTTTCAGCTCACTGAGCCCCAGGGGGTGCTGTGGTTCCTGGTAAAGGCGAGGGGCAGAAATGTCCTCCAGAGCATGGTGCTGTAAGGGTGGTGGGATGGAGTGCAGCTGCCCACCAAGGGGCAGGATGGGGTTGTGTCTGGGGGCAGGACTGATGGTGCACACACGCTTGGCTGGGGGCTCCAGATGCCCTGAGGGACACTCATGGAAACCATTCTCCTTGGTCCTGGTCACAAAAACAAGCAGACAAGGTCAGCACTATTAAACCATAATGAACTAATGAGTCACAGTCAGCATGAGCTCTTGGCTTCTCCCAAATCAATGTTGACTATCACTGTGACCAAAAATAAAGTGTGTATTGAAAATGCAATTTAAAAAGCAACATAAAATAAGTGTTATATGGGCTACTGATGCTCAACCGGTTAGCCAGCTAGCCTTAGGCGGTATTCCCGCTGCATTTCCGATCACGCCAAATTTTACTGGAATACTGGAACAGTGTTGCTTTCTAAAATCCTGACGTGCAGGTGGCAAGATTTGTTGACTGGCAGGTGCTGAAACATTGCCGACCAGGGATAGATGGTGCCGGAAAAATGTGCCAACCGGGTGCAGCAGGGTTGCAGCAGTTAAACTTCTTGTCGACTTCTCCACCGCCACTAAATGCCAGGATGACAGATTTCTGGGACACTGTGGATCGTTGGCGGGTGTCAGGGGATTTCTGCATTGTTTTTCAGTGTCCAATGCAGAAAAAAAACGTAATGCTATCTCTGTGTGCTAATATAGTTTGTGATGTTGATTGGTGCAGCAGTGTGAAGGTGATGCAGTTATTGTTACAATAGTAGAGGGTCTATTTTCATTGAGGTCAGTGGTTTGAGGATGGTTGAACCCTCCTGATGCAGGGAACTATCATGCCACTGTCCCACAGATGCCCCCCCCCCCTCTGAGGGCTGATGTCAGAGCCTCACCTGTCAGGACTGTGCCGCTTAAGAGCTTCACTGGGCTCCTTCAGCAGCTCGGAGGAATCTGGAGAGGCTGTCAGACCAGTGCTACGGTGCAGGTGCTCAGTCTGGGACAGATGCTGGGCAGGAGTCTGCTTGGTGGCATGGGAACAGCGCAATAGCTCCCTCTGGAGAAGGGGCAAGTTGGCCTACGAGGCCAATGGGAGGCACAAGGACATCACTGTGAGAGTGGTGATGAAATGTCAGTAGATGGAGTCAGAAGTCAGACTTGCATTGTGTACCTTGTATGGTGTTAAATCCTCATAACCAGGACAGGCAGACACAATTTACAAACGCATGACATTTTCATTTCAAAGTTTAATCTACTTTATGGATCCAGTAACTCATTAGACACACAATTTATCTCCCCAGCTGCTAGTCAGTCCAAGTCTCATCAGGCCTCTTGCTATTGTCACCTCAACTGATGTGCTCAATAAAATATCCAGCTGTGTGAATAGGTACATTATGGACAAAGGGATTAACATGAGAGATTTCTTTTTTATTGTTAGCAGGGCAGCATGGTGGTGCAGTGGTTAGCTCTGTCGCCTCACACTGCTAGGACCTGAGTTTGAGTTTATGCGGTGTGTGGATGTTATATGTTCCTCCACTCCCTTCCTCGGTCATACAAGGCAATGCACTCTGCCTTTTTGCCAGCATTCAGCCTGCTGAGTGGATCCAGACAGCATTCTGTGTAATGGAAACCAGCATGTGATGTGAATGCCTATGCGCATATGTGGTGTGTTGGCTGATTATCCTCTGTGGCACAGGGGGTAAATTAAGGTGCTCCATGAGAGTGAAAAAACTGTGCGATCAATTCCAGATGTAAGGAAGTAGCCCATGAACAGTCAGCCAGTAACACAGATGTTGACAACATAAGGGATCAAGTGGGGGACAAGTTAGCCAACCAACTGCCTGAAGACAATGTGTATTGGTGTCTAGTGTCAAGTGGACAGGTCAGTGGGACAATTTTCACCAGGGTTCCATGCATCAAAGACAAAGAGCGACAACAGAACAACAACAATATGTAGATTTAGTGTATACCAAGCCTATGAAAGGTGATTTTGGGTAGTTTTTAATAGGGGTCCATAATTCTACTTCATTGCCTCCAGATAATGTATTTGATTTTTTTTTTATTTCAAGTTGACAGTTGATTGTAATACTGTACCCATTTTAATATCTGGTACATTATTTCTTGTTATTAAAATGTCCAAGACATTAATTTAGCCTGTCAAATATATCAAATAATACAATAAACCTGGATTCTATAATTTGCTGCTCAGTTCTAGATATGTCCAGGCCTCAGAGGCTCTCCAGCTTCCTAGAATGAAAGGAGGACGTACCTTCAGGAATGGGATGACAAAGGGTCGCAGGGGGAAGTTGGTGGCCTCCTGAAGCCTGGAGTGAAATTCCTCAATGGTGACTGTAGAATTCTATGGGGACATTGCTTAAGGTTTAATTGAAAGAGATTGAAAATTTAGAAAAATCTTGAAAATTCTGAGATCCAGGTTTGTTTCCAAGTACAGCTATTTTTTTACATAGCATTGGGTCTCATTCCCCAATATCATCCAACATCTATATCAATATTTGTTCTTAAATATCTCTTCGAGAAAGGTCCTAAGAAGGTTCTAAAAAACGTCTACACCAGATACATGATGTGTTCTTAAACCACAGAATTGTTCAGCAATGTGTTCCTATAATCATGAATCCCATTGTTCTTGCAAATTGAAAATGCATGCCAAAAGTTCCTAATTAGCTTAGGTAAAAGCCCCACAACTCCCCATAAAAGGGCATGAGACCACAGGGCCATGTGTACACACAGAAACCACACACAGAAATTAAGAAGAAGAGTTGAGAGAGAAGAATGAAAATCTAAAGACAGAGGAGCAGCAGACTGCAAAACAAAAACTTCACCAGTTCGGTAGAAAGTGAAGCAAAGTGACAGTAGTGGACATAAAATAACACAAAAAGATGCCTGGGTTGCTATTACTCCTTTTAATAATAATAATAATAATAATAATAATAATAATCAAGACACTCAACTATTTCCAAAGTAGACTGGTGCACTGGTAGGTAGACATTTTACAGTGAGATGCCATTGAGCCACTGAAACTCACCACCAGTGCCAGCACCAGACCGCGCACGTTCTCCCCGATCTCAGGCGACATGTCACTGGCAAACTGTTGCAATGTGGTGAGGAAGCGCTTCAGCTTGCTGAGCTGCCGGGCCCCACAGGTCGGCGGGAGCTGCTGGTTAGCCAGTGCGGAGGATAAGGAAGGCGGACCATTGCTGTAACGCTGGGGCCAGGAGGGTGCACTGGTCAAGATGGGTGGGGAGTGGTTCATCCCATTGGTCACTAAACAACAAATCAGAGTGAGGGGAAAGTGAGTTACAGTTAATGTATTCAGAAGTTAGGAACACCATGAAGCTGGAAGACGTTTGTAAGAACAATAAACTTCATTAATATAATATCTGAATATGAGAACTCACACTGGTGAACATGCCAAAACATTAGTGCTGAACCCATGGTCGAAGTTGAATGAAAAAAATGCAGCCATTAGAGTTCTAATCATCATTAATTACTTTTTGACTTAAGAATGAACGGACAAGCAAATGTTGTGAGTGGAGCTAGTTACAGTCCTTCCCAACAAGTTAATGAGGGACACCTGTGACGGGGGCGGAGCAGAGAATTTGAAAGGACGCCAGAACAGAAGCATGGGGGCACTGGCAGAATGGACTGGAGACTAATTCCAGACTCTAAATCTCAGGTCTCTGCTAGTGCTGGGGGAACATGTTTGGTGTCCATTGCCAGTGCTAGACTGGCTGCAGACAAGGATTGTTAGGTAAGATGTGGGGTAAATGTGTCAGGAATAATAGGGTGTTTATCTGTTGGTCATGGCTGGCAGTGGACGGCCAGAGACCCCCCGAGCTGCACCAGACCAGCTGAATATCAGCCAGTTTTGAGCGGTGTTGTCTGAGCAATTCTTCTCCTTTCTCTGTTGGCCTTGGGGGGGCAGGAAGGGCCTCTCTTCAGGGAAGTAACCGTTCTTAATCTGGACTTTTGAATGAGCAGGTTTGCGTTTAAGAATTTTATCTGTGAGTTACCATATTGAGTGCAGGGGACAGGGTTACATTGTCAGTAAAAAAAAATGCACCAATTTGTATCTTTGAGGGCACAATTACTTCAACGTGTCTGCAGAAATTCTGATGTGAAATTTAAGAGGATGGAACTTACATGGGGTGGAGGAGAAGGGGGCTGACCGAGGTCCTGAAAGTTTGACCGACAACAAAGATGGCATAGCAGAAGGACTCGATAGGGTAAGGACCTTAACCTCCACTGGAGAACCGGGCATGGCTGGGGTCTTCTCTCCGCTGTCTGATGGGAACAAGAGGAGGATATCATGGATTGGAGCCAGCTACAAGTAAACAGACCCAATGGCACAACAGCAGGCTTGTCTTCTCCTGACACACTGGCACAGACCTGTGTCGAAAATCAGTCAGTTAACCTAACTCAAGAATGGAAGGAGGGTAGAGAGTGCCACAGGGCGTGTGGGGCTCCAGTGAGGCCTTGTCTTCAGCTGCGACCACAGATCTTCATCATAGCTCAGTCATCTTTCCTTGAAACACAGATTCTGTCATAGAGGATGCTGGAAACCAGCATAACCTGCTTTATTTCCCTCCTCTCCAACACATACCATTCACTATTCAGGTTTCAGGATCAGCTACGAAAACCAAACATACTGTATAATGATGAGATTTTATTACAGAGAAATCAAACATTACTGAGAACGACACAAACAGTGACCACAAAAACTAAAAAAGTAACACTGAATCAACTAGGACATGCAAGAAAAGTATATGGTTGCAGTATGGGGAAAAAATAGGAAAGAATTTTTTTTTTACATTTTAAGTATGTGCATATATCTGTCAAACCATGTGATCCCAGCTCTTAGGGGTAGAAGTTCCTCATGCTAAATAGGGCAAATAGTTGGACCTGATGCTGCTCAATGTAAGTTTGACAGCCTCAACCTTGGTGGTCTTCCTGTTCAATCAGACAGTGCCCAGAGATTTTGGTGACCTTGATGACTCAGATCTATGCTTTGATGTTTACAAAAGAACTATCACTGGAACTGCATTCTACCGTCTACAGAACATGACCAAGCTTTGGAAGATGTTCTCCTTCCATGGCGCAGAAAAACTAATCCATGCCTTTATAACTTCTAGGCTGTACTATTATACTGCCTTTCCTTCTGGTTGTCTCTATGGATCCTTATATAAACTTCAGCTCATACAAAATGCAGAGTTTTTTTTACACAGTTTTTCTTCACAGGCTCTTTTCCTTTTGGTGATACCTGTTATCTTAAAGAAACTGCCAGTAGTATAAAGGAAATGTTTGGTTATGCATGGAGATACACATTTGTATACATATTGTCTTCGACTGAACTCCACACACCAACTGTATCACTGCAAAGAAAATATTGCCTGGGACAGCCTGAGTCAGGTGTAGCAGCAAAGTCTGAAACACTTACTTCAGTTCATTTCAGCTTATGTAGGTTTTACTACTAGATTTCTACACCACAGTAATTATCTTCCTCTTTCCAGACATACAGTACCTGAGAAAAAAATAACTGTCATGCGTATGTACTTGGTGGAAAAATTCATTTGGGGAAAAGCTACCAGGTACGGCTAACCAGAGACAACCTACCATCCATCTTCTAACAGCTTATCCCGGGCAGCATTATGGGATAAACAGATGAAAGAAATTAGTGCAAACCAACTGATTCAGCCGAAGAAGGTAACTGTATTTCATGTCTCTCATGGCTGACAGCTCTGAGTAAAGTGTTAACATAGTGGAAAGTAAAATATTACCATATTTTATGTGATATGAGCGCCACTTTTTTTTTTCTTGGTGAGCCACTTCTTCACCTGTTGTCTTAAAAAAATATCCACTACTCCTTGTCTCAATCCATGTGAGCAAGAGTTGAGTTGCCTTCCTTGCTGCAGCATTTGTATACTGTGGCTGTAGGGTCTGTGGGTTCACCATTTAGTGGCCAGTGGTGGTTTAATGGTTAGGGAAGTGCGCTCATAATTGAAAAATTGCAAGTTCAAATCCCCGACACAAAACTGTGTCAAAACTGCTAATTTTTGTGCTATGCATGTGTGGTACTGCTTCAATTTGGGGGCCATCTGTCCCCGAATTTAATAATATCCAGTCTGGCGCCCATACAATGCCTCTGTGAAGTTTGCAAAAGACCCATCAAATGATTTCTGCGCCGTAGTCTTAACAGTATCAAGTGTCAAATTTTTTTGCTATCACTATGCAGCGCCACTTCAATTTTTCAGCAATCTGTCTAAAAATGTAATCACTTTTAGGTCCTCCCCAGTATAATGCCGGTGCAAAATTTGAAAAAGTTCTGTCATGCAGTTTTTGAGTTATCACTTTACATAACAAATCATCTTCGGTGGCAGTGGTGCCTGTGGACTGTTGCTAACACAAATGTATCATCCCAAAGTCTGGGGAATACAATAAGCTACCTGTCAACACCCCCCTACACAGGCTCTATGGTACGCCCCAGATTGCTGCCGGAAGCAAACCTTCTGCACCCCAGTCCATGCCTTCATGACAGATAAGAGCCAATACCTACAAAATCCAACCAGTAAAAGACATGCTTGCTCCCATTTAGATGGAAAATAAACTTGCACTATCTGTCACATTTTACTGTACAAAATAACAGAAGTTCTTCCACTGGAAGAGAAAGACAGCAAGCTCATTTTTTTAACCATAAATACCAGGATCTCTTGAAATACCAGTAATCTTTAGACAGCTGTAATAAACAACCATATCTGAAATGTAGGAAACAAACAGAAAAGTGCCCTGAAGCCACATATTCTGAGTTACAGCCCTATTAAGCACCTCCGCTTACCTTCAGCATTTAAGAGTAAGAATAATATGAGAACATGGAGAAGGGAGATAATCCACATGAAAAGTCACACGGCACAGAAACAGGCTCCAGCAGAAGGAGGTGGAGAGAAAGCTGTTGCTCTCCGACCGTTCCTTCCCTCCTGTTTTACTCTTCCTCCGTTTCTTTGCCTCTTCTCTCTCCACCCCTTGGTCTGTCAGGCGCATGCTCACCAAGCCCCCGCCCCCCCGCGCACACGTACTTCACAGCTCCACCGTGGCCCGGGAAGCTCATCATGTGCCAAAGAGACACAGATGGGCTACAGATGGATCAGGAGACTGAAACAGGCTGACATCTATCCATTTCCCCATCTCTCATTTTCTCTCCCCTGCTGTGTGCTGATGTCATCATGCAGAACACACCACCCTCACAAAGCTCATCTAACATTTATCTATTGAACTTATTTATACTGACACGTCTCCTGATGTAAATAACTGCACTCTAGGAAATAAGAAAAACACCAAAGCTGCTGTCAGACTGGGAGAGGGGTCACGGGGCTTTTACCATTTCCATGACACCCTGAATCAGGTGTAGCAGCAAAATTTGAAACATTTACTTCAGTTCATTTCAGTTTATGTAGGTTTTACTGCTTAATTACTACACCAGTGTTTCCCAACCCAGTCCACAGGGAACCCCGGACAGTCCAGGTTTTTGCTTCCTCTTAGCTACCAGTGCACCTGTACCAGGTATTCGGTGTTCCTGATTGGCTGGGAGCTGGGAGGGAGTAAAAACATGCACTGTCCGGGGTTCCCCTGAGGACTGGGTTGGGAAACACACCACAGTCATTATCTTCCTCTCTCCAGACATACCTGAGAAAAAAATAACTGCCATGCACATGTATTTGTTGTATTGTTCATTTTGGGAAAACCTACCTGGCACGGCTAACCAGAGACAACTTACATCCATCCATCTTCTAACAGCTTATCTGGGGCAGTATTGTGGGGTAAACAGATAAAAGAAAAAAAATCTGGAGAAATTCGGGAAATTAGTGCAAACCAACTGACTGATTCTGCCTAAGTAGGTAACTGTATTTCATGTCTTTCATGGTTCTTCGTCCTGATCACTGTCATGGTCAGCGCCCGTCTGACCCTGTCCTTGTGTCTTTTCCCCATGTGGCCGGCAGCCATCGCTCGCCATCCTGTTCCCTCCTGTCCTTGTGTCTCTTCCCCATGTGGCGGGCAGCCATCGCTCGCCATCCTGTTCCCTCCTGTCCTTGTGTCTTTTCCCCATGTGGCCGGCAGCCATCGCTCGCCATGCTGTTCCCTCCTGTCCTTGTGTCTCCTCCCCATGTGGCCGGCAGCCATCGCTCACCATGCTGTTCCCTCCTGTCCTTGTACTGTGTGTTCCCCCTGCTCCCTGGACCGCCACATAGTTCAAAGGGCTGAGTGTGTGACACAGAAGCTGTACCCTGCAGGTGTGGTTCTGAGCCCAGCCCCACCTGTTTTGTTAGTTCATTGGTTTTGTTTTTCCTACTGTTTATTAGTCCTTTGCTTCCCTGTTCTAGTTTATCCTTAGTTTGATATTGTTTATCCCTGTGTTTAATTTTTCTTGTTTAGGGTTCTCTGCCCCTGCCTTGCTTATGTTCAGTTTTACTTGTTTCTTGATTTGCCTCCTAGGGCCTGTTTCACAAAGCAGGATTACTTGCTTAGCCAGATAACTTGCCAGATTTAAGGTAGTCTGGGCTAAATGTAAGTTGACTACCTTAAATCTGGCTAAGAAAGTAATCCTGCTTTGTGAAACAGGCCCCTAGTCTAGTATTTCCCTTTGTTTCCTTAGTTTCAGGTTCCTTAGTTCTGTGTTCTTTAGTGTTACTTTCTTCACCTGTATCTTGTTGCCCTGTGCCCTCGTTGATTGGTTGTTTCTGATGATTCGCACCTGCCTTTTGTTAGTCCTTGTTATCATTGTATTTAAGTGCCTGCCTTTGTTCATTTCCCTACTTGGTAATCATGGTTTGTTGTGTTTGATGGTATACTGTGCTGTATTATGAGTTTGTGCTCTGTTCCCTTGCCTGTTCTTGCTCTCTGTTGTCTTGTTTCCAGACCTTGTTTCCTTGTTATTTCTTGTATTTTGTTGTTTTCACCATTTTGCTTTTTTGACTCCTCGTGGTTCTTTTGTTTGTAGTTTTACTCGGTGTATTTAGTTTCTTAATAACCCCCCTTGTGTCTCAGAGCTGCTAGTGGATCGTCTCCCCCTTTTCCTGCCTTCACCATGCCCTGTTGCCCTGACACATCACAATCCCCGTGAAGCCAGGCTCCCAGTGCTCACGTATTCTCTTCTGGGAGCAGGAAAGACGTTCATTTCAAGAACTCCACCTGCTCAACCATCGTCATTCACAATAGTCAATGTGCGTGTGTGAATGTGTGTGTGCCCATCTGCCAGAACAACCTCCTCACAGATGCTGTTCTCACCCTTGTAGAGCAGAAACAATGGAGTCCGGCACTGTATTTAATAAGAAGAGGAGAGGAGAGAAAACCCCCAGGAGACTCCTACATGCTGCCTTTTGTAGATGCCTGGACCAGTTTCTTCATTTCCTCCAGTGCTGCGAGGCATTTGTGAGAAGTCACCTTTTAAAACCCACAAGCATATTAAATAGATTTCTCTCTTTCTATATAAAAAAATCAATTCAAGACACTCTTGGCCACGATCCTGCAGCTGAAATGCAGGGGAAAAAAGGACACAGAGAGGGAGACGATCCAGCAAAACACTGAGCATCTGGTTCAATTCACGCACATGCTTTCAGAATATGAACCTCGGGGAAGACAACTGAGAGCAGTCAGCATCCACTCAACCTGACTATTGGAACCAGGGCCAGGACTCTCTTAAGTGCCTCATGAGCACAAGAACCTACCAATACCTCCTTCCTGCCTGAGGGGGTGTGATGGTACAGCTAGGAACCTCTGCACTGTCAGTCATCACAATCAGCATCACTAATTATCCACTTTAGTTTTCAATAACAATCTGGACACTATACATAACATGAACTGACTAATATCCGGCTGTACAAACTGGTAAAAAAGCTCATGTAATACAGCTAGGACTGTGTGATATTACAATATATATTGGATGACTAAATTGAAACATCTATCATTTCATATTATTCTCCGTCGTTTATTTTGTGGTGTCACAAAATACACTGTTAACAGCAACATTTTTTCATCATTTGGATGCCAGTTTGCAAGGTTACATGCCACATGGAAGTTTGTATTGGACTTTATTATTCATAACCCACAGCAGACAATCCACAAATATGTATAACAACACTAATTTGTGTTGTGTAAAATCATATCCACAAAAATAGAGAGCAATTTGTACACGTGGATCGTTTTTTTGCATATTTGTGGATCACGTCCTATTTGTGGATCGCGTTACATTTATGACTTCCCTCCTACTGTTTTGTGGAATTTTGTCCAGTTCGTAAGAGATCTGGGTGGAAAAATATTTTTTGAAATAGTTTTGTGATTCCACTACACTTTGGAGTTAAGATCTAAACTCAGACCCACTTTTTGGAATATTTCAGTATGTGGTCCGGATTAGGTCAAGAACAGTGCATAGAGAACTTCATAGAACTTGACTGGCTTGCACAGAGCCCTGACCTCAACCTGATAGAAAACCTTTGGGATGAATTAGAATGGACACTGTGAGCCAGGTCTTCTCATCCAATATCAGTACCTGACTTCACAAATGCTCTCCTGGAAGAATGGTTTAAATTCCCTTAAACATGCTCCTTAACCTTGTGGACAGGCTTCCCAGAGGAGTTGAAACTGTTATAGCTGCAAAGGGTGGGCCAACTCCATATTAAAGCCTATGTATTAAGAATGGGATGCCATTAAAGTTCATTAGTGTGTAAAGGCAGGTGTCCCAATACTTTTGGCAATATAGTGTACATCATCTCAGCGAGAACAGCAGGGAGGTATATCCGAAAGTGGGTTCAGGTTTAATCCTTAACTATGACACTGCAGTAAAGTTAGCTTTATATTCAACAAAAAGCAAGCAACACCCTTTGGCTTTCCAGATTTCTTTACGAGCAAATTTTAATTAATATTAAAATTTGAAAGATATTAAAATGTTTGTGTGTACATTTCACATTCAATAGCCCAGCTGTCTTGTTTACAGTCACCGGCAGTGAATTATTAATAAATATGCATAAAAACACAACTGGTGTGCATTGTTCCCCATAGTGTAATCCTTAGAGCGCAAATTAACTGGACATGGCTGCATCATTTAGATTAATACTAGATTAATTAGTCTATTAATTCCTTGCTTTGCACATTTGGGTACAGTACAGTAATTGTTAGTAATGCAAAACTATTTAAAGAAATATTTTCCCACCCTCACCTCTTAGGTGCTAGAAATGTGTTGTTGCATGGGCTGTTAATATGATTCTATGCTGCGTTTTTATTTATTTATTTATTTATTTATTTATTTATATATTTCGGGGGGGGGGGGGGGGGGGGGGTCACAGGTATTCAAATATATTCGAAGGAATTGCATGACATGAAATTTGTACCAACTTGATTTTGAAAAAAGTGACAGCCCTCGTATGAAATGTCCGGATTTTATGTTGAGGGGCCACGCAGTTGAGGTCCATCATGTTCTGTTTCTCTGGGAGAGATTCCCCCCTTTGGATATAAATGGAGACTCTGGGTCCGAATTAACCATTTTCCACATACATGTACTGGGATATAGCGGTAAGGCTACGGAAACATACTGTAAATACAACGGTTAAGCAAATGATAAAAAAATATGGTTCACTACCTACAAATATTTTAATGAGCCCACTCCTCTGTCTCAGTTTAGCCCCATATGGGGTAAACAACAGTTTATACTTGTCATGATCTGTCCCGTCTACTCCCAGTATGGCCAGCAGAGGTCGCTGCTGGTCCTCCTTAACCCTCTTAGTCTCTCCAGCTGTATCCAATTGTTCTGGTTGTTCTCTGCCCTGATGTGCTAACCCCATATAACTGTCTCTCACCGGTGATTAGAGTTTAGCATATATGTGTCCCCCTCCAGTAAATTATTCCCAGTCCTCTTATTGTTCCCTGTACTGTCTGAGCTCCCCTTTGGTTCGAGTTTGGACCAAAGCAAGGTCTATAAAGTCATGGTTGGGTGAGTTATGTGTGGAAGAACTTGACTGGCCCACACAGAGCCCTGACCTCAACCTGAGCAAAAATTCCCACAGACGCGGAAAGCCTTTCCAGAAGAGTGGCAGCTGTTATAGCTGCAAAAGGGGCACCAAGTCCACACTGATGCCTATGGATTTAGAATGGGATGTCAGAAAAGTTCCTGTAGGTGTAATGGCCAGATGTCCCAATACTTTTGTCCATATATTGTATTGTAAAAAAAAAAAATAATATGTCTAATCATTCTGGCATGGCGTTCAGTGTAGTGGCCTGCCTTGTGACCTGAGCTTCCTGGAGTAGGGTCCCGGTTCACACCCTACGCCGAATAAGATGTAGCTAAGTATCTGAACAAGAAACTTATTATTGTGTAATTTGTATCAGAATACTTTTATGTTCAGTATTTTTGTATTTTGAAAATACAAGAAATACTTTCCCCATAATGTATGCATAATGACGTCATGTGCATAGACGAGGAGGAAGTTTCATTTTTTCAGACATTTTAATGAATGGTCAGTAGAGCCAATACTTGATCACTTGTGCAGATCCAAAGGACAAGCTCCATTCAGTCCTGTTAGTGTTTAAGATGTTGCTGAGTGAAGTGCTTAAATTTTCTTTGTCATTTTTCATTTATAGGGGTCCAAGCAGCATTAACTGCTGGATCCCTATTGTTTTAAATTATGCTGTTTTGAGTTATTTGTATCTGTGGCGCAAAAAAGGGAAACAGTATTGGCAATTAAATTAGTTATTATTAATAATAAAATTAGTATTGTGAAATACAAACTCGGTTAACGTTGCAACTATGTTGCATGAAAGCATCTTTCTGCACATGCCTCTAGTAATAAAAATACCCTACATAACCACAATCCCACAACCTAAGAAAAGACTTCAAATATCAGTGCAAACCAGTAGGGGCATTTTAATATGGGTAGTGTGCACATGCAATGCATGATGCATAACCTGCAAAAATTTGTTAGTGGTACCACACTCTCCCTACAGTGAGTATCAGTGAAAGCACTGCTGTGCTGATAACTGCCAAACATTAACAATGATGTGCACATCTTTCTGATGACATTGCTTGTCTTGTGGATGGAAGTGTGGAGTTATAGCGGCAGATGAAAAACGCTGTTAAACAATGCCCTGAATGTGCCTCACACCCGGCCTGCAAAGCGCGATTAAATCCCTGCCCTTGGGGCAACTAGAAAAGTGGGACTTACCATCAGCCAGTTCCAGGGTGCCTGGTGTTATTGTACTGGTAAGCTGTGGAAGTCCAGATGGTGCAGAACTTTGCCTGATGATTTAATCCCCAGTTGAGTGGTGAGTGGGACAGATCCGTCTTTCAGAAAAGAACCAAGACAGCACTTATTTACATGACAATGGTATTTAGCTGGTCACTTAAAATACAGAAATAGATTACCCTAGCTATCACATGCAGGGTTTCTAAGTTGTATATGCATCCATGAAAGTGTAGATGAAAAAAGCCAAAAATCATATTTATCTCACTATCCTACATCCATGGGTCATTTACTTAAATTATGCATTCAGCCAATGCCTAGAATTTGACTTACACAACATAAACTATTTCAAAACATATGTCATCTGTATATTTAATTTGGTTGCAATTCTTTTTTGTTAAGCAGAATAATCTGAAACACAATCTATCTCAGAATATATCTGGGGAAAAGAAAACAAAGGATGAAACAAGGCTGAAGTTGGTTTCTTATTTTGCACTTTCTTATTTGCAAAATCCGCTCCACCTTATAGGCATGATGCATATTCAGCCATATTCAAAGCAATTTATCTTGTAAATGTCAAAACGTCTGTTTGAAAGCTTAATAAAATGTGACACATTAACTATTACACTTGCAATATCCAGAGACTTTAGTTTACTGTGGAATTTCAAAAATAATGCCGTCTGATATTTACATTTTTCCCATTAAGACTCGGTGAAAATCACTGTGTGACATACCAAATTCACAGCAATTTATCTGGTCAAAATCAAAACGTCTGTTAGAAAGCTAAATATCACCTAATACATGAATTATTACACTTATTTTCTCCAGAGTTTGAAAGTATTTTATTGTAGAATTTTTTTAGAATTTGGCATTTTTCCCAATGAGATCCATTGAAATGAAAAACACTGTGATCGCCATATTCACAAGAAGTTCTCTGCTACAACTTACTATATCCAGAGATTGAAGATATTTTACTGTAGAATATGTAAAATTATTAGACCCATCGTGAAGTAGTGCATGCTTCCAGCAGATCTGCGAGATTCAGCCTCACTCTCAAGTCTAGACTAAAAACTCACAGGTTACAGTTGCCTCACCTAACTGTTTACACTGCCTGTGGTCTCCTCTACCTTTGCTTAATGCACATTTTTTTACACCCCCCCCACCACTCCAGGCATGTGCTGCCTGGTGCCCCAAAAAATCAATATATCCTGCCTAACCTGTTGCCTGCGATGGCCCAACTACGTGTGACATCCTTCCTGTCTGCCCGCCCTCCTGCCTGTGCCACATCCCTCCTGCATTCCCTGCTGCTCCACTACTGTCCATCATCCCACTGGAAGCAGCATCATCACTTGCTTACCCTCCACAATTATTCCCAAATCTTAAAATTAAATTGCATAGATTTTCTGCTAATTTGACTTCCTCTGCCAGCCCCAGGAGGATGGGCTCCCCCTCTGAGTCTGGTTGCTCCCAAGATTTAGCCTTACTTGGAAGTTTTTCCTTGCCACTGTCACCTCTGGCTTGCTCACTAGGGGATCTGGGTAGGGTTAATGTGTAGTGCTTTAAGACAATGCAATCTTGTGAAAATGCACTATACAAATAAAAAATTCAATTGGAAATTGGATGTTCTGTCATATTGAGAGCAATTTATCTGATCAACATCAAAACGTCTGCTTGAAAACTCAATACTATCTGATACAATGTACAGCTATTACATTTACTGTAACCTCCTGAGACCCCACCCATTCATTTATGACCACTGTAGTGGACATTTTATTTTTGCATCTATCTTTTCACTGATGTTAGGAAACATATTTATTCCTGTTGTAAACTAAAGAGGACATGCTGTGAAATTAAAAATAAAAATAAATTTGAAAAAATCTAAATTGTAAGATGTCTTATTTCCTCCAAAGACAAATAGCCTAAATTGAAGGACACTTTTTTCCTTGGGTCTCAGGAGGATATAGTGAGTTTGAAGATATTTCACATCATTACCATTATTTTTAAAATTCTACAGTAAAATATCTTCCAACTCTGGATATAGTAAGGGTAATAGTTGCTCTATCATATTGTATTAAGGTTTTGATCAGATGTTTTGATGTTGACCAGATAACTATAGGGTTGACGTAGTCGATGACGTCGCCGACATAAATATTTTAAATCGAAGCATCATTTTTTTATTACTTTAATAAAATTACCTTTATGATATCTAAAATGCTTCAATTCCTTATAACAAATGTTTTCCTTTAACGTCACTACGTAATTATGGGAGTAGTTCAAATTATCAAGAAAGGAAAAAGGTGGTTTTGCACTGTGCGAAGTGCGACAAACGGCATACCACTGCGGTACTACAGCGCTACGCATGAGCACCGGACGAGAAAACATACATGCGATATTCTAGATCGCCAGAAAGGGCAAAACCACCGTTTTTTCTATTCATGTTTATTAAATTACCATTAGCATGGAGAGCTTTGTAAAAGCTTTTGTCCTTGTAGCTGCTAAATACAATAAGTATTAAAGCCATAATGTTGTATGCCTGCTACATTAGAATACGTGTTTGTGAAAATGTTTAGGCTAAAATCTGGTCTTATATTCTACGTTTGTGCGTTCGTGCGCACTGGATTTGGGACTAAAACTGAAACGAAAACGACACCCAATAAAAGGAAATAATTAGTGAACTGAAATAAAAATGGAAAACTTTAATCTGCAAAAAGTACCACCACATCACCAATATATTTTGACCTTGTTTAACCACAATATCTCCTCCTTTAAAATATGTTGTGGTTGCTAATCTCTCCCTTCCTTCTTCGCGACTTCAGGGTGTCGCAAGCGGCGTGCTCCACTATCTTAATTTATTAAGCATGTTTTTTGCATACTACTAGTCTGCTTATCGAATTGCGGGTGAAAATAATGCTCATATAGTGCTGAAGAGAGAGAACATTATCTAAAATTCAGCAATGGAATAGAGGTTTGTTGTCGTCAAAATAAAATCAACCTAAATTAAACAGTGAAGCTGATTTTCTGAAGGAAAATTGTTTAGATTAATCGACCAATCGATGAATTAGTCGATAGATTAATCTATTGAAAAATTGTTGTTTGTGGCAGCCCTAGATAACTTGCTTCAATCTCCAGTTGGTCTTAATGGAAAAAATGCCAAATTCAAAGGGCATTATTTTTTGAAATTCTACAGTAAAATATTTTCCGTCACCGGATATCGCAGTTGCAATAGTTGATGTACTAAGCTTTCGAACAGACGTTTTGACATTGGCAAGATAAATTGCTGTGTAGTGAAAAATAGCAGAACATGCATTATGCCTATTTAAGGCGGAACGGATTTTTACGTATAAGAAACCAGTTTCAGCCAGGTGGAAAATGAACAATCCAGCACCAGCAATCCCAATTCATCACCAAATCTGAAAATAAGACTAAAAGCCAATGCATAATACTTGATCCTTCCAGTACTATGTGTGACCTGAACCATTATGTAAAGGAAACGGATTGTTAGTTTGCATAGCAGAAGTAATCGAAATATAGTATTAGAAGATCGCACTCCTGATATTGAAACAGACGCTATCTGTGTATAGCAGTTATTTTATAAGAACCAAAACGCCCGCTCCATATATCATAAAGAAAACAAGCTATCTGGAAGTGAATGCAAACGTCTACGTCGGCCATGCAATCGATGAAGCTGCCACCAGTGCAATGGAGTAAATAATGAAATAAAGCATAACCTACATTGAATAGCGGCAGGGATCCCAACCATGTTACTAGTGTGTGGCTGGCAGATGGGTCTGTAATATTCGCAGAGGATGATGAAGAAACACGCTACACCTTACGTTTCCGATGCCGACTGTCGAATATCTTAGGAATGGAACGTAGCACGTACCGATTCAGGGGGGTAAACCCAGCCCCCATCGAAATATTCTGGGGGCGGGAAACTTAATGTGACATGGAAGGTAATGGCTGGGGACAGATAAGTGTATTTTATTATAATTTAGCTAATTTTGTCTTAAATATATTCCATAAATAAATTAACGTGCTACTTCAACTGAAGTCGAAATTGTGCTCTATAATACCCAGCCGGCAGGTGACCAGCCTACAACTTTGAAATGTGGTTGAAATAATGTCGAAAATACACTGAAACAACGTTTAATGCTAATGGTTGTAGGAAGGTTAACAAAATTCTTATAAATCAATCTTGAAAGCTCAACAAGATCTCTGCGTTGAATCGACATAATATCTACAACAACTTAAAAAAGAAATTCCTGCTTTTTAAATTATGATTATGATCATCATAATTATTTAATTGCCATTTTATTTTGCTTTGATAATAAGGCCACTTCAGAAATTGAAATGTATATGTTAAAAATACAGGTATCTGTTACTTACGCCTTATCGAGTAACGTTTGCATTGCATTTAGGCCTACTTCACAGGTCCACAGTAAATATATACACTGATCGAGGACGTTATAGTGGGTGTCTCGCTTTTTATTATAAAGTGTGATTTAATATTTACATCAAGGCCGTAAATATATCATATATTGGGGCGGACACCTCCAGCCAAAATTCAGACGTGCTTATAAAGTCCCACTCCCCCCAATATATTATAATTACGGTCTTATAGTACTACTTCAACATTTTTTTAAATTCCACAGCCTACCTGAGTATTGTTGCTGATCATGTCCATCCCTTGTTCACCACAGCTATTATACCCAGCTTCTAATGGCTACTTCCAGCAGAATAATGTACCATGCCAGAAAGATCATATTATCTCAGACTGGTTTCTGGAATACAACTATGAGTTCACTGTACTCAAATGGCCTCCACAGTCACCAGATCTCAATCCAGTAGCTCCTATGGGATGTGGTGGAATGGGAGATTTGCATCATGAAGATGCAACCGACAAATCTGCATCAACTGCATACTCCTATCATGTCAAGATGAATCAAAGTCTCTGAGGAATGTTTCAACACCTTGATGAATCTATGCTATGAAGAATTAATGCAGTTCTGAAGAAAAAGGGGGTCCAACCCAGAACTAGCAAGGTGTACCAAAAAAAGTGACCAGTGAGTGCATTTCAACTCATTCTGTGACTGCTTCTGTCCGCTCCTACCTGATTAGTTTACTCAGGCCTAGCTAAGCAATTGAAATTTCACAGCTTGCTTCCACAGCAGACCTCTGCCAGGTTGAAAGGGCATCATTGAGTGCTTTGATTTGATTGGATGTGTTCGTGGGGAGGTCTGAGGAGGATCCACATGCTGCAGTTGGCTTGTGATCAGCCGCACATGTCCCCACTGGCCCCTATCTTAGTATTATCAAATATTTAACCTTTATTCTGCTAATGTTCACTTCATTTATGGTATAAAGGCTAAAATGCACGGTAATTTTATGCTATTGAATCTACATTGAGCACTGACAAGCTATTTCAGCTGGTGTTCAGGGTATTTTTGATCCCTGGAACGTTTAGCACCGCCAATGGTAAGTGCGATATTACATCAACTGGTCACGAGGGGGCGTTAAACTAGTCCTGTATCATAAACCCCTACCGTGGAGTATGAATTGAGACGCAGCGCACGCACCGACGCACATTGGCGCACCTACACGCACACGGAGTGTTTCAGGTGCCCATCAAATATGAGTCCCTCTCAGAAACGTGCGAAAAGCTGCCGGTGACCTACATGCGACGCTTCTGAGTTACCCCGTCATCTGCAAAAGGCTGCCCACCATCGGTAAGCGGGGACATCACCATCATCAGCATCCATCGTGCTCTTTCCTAAGCGCGGGACAGCTTTGCGGAAGGCGCCGCATAAAACGCCGGCAGGATGGCGGAACTGAAGTCACGGAGCAATGAGAACGTGAACAAGGAGGCAGATGAACAGAAGAAGATGGAGGGTAGGTACCGTGTGACTGGGATGCGAATCTGTATTACTGTGAGGAAGGATGCAGTGCAGCTTAAGTGTGTAAATCGGCGCACGACGCCACGGCCATGCCGTTACATCAGTCCACGATGCGGAGCTGGAATCCCATGCAATTCATCCCTAATCTAATTCCATATGTTCTGATATAGATGCATAATTTATAATCCGTTTTGTATTAAAGGCGTGGTTTTAGAGAGCAGGATGAACCTTTTAAATGCACAATCTAAGGACTGAGTCTGTGTTTTCAGCATATTTTTAAAAATACAAACAACAAACATTTCATAAAATATATCAGTTTCATTACGGATGAAAGTGTGAAAATCGATGTTTAATGAATGGTTATTAATTGTGTGTATACCAGTGTATGATTATTCAGATTCTATTAATTATTTTCAAACTCAAGTCATTTAATATCTTAAATACAGTAGTGCGAATAATGAAAAGAGTACAGGCGCTGAAAACACAAGACGACTGAAAGACATTTCCGTGGTTTCTACAAACTTTAAGGAGGCAATATACATTTAATATACAAGACATTCTTCACAGATGGCTCATAAAAATATGAGTTGTAGAGCTTGCTTAGTGCATTTGGCAAAGATAACTGCAAATATCTGGGTGTTCCTGTAAAGGTAACTTGGAAGTTTCAGAAAGCCTAATCAGCTCATTTTCACAGTTTAATCATAAATGAATTCAAATAAAATTTGAGAATTATTTAATCAACTAAATAATTATTTAGAAGTTGCTTCCAGTTCCTGACCGTCTAATCTTCTCATTCCACTTGTGTCTTGGGCCAAAGAGGTGGCAGTAGAAGGCAGTCCCAAAGAAGAAACCCCCCCTGACACAAAGGAAAAGGTCAAGCTAAAGCGGAACATTACCTTGTTCAATGGTGTTGGCATGATTATTGGCACAATAATTGGCTCGGGCATCTTCATCACCCCCACTGGCGTGGTGAAGGAGACTGGCTCGGCGGGCCTGTCGCTGATCGTATGGGCCGTGTGCGGCGTAATCTCCACCATGGGTGCTCTGTGCTACGCTGAGCTGGGTACCACCATCACCAAGTCCGGCGGGGACTACACATACATCCTGGAGGTGTACGGCAAGCTGGTGGCTTTCCTGAAGCTCTGGGTGGAGATGCTGATTATACGGCCATCTTCACAGTACGTGGTGTCCTTGGTCTTCGCCACCTACCTCCTCAAACCCCTCTATCCAGAGTGTAACGTGCCCGAAACCGCTGCCAAACTAATCGCCTGCCTTTGCCTCAGTGAGTAAAACTGTACACAGCCTAACTTCAGTGCTGGTTTTGCTAACTTACAGATATGAGGTCAATCAATACCTCTTGGGTTTATATGCAACAGATTTCATCATTGCTTGCAGTTCTGAAAATGCCCTGTGGGCACAATTGTTAGCAATTCCTTGCTATGATTAAGGATGTCTGTATCACCCTGTGATTGTATTGCTGCGAGAGTCATTTCTCATGTAAGTCCACTTTTTCTGCATGTTCTGCTGTCCCACTGTATGCTTTTCTCTGACAGCCTTGTTGACGTTCGTCAACTGCATCAGTGTGAAAGCTGCAACAAAAGTACAGGACGTCTTCACCACATCTAAACTCATCGCTCTTGGGATTATCATCGTCTTTGGCTTCATCCAGATTTTTCGGGGTAACTTCTTCCTTTTCTCTGCTAGTACAGTGGTACCTCGGTTCTCGAACTCACTAGAACTCGAATTTCTTGAAAGTCGAATAAACCAGTTTGACCTGGAACTCGATCTGAATATCAGAAGTCGAACCGTGAACACTGACCTAATATAAATTGTACGCGCCAGGAAATGAGTCAT
>JAODJU010000108.1:23642299-23659933 GCA_026776725.1 Gnathonemus echidnorhynchus
GTAGTCGGGATTATTAATAGTCACGCATCTGGTCAGGTAAAGTTGGATTACTACATGTACAATATAATAATCTATACACAAGTGTGTCTGCTGGGGTGTGGCATAAGTAAATGGTGTCCTGTAGTTGTGTTCTGGCCATACAGCAACTCTGGATATAATGGACTTTGGGTTTAATGGACTGTTTTGCCAGGTCCCTTGAAGTCCATTATAACTGGATTTTACTGTACTCTATTTACTGTATTTGATCTTTGATGGATCTTATTACTGCTTTGAAAAAACATTACATAGATGAAAATCTGCACCTGATGATCTTCCCCAGCCATCTGCCATCTAAATGTATTCTGTGGGTCTTTTTGCAAATATTCCAGGAATGTTGTACAGGTCAGTGATTATAATACTATGTGGCTTGAGATGATTTTCTGAATATTCTGTAATAAAATTTACATTTTTTTTTCCACCACTAGCCTCACTGCTTGGCCAGTTTTATTTGTTGTCTGGTACCTGGTCAGCAAAATTCATCTTAGGGACATAACATATCATGGGGGAATCTCATCGTGTCACGTTGGAGAGTTGGGGAGAATGTGCAATTTTGGCTTGTAATATTTTCATTTGCATTGCTTTAAGACAAGTCATGCAAAGTGCTTCAGGCACTCTGGATCGATAGGGGGTGACGATCTGTATTTTATGCTTGAAACAGCAAGTAGAAGCGCAGCAATTTTTGAGAGTTAGAAGTAGCGTTAAGTGAAACATCCCACTAAACAAACCATGTGCAATTGTGCAACACAACGCGAGTAATATGAAAAAAGCAATGGATGATTTGGGAGTCGCTAGCTTGGGCTGTTTTGTGTACTTACTACAGCCTGTGACATGGGTGTCTGCTGTCGCAACGAAGTGTAAGTGATGCTGTTACCAGTGGGAGAAACATTGTGAGGCATTGTAAGCATTCGCCACTGTGTATAGTCTCTTGGATGATATTCATATTGAACTTCTTCAAAAATGCTTAAAACAAGATGTACATATGAGATGGGACAGTATGACATGTTTCTAGAAGGAAAGGAGCATGCACTGATTACAGTGCGTTGCTGCACCCACCACATGACAAACCACCTCAGGGATGAGAACCTGAGTGCAGCCATGCGGAGGGTGATACCTCAGCACCACACTACTCCAAATGGACCAGTGTGAGGTTTTTTCTGGTGGCTGTAGTTCCAATCCTGCCACCAACCCCCAAGTTATTCCCTGTAAGTTGGAGGACCTCCTTAGGGGGCCAGATGTAGATTAACGTCATACCCAGGATGAACCAGTTGCTGGTTAAGAGCCTTGCACAAGGACCCAACAGAGTAGAATCACTCTGGGACTCACAGAATTTGAACCAGCAACCTTCCAGTTGCTGGCACAGATCCCTAGCCTCAGAGCTACCACTCCGTTTCTAGAAATCTAATTTTTTTTTTCTTGGCATACATTTTTTTTTCGTTCATTTTTACTAGATCAAAAATATTAATATATATATATTAGAAAATACTTAAGCAGTGAGAGCTTTTATGTTGGAATCTGTGTCAGTTTTGGCAGTTGTTTATCAGAGTTGGATCAGAACTGAAAAAAGTGTGTGTGTGAGAGAGAGAGACAACAAAATGAGGAAAAACCAGTTGCACTGTGCAATGTCCTTTTCACAAAAGAAAACCCAACCAGGATGTACAGCTGCTCTTAGTTGTGTTCTTTGATATTGCCTGTGTTGTACTCTGTATAATATCCCACTGCATGGTTTTTAACTCTGATGTTGTGCTGTAATTTCAGATGGCAGCCATCCGTAAAAAGCTGGTGATTGTTGGGGATGGAGCTTGTGGGAAGACCTGTCTTCTCATAGTTTTCAGCAAAGACCAGTTCCCAGAGGTGTATGTTCCCACCGTTTTTGAGAACTACGTTGCCGACATTGAGGTCGATGGTAAACAGGTAAGGATTGAAATTCACTGTCAGTAACCATGGCCATATGATAAATCCATTATTTAACTATTTTGACATGCATCCTTTTGGAATAGCAAATACGTAACCATGATAATTCAGTTGCAAATGTGCAAATGTACATAAAGTTAACTGGTATTCTATGAACACAGTAAGTTAAGTGGAAATTATAAAAGAAATAAGAATTTGACCAGTACTACTGCTTTTGAAATTTTGGTGTATTTAAATATCAACTTTGAGTTGTTAAAAATAGCAGAGCATTTTAAAGGGGACACAAAGGACATTGGTTTAATTTCTTTTTTGTTTTGGATCCTTTTTTCAGGTGGAGCTCGCTCTTTGGGACACAGCCGGACAAGAAGACTATGACAGACTGAGGCCCCTTTCTTACCCTGATACCGATGTCATCCTGATGTGTTTTTCTATAGACAGTCCAGACAGTTTGGGTAAGTCAGTACAGTGGTTATGCCATCAATGGTTCAGAGGTTTAGCAGGGTCCAAAAGCAAAATCCTGGGGCCTTATTTATCAAACGCTGCACAAACTTCATCTTGAAAGAAGAAATGGATATGCAAGAAAATGTGTACACACGAAACGAGACATAGATTAAAAGTAGACACAAAACTCTAACTGTAGTTAGCATAATTTATAAGACAGATTCTCACTCTGAAAATCCTTATAGGGTCACTCTTTAATTCTTATATTCACTGTCAGTGAAAGTGGATTAAAAATCAGTAAGTTACATTTTGGTATGTACAATGGTAGCGCCATCTTTTCCTAGTGTAAAATATCATGAAGTCGGTTAGCTTGGAAATCCATATTAGTTCCTATTAACTTTGCTGCTGCTTTTTGTAAAACAAAGTCTGTAATATTACACCACCTTTAAAGATTTCCAGCCTCATGCTTCACGATCCAGTCTCAAAGATGTGTGGTTCAGTCTATGAATGGGCACACATGTAATGGTCACATTGTGAAAGGAGACGATGTAAGAAAGATTTTAAAATGATAGATTTCATAATGTAAAATAAGCCTGCAGATTAGTCACACGTCTGCTTCTGTCCTTTTTGATTTTTATATTTTCAAGCTCGTAATATTGGCAATTTGTTAGCTAAGCAGTAGACGGCAGATAAGACAGTGGGGTCATGTACCAGGTCTCATAAAACAATATAACAGTGAAATGTCTAGTTTGATATGATTCTAGTCTTTTGACAAAAATGCAATTTACCTTTAGTTGTATTTTAGTCCTTCACTTTTAGTCAAAGACCTACAGGATATATAGTTGAATAAATCTGCTTTAAATTTAGACGATTTAAATCTACAGTGCATGCAGTCAATGAAACTAACAAGTTTAGTTATAGTCTAATGATTGAGCTGTTGTTTTGGCATGTGGTCTTTAAGGACACATTTAACTTTTGTAAACTTGATTGTAATATGAAACCTTGCACTAATTCTAAAATTACTTGCACATCATGCATCTTCAGTTTGACTTACAGTTTGAGTTCACCTTAACTAACACCCTGCTTTTTGTAACAGAGAACATACCAGAAAAGTGGACACCTGAGGTGAAACACTTCTGCCCTAATGTCCCCATTATACTTGTGGGCAATAAGAAAGACCTGCGAAATGACGAGCACACGCGCCGGGAGCTGGCCAAGATGAAGCAGGTATGAGCTTGTATAACTTCAGATGGTGCAGGAAGTTCACACACACACTGCTGATTGCGCAGGAACCCTCTTGGGGCACTTTTCTGCTGCACCAGGTACCATGCTTTTGGTACTTTCCCTTTTCTACTGACTTCCGGTCAAGTACCAGTACCAAAAGTTCTAGTACCTAGAAAACCAATTGAGGTACTTTTTTGGTACTTAAGTACTTTGGAATGTGACTTGCAAATGCTTTTTTGTTGATTGGTTATTTAAATAGCTTGTATTTCAAACACAATGCAACTGCCCTCCTGAAAGTTTGAACTCTGAAAACAACAATAAACAAAGTAAAAAAGAAAAATAATAATAAAAGTAGTAATAATGAAGGCATGGACAAATTGAGATCCAAATTCTAATTCAGAGAATCAGGATCAAGATGACATAACAAGAAATAAAATATTTTGTATAATATACTGGGGCAGCATGGTATTGGAAAACTTTCATGTATCACAGTGTGATTTTGTTGTACTAAATAGTGGGGTATTTATAAAGTAAAAAAGGTCAACATAAATTTGTCGCAAACCCGGCACGGAACGATTTAAACAGCAAGGATGAATTCAGCACAAAATACCCCACCTTGCACAGTGATGTCATTCAGCGCTGATACCAGTTTTTACGGCAGTGAAAAAGCTAGTACTTTGAAGTACCGTACTTTCTTGAAGTACTAAAATTACAGTACCTGATGCGGTGGAAAAGCACCCTTTTTGAGAAATCTCGATACAGAGCTAATCATTCCAGGGACATAACTTCAATAATTATACATATGCACCCATTGTGACGTTGTGTTACAGCACAAAATTTATTTTAATCAGAATAACATTCACTAGGTCAACATCATTTAGTCATGGCAATTTCTTTTGTTAAGAGGACAGTCAACCTTTGGGTATAAGTCTTACAGCGCCCAACAATCCTTGCATGTGAGCAAAGCATGACCTTCATTCTTGCTTAATTTCTGTACTCAGGTTGTGAATCAAGGGAATTATTTCCATAATCCTATATTGTAAAAAAAATTGAAAATAGGTTTTATCATATACCTTTTACTGTCTAAAATGTTTTGTTAACCAGTTATAATTTTCTGTTACCCTATCCAGGAGCCAGTAAAACCAGAGGAGGGGCGTGATATGGCAAACCGCATTAATGCTTTTGGCTATCTGGAGTGCTCAGCCAAGACAAAGGATGGTGTGAGGGAAGTGTTCGAGATGGCAACCAGGGCAGCACTGCAAGCCAAGAAACGTGGCAAGAAGAGTGCCTGCCTCCTGCTATAGAGAACCCAGGGTTAGGAGGGAGCGGTGTGGAGAGAAGGGGGATCTAAGCAGGCCAAGGAGAACTGGGAGGGGTGGGGAGAGGAGGCAACGGTGTCCTGGGGCAGAAGGTTTTGTAGGGAGAAACGGAGGAAAAGACTATCAAGCCTGCTCAAAAGAGAAGGGATGTTCATGTTGGGATAAGCTCTAAAGAAAAGGGAGGCAACATTTTCATGGCCAAGTTTCGAAGTTTCTAAATGTTCACTGCAGTCATTTTTTAGGAAAGATTATATTTGATGTTAGCTTTGTACTGTTGCACAGTTAAATTGGCCTCCGACAATGGAAAAATATCTGACGCAAATAATAGAGGCAAATTCGTACCTGACTCGGGTTATTATCTGAAGTTCACTTTTTGATTCTCTTGATTTTTTTTTTTTTTTTTCCCTTTTCATTTTGGTAAAAATGAATGCAACTCCAGTTGGAGGTGCAGTGTTGGGGGAACTGCGTGTATCATCAGGCACGTCCCCGTGTCTTAACAGGGACGCCTGTATGTGCATGTCAGTGAGTCTCTATCTCTCTCTCTTTCTCTGTTTGTCAGTTTCCCTGTGAATGTATGTCAAGATGGGCAGTCCCATTCACTTATAGAATAACCACCTCCTCCACAAGTTACTATTATCAAAAAGGTAGGGCACAAACTGAAAATTCTGTCAAACTTAAAACCACTTCAGTGGTTCATTGAGGCAACCTGCCATTTCTGAATTCTCTTAATGTTAATAATATTAATATTATTTACCTTTGCATATAAAATTCAAATGAAATGCATAAACAAACCATATCAGTTCAGTTAATTGTAATTGAGTTTTTATATGCTTTGTGTATTGTAGATTAAACTACTACTAGAGTAACTGGAATTTGTGGTATTTGTGATGTTGACTTTGAGATGGATTTCATTGGTGTAAATTTGAATAACAAACACGTAAGTCATGATTTTGAAAGGACCACAGATTTTGGGAATATTTTCTGGCTGATAATTTTGCGAGATGTGGCAGTCTAGTTTGTAATGAGTGGGTGTCTCACTCCCCCTGTATAAAATACAATGTTACTCCCACCACCCTTCTCCATGTCCCCCTCCGATTTGTCTATTCTCCCCTTTATTTGCTCTTGTACTGTATATTTAACCCTGTGTGAAATTTTACTGGCTTGTCTTTGTATCAGTTATGCCTTTTTTGCAAAATGTAGAACTTAATTTTAAAGAGTAAATGTATAAAACCTGAAGAAATACAACTTAATGTTAAAATATTAAATGAGAAACTTTTTTTTTAAATGAGGATATTAACATTTAATTGAAAGAAACAATGGAGCAAATAACCTTTTGTACACATGCATCTTGGAATTTCCTGTCTGCTTTTAAATGTTCTTTAAAAAAATAAAATGTTTTTAGGGTAACTCGTTCTGTTAATGTGTCATGATTTCATTCTTGCTCATTAGGCTTGCAAAATTCTGGGAATTTTCAGAGTTGGAAACTGTCCATGGGAATTAAATGGGAAAATTTGCAAACTAGTAGGTTAACCTATAACAGGGAAGTTAAATGTAGTTAGAAAAAAACATCTTCAGCAGCATAGTCTTGGTAAAAACAATCAGATTTAATGCTGATTCATTTGAAATTCTACTCTGCACCGTATTCTTTCATCACATGCTCAGATAATGTCTAGAATCCTGCACACTAGAGCATTTGAGCCCAGGACTACATCCAGTGAAGTAAGAATTGATGATATTTACTGGGTTAAAATATTTGATCTATGGTATTAATGTTTAACAAATACTAAATCAAAATGTGTTTATATTGTAGCTAGCTATCTGGAAAATCAGATATGCTAAATATAAGCTAGCTAATACCATTCATTGACAATTTAACCTGACCTGATTGCCACAAAATGCGTTGAGTTTCAAAACAAATCACAAACCCTTTGACACAAAAATCATATATTGTTAGAATTACAAGACACTGAACTTGACAGCACTAATTGTGATTATTGTATAACGAAGTGCTTGTGAGTAATTATGTGTGCATAAAAACATTCCAAAATAAGCATCTGCACTCCATATAAATCATATTGTCCATTGGTATATTTAGGATGCAGTCGTATGTAAACACAGCCCGTGCAATATTTCCAAAAGTCCCCAGCTTAACTTCCTATGGAAAGTTTATGGAAATTTATCAGACATTTTCCACCCCTTTGCAATCCTATTGCTCATACTTTTATGGTACAGTTTTCCCTGGATTCTGACGTGTTTCAAACTGATTTATGCATCATCTTGTGAGAGTCAGACTGTGAAGACTACAGCCAGTTAGATTTGGTTTACTTTGTACCAGAATTCAGAGGAGATGTTTGTCCATTCAGGAGACTATTGGAGTATGACAAGACCCAAAGAGATACCAATAAGTAATTCACCCAAAAGATCCCATTGTAGATAAATCGATATAATTTATTGGCCCCAAGCAGGAAATTTGGATTATTTATACTAATACTTTTTTTACCTGTACCACACTATGCACCATGGTGTCTGAACATGCAACAATTGTTTAAAATGAACTTTCTCTTAATATAATCAGATCATCAACAATAAACCGCCATGTGTAGGGGAAATCTTCTTGTATTCCTGGGCATTCAGAGTGAAAGCAGATGACGTTTTACCTTGTGAATGTAAGTCAAGAAATATTTGATGGATCTTATTACAATTTTATAAGACATTGTACAGATAAAGATCTACACCTAATTGTATTCCCCAGACTCCAGGAATACATATGGCTTTGGGACCAGTCTGCCACATAAACTGTGCTTGTTTAGACGATAGCTGTTGGGTCATTTTCAAATTTTGCAGAGACATTGTGTGGGTGACAAATTTACAAGTAAAAATCTACTCTTGACGAGACCCAAAATCGCTTATAAATTGTAAAACTGTAACTGCAAGACAGGGCAGCTACTTGCAAAAATGGAACCTGCATCTATTTCTGGAGAATTGAAATCTCTCACATTTGCATCTTGAGAGATGGGGAGAGTGTGCAAGGTAGGCTTGAAATCATGTTTTTTGAGACTGGGGTATTTTCATTTGGCAAAATTGAATTGTGTCACTTAGTGATTGTCCAGTCCTGTCTATTTAGTGGTGGCATATGAAAGAACAGGCACAGATCCAGTGAACAACTCTTGCAAAGTGCTTCAGGGTCACCAGAAAAATGGCTTTACAGTGCACTTGGACCCGAAATTTTACTCTCAACTGTGTATATACCTGTATGTATGTCTGAAAAGGACAGCAATTAACCACATTTAATCATTCAAAAACTTGAGTTCAGCCAGCAGGCAAGATATACATTCCTTGTTTTGTGGGCAAGGTATTGATAAATGGGAAAAATGCTGTTGTCATTTGTAAATATTGTTCTTGATTGTGGCTAAACATGTGTATATACTAAATATAAAACAGTTTTTGTTCAGCTTTTTTATTGTTGCATAAGGAGCATGTCATAGTCAATGAGGTCCTGGATTTTGCGGGCTTTGTGCATCACAACCTTTTGGTCACAAATTCCTGAAAACGAGAGGAGTCTGCTGACTGGCCGTACAACCTTGTGAGCACAGTCAATGGCTACCTGGAAGTTAGAGAGATGAATGAAAACAGCAGGCCAGTGTTGGTTAAAAAAATGACCTTGTGTTGCTCCCTTCATGACCAAGCTTTACACCAATTAAATCCAGGTTAAGGTGATGGCTTCTGTCTTCGATCACAGTTATAATGTTACCCAAAGAAAGCAGTCACTTATCAAAATCAGCCAGCTCTCGCAGTGCCAATTGGTTAGACTTTACTGAAGCAACTTCTTTTTTTTTGGATCGACTTAAAGTCCACCCTCACTATGTTCAAATCAGCTCTAAGCTCCGAATTGTGGTGGTGGAGTATACCATTTAACAAGTTCATATGTTTGGAAACAAAGTTTTCATCTCCTCAACAAAAGGAGAGGAGAAAGGGCATCCTTGCGCCGACCTCCTCCGGACTAAAAAGAGTTAAATGAAGTCTGCACTGATTAGCAGCTATCAGGAGGGATAACTGCCAAATCTGTGTAAATTTACTAACAGGTAAGTGGCAAGGGCACTATGGATGAGGCAAAAACAGTGGAAGAGACGTGTGGAAGAGTAGAGCTAGGCAGCTATCGGTGGTGAGTGTCACGTGACTCCCCAGGTAAATTAAAATTATAAATAAATGAACGCTGCATTAGGCAAATATTTGTGCTCATAATTTAAGCATGGTTCACCAACTCCCAAGAGATGTTCATTATAGCCCAAAATTCAATCCTTTTCTCGCGCCCCGTTCTCAGGGAATTAGCCTTTTAAAGTACCACTTGCAGGCACAGACCAAACCAAACCTTTAAGGTAGTGGGCATTTCTCGACAATTTCGACAATTTTCTCCCTGTTGTATCTCTACATGCTACCGGCAACCCTCCCTCCTAGTCTTTCATAATGGGTTCATCCAATTTACTTGGTTTGAAACAAAGTTGGCTATTAATCAGTTAAGCAATCAAAAATGTGCACAGTTAGATAAAGTTAAAATAAACATTCAAAATACGCTACCTTTGCCATTTACAAGCATCAGAATTTACTTTCTATTTTATGGATAAATTGGATCTGGATCTAAATAACAACAATAAAGGCACAAGACAAGAACTAATACTGAAAAACGTGAACACACTAAACTTGGGGTGAAATGTCCCGCAAAATGTCCCGTGTAGTTGAACCCATGACAGTAGGGAAGCACAGGTACCCACTCAGCCCACTGAGCAATGCAGTGGCCCTGGGAACAGGGGAAACACTAGGAACAGTGAAAGGTGCAAGACACAGAGAAAAGAATGGGAAGGCCAGTGACACCTGCTGGCCAAATGGGGAGACAATGGACAGAACAGGACAAGATGGGGACCAGTCATGACACAAATACTTTCACCTTGCTTTTATTTCACAAGATTCGTTTAAAATCATTTTATGTAAAAAAAAAAAAAAAAAGATTTATCTCGCTTAATGTATTAAACAAAATTTATTTTAAAACTTTTTTAAAAGATTTTCCTTAGACAGACAAACAACATGTAGTATCCATCAATTTTCATAATCACTTATGAACTCTAATTAGGCTCAATATCCTGGAGCTTATTTCAGGCAGTACAGAGCACGAGGCAGGGAACACCCTGAATGAGGTGCAAGTCCATATCAACAGAGTCCATCTCACGTTATACTAAATTAATATACACCAATACACCTGAATCACATGTTCTTATACTACAGGTATAAATGCTGTACCTGTCTCAAAAGTGGAATAACATGCATAACTATGGTGTTTATTACACTGCAACATGAAGCAGTACAACTAAGAAAATCTGCTGAAGTGAAAAACTGCTTTTTATTGAACACTTGTTGAAAGACGTATTAAATGGTGCCACATGTGGTTATAGCTGTGACAAGTTGCATCAGCCTGAAAGCGTTCTGCAGAAAACTTAAGTACCATGTTGCATGTACGGCAAATGTTGCTACTTTGATGGAAATTTATAGCAACAAAATAAATGACCTTTTGATGTTTTTAGGCATAATTTGCTTTATTTTGCTACATGCATTTGACTTTTACGAGTATAAAGAGTTTAAAATTAAATATCAGAGGTGCTGAAATTGGGTATATATAACTTGCCATGTCACATATCATACATGCAATATCACATATCATTTTTTTCATTTGTATTTTAAGTTGAGTTGGAAGTGATGAATTTGTTAGTTTTACTTCATGCACATTTAGATTAAAATTGCTGCTAAATGTAGAAAAGCAGAATTCGGGAGCAATGAGGAACATTTGAAAAACCAAGAATAGGCGTGGTCTGTCATTTCTTTTCTTGTGCTTCCTCTGTGTCACTCTTTTCTCTTTTCTCATAATACTGTCTTATTAAAATCCTCTCAAGTCGTATACTTCGGTATTGCTACTCTTGAGTGGTAAGTGGGTTTTTTTCTGTACTATTTCAAGATTTAATTTTCTTATTGCTGTTAGTTTTTTTTAACAGTAGGGACTAAAGTATAAAATTTATAGGTCTTATTTTTAATGAATTTTATGTTGGTGATTACAATTCATGATCAATAATACTGTAAATTGAACACTGGTAATATATACTATAGTCATTGTAGTTCTTCAAAATACTTTCTGAGAAATAGTACATCAAGTACATTGCAAATGTTATAATTATAACCAGTTTGTTTGGTATTGTACTTTGACAATGAAAATCTTAAAGCAAATTATTTGAAAGAGTATATGCATATTAATAGACGTATATGAATGTGTCTATTAAAAACAAATGTTTATAGTTACCTGGATGTTATGTTTCATCGTAAATACCAATTCAAATCAAATTAAAAATTTTTTTGAAAGACACATCATACAGTAAACATTTCAAATAAAGGCAAATGGAACTCTTCTTCATTTAAGACTGAGTAAGCCTGCAACTTGTGAAGCTGATGAGTGTTTTCTGTGCTAATTACGTAGATCACTGTCGCAAAAGCAATGACACCACATCCCTCTGCTTTGTCAGCAAAAGCTTCTACTTCGAATGTACCCTCAGTATGAAATGTGTTATATGAGCTATATAACACGTTATATAATGTGTTATATAAACAGGGAAATACAGCGATTATGATTGGAGGCACTCAGATTCGCCGGAAGCATCTTGTCTTGGGCTCCCGTGTTCCACAGTAACTGTAGAGCCCTCCTATCCACTAGCCAGCAGTACGACGTTCACATTAGTGGTGTGTCCTTTGTGAGTTCTAAGCTTCTGGTCCGTCTGTTAACTTTAACCAAAAAGTACGATTACCACACAGTGAATAGTGGGCAGGCATCCGCCCTTCCAAGCAGTGGCTAGTGTATGGAATACCGGGACCAAACACTGCAACATCACTTCCCTTGTACTACTTCCTCTTCCGCCCAACCCAGCATTGCGTGTCCAAAAAGAGGAAGACAAAAGCTAGAGCCCCAGCATTACATGACTAACTCAGGAAATTAAAAGAGAAAATGATAATATCCACATTCTATTTTCTTTTTTTTTCCTTGGGGTGGGGGTTATTACACTGTTTAAAAAAAAGAATACCAATTTGTTCCTTTGACTTGTCACTGGGGCTGTACCTTCAAGGGTCTGCCAATTGCAGTTGCAGGTAATTGTACCTTGTACGATGCAGAAATGGACTATGAGGAACATTTATGTACCATCGGGGGTACAGTAAGCTTGTTTGCACCTTGGAGATTTTCCACAGAGTTCATTTCTGTACCTTCATTTAGACTAAAGGGTACATTTACCTCAGGGTTGCAACTTTGGTCAGCTGACTGGAGTGAGATTTGTGTATGTAACAGTTTTATTACCTTGTAAATAGGCTGTAGGGTTTGCAAACCACCCAGCGCTTTTGATGTAGCTAATTTTAGAATTATAATGGAATAATATAGATGTGCCGTAAGATTTCTTGCGTGAGTGTGAAAGTCTGAAAGATGTGTGATAATTGGCAACCCTGTTACCTACAGTATAGCTAGGGTACAACTGGCAGACCCTTGAGGGTACAGCCCCAGTGACTAGCAAAGGTACAAATTGGTACTCATTTCTTCTGCAATTATAGTCACTAGGATAATGATAGGGTAAAATTTGCAGATCTCACCAATATAATTTCTCATTTATGGGCTTGGTTTAGCAGCACTAAATTTCTGGTATTGCCAGACCTAATATCAATGATCTTCATTGTAAGCATCATACAAGGTGACACCATATCCCTCTTTCTCAGTGAATTTTCTACTTTGAATGTAAACTCTATATGAAATGTGTTATATAACCAAAGTTGCTTTGAATGAAGTTCATGCAATACTTAATAGTAGTAAACTTTCTATTGGCAGAAACCCTGCTCATTCTGCCTTTAAGGATCTTAATTTTTTTATAGCTCTCAAGGTACTTAAGTGTGTAATCTCTGCTTATATATTTCTCTATATTTTATATTCTACGCACCATAGGGAGGGCTGGGTGAAATGGCATTTCATGCACTGTATACCATGTATATTGCTGTATTGACAATAAATCCCTCTTGAATCTTGAATCTTAAAGCAACAACATCTACCTCTTGTGACTGGCTGGTCCATGTAAAGGGGAGAGGAGTGGATTTAGATTTAGATCAGGCACAACAATAAAAAGAATGGCTCTCAAGTACAACTCGGTTTCCATCATCTGTATCAAAGTGCCATTGAAAAGAATTGGATCGTTCACGAACGTAACATCACTAATTGAAGAGTGAGTGAAAGGGCTGAACAGACGACAGTGGCCAAGAAACGACAACGAGCCCTGGGTGAAAGCAGACCCCCCCCCCATCACCCCACATGCTCGCACCTGCTTGGCTTCCGTAGTACAGTGGGATGCTGCCCTGGGAGCACTTTGGAACTCAGCTTGCGCTTGCAACAAAGTACAACTGCTGGGACAAGAAGGTGGTGACCATCCACTGAGACCTCACCCTACGCAAGTGCACCCTGAGGCAGGCGCTGGTGAAGGTTGAGAAGGTGGAGGCCATCCTCCGCACGGCACTAGACGAGGATGGCGGCACAGGACAGCAAGTGCGATGTCTGGGCAAGGAAGGCTACAGTCCATGGGCCCCGTGACAATAAGCTAACATGCTTGCGATGTGGAAGGAAGGGCCACTGGACAAGCTACTGCACAGAACCGACACCGATTGCATTGGGAAACAAGTGGGAGGCAGCACAGTGAGGGAGACACTGCCCTACTTCTCCAAACCTCATCAGGCCAGGGACCAAAGCACTTACCTTGTCAGGAGGCTTGGCAACCTGTGGAGCTGTTTTTCCTGCCCTGTACCAGTGGAATCCTCTGCCACGCTCCTATCAACAGTGGTTCTATCAGGGCAGGCCTCCTGCTGGGGACAGAGGGACCCACAGTGCAGAGGGTGGTCAAGGTCCAGAGCCATGTTGTTAGCAAGAGGACTATTGCAACAGACTAGGAGAAGGTGGAGTCTGTGTAAATCTCAAAGGAATTACTGTGTAACATGGCGAGAGTTATTGGCGGTAATGGGGGGACTGACCCACTTCCATCTATACATGTATGGTAGCTAGTTCCTCCTAAGGACCAACCACACCTTGTTGACCTGGCTCATGAGCTTCAAGGAGCCCGAGGGTCAGGTGGCGAGACGGCAGGAGAAACTATTTCATCAGTTTCAGATCCAGCAGATTCAGAATCCCAGAGTTGCTCAGTGGGGAGGTGCTGAGGTATGCATGGCCTGCTGGGAATGGGGCACTCTGGCATCACCAAAACCCTGCACAGACTCTGGTAGTAGTTCCACTGGCCCAGCTGCTGCTTGGATGTAGAGCAGTATGTCCATTGCTGTGACACTTGTCCAGCTTTCAAGGGTCCCCACGACGACACCCAAGCCCCACAATAGCCTATGCAGTCTGGCAGCCCCATGTAGCAGGTCGGTGTGGACGTCCGGGGGCCCTTTCATACCACCACCTCTGGTAATGGCTACGTGTTCGTGACCATAACCTACTTCAACAAGTGGCTCAAGGCATATGTGGTGCCAGAGCAGAGTGCCATTGTGACAGCTGCCAAGCTGGTGCATGAGTTCCTTTGCAGGTTTGGGGCCCCGAAAGAACTCCACAGTGACCAGGGAGTAACTCTGAGTCTAATTTAAAGCCACTTGTCCTGTTCCAGTTTTATACACAAACAGAGTACTTATATTAGAAACACTATAGTATTACTAGGTTCGGCCTCTGTTTACTCTCAAAACTCAGTTCTTTATGACATAGAATCTATAGAATGTTGGAAACATTGATTGCATTATGTAAGTCCGGTGACTGGGAAAACAACTGAGGAATATTGAACTCATTGTCATGTTCATGAAACCTGTTCAGGAAGACATTTGCTTTGTGACATGGTGCATTCTCATGCTGGAAGTAGCTATTAGAAAATCAATAAATTTTGGCCATGAAGGGAAAGGTCAGAAACTATACTCTCTACAATATCTGCAATAATAGATAACAATAACTCTGCAATAACTACAATATCTCTCTCATCTTCATGGATGTTTTTTGTTTGTCTGTTTTTTTGCACCATTCTGAGTTGTGCATTAAAATCTCAGGAGATAAAGTTACAGAAAACCTCACGTACAGCCCAAACAATCATGCCATGGTGAAAACCACTAAGATTGCATTTTCTCCAATCTGGTGTTTGATGTGAACATTAACTGAAGCTTCTGACCTATATTTGCATGATTTTATGCATTGTGCTGCTGCCACATGATTGGCTGAACAGATGATTGCATGAATCAGGTGTACATGTGTTCCTAAAAAAAGAATATATGTTGTATTGTAAAACATATGCTATATGATTTTATGTATATATTTTAATGAATCTATCTTTGACACAGGTGTTTTCAGCTCTATGTATTCCACACAAGGTAAGGGTTTTAAATCTCATGTAATGATATATAAACTACTCTATAAACTACACAAGGTTTTGAAAGGCATGTAATAATAAAATGCAATTCTTTTCGCTTATTAATGTTATTCTTTTTGTTAACTACTTATTATTTTTTTTTAATTCTTTTTGGTAAAGCAACAACAATAATGTGTGTGGCCATAATAAAATGCATATTGTATAATAATACATAAACAAAGAGTGACACAAAATTTCATTGTATTGCTTGTAATATAAAATATGCTTTTTCTTTTTCAAAGGCTCTGCTATCAATGCTACTAATAATGCCACCTCCACCAGTGGTGAGATGTCAAACGCAGTCGTGTTTTTCAAATTTATTGAACAGGCAGATTCAATTTTATGATTAAATCTGTGGTTTTTGTCTGCAACCTTTGTTGTTGAACTGTATATCTTTCTAGTTTAGATGTGAACATAAACCAAAGCTCCTGACCTATATTTGCATGATTTTGTGCATTGTGCTGCTGCAACATGATTGTCTAATTAATATGGCTAATTGTATGTTTACAGGTATTCCCAATTAAGTACTCAATAATAATGTATGTTGTATTGTAAATTATATGGTATATGATTTAAGGTACACATATTAATGAATCTGTCTTTGGAACACACAGGTGTTTTCAGCTCTGTGTACATGTATACCACAGAAGGTAAGGGTGTTGGAATGATGTGTAATATACGCTACAAACTATAGAAGGTCTTGAAGGGCATTTAATAATAAAATGTATTGTAATGTTATTCTTCTTTGTGAGCTATTTTCCACTTCTGTGAATTATGTTTGATAAAGTAATAATAATGATAATAATAATAATAATAATATGCATATCCTGTAGTAATATGTGAGTAAACAAAGTTTGACACAAAGTTTCATTCTGCTGATTGTAATTTAGAATGTTGTTTCCTTTTCAAGGCCTTACCCCTGCTACTGATACTGATGGTGAGATATGAAGTGCGACAGTGTTTTTCAAATGTATTAAACAGATGTATCCAATTTTATGAATAAATCAGTGGTTTTTGTATGCAACTGACTTTCTTAAGTTGTTGACATGTATTTCTTTTTAGTTTTGTCACAGTTCTTATTACTGGTTTTATTACGCTTGATACATACGATACATATGTAATCATATTCAATATGATATAACTTCTAACTCATTATATGTTCCTCTCTGTTGTCTACGTAAGCCTGTAATGGTACAATAATTCTGTAGGTTAAATGAGTTGTATGTGTCTGTTTTCGTCACAGTACCTATGGTACTTATAGTCAGTGGAGCAGTAGGAGGCTTTATTTTGTTAGTCTGTCTCATCATTGTGGCCCTCACCCTGGCTTGCAGGACCAAGACACAATCAGAACCAGGTATGAATAAGTTATTAATTAAATATCATGTTTATATATATTCTCTTTTGCAAGTTCAGTGTATGCTGCAGTTCTCCATTCCTGTTTAATACTGTTTAATTCCTGCGGCATTTGCATTTCCTCAAGTTTGCTGTCATAGTTTGTGTTTATGAATGAGAGAAGACTGATGAATTTGGCCTCTTCTTGCAGTGGCCATCACGACATACAATAATCACTTGCCTGAAGACTCAGATTCAGAACCAGACTACATCAATGAGACAAATGAGGAGGGTAGCCAAGATTACATCAACATTGAGTTAGAGGTCAATAATCAGGAGTCGTCACTTTGTGATGAGGATGACTACGTCAATGCGCCCCAGCTGCCCGACTGTGCATCCTCAAGCAGTGGGAGTGAAGATTATGAGAACTCAGCATACCTGCAAAACTTGCATTTGTGAGCCTGATCTCAGTTCTGCTCCACTTCCATAGATGAAAAACTGTCAGTATCCTGTAGCTGGACTACATAACTGTGTTCATGCCTTTGTTTTCATTTCTGACAATACTCTTGCAAATATAGAGAATAGTACAATGTATGCAATCAAAACCTGTTTGAATGAATGTGGAAGAATAATTTTCAAGCCAATAAAATCATTAAACAGGCCATTGGCAGTACAAAAGCAGTATATCATTCAAACTGTATTAACACTAACATTTGCTGTAATTATCAGTCTTTGACAGAAGGCCATTGCCCTGCAAATCATGTACAGTATACTTAAAATGCATAAGATGGCAAAATGAGGGCGGCACGGTGGTGCAGTGGTTAGCACTGTTGCCTCACACCTCTGGGACCCGGGTTCGAGTCTCCGCCTGGGTC
>JAODJU010000108.1:23662179-23682364 GCA_026776725.1 Gnathonemus echidnorhynchus
GCTGAAAACGTGATCAAAGCACGTTTAAATAGATTTTATGTCGTGATGGCTGCACGAAAATTCGTGAGACCGGGTTGTCACACCTGTGCCCACTGTGAGACTACCGGTAGTTGTCTGGACCCCTACTTTGTCACTGCATGGAGGCCGCTGCCAATTCGACACCTGATGGTTCAGCTGCCACCAGTCATATTCCTGGCTCTCCAAGTTCCCTTGGAAGAACTTGAGTGGGACCTTCTGGGTATTGCCCTGAGTTCCATTCCATGGGCCACCAGTTCAGGGTTCAAGATGAGCCGCTGGTGTCAAGGAAGGTCCAAGAAGGGGGTAGGTTGAGTCTCCGTCTCTTGAAAAGGGAGGCAGGGACACACAATCCGCGCCAGCCATGCCGCATCCAGTCCCAACGGCAGCCTCTTGTCCCTATCCTGCAGGCCTTCCCAGACCTGCAGGCCCGGAGGTGCCTTCCTGCCCTGCATTCCCATAACACCCACCTGTTTCTGTCCTGATTCCTGACCTGGTCCCGATACTGTGGGCCCTTTAGCACTATCTGACCCTATCCCTGTAGTTCCCTAGGTGCCACCTGGTTCCACTGGCCCGCTAACGCATAAGTAGATCCACTCCATGGGGCCGACACCCAGCATCTTGGGGTTCTCCAGACCCCCCAGTCTGACCTGCTCCCCGCTCCTGGCCCAAGTGTTTTCCCTCCTACTCTGTCTTGTCTTGGTTTCCCCCTGGTCTGCACCCTTTCCTGTGGTCTTGCCCTGGTCCATTTCCCCTGTAGTCTGCACTCGTGTCTTTGTCTCTGTCCTTGTGGTCCTTCCACATGTCTGTCCTATCCCTGTCTTCTTGTCTGTCCAGCCTGTCATCCCTGCAGTTCTTAGCCCTTCTTCTGTCCATTTCCTGGCCCAGTTAGTGTCCTGTCTGGTCCTATTAGGTACACTTCTGTTGTCTGTCCTGTTTGGGGGTTCTGTCTTTCCCGTAGTGTCACTTGTTGGGTGTTCCCTGTTCAATCTGCCTGATCCTGTTCCTGGTTCTGTTTTGATTCTCTCTAGGTCCTTGGTCCCGAGAGTCTGCCTGTCTGGTGTTCGACCCTGTCCAGTATACCTGGTCCTGGCCTCATGTGCCTGTCCTCTTGTCTGGTCCCTTGGGTCCCCGCCCCAGCCTGCACTGTGTGCCCAGAGTGCGTGCCTTTGGGGGGGGGGGGGGCTGTCATGTCCAGCCCACCCCCTGCCTGTCTGATCCCTGCATTTCCCCTCCCCTCGGGTGTGACTTTAAAATAGCTCTGCCTGGGGCTCGTTAGTCTTACCTCTAGTTCCTGCCCTCCTGTTAATCACTTACAGCTGCCTTGTGTTTGCTTCTTTGTCAGTCCTGTATATTAGCATCTCTCAGTCCTGCACCTTTTGATATAATTACAGCATTCAACCAAGATGGTTTTCTCATACTGCCCCTGGTGGACATAACTTTTATTCTTCCAGATTGATATAAACTGCACACGCAAGTATGCGCAGCAGCACCTCTTGCATACAGTTGAAAGCAGATGTTTACATAAACTTCAGAAAAAGACACAAAAACTTTTTTTCCTCACTGTCGAACATTAAATCAGAGTAAAATTTTTCTGTTTAAGGTCAGTTAGGATCACCAACATGTATTTGGAAAATGTCAGAATAAAGAGAGAGATAATTTTATTGAGCTTTTTTGAAATCTTACTTTCATCAAAGTTAAAAATTTACATACACTTTCTTAGTATTTGGTAGCATTGGGTTTTGCATTCTGAAACAGCCAGAAACTTCTCACAATAGTTTGCTGGAATTTTGCCCCATTCCTCTTGACAGAACTGGTGCAACTGAGTCAGGTTTGTAGGCCTGCGCAATAAGATTTTTTAGAGTACCATAGGGGGTAGTATCTCTTGGGCAATTTCCAGTGGTAAGAAGTTAGCCCAAGATCACTGTTAGCCTTCCTTAGCTGCAGACAGCTGCAGGTTCCTTGGTCTGTTGCAGTCTGCCTGCGCGTGCTATCCACGTGTCATTTTTCTCTCAGGGTTTTTTCCCCCTAGCCTTTCATATTCCCAGACTATCCACAAGGCAGTGGGGCAGTGTTTGGCAGCATGCTTCTGGGGACAGCTCCAAGATCCCCAACTAATTTAGCCTGGAGTCAAAAGACTCCCAGTTACCGTGGCCTACCATGAGGAGGCGCAGTAGGAGTCTTGGTGAGGGAAAGACTATGAACTGGTCTCAGAAGATTTATGCACTTGGCCTCCTTTACCCAGAACCTAGGTTGGCCAACAGCAGAAGCTAAGGGAGTGATGTTGCAAACATCCCTACATGTGACAGCTTACTGCACCAGATACATCACAATACTCTGTGAGCACTGCCCACTAGCCCATGCTGAAGTTCAGCAACCAACGAAGATCAGGAGGTTTATCTACAGAACCAAACGCAAAGGAACAATAGTAATTTTAGCGGTTTTACTTGCCATTCACAAAGTGATCTCTGCAAACTCTGGCATTTAAGGTACCGTGTAACCATTGTTGGCAATGTGGCTCACTAAATTAAACTTTGTTTCTCTTCTCTTCTCTTTTTTTATTACAGTTTTGAGAATCCTAAGAGATCCTATACCTTTTTCACAAATAATGCTGTTGTTGCAGCCAAGAACAACACACCAAATCAGGACTGACTCCAGATCAGCACTTGGAGGGGGGCATTTTACTTTTAAGGGGGGCCAACTTCAGATTACCTGTAGATCCACAGGTGACATTAGGGCGGCACTATATATTGTTTCAGCAGCATTCATGACTAATCTACGAGAGTCTGTCTGATAAAATTCACTCTGATTTAAGTGTTTTTGAATACACGTAGTTTCCTGCTAGTGAGTGACACATAGGCTCTGCATGCACAGCAAACCACCATCACAATCATTCTTGATGGAGCTGCAGAATGTTATACAAATTTAATTTTCACATTGTAAGGACCGAGACAGTCAGCTGGATTAAGACAATAAGTTATAAAAAAACATTATTACCATGTAATAGGCTACAAAATTTATCAAGCCTTGCAATTTTAATTTTTGTTTCAAGTTAATGGAGTATATGCTACAAAAGTAGTTTGAACTTTTTTCTGCTGCACCTTTTGCAGCCAGTCGTAATCATTTTTTTGTCCTTACTGTCAGACTCACTCATAGACAGTTGTACTCCATAGAGACGTTATTGATTAAAAGCAAGTGATTTGTCAGCACTGCTCTGTGTCTGTTGACACATCTCGCAGCAACACTGCCAACTTATCTGACACACTTCATTTCAATATCGTGCAGACCTGAGTGACAACCTAATGAACAACCTAACAAACTTCCAGCTACAGGCCTACATTTTATTTTTAACATCAAATCACTCATATCAGACTACACCCCAGTTTAGTTCAAGTCTCTAGTCATAACCATTCAAAGTGTGAGCTGAAACATTCTATCCTTTATTTGTTTAAAGTATCAGGGCAGATATAAAAACAACCAAAATCAACCTACTTCAATAATGCATTGAGCTAAAACTCTGCAAAACAGGCTGTTTCCATTCATTTGTGGTTTTTTTTTTGGTCAGGTCTTTCTCAAACGCAAATTTACTTTATGTTTAGTATTGGTGTGTAGTTGGTGTTTGTTTCAGATGTAACAGTGCATGAACATCTGGGAACACGTATGGGGGGTGGGGGGGACTGGGCTGTTCATGTGCCTGGCCCCTCCTCTAACACTAGGCTTGCACCCTACCATGACACACATAGCAAGGAGCATGGTCAGTACACACAGTATATTGCACCAGACAGGGAATTACGCACAAATAAGGTGATTGATAGCCTTTGCTTGGGGTGGATGGTGCCATGTGATGTCATATAACCCTCCTGTACCTCTCGGCTGGCTTGACCGTACCTGCAAATCCCCCTGGAGGAAGGTCTGGGCATTTTTGCTCAGATTATTACCCCCGTGACCTAAATAAGTAGCACACAATAAATAGGATGGAAATCGCATCATTTTTCTTAGAAGTGTTTTTAAGAACTAAAATAGTAATCCTAAATAAAGGAAACATATTTTTCCCCATCTGTACTTGTATGCAACTGAGGTAAATACTTATGTCCACTTCAGTTTAAATATGTGCATTTTCAGTAATACTTTAAAATATTGTACTGGCTCAAACTGACTGCTGGAACTGTACCAGACCTGGCATTGCTGTATGTTAAGTGACTGTGCACTTTATTTTGAGTTAAAGCCAAGCAACCGTAATGTTCACAGTGATAAGAAGATTGAGTTACCTTAAATCATGAATCACCAGTGAAGGGCTTATCTGCAAGCACAGTCATGGTGAATTTGCACAAATGCTACAATAAAATACATTATGTACAAAACAGGTGAAGTTAATTTTATTATTATAAACAAGTTCTAAACAAGGTCGGCGTAGCATTTAGACAGACAGACGGACGGACGGACGGACGGACAGATAGATAGATAGATAGATAGATAGATAGATAGATAGATAGGACTTTATTAATCCCACACTGGGGAAATTTACTCGTTGCTACAGCCAGCGAATACAAAGCAATAGAACAGAAACAGACCAAAAATTACAGTAACAAATACAATAAATAATTAAATTAGAGCACACAATTACACATATTGCACAGACCAAAAAATACACATACATACATAAACACATATATACAGACTGCACCGAGTGATGTAAATTTATGGTATTAAATATGGTACCTCATCATTTGATTTACTTAGGGTGACTAGTAATCCACTTTGAACTAGTGTGAAACAGCTGGATAAGTCTTTCAATCAAGGAAACAAACAAGTCAAAGAGCAAGAAGCACTGACCTATTTAGCCATGCATGGAAGCCTTTCAGTTTTAACGTTATTTGTAAAACCTTACGTATCTCAAAGTGACCCCCTTGATATGGATTATCTGGTCACCCTAGTTATCTTGAAGCTGAAAAAGCACACATTGCTCCATTTTCAATCCCTTTAGCAAATATATTGTAAGTATGACATTGTATGGCTACATGCTTGTTTCATTTGGGCACCTTTTAGTAGCATTTCATTTTGGCACCACTTTCCCCTTTTCTCAGGAAGTACCTTCTTTCCTCATTTTCTAAGCGATGGTGCCTTTAAGTGGTCTGACCGGACAGACCATCGCTAGCTCCTCCTCCTCGGGATGCAGAAATCGCACTGTCACTGCAGGATCCGAGTCAACCCTGGATTTGTTTTGCGCATGTGCTGCTGATGAGTCAACCGTGTTAAACTATTAACGTACTCGACAATGCAAGTAATAAAGGGTTTTAGGCCATCTGCCAAACCTGCACCCTTACCCACTATAGAAACCTAATGTATTTGCATTAATTTTCATGAAATGGCCAATTGCCTTTAATTGTACTGACATTGGCAAAGCCCCCACAGGAACTGAACATATACGTTTTTAATTTTTGGCTTGCTTTTAATTAGTTTTCAGTTTTAGTTATTTTTAGTTAGTTTTCAGTTGTTCTTGTATTAGGCTTTCAGCGCTGGCGCATGCGCGTCTCGAATCCACCATTGACTCGGATCTCGCGCTCCGCCGTTGAGGGAGAGGGCCGGGCCACGCGCGCACAGACCTGCCATAAAATCCCCTGTCTGACGGCTGGTTCGGTCTCTGTCTGCGACTAACGTGCTGTGCAGAGGACGATTTAGGGTATTGCTAGGGAAGAAAAAGCCTGTACAATCTTGAGAGATTCCTGCTTGATCTTGAAAATGGCCAGCTATCACAAACCCGATGAAAAAACGCTGCAGGGTCTGAAAGATATTGCGAATAAGTTGAGGATTCACTCCATCAAGGCGACATGTGCTTCCAATTCTGGGTAAGTAAATATGCACAAGGTAGCTGCAATGGCCTGAATTAAGAGATCGTTCTGGCCAGCTGCCTAATGTCACCTCGGAAAGCGATAGCATGATATATCAAATAACGTAAGACACCCAGCTACTCGTATTTTTTAAAACTGCATTTTCTTTTAGCAACACTAGCAAGTGAAAGGGAATGCAAAATACGCGCGGTCGATTGCGGTGTTCTTGAGTGACTAAAAGAAGACGGACGGGAAGAACTGGCCTAGTCAAGCTAACTGTGCTAACGGTCGCCAGTGATACTGGAGAAAAAAAAAGAGTTGTATTGTTTTACTGACAAATTACAGGCATAAAAGTGTATTTTATAAGTACCTCCAGAATTATTAGGAGAGCTCTACACCCAAAGAAATATGTGGGTTTTCACGTAAACCGCCTTCATTTGAAAGCGTGGTGACAGGTCTGTGTCCCGTGTGTCGCTTGTCCCGCAGATCAGAGTTCACTTTAGTTTTCTTAAATGCGCAGCCAAAGCTGACCTCTGGCCTAAGCCGCTTCTAAGCAAGTGATGCACGAGTAATTAGGTCCCATTGTTTGGGTGTGTTAATGTGCTGCCCTCATAGTGACTGACAGCGGTACCTTCGTTATGGAAAGTGGGCATCGTGAAACTAAAAGCTGGTTCGGTAAACCGTCATTCGGAAATACATCAGTGTGAAAAGCTGAACTATACTGTGAAATAGAGTTTGAGTTATTTAGGTAATCATACTTGAATTCTGTAAAATAGTATTGTATAATAATGACTAATAAATCACATCTTTGTTACGTAATAAACTTAAAATCACACGTGCAGGAAACATCGTTATTATGAAATAATACATTTTATTGAATTATTCTTAAATAAAATAGCACATTTAATTAAAGTGTGTGTGATTTCATTTTGAGTATTGTGGTGTTCCATAGTGAAGTGTTTAAATTTTGGCAAAGGATGGAATTGCACTGAGTAACTATGAAATGTGAAACACCAGTTATATGATACATCAGGAAATAGCTTAGAATTTTACAATGAAATTTCCACAGAATCAAGGAAGTATGTTTCTTTTATATACACAGTACTGAGATTAGATGAAATCTTTTTATGTGGCTGGACTTATGTTCTTTTAAATTGAATAAAGTATTCCAGTATAGGAAGGAAGTCTGTATGTATGTGTAAGTCAATTTCAGTCTGAATAAGTTTTTTATATTTTGAGAAGTGTGATTAAGAAACCTAGTGTTGTAATCAAATGCAAATGAGATGGGGGTGTGGGCTTGTGAAACATCTTGTTAGACTTTACCATGCCTTCAGTACTTTTTAGAATAATGAACAAAGACTTAACAAGAATGTATATTTCCTGATCTCAGTGTAACATAAGTCAGTACAGCAGCTATGTAAATCCTGAATTGTGCAATCTGGTTGCTTGAATTCCAGTGCCATAATCCATCCATTATCCAAAACCTCTGATCCAGTACAGTGATCAGCATCATAATATTTTACTAAATATTATATTTAGATGCATTACTTGAAAGTGTTTTTTTGGCTATGGCATGGGCCCAGCAGCAGATGAAAGGATCAGTGACCCGCACCATGACCCCATAGTGCCAGGCAGTGTAATTCCTTGAATAAGAGTGACCGACCCTTTATGCCCCCCCTGCATGTGAGTAAATCATCTTACACGTGTGTGTAAGAAGCAGCTTCTTTGCCACGAGTTGCAACATGTGTAGGTGGAGGAAGAGGTCCCCATGTTTGAGAAATCGGCTTCTACTTCATCTAGTTGAGAGACTGGAAGGGCCGAATCTAATCATTTGACTGGTTAACATGCACCCTGGGAAAACTCTGTGAGCATCACTTGCTGGACCATCTTCATTTCCAGAATCCTTGATGATGTTTTGAAAAATGGATGTATGATCACTCCAAATGGTGATGCCTGCACAGAGTTTGTAATTATAGTCTCTCAGCTGACATGCCTGCCTCTAAGCATTTTTCATTTGTCATACAGAAAGGCATTGCAGGAATTGCTGAGAATATGGGGAAAAAGCTGCATTCTGGCCAGAGTCTGGTGGTGTATTAGGAAGACACATGCTCATAATTTGTTGCCATAAAGGCTTGTCCTCATGTAACTCCGATTAATGGCAAAGGAGTGATGCAGGCCAGAGTCGCTTGATATGAATGAGATAGAGATACCATCAAGGCAAGATGGATGACATGGGGGCATTCAGAACTTCTGTTAAAGTTTGTGTGAATTTGCAAATAAACTAGCTTTGCAATTTGTGGCTAAGTTTACGACAGATGCTGTCCAGGTTATTCTGCGCTTCTTTGCTCTCAGTGTATACGGCTGTATGACGCCTTTTGGAGAACAGATCAGATCTCTTGTAGAATAAATCAACTAAAGCATTCTGCCCAGACTTCTCAGAATTCCTCCCTGGGACCTAAAGAGTCCCACCCTGTTCAGAATTTTATCATTTGTATCTAATCTCGTTATTGTTCTCTATGCATTTTGAGATTCAACTGTCTTGGTATTTTTTTTTTGTTTATTTATGAAATTATTATAAACTCTTATTTGTAACTTAGGGTTCACCATGAATATAGCCCTAACTGCTTGGGTGGCATGAAAACCCAATTAACTAACTAGCTAACTAACCTGAAGGAGCCAAATATCTTCTGGGGCAAGAACAAAAAGTTTCATACTCATCTAAAGATTTTCCACTAGCAGTTTTTGTATATCGGGGAAAGTTTTCCATCTTATTTTCCTCTATATACAGATAGTTCAAAAGTCGATGGTTACTGAGATTGTTATACAGGTTGATTCTCCTGTCAAGCCCTTAAGTCAAAAAAACGCTTAAGTTATGCGCATTTGAGTTTAAACATATTCTCCCTTCATCTGCACAGAATCATCCACCGCAATTAATCTGAAAAAGAAGGTGCACCCATGGTAGAAGTATGATTAATTCATAAAGCAGGAAAAGAGGGTTACGCCCTCAATGATTATAGCAACAAGCAAACTGTGGACCATGGTCTATTACATTGCGTCATTTACACTGTGAACCTAATTGAAAACCACAGAAACCCTTTTATTTTGAAAATGAATGCATGGTGGTAGCCTACTACACTTATTTGGTCATTCTCACAAACATCAGAATAAAAAAATGACATATTACACCGAAATAGTGTTTGAATAATTGTGCAGAGCAACTGACATTACCTGAACTTATTAGGCATATTAAAATATTACATAATTTATACAGTATATGGACAAAAGTATTGGGACACCTGGCCATTACACCTACAGGAACTTTTATGACATCACATTCAAAATCCATAGGCATCAATATGGAGTTGGTCCTCAATTTGTGGCTATAACAGCTGCCACTCTTCTGAGAAGGCTTTCCTCAAGCTTTTGGAGTGTGTCTGTGGGAATTTTTGCCCATTCATCCAGAAGAGCATTTGTCAGGTCAGACACTGATGTTGGATGTGAAGGCCTGGCTCGCAGTCTCCATTCTAACTCATTTCATAGGTGTTCCATGGGATTGAGGCCAGAGCTCCGTGCAGACCAGTCAGGTTCTTTCATGCCAAACTCACCCTGCAAAGTCTTTATGGACCTTGCTTTGCGCACTGGGGCACAGTCTTGCTGGAACAGAAAAGGACCTTCCGCAAACTGTTTCCGCAAAGTTGAAACCAGAATTGTTGAAAATGTCTTTGCATGCTAAAGCATTAAGAGAAAACAATACCTTTTTCTTCTGGCTAGTCTTTCCTGTCTAGCATCTGGATCTGAGGTGACCTTTTGTCTTGGCCGAGCAGCCCTCTCCTTATTAGACGATGGCGTCTACAGTATAAAGATAATGTGCCTTGAAATACCTTAAAATGTCATGAAGTAGTTTAAAATGACAGTAAATATGAATATGTGATATAGTAAATATGAATTGCAATGTAAAATATGGGATAACAAAGCTACTGACATTCAGCAGAACTGGTGGCATTGTGGTATTACAAGGAACCTTTGTCATGCTGAATGACACGAGTAATACTGAAGGATGCATTTCATACACAGTCATATTTAACAGGCAGTTCCTTGGCCACCTGTATAAAGTAATGACTTTCACCTATTAAGATTATCCTAACTTTTCATTTTTAATATAGCTTTTTATAACATTAAACATATGTTTCCTGTGTTGTACTGAAGGACATACATTTTTGTTCTAATGGTTACTAGAGGGGGAAAAAAGTAAAATCATCAAATATTTGAGAAAGATTCATTCACCTCAGCAGGGTCTTTAAGGGGTCCTTTGTGTGATGTCACACACTGTGACATGATTACTGTCATGTGATATGCTTTAAATGGCTTTTTACCTTTGTTATAGTGAATGACACTGATGAAGGGCACAAGTTGGGAGAAAAGTTATTCAGGTTTTAAAATGTTTTTTAGATACAGTTGTAGCCTATTCTATATTTTGTTGCAATTACTAACACAATTATGATGTGGGTGTTCATTTATATTTAAAAATTTTGAAAACACTTCTGTTATTACAAATTAAATCGGGACAGTTGCACTAAAGGACATTTTGACACTTTAGAGCTCAGTAATTCCTTAATGTAATAGTTTGCAAGACAAATATTTCTGGGTCAAAAACGGTTAAGAATTGAATGATTTAATATATTGATATATATTTATCTTTTTATGTTAAATTAATTGCCTTCGGACACCAAATTTACATGTCTTGTCTTTGACTCCTTTACTTTATTGATAATTTTATTTAAAAGTACTTTAGGTAATCCTGGCTTTCACCATGAATGTAGTCTTAGTTGCTGTCATGTAAGATTTCTGTGTGGTTTGTAACATTTTTCAATTTCTTGTGTATGTATACAAAACCAGATCAACTATAAGCCTCTGACAGATATATTATATTATTATATTATAAGCTGATTTCTAAAAGCTAGTTTTTTTTCCCAGAATCCAGTCCCCATTTTCATGTTGTATACAGACTAAGATGTGTACGGTTATTGCCCCTCTCCCTGCAGGCACCCCACATCCTGCTGCAGTGCTGCAGAAATTATGTCTGTGCTGTTTTTCCACACCATGCGCTACAAAGCCATGGACCCACGCAACCCCAGCAATGACCGCTTTGTTTTGTCTAAGGTAGGACTTCTTTGCTTTTGAATTTATTTCTGTTTCCTACATTGCTCACTGTGAAGGTGGCATTCCAGGACTTGGCTCATTTGTAGCTCAAAGTATGCCTTTATATATACAGTACTGTGCAGAAGTCTTAAGCAGAGAAAATGATGTTGAAGTGATCTTCATGTTGGTGTTGGCGTTGTATGTTGAAACGTCAGCTTAGCCGTTTTAAAACCTCTCGTAAAGTCACCTAGATATTTGCAGTAACCATTCAATACATCCATGCATATTTTTCCCTCGACCATACCATCACCCTGTTTGGCTAATAAATACTTTATTGGGTCAGTCAGTCAATCAGTCATTCAATTAATTAATTAATTGAGCTGGTAGGGAAATTTAACAAATACACGGAATGTCTGGGGTCCCCGTGAGGAGAGGTATGGGAACTGAAGTGATGTACTTCTAACCATCTCGCCAAGATATCAGAAACTTTGTTTTAATGATCACATGGTCCAAAAATGTGAGCAAAATCACATTCTGTATTGGTTCAAAACGTTCATTTTACAATACAGGGGGATCCAGTAAAAAACTAGACGGGTTCAACTCTACTTAGATGCCAGAGTACCATATTCTGTATATGGCTTACAACATGGTTTATTCCATTATTAACCGCAGGTCAATCTTAAGTTTTCCACAGAATGAAAAACAATGTAATGTCATTTCACGTATTTGTCCAACAAGGACGTAGATTTGATTTCATCATTGGTAGGAACCAAGTCAGGCCCAAACCTCCCGGCCCCCTAGATACACATGGGACTCCCACAATACAGGTCGGGACACGTCCCAACCATCCATACCCAAATCTATCTGCTGTTTGACACCCCCCCCCCCAGCTCCACAATTGGATGATAGTCACCTGGTTATCAGTGTCAATGGTATTAGACAAAAAAGTATCAGCCATCTGTATTGGTCACACTTTCCATATTGGTACACCACTAGACTCTTTATTTTGGGTGGGGGATATTAAAAACAATATTCAGGCCATGTACTTCCTGTCAGGGTCATGCTGCGCCCATCCTGTACGCCGCTTGGGTGGAGGCGGGTTACGTCAAGGAGGCAGATCTGCTGAACCTGCGGAAGATTGACTGCGATCTGGAGGGCCACCCAACTCCTGTGAGTGACACACTATTTGTTTACGTTGATAGACATGTGTCCACGTGTAAGACGTGGTGTTTTCTCATTACTATAACGTTTTGTTTAAATCTGACTTAATCTTGAAAGCAGATCCTGCCGTAACTTTACATATTAACGATGGCCTTTCCTTTTATATCGTAGAAACTAGCCTTTGTGGATGTAGCCACAGGCTCCCTTGGGCAGGGCCTGGGTGCTGCTTGTGGAATGGCGTATACTGGGAAGAACTTTGACAAGTCCAGGTATGGCATGAATCTCCCACCCATTTCTGCCACCCCAACCCGATTATCTTCTCAGATCTTAATGCTCTTTGTCTGGATTTTGGTTTGTCCCTAAGAGCCGTACATTAGGGGTCGGCAACTCCACACTGAAGACACAACTTGATATCCAGATGACCACTGGTCTGCTAGACCATTCTCACTTCCTGTGGATGATTCTCTTTGTTTAGTATTGAGAGTTGGAGTTTTGCCTTCTTACGTTTTAGGATTTTTCATATTCGTTTTTTTTTTCTTTTAAGCAGCAAGAATCTTCTTCACCGGTTTTAACAAGGATGAACATAAAGGACATGTCCCTCAAAAGCATCAAAAGTAGTTATTTTTTGGGCTTGGTTTGTGTTTTCTTTTGTATCTAATCAATACCTAGTGTGATGACCTCCACTAAATAATAATGTGCATGGAAAGTTTGTCGAAACACTGTTCCAACGTCTAGTACATTTAGTTTGGGTCTTTTAAAGGAGTCACCATGGGTATTCAAGCTCTTGTATTGATGAACCAGCATCTAACAACTTATGAGCAGAGGGACCCCCTCGTTGGGATGCCAGTCCATCTCAGGGCATGTTCATACACAGAACCACACACTATGGGAAATTTAAGGACCCCAGATAACCTAATTGGGACTGTGGGAGGAATCCAGAGTGCCCAGAAGAAACACATGCACCATCAGGAGTACTTTACACAGGAGGTGGGCAGGATTTAAATCCCTACCCCTGGAGTTTCAGATCCTGTGGGGAGTGATCCCTGTATTGCATGGACCTCATAGATCAGTTGTCCGGGGTCAGTGTTGTATATAATAGAGTAACGCTGAAAGGTGTAGATCTAACTGCATACTAGAGAGCACTGTTTGCTGATGGGATCTCTGCATGTGTTTCTTGCTTGCTTGTGGAAAGCTTATGGAAGGGCTGCTTGTTGTTCTAGTGCCCTCTGCAGTCAGGAACTCTTAGAGTATGACTTAGGCTAAAATAAAAATCGCTATTTTTTTCAGGTTTGTGATTTTTCTCTCATGATTTTGAGCAATATATTTCTCTCATAATATTAATAATAATAATGTTTTTATTATGTATTGCATATTGTCTTTATAAAGATCAGACAAACAATATGTTGAGATGCGCAATATACTGTTTAACATATCTGTATCAACCAATATTCATTACATATCAAAATGTTTACATCAATCCAATGTCCGCTGCTGTTCTGCGTGCCATTGCGGGGATGCCCAATGCAAGCTGATAGCTACATCGTATAGCGTTTCACTCATTTCAGTGTGAATGGAAATACTTCCGTGTCACAACACCTGTGCAGATAGAGATCATTTTTGCTCTTAAATGAAACCGTAGTAGTGTGGACGTAGCCTCAAAATAATGGGCATGGTACTTCTCCTTGTTGGGGATACCCCGTCTTCCTCCTATGTGTCAAATGTTTCACCGTAGGGGTCTTAACAGCTGCATGCCGTTTACTGTGTTTAACTGCACCGATGTATGTCTTTACTGTTGCAACAAAATCCACATACGTGTAGCTTGTTTAATCAGGAGAATGTGCAGCATGGGTATTTAAAGGAATGACATGTTCTCCATTTTTCTCACCGATTGAAAGCTGGTAAACTTGAGTTCCTTCCCCTTGTAGCATTGTATCAAAACCGACTGAATCTAGTTGTGAATGCGCAGTCTGACACGCTAAAGGACGATTTGCATGGTGTTGATCATGCATTGACACTGTCTGATATTTGGATGATGTGGTACCAGGTGAGTCTGCTCAGAAACAAGTAACATTGCCTGGATTGGCTAATGGTTTTAAGAGGATAACCTTGTAATGTCCCGCTTTAATGTCAGTCTAATGTAAACACTGCATTGTCAGCCGAGATATTTTCTCATCACAACCTTTTCATCCCTGTGCCCCCCACCGGCCTCAGCTACCGCGTGTACTGCTTGCTTGGGGATGGCGAGTGCTCCGAAGGCTCTGTATGGGAGGCCATGGCCTTTGCCTCCTATTACAAGCTGGACAACCTGGTGGCCGTCATCGATGTGAACAGGTTGGGTCAGAGCGAGGCGGCTCCACTGCAGCACGACACCGAAACGTACCGCCGGCGCTGCGAGGCCTTTGGGTAAACAGTCCAAGCTTCGTCATCGTATGGCTTTGGAGCTGAGGAATGACCACTGTTGTAAATGGCACCGGTTTGCGTTTAACACTGGGAGGTCGTCACGTTTTACCCTGACAGCTGGAACACTTACGTGGTCGATGGCCATGATGTGGAGGAGCTGTGCAAGGCGCTGTGGCAGGCTGAGCAGGACAAGAGCCGGCCCACCGCCATCGTAGCCAAGACCTTCAAGGGCAGAGGGCTCAAAGGTGAGGGAGGGGGGGCAGAGTGTAAAAGATGAGCAGATGAGTGCTGCAGTGGAAATGCCAAACTGGCAAACAAATATATGTGTGTCTCTATATGTAGGGGGGGAGGTCATGTGTGGTTTTTCTGTTTAGGCTGCCCATTTTTAGGGAAGAAAAGCAAATAAAAAATAAAAATAAATGTTATTAATAAAAGAGAAAAATCCTAACAAAAACAATGTACTTTGGACCCCTAAATAGCTGAAGAATACCATTAGTCTTACGTTGTGTTTACTTATGGCTAAAGTTAGTGCTGTGTGGGGATTAAGTTTGTGTATGTGGGACATGAGTGAGTGTTTCTTTTCCCCACAATGCCAATATGTCCTTTACCCATTAACAGGAAGCTCCCTGCTTTTAATACGTGACTGGGTAGCCCGAGGTCTCATTTGGTATTACAGCACTGGTAAACATTCTTATCTCTTTGTTCAATATGCAGCGGTTGAGAATGAGGACAATTGGCATGGCAAGCCCATCCCCAAGGACCGCGCAGAAGGCTATATTTCAGAACTTAAGGGGCTGATACAGACCAACAAGCCCCTTTGTCCAGAGCTGCCCACTGAAGATGCTGCCCCAGTTGATTTCTCCCCCATCCTCCTGCCATCCTTGCCGAACTACAAGCTGGGAGACAAGGTACAGTGATTTCTGGGGCCTGCTGATGACCTGCATGATATATGTCTTATTCGCTCAGTGGTCTATTCTCCCATCAGGCAAGTATGACAGTAATGCTCTTAGAAAGTTGTGCACTTTTGTTACATGTATTCTCCCCTCAACAAGGAGCTCACGCCCACCGTACTTAACCCGACAAAGAAGGTGCAGCCGTGTAAGAAGGATAATTAATAATCAAGCAGGAAAAGTGGGTTATGGTTTTGGCAGCAAGCAAAACGTGGAACACGGACTATTTTATTTATATTGTGAACCTAATTGAAATCTGTAGAAACCCTTTTGTTTTGAAAATGAAAGTATGGCAATACTAATACTCTGTTTATATTGGGTCATTCTTATGAACAGTAGAATCCTTTGACAAAAATTAAATGTTACAGTGAAATAGTGTTTGAATTTTGTGCAGAACAATTGATGTTACCGTAACTTCATAGATATATTCAAAATGCCATTTATGGCTCTGATTTAATGGTCCCTCAACCATTTTCCCTAAGTAGGCACTACCATTGCAGTTTTAATGTCAAATAACGCAAAACTAGATAAAATGTTTAAAAATCTTTCTACTTTATTGCAAGTACCCCACTGTAGACAGTCAGTGAGTGTAAATTGTAAGTTCATTAATTAGATTAATGAGAATTACCTATGTTATGTTTAAGAATGAATCCAAATCCTGCTTCGGCTTTTTTCAACTTCAGTGAGACCAATTCTGTAAATAAGCAAATGTTCCTAACCAATAGGTTAGATAGCAGCATAGATTGAAAGTTTAGAGTGTATTACTGATAAAATAATAATACAATCAACTGCATAGTCCACACAGGATAATGTGCTACAGTACAGGCTGTGATGTATAATTCCAAACCAGCTGCTGGTCACTGCTACTGAAAACTCTCCCCATTAAGTGCAGAATAGTTACCAATTAGGCGAGTGTCCTGGTCAACTAGTTCTGCTGGGGACCCCTCACGTTATGTGGTTTATGAATGAAGTGTACGTACAGGTACATGTACGAAAATATGGGACAAACCCTGTCCCATATTGGTTCAAAGTGGAGCATTTTACACTTTTTTTTTTTTTTTACTTGAGCACATGGGTGAATCAAGGCCTCAGTGCATATGCCTGTGTTGTGCGCTGTTTTCAGATATCGACCCGAAAGGCATATGGTGTGGCTCTCGCCCGACTGGGACAGAGCAGCACGCGAGTGGTAGCTTTGGATGGGGACACCAAGAACTCCACCTTCTCCGAGCTCTTCAAGAAGGCCCATCCAGACCGTTACATTGAGTGCTTCATTGCTGAGCAGAACATGGTGAGCAAAGGGCGATTATTGCTATGGCTCTGACCCATGATTCATTACACTTATAACTGATGCTTAAATTCTTTTTTTTTTTTTTTGCTACCCCTAACCCACCATTATACATGTGGATGTGTAATCATTTTACAGGCAAACAAGCTCTCAACTGAAATGTCCCAATAGAAATCGCCAGGTTTATAGTCCTCTGGTTAAATGCATTTGCAAGGGAAATTAACTGAAATATCTTAACCATTTTTTTAGTAGTAAGGACATCTTTATCTTTACTATTTTAATAGAAATGGTCCCTTTTGTACCCTTCAGGATGATGTTATACCCTTCTATGCATTTTTATCAGATGGAAGGATCTGAAATAATCTGCTGTGATGTACATGAGAAATCAGCCCAAATATGCACAAATGCTGTCAATCAGAAGGTCTGCTTTACTGTCACCATACAGCAGGGAATGACCTTGAAATGTCCTCTTGAGAGTACTGTTAGGGCAGTAGTACTTTGTGCTGGCCTTTCAGCAGGATGTTCACCGTTTTATGCCTCTTCAGGTGAGTGTGGCCATTGGCTGTGCCACTCGGGGCCGCACTGTGCCCTTCGCCAGCACATTCGCCGCCTTCCTGTCCCGGGCATATGACCACATCCGCATGGCGGCCATCTCCCAGTCCAATGTCAACCTGGTGGGCTCCCACTGTGGCGTTTCCATCGGTAAGGTCATCGTCATCGTAAATCAAGATTTTACTCATTTCTTTGCTAAATATTACTGGCTAGCATGTCCTTCATCAATTTGCTGTTTTTTTTTTTTATAATGATGAAAGTGGCTAAGAGGTCACGTGACTTTGGACCATACCACTGTGTCCTCTTGTGTATTGTCCAGGTGAGGATGGCCCCTCACAGATGGCCTTGGAGGATCTGGCCATGTTCCGAGCCATTCCCACCTGCACCGTCTTCTACCCAAGTGATGGAGTCTCCACCGAGAGGGCTGTGGAACTGGCTGCAAATACAAAGGTGAAAGCTAGAGAGTGTTACATACCAACATTGTTCTTGCAGCATCAGCACTAGCCATCTGCTTTACTGTGGGTATGTGGGTCTGCAGAATTTATCGTCCAGGGCTGAATTTTTCTTATAATTTTTGAAGCCAAAGGCTGTCGCTGTCGCCCCCAACCAGCCCACCCCCCCAATCCCCCGGCGACTGATACTGCCTGTAGCTCGTTGTGCTATGAAACAGATGGACTAACTGAACTAAATGTATTATTCTGCTACAAAGCTTAAGCAAGTTGCTGATGAAATTTTTATAAGTTAATACCTGGTTTGTGTTGTACAGACAACTTTCCTGTTTGTTAATCACCAGTGCTTGAAATGCAAAACTACATGTATAAACCTCACCTTTCCTTCCCACTCCTTTCCCCTGCAGGGAATCTGCTTTATCAGGACTAGTCGCCCCGACACTGCAGTGATCTACTCCCCAGAGGAGACGTTTGAAGTTGGGCAAGCCAAGGCAAGAGACAAAATGCTTAACCATTAATACTTAATAATGCAAGAACAGAATTAAGGGTGCTTTTGAAAAGGCTGCATTTTGAAACTGGTAATTGCACAGTAACTGGTGCACCACCAGATGACACTGGGCAGATGACCAGAAAGGTTATGAGTTTAAGCCTTGCAGTTGATGTTAGTTTAGTTTTGTTTTGTCATAGTCGCTAACAAGAATTTCTCCATACTGAAGTCACTTTTTCAAAACTCTTCACAGCTTGCATTACCAACACGCAGCTTGAGCCAACAATTAATCTTAACTCAAATGCACTAAGAACAGATCCATGGAGAGCTGGTTTTTGGGATGACCTCTCAATCAGCAGGTAACAGTGGGTTCCCAGGACTGGAGTTGGACTGAGAGGTCACCCCAAAAACCAGCTCTCCATGGATCAGGTTCCCCACCCCTGCATTAGGGAAGAACACATTTTTACTCTACAGCATGCACTGAAGTACACAAAAAATGCTGCAGTATGCTTCACTGACCTTCACATTTATTTTGTTTTCGCAAAAGTAAATCCTTATATATATATATATATGTGTAGTTATCTACACTGCATCTACTGGCAGTATATCTGGGAAGCTATCTTTTAGCATGCCTAATCCAACCTTGGCAGTACTCGAGAAATATCTCTCCATCCGGCATTCATGGCGTCCATAAGGACATTTGTTGGTGTGTGGTGGTCATGCTCCTCCTGTGAGACCAGCCTTAGATAATGCCACACACACTGTGAGACCAGCCTTAGATAATGCCACACACACTGTGACACTGGCCCCTCTGTAGCCTGAGATGTCCACTCATCATTTCTTCGTTACATTTCTTCCACTTCTGCTAGCACGCATTCGTTCTCCTCTCACTGTCACTCGTCTTCATCTAGAAACTTCTCTTACTTGATCCATGTTTATCATGTTAATCATTCCTCCTTTTTTATGGACAGTAATGAGTTTGAAAACCAAACACCTGGATGGGTGTTCAGCTGAAATGGGAATCAGCTGTGTGTGGTCTAATTTTTATTTAATTTTTATTTCTCAGTATGTCAGTATTGTCACTGCAAATGTGCCTAATTGCAGTAATTCAGTTTAGAACATATTTTTAAGTATTCATGCATGTGCAAAATACATTAAGTTTTTGTGGCAGTGGATTTTAAGTGAGATGAATCAAATTTTGTTAGATGTGGTCATGAAAAATGCTTTACAGTTTAGTTCTTGTAGACTGCTGTTGTGCTACCTCAGTGAAGTCTATGAGCTTTGAAAAAGTGACTTCAGTATGGAGAAACGCTTCTTAGCATTTGTAGAAAAGTATAACGTAAGAAAAATTCTTAGGGCTATTTAGTTATTTTGCATTAATGCATAGCGCGTTCTGTGAAAGCTGTCATTTTTCATAAGCTTGAACATCTTCGCTTGTATGTCCAGGTGGTGCGTCAGACAGAAAGTGACCGTGTCACTCTGATTGGTGCTGGAGTGACTCTGCATGAGGCTCTAGCTGCAGCTGACCAACTGGCTAAAGAAGGTATGACTGTGAAATTTAAGCGATCTTAGGGAGAGTTTACAGTGCATCGCCAGGAAAGAAAAGATAGATAAAATCAGGAGAGACAAGATATGCTATATCAGTCCCAGAGAGAGGTTTTGTATACAGCAGTGAGATACATGAAATACAGAAATGCAAACGCATAATGCAATCAAGGCAAGTACAGTGATCCCCTGCTATATCGCGGTTCAGTTATCCGTTCAGCCCCCGCTATATCGCGGATTTTTCCCCAACGCATCTCAGTTCTCAGTAATGTGTGTGTGTGTGTGTGTGTATGTGTATATATATGTGTATGTATGTATGTATGTATGTATGTATGTATGTATGTATGTATGTATGTGTGTGTGTGTATATATAA
>JAODJU010000108.1:23682398-23693598 GCA_026776725.1 Gnathonemus echidnorhynchus
ATATATGTATGTGTGTGTGTGTGTGTATATATATATGTATATGTGTGTATAATAATAATAATAATATATATATATATATATATATATTACATATTATTATGTTACTCACATCCTTAGCCCGACATCCACATATCATATGTGTTTACAAAGTGTGTTTTAATAAGTTTACATGTGTTTAAAGCGTATGGGAGGGGTATTTTAAGGCTTAAGCCATAAAAAAAATGTTTATTTGTATGGTCTTTCTATATCGCGGATTTTCACCTATCGCTGATGCGTCTGGAACGTAACTAATGTGATAGGCGGGGGATCACTGTATTGTGCAAACAGTATTCTTATACTGTTTAATAATATAATACTATACAATAGTGTAGGCTTATTTGTAGGAAAATGTTTTAAAATTGGGAATGCCTAGCTTTGATAATGATGACCTTCAGGTTTTGTAAGTTGTATAGTGATATGATTGGTACCTGATACAGCTATAGCATCTGGTCACTTGACGTTTTTTTCTTTGTCTTTGATAAAGCAAATAAGAGCTGAGTGAGCAAAAGCCAGCGACCCTCGTAGCGCCCATCTTTAGCACCGTAATACTGTGACGCTCCCATAACGTTATGCAGTTACGTGAGAGCGTGCTTGGGCTTGCAGGTGTGAATGTGCGTGTGATCGACCCATTCACCATCAAGCCCCTGGACAAGGACACCATCATAAGCAGTGCCCGGGCCACAGGCGGGAGGGTCATCACCGTTGAAGATCACTACCCAGAAGGTGAGCCTCAAACCCATCATTGCAGTTTTCTGCTAGCGGCTCCTTCTTTGCTTTATGCTTCCATTTCCTGCACCCTGTTCAGGTGGCCTGGGGGAGGCGGTGTGTTCTGCTCTTCAGGGAGAGCCTGGGGTGATGGTGCAGCGGCTGGCTGTGTCTGGGGTTCCCCGGAGTGGCAAACCCCAGGAGCTGCTGGATATCTATGGTATCAGTGCTAGTAAAATTGTGGATGCTGTTCGTACCGCCTTCGCCAACTGAAGGCAGATGCATCCTGCCCGTCATTTTAATGCCCAGTCGAAGTTCTTTTGCTGCATTGGCCCTTGTTAACTGCAGGCTAAACACTGCACTGCTGTGTCAGTTCGTCTTTTTACGATTTCCCTTGGCCCACATGAGTTCTGCACCATTTTGTTTTTATAAATCTGCTTTCCCTGTCTTGCCACTCTTTTTCTGACCTGTAGTGACTCTGTCCTCTGTAACTTAAATCAGACCAGTAGCCAGTGCAAGTATTGCTAGCTGTGTATCTGGAGTCTATGCCATGGATAGAATTGTACCCCAAAACTCATTGCTCTTTTCTGAGTTGATGCAGGCCAGGCATTGGAGTGGTATGTATACGGTTTCATTTTTAATTTGTCTTTTACCGGTTTTATCCACAGTCACTGGTTTCTCGTAAAGTGTGAATAGTTTAAACTGTATGTTACATGAAAACAGCTGTAATATGTGCAGCCCCAATTGTTTACTGGGAACTGCAGCTTGATTTGCAGAGAAATACATTCCTAACTTTACTAATGTTGTGTAAAATGACCCTTATCACCACATAAAGATGTTGTAGTCCTCGTGGTTCCAGAGATTTTACTAAATTGACAAATGCAGTTGTTTGCCCTTAGTTAACCCTTTATAATTAATTTTAACATTTTTGATTGCACTGTGAAGGTTACTGATCTAAATGGGAACACTTATTTTTCCAACCTGTTAAAATGCTTATTCAGACAGCTATTGTCTGTGTTTGTGAGTGCATTAGTCTGTTAAGAATAAAGCACCTTGACACCTGTTTGCATTTGTGTTTCTTCTGGTATAAAATAAGGGGCTGTTTATGTATGAGAGGATCAAATATACTCATATACGACATTTGGATAATCTGTTTTGTAGTTCATGTGATACTGGCTAAAGGACAGCTTCTTTGGATTTGTCTGGGTTATCCTGAATCGTCTAGATTTTTGCAAAAGTGGCATTTATTTGAAAAAACCAAAACTGATGCTTGGGCTGCACCTGTGCTTGATATCTAACATACTGCAGTTATTATGGAGTGGAACACGAGGTTTTAGCTGGTGCCTAAATCCTGTTGCTGGTCAAGTAAGAAAAGAAAAATCTACAAAACAAGTATTTCCGTGCCATCCTATTGTTGCCTTTTATTTTTTTAAGCATGTTTTATATTAAAATGTACAGGATCTAATATAGAGAGGTTCACTATATGGACAAAAGTATTGGGACACGCCTCTTAATCATTGAATTTAGGTGTTTCATTCAGACCCATTGCCACAAGTGTATAAAACCAAGCATCTAGCCATGCAGTCAGGTTTACAAACGTTTGTGAAAGAGTGACTCGTTCTGAAGAGCTCAGTGAATTCAAGCATGGTACGGTCATTGGATACCACCTTTGCAATGAGTTCGTGAAATTTCTTCCCTACTAGATATTCCATGGTCTACTGTAAGTGGTATTATTTCAAAGTGGAAGCATTTAGGAACAACAGAAACTTAGCCATGAAGTGTCAGACCACATAAAGTAACAGAGGGGGTCGTCAATTGCTGAGATGCATACTGCATAAATGTCGCCAACACTCTGCCTCAGTAACTGCAGATTTCCAAACTTCCTCTGGCACAAAAACTGTGCTGGAACCTTCATGGAATAGACTTCCATGGCTAAGCAGCTGCATGCAAGCCTCACATCACTAAGTGCAACTGTTTGTTGGAGTTATGTAAAGCACTCCGCCATCGGACTCCAGAGCACTGGAAACGTGTCCTGTGCAGTGACGAATCACGCTTCTCTGCCTGGCAGTCTGACGGACAAGTTTGGGATTGGTGGATGCCAGGAAAACATTACCTGCCTGACTGCAATATGCCAACTGTAAAATATGGTAAAGGACTTAAAAGGAGGGATAATGGTATGGGGTTGTTTCTCAGGGGTTGGGCTAGTGCCCCAGTGCAAAAAGCAAGGTCTATAAGCAAGGTTGGGTAAGTTTTATGTGGAAGAACTAGACTGGCCCTCACAGAGCCCTGACCTCAACCCCTACCCTCAGTTTGTGAACCCTAATTTGGGGCCTTAGGGTGATACAACAGGTTGTTGGAAAGTAGGAAATATGCTACTAAAGCATGATAAATTGTGGTTTCCTATCCTATGGGGGAGCAGAACTGTGTCATAAAAACATATTTTGATGCCTGAAAATGCCATACTGTTTCTAACACTAACACTAGCTCCAGTTTGCTAAGGCAGGGGTCAACAACCCATATGATGCCTATGGATTTAGAATGGGATGACATAAAAGTTCCTGTAGGTGTAATGGCCGGGTGCCCCGATACTTTTGCCTATATAGTGTAGCTGCTATTAATCTTTAAGAAGTTATAGTATCATTGGTAGTAAGGTAATAAGTTCATCAACAGAGAAGACTGTGGACAGGAAAGTAACCAGTAGGTGGCACTGTAGGGCAGCGTTTTTGTGAGAGTCTGGGGGAAGCTGCCAAATTAAAAAAGATGTCACAATTGTAGTGATTTTTGCTTCAGTGGGCATAGTGTTTCTGCTTTTCAGGGACTGGATGAGAGTTGTGATATATGAAATAGGATCTCTACTTCCAAAACTAGTGAAATTTCTAAGGTCCAATTTGATCTCAAATTTGATCTCAAAATATGGATTATGAAATGATACTGTTTGTCATTTATCTGTCAAGTTGGGTTCTTTCCTGTATATAACATTTTTTTTCAGCTTAACACCATAACATCACTAGTTATAAAATTTCGTATAAGATGAGTTTATACTGTACATTCCAGCATATAGTCCCTGGCCAGGTATTAATATTTCATTTGAGTGCTTAGCCTTTGAGTCTTTATTACTCAGCAACTTCCTTTGTTTTCCTAAAAGGAGATTGACATCTCATACAGGTCTGGCCACTCCTCCACCATAGAAGTATAGGGGCTAACTGAAGTAACCATTTGAGATTGTCGCATTGCCACGAGGCTTACAAATACAATCATCTTGGGTAGCTGTTGTAAATAAAGTTGCAGGTTGTTATTCGAAACACAATATAGGTATCATTGTCAGCAAAAACCAAAATTCAAAAACAAGATTGGAACAAGTACAAAACCAAAATGGAATCCAATGTCCAAAGATTTAACAGACCAAGGCTCACAATACACAGGAGATCAATGCACAGATAATATTGCACGGAAATAGCTCGGTACAGAAAGACTTGCCAGTCAGCATGCTTTGCATTGCACCATGAGTGAGTAAAGAGTGTAAATTACTATGTGTATTTGTGTATTTATGTTGTAAATAGTAAAATTTATGACCATGTATTGTTTGCCATGGAACGGGCCTGATTCATTAGCTGTGTAATGGTGCGTGTGTCACATAATGGTTGGATTCCATGTCTGTGCCTCTGCTAGTCTTAGGCTAATGGTCAGCTGTCATTATAGACTAAATCTCCATTTTAAAAGAGCTGTCATCTCCTTTTATTAAAATGACCTGCATATTCATTACATTGGTGTCAGTAGCGGGATCACAGAAGTGACAAGAAGAAGGTGCAAGGAGAAGACAGTCACAGACCAGAGGGGGATCCTTGGAATGAGCATTGTACCTTCCTGGTTCAACTAGATGGAGCTAGTGTACTGCAGTGCCAGAGCTGGGCAGCAGAGGGGGCCGTGGCTTCACAACAAGATGCTCCGCCATGACTAATGCTGGATGGCAGGGTTTTGAAGCTGCCATGCTACAGCAGGAAAGAGCCCTATCTCCCCTAAGTATGCCTTTTGACGTGGAACAATGGTTGGTCATCCAAGGAGATGGTGGTCCACCTGGTGCTGGCGCTGCAAAGGGAAGCCAGCCATCCAGGTGGCCCTCAGCCTTACCCTGCATGAACAGCAGGATCATGCCACTCTGAGCTGGAGCAGTAATTCCACAGGTAGTTTTCCTGAAGATGTCATGGTTGAAGCTGCCAAAATGCTGGAGACAGGGAAGTGAGATTCTGGGGGCTTTCACCACAGATCCCTGGAATTATGCTGGTAGGGTTACTCACGCTTCACCTTGACCTCCACACTTTTATCAAGGTGCTGACACCTGATCGACTCCTCCAGCCTCTTCAGCTCCAAGGACCATCTATGTTAGCTGATGCTTTGGCAGAAGCAGAGTGGGCTGAGGCGATCCTGTCTCTGCCAGCAATACCATGCCAACTGCCAGCAACGCTGTACCACTCACTGCAAAGTTGTGTCTGCAACACTGGGACCCCTGTGAGGAGTCCCTGTCCACTGATGAGTCTTCAGACTTGTTCTATCAAGTCAGTTGGCTGGGCCATGAGTAGAGCCTCTACGTAGAATGTATAATGGACGGCACCCATTGCCAAGCCTAGGTGTTCACCTTCAACTGCACAGGCATCCACCGAGGCACTGACCAGGCAACTCACGTCTGTCACAGGCGTGTGTGTACTGATGAAGGGAAGGAGGCAGTTCAGCATCGCACTAACAGGGCAGACCATGGAACAGGAAGTGTTGTTGGCCAAGATCCTTGACCGCTGCAACATGGAGTTTCACTTGCTGCCCCCTCTGGGGGCTTGCGTTGATGCACTGCATCACATTTCAGGATCGATGTGGTTCATCCCCATAGTCTCCGAAATGACTATTGGCTGGTTGTACTAGTCCTGGATGCCTGACCCAAAGAGTCACCATTAGTCAGAGTCTGTGGCACTTCCAGGTCATCCCTTTTGGGCTATGTAATATGCCCACCGCCTTTGAGAGGTTTTTGGAGTGACTCCTAGCCTGTTTCCCCTGGAGTCAGTGTGCTGTCTACGTGGATGACCCACACTGCAAATTAAGATGGGGTGCCGAACAATCTGCGCACTGTCTTCATTGCTTTCCATGAGGCCAGAGGTGAGGGCATGGTAGTGAACCCAGGGAAGATTGCTAGTGTGAAGGGCTGGCTAACACTGCGATGTGTTGTCACAAACAAGGCTTCAGGGTGAGAGGGTGGTGGCCTACTTCAGATGCTGAGCTGACCCCAAATTAAAGGAATTACTGTGTCACGCGTCGCGAGCTCCTGGCCGTCATCCAAGCCCGTCAGCATATTCACCCCTACCTCTGTGGACGGCGCTTCCAGCTATACATAGACCATGCATCCCCCCTGATTGCTCAGCATCTGCAACCCACAGTGAAGCTGGCGTGTTGACTGGAGGTGCTGCAAGAGGATGACTTCGAAGTTACAATTTTTTGTTTTACTGCAGCATTTTTGTTAAGCGAAATTTATTGTGTCAAAGTCACACATGAAATGATCGCACATGAAAGAATCTCACGCCCGTAGTGACAGTCTTGCAATACTTCAGGGCAAGCTTGGGACCTTTAAAAGCTTAGGGTGGTTTGCACCAGTAAAGTGACTTAATTATGAAGCAATCACTCAGCCAGAGATTTAAGATGCATGAAATGCATGCATTTACTTCTAACACTACAACCAACACATGACAGGTATTACACTTAACATAAACACAAAATAGTTTTCTCATGCACGCTCGATCACACACACACACACACATACATCATGATTGTTCTATATAGAGAAATGTGCAAATATGCAGCACACGTCAGTGTGATCACTTGTCATTCAGAACTAAAGGCCAGTTCATACTTCACTTTTCCATGTGCGCTTTTGGATGTGGACCAGGGGATGTGACGTAGATTTTGTTATCAGGGGCTGGTTGTGGATGGCTGCAGCGGTGTGCGTGTGACCCAGATTTTGTAGTCTAGCAGAAACCATGCGCATCCGTGCACATCAACCGTGCATGAGCAAGATAATTGATTAGGTATTTACAGGAGGTGGCAGTGTGGACATTCGCAAATCAGTGGTCAATGACGAAGAAGTAGAGGAAGAATACTTGTTGTTGTTGTAATAGTTATTGTTAGCAGCTGTATGAGGAGAATTGGAGGTATCCGCATATCCAATTTTTCATACTATGCAGGTATTGTACTGGGGTATGCGGTATTTTAAAAAGCAACACTATTTCGGCATTTTGAAATATTGGCGTTAAAATTCGCCGAACGGGGGGAGTAGGGGGGCTCCTGACTAATTTTTCATACGGATAATACAGAAACTACAAAAAAATGTATTCATCTTTCATAGAGAGTGATGGAATTCAAGGCAAAAGAAACCCCACACATTTTTGTATAGGTAGATGAAGCAGGTTTCAACCTGACCAGTCAGGAGTTGTGGCTGGAACGCCAGGTTTCTGAGCCACTGTGGATATGCCAGGCCAACATGAGGGCAACAAAACTGAACACTGTCATGTTGGAGGCCCAGAAAATACACAATGTTTTTGGGCAGATTTTACAGGGATCCCATTCCCAAGAATGAGAGGGGTTTGGTCAGAATTATGAATCGTGGAAATTTGAGACAATGTGAGCTTTCGTCATACTAATCAGGGAATGATTCCTTACTTATCCACAATTTTTGCTGGAGTTCCTTCCAGCCAACTCATCATTCCTCAATCCAACTGAGGAATTCTCTTCAGCATGGAGATTGAAGGTACGTGATCGTTGGCTGCATGATCCAATGTCTGGCTTGATGAAATGGATGCTGCTTGTACAGACATCACAGCAGAAACATGTACAGGATGGATATAAAAATATCTTCACTGTGTAGCAAAGAATAATGGCAGATATGTGGTGGAGAAATTCTGTGGCCGGATATACAGATGCAGATGGATGAGTGAGGTGATGGAGTTATTTACGTTATTTAGATTTTTTACTGTAGTTTCATATGAATTTCAGTATAAAGGCATTTTCTTTACAGAAAAAAAATGTGCTGTGGACTCTTAATTTATTCCGTGGCTGTGATTGTCAGTATAAAACTATCAACAAGTCTTTTTGTATTTCCTGTTTTCCGTTACTGTAAAGGTACATTCCATAAACAACAGCATAGCTAAATATTTTGCTCATATTGGTGTTTGTTATGGCATGAGGTACAGAAATTATTTTGACTTCATTTTTCGAGGGTGATTTTATCAATTTCAATGAGGTGAAGAAACACACTTTCATGGTATCCTATCACATTGACATTTTGATTGTTGCAGTTTAAACAATAATAATGGGATACTTCATTTTAGTGACAACATTCATTGATGATGGTTTGTGATCTTGACACATGAATTAAACATTTTGAGTAAGTTATCGCATTTCTGAAAACTAGTGCATAGCTGCACAGTATAAACTGATATCGGGATTGCACTTAAACCGTTGAAAATTTTAAGTGTTTCAGAGAACTTGATTAAAGAATTATGAAAACTGTAACAGACACTAGATTAAAATTTTGCTACATTTCGTATCAGATTTCCACTGTTTACAGATACTGATTGTAATAAGGCTGAAACTATAACCCATAGCAGCAGATCTGTGCGCTTTAAAGTGAATTATGCTGATACATGGAACCATTTATGCAACAGTGTTGATATGTGAAACCTGCAGATGAATAGCTTTGGCATTTCAGCATATAACCTTCGGGGGTGATTTTTTTTTTCCTGTTTATCCGATGGGATGTGCTGTTTATACACATCATACATGGCTACTTCCTAAACTCACAGACACACACGGTGGCACACAGAGAGACATTCAGACTTGGGATCTTGCTGATTGCCTGAGCGTTTTTGACACTGTCTGTTTATTCAACCCCCTTCATGAATTCCAGGAACTCTGTCAAGGGAACAATGAACATTGAAGTGTGAGAGTGACACATGCAATGTAGAAGTTTGTTCAGCATACTGAAATATCATTGTAAAATGATATACTAGTTTTGTGTATTGATTATCTGACTCCAGTTCTTGGAACAAATATCCTCATATACTAGGCATTGAAGACTTGCTCGGAGAGGGCTGTGTGCTCACCATCATAGTCAATCTTGCCATCATTGTTTTTGTCACCGTCTTTCATCAGCTCCTCAATGTCATCTTCTGTGATGGCCTCACCCGTCGACTCCAACATGGTCTTTAGCTCCTCCAGGTCGATGTAGCCATCTTCATTTCTGAGACAAGCAGTGATTGTGTTGAAATGATTAACTTGGGCCCTCTCTTAACTTGGGCCCTCTCTTAGACTTTCCGTAAGATGCCAAACACAAAGGACCTGGTGTTTCTAAATCCCCAATAGTGATTGTGGGTATATGCACAATGAAACTCACTGGGCTGGTGTGACTTTGTTCCCCTACCTTGTTCTCTGTGTTTTTTGGGATATGTAATACACTCCCCACTGGCCAGTTCTGGGCTGGAGGTGGAATGGATGTGATGATCTTACTTGTCAAATATTCGGAAGAGCTCGGCCAGCTCCTCCTCGGATTTCCCTTTGCTCTCCTCTTTCATGCAGCGCACCATCATCAGCAAGAACTCGTCAAAATCCACTGTTCCGCTGCCTGCCATGGCATGCAAGTCAGCAAGTTAGGCAAACTTTCAGAGATTACTGCGCTTCTTGGATTAAATTACAGCTGGACTACAACTACTTATAACATTTTGTGGACGTCATTAGACGATAGCCATTTTATAAATGCATTATGAAATATGAATTAAAAAAATTATCAAAATATCTATGTCCCAGTGACACTTAAGTATTGAATTTTATGGTAACACTTTTTATGAATGCCGTGACAATAAGAATCTATGAACACATTCATAACACATTATAATGCATACATAAAGCATTATAAACAAAACTATAAAAATTTATAAAAAGGCATAACATATTATAGTGATATTTATTATTCTTTATGACTGCCTTAGGAAGCTCCCATCTATAATGCACTATCGATTCCTGTGTAATGCAATACAAAGTATGCTTAATTGTTATACTGACAATTAAAGTGCATGATGAAGATATCTCTGGTGCATTGTAGATGAGAGCTTCATTGGAGCTTATGAAGTATTAATATCAACACTATAATGCCATATGACTAGCAATAGAAGATGCTGTAATGCTTTATCAATTCTTATACTGACCATTATAATGCATAATGAAGTTATCTATAATCCATTATAGATGACAGCTTTAAGTAAAGTGTTACCAGTTTTACTTTGGAATGTGAAGGATAATAACCAAGCATTTTACTCTAACATTGTTGGACAATTTGTTGGCCTACCGTCCTCATCTACTTCATCAATCATTTCCTGTAGTTCCTCAGGGGTGGGGTTCTGACCCAGCATACGCATCACCTTTCCAAGCTCCTTGGTACTGATGCAGCCGTCCTCTGCATCTTGCACAAAGATGTCGAAGGCAGCTTTGAACTCTGACAGAGGGGAGATTCACACAAGGGGATGTAACTATGTACTCAGCAGCAGCAAGACAATTCATATGGAATATATATAGTGTTTATATCTCTAAATTTGGGGAGGCATGCAGAGGTTCTTGCTAGAAGCTAGGCTGACACTCACCATTTTTCTGCTCTTCTGTCAAGTTCTCAACCTTGCAGAGAACAAATGGGGAAAGAGTTAGTGCTAAAACATCAAAAAGGAAATGGACTTACAGGGAAGCCTAAAGGGTCATGAACAAGACAGAACATTTATTGGGCACAATGACGGATAAGGTATGTAAATGATTTTGGATAAAGCCAAGCAGTAAATAATGTAGAGTGACATGGGATATATTTAGTAACCCGTAATAATCAAGATTTGCTTCAAGAATTAACTACAGTAATGATTCTAGCTCAGCCCTCCATTTCTCTCCAGTATAACGTGATGTACTACTTGTTCATGAAATATGTTGCTTTGCTCATCTGCTCCTGCACCTGATTAGAATTAGAATTTGATACATACTGCCATGGAAAAAAATCAAGAGACTACTCTATATTTTTAAACAAATTTGCATTTTTAAATCCTGGTTTAATCGTGGCTCTGCTGGTAGAAGGCTACACAGACAGCAGTACATAAGAATACGGTGAAGCAGGAGACATTAGGAACGACCAGAAACCAGCCAGGTCAAGGGTGGAAGCGACTTTCTAATGGCAGAGATGACTTAACTTATTTTCTCATGAATCATAGGATGACATCAAGTGACCTTCAAACAGAATGGGAAATATTAATTGCAGGTGTGAAGTGCACTGCTAGGATAGTTCGTATCAGGCTCCTAGAAGCAGGACTGGTGTCCCATAAAGCAAGGAAGAAGCCCTTCTTTCATGAGAAATAGAAGAAACAGGTTGCATTTTGCACATACACACAATATA
>JAODJU010000108.1:23693698-23727840 GCA_026776725.1 Gnathonemus echidnorhynchus
CGATCTATTCACAGACACACACTCATAACTTGAGAAATGAGTGAAACAAAAACATTGTGCTGTGGTCTCAATTTTTTCCGTGGCTGTGATTGTCAGTATAAAATGAGTAAGTATGTAAGTATGATTATAATTGTAGACAGTCCCCTACTGATAGCGGAGACATTCCAAATAACCCCTAATAAACAGAAGGTTAATAATGTTAATAATAATAAGGTTAATAATGGTTGTACTCATGATATTAATGAACAAATCTGATGTTCAATAATTTTCGATTAAGAACTAAAAAAAATTGTCAAAACAAGTGTGTGTACATTTATTGGAAGTTATGGAATTCAAATCTGGCAACTTTCATGCTTACAAGTAATGGTAGTAAGATCTATCAAATTTCAAGTAGAGTTAAAAAAAATCAAAATATATTTCCTTTGTTCATAAGATCAAGTGTCTCATGCAGTTACCAATCCCTTTGCTGCCATACTTCAACCATACAAGAAGTCTGCAAAGATTGGAAAAGTTCTCACAAATAATTTTTGAGCAATATGCTGATCATGATCTTATCACTATGCAACACTGATTTCATTTTGGTGTGATCTGTCTGAACATTATTCTTTGTGTCTGCGATAAGTCTGAAAAAGATCAAATACTTTTAGAGATACAGTGTGTGATGAAGCGTCCTCTACAGCCTCTCTCTCCTTCCTTTGCTGCTACATTGCATTTCTGCTTCCTTTTTTGGCAATTTGTCTCAGAATTAAATCAGATATAGACCTCATGCGTATTATGTTTTGTAAAGTAGCAATAAGATGCATCAAATACTTTCACATATCACAATCAATGCTAAATGTCATCTGGAGTCACTCTTTCCTTTGCTTTCACTATTCAGCATTGCTTCCCTTTTTTTGGGCAATTTGCTTCAAAATTTGATCAGTTCCAATAAGACCCTTCAAATTATTTTTGAGTTAGTTATGGTAACAGGATCAAGTGTCAAAATTGCCCTTTCTATTATTACTAGCAAAGCGCTGCTACAATTCTGGTGCAAGCCACCTCAAAATATCGCCATTCCCAGTTTTCCACCACTAGAATGTATCTGCAAAGTTTGAAAAATATCTGCCACTTTAAGTTATTGCACTAACAAGATCAAGTGTTTGAATAATAGGAATCTGACTGACAAATTTGCAGTTAAATGATTAGCAGCTTTGCCACTGACACACTGTCAAGCGATATATATATATATATATATATATATATATATATATGCAAATCAAATGTGTGATGAAACGTCATCACAAAGCATAAGCTGCACTGTGACAATGCATTACCATCACGGCCATGAAAGGCTTTGTCACCCCCATCAAAGACTGGTACACCTGCCTTCCTGTTTGTAATCTAACCTTTTATCACCTTCAAACTGGAGCCAGAATATCCTAAGTCATAAATGGATAGTCTTACAGGCCCAGCTAAGAGTCAAATCCAACAACTAAAATTATAAGCATTGCCCACAAACCTACAGTGCAAGTACTTTCATGCAAAAGTGCTGTCACAACTAAATTATTGAATAGTCATGGCAGCCACAAAGAGTGAAAGGCAGATTACATTTAGTTGGGACTGACAAGGCCAGATCCATCAACGATAACTTAAAGTCATTGCCAGCACACTCACCGCTGCTTTATACACATCATCCATGTCCGCTTCCTAAACTCAAACACGCATATGGTGGCACACAGAGAGACACTCAGACTGCCATGCACTTAGGATAAAAGGCACAAGACCACACCTGCTTCCAGTTTTATGGTTGGAGACCCAGGCTTTAAAAAAACCCTGACACCTCATACCATTCGCCTGTTATCATCAAGTTGAGAAAGCGAGAAAGACAGTGCTATTAATAGAAGAGCTGGACAGGACAGACAATAGACAATGACCTCCAAATGAGTTTATGACGGAGTTACTTTAGGGGACATTTACTTCTCTGAGGAAGATTTCTGGGAAAGCCAAAAGTGGTCCCCAAGTGATGACTCCTTGCCTTTTGCCCTCATTATTTCTCCGAAAATGTACACCTGAACACCTGCTAAGGATATTTCATCACTGATTTGTTCTGCTGATTCTGTCACAGCGTAGAATGATGCAGGTGGAAAAATGGTGACGATCCAAGGGGTGGCTCCGAGATTAAGAAAACAGAACATAACAGGGAAGGTACAAAATAAAGGCACCACAAAGGGTCAAAAAGCAAACTGGATTAACAAGAACCATAAGTAATACAACAAGGGAGCAGGGAAACACAGGGAACAGGCCATGGCAAAGGAACAGGGCAACACAGGGAGCAGGGCAACACAGGGAACTGGGCAAGGCAACACAGGGAGCAGGGCATGGCAAGGGAATAGCGTAACAACCACACAGTAACATTACACAATGACTGATTGGAGAACAGAGCAGGAACAGACACTTAAATATGTACAAGGCTAATGAGATATAATGCAGAACAGGTGAGAATAATAACCAAATTAACCAACAAGTGGAATCAGAAACAATTAACACAGAAACTATGAGACATGAACTGCTCACTAGGGCCACAATGTAAGGAACAAAAGCATAAACAGAACATAGTACAAGCAGGGCAAACCTAGTACAAGAAAACTAAGATAGAAAATAACAAACAGCAGGGAACAAAAACCCAATAAATTTTAAATAAACAGAAGAGCCTGGCCTCTAGCCAGCCTCAGTCTCATGGCCCAAGATTTCACAGTCCTTAAGCTATCCCTTCAACCTATAGAACTATGTGGTTGTGCCAGGGAATCACATTAGGGCTAAGAGACAGGGAGAGGAGTAGCAGGACGGCCAGCGGGGAAGGGAGACCAAGGACGGGATTGGACGACACTCACCCTGACGGGATTGGACGCCACTCACCCTGATAGGATTGGACGCCACTCACCCTGATGGGATTGGACGCCACTCACCCTGACAGTCTGCTTCCTGTCTGCAGTGAGCCTGGGGTGACCGTGGGCCGGCTCCCCTCTGTGTCATGAGCAGAAACCCTCATTTATTGTCTTAAATTATTGGGGGATGTTTTCATTTTCTCATATGGTGGTTATGTTATACCTGGTGAACTTTTATCAGTCTTAGGGAACAGTTATCATGGAAAGTTTTAGTCCATAAATGTCATTCTATCAGCCATTATGAGGGAACTATTAATAGCGGTAGCTGGTAGCACTGTGGAAAGTTTTTGCAAAAAGTGAGAATAGCTGAAAACCTGTCTGTTTCTAAAAATTATTATTTTTTGGCAGATGCTGCTATAGCTTTTTGAGAGGAGGTTAGGGTCAGACAGTTCCTGGACCTGGTGGGAGTTCTGTGCCTTGCTTGGGAGCCCCACTGCGATATCGTTCTGCTGAATCTGTGATCTACCCCACCGAGCAACACGTCACCCTGCCTGTGAATGTGTCGTTTAACCTCCCACATAGGAAGCCAGAGACAGAGAGGCGGCGCAAGGCATGGAAACAGGGATTGGATTAACAGCGAACTAAGAACAACATCACCCACAACTTTTCCTTTGGTTAGTAATTTTATTTAGGTTGGATGGGCATTCTGGTTAGATAACCTCCAACTGAATTAAATAGTTTGCAGTAGATGTGCTGCTGCTCCCTCAACCATTTGCTTCAGATCAATGCCAAAGATGGTCATTTACCTGTTTTGCTTAAAACTGGTCTTGTTCACTCGTCTATTTATAGAGCGTGTGCTCATGTCTACGGCCTATATTTGGTGGTCTGTTCTTCTGCTTACCGTAGTGGCCTCACATTAGAAACAAATGGATATGGGCCTGGAGGGGTGTCTGGTTACCAGAGCAGCCTTGGGCCTTGGGTGCTTCTGTACAGCTGCTGCAGCTCAATGGGAGTAAACAGGGCGTATTTAATTTCCAGAAGCATTGTCCACTGTCCTGTGACCCTGACCAGGATAAGCAATTAGAAGATGGATGGTTGTCCAAGTGTTAAGTTACTTATCTGAATGGCCTCCACTTAACAGCCTCGAAATGCCATCCAACTTATAGGGTCTGTACATTATCTTTTATTCTTAAAATTTTATTTATAATGTAAAATTTAACATAAACGTACTATAGATCAAAGAAATGGACGTTTAAAGTGCTAATTAAGTAAAGCTCCCAATGAACTTTAGGCAAATTTATACTTTTGCAGTTATATAATAAGGAATCACCTCTCATAGAATAATGTAAAAACTGCAAAGACAGAAGTAACTATACCCCCACATAGACTTTCTTACTTCTGTGTTTCAATACCTTTGACTTCTCTTGGTGTGTGAATGACAAGAGAAAACATTGCTTTCACGTTCACATGCTGGTCAGTTCAGAGCTGTCAGAATCATAGATGCTGCTATTTTAGATGTGCTATGTCCTTGACTCAGAATAGTGATACTTGCCTGTATGAACCTCTCAGCTGTTGTAAAGAAAGAGTCGATGAAGAAGTAAGAGACTGTGGGCATGTTGACTGAGCAAAGTCTTTAGTCACAGCAAGTGGAGGATCATCTGTCATTGTCTTGTACCGGTACTTTCATGGATTGACACCAATGTCAAATGTCAAATGTTTTCCTTTTGCCATAAAATATAGTGGTTCCATGAAATGGGAAACACTGCCATAGACATAGTAAGGGTAAGTCAATTAAAGGTTAAAATTCAGTAGAAAATATTTCAATTACTTCATTTGTTCCGCAACACGCCAGGTTTTTTTCCATAATCAAACAACAGTACAAGAAATTGGCCTGCTTAGGGTTAGGTTGTAGAACTCTGCTTTGTAGTCTAACATTTCACATTATAATTATTGGAGATTGAAATATGTCAAAGTAGTAATTTACTTTTAAGGTATGACTAACAATCATAAAATGACACTTTTTTCAAATTAATTGCTTAATGTCTTTGAGGCAAAAATCTTCGTATTTCATTTTCAACTGATCATTATTTATTGTAATACAATACATATGAATCAGTAGCTTGTATGTGAGAGGTTTAGTGTACACAAATTTGTTGTATTAAAATGGAAAGTGTACTGTGATGCACAGTGCTATGCAAAAGAAAATCAAGGATGGTATCGGAACGTCAGAAATATATTCCCTAGATAGCCCCGTCACCCCTCCCCACACCCCCAACCTCTACAATTTCTATGAGTACTGGATGGATCAACTGGAAATGTGAAAGTCAATAAATGTTTTACCAGAGTCCTAGTTGTGACACGAAACTCTAAAACTACGCTTATTAATTTATTGCTCATTCCACTTAGGGCACTTTTCCACTGCACCTTGCAGTGGTTTTCCACTGGTGTAACAACTGGTACTGCTGCTGAATGACATCACACAGGCACAGTGTTTTGTACTGAATGCAAAGAATGGCTATAGTAGATTATAGGGCTGGACGATGTGTGATATTATTACCATCATCACACTGTATGCACAAGCAGTTCTCAAATCACAAGGAGCGCAATAGTCACCTGCATTGAGATCAGGTTTTTTCATACCTTCATATTGTCTGCACATTGCAGCAAGGGGGGTTTAAGTTTAACAAAAACATTTTTACTTCATCATAGGAAAAAAAAAATTCAAGATTATCTAGTATATATTTTAAAAATCAGATTAACATTTCCTGCTGCTGTTTTGCATGAGCTCTGCACACACTTTTTGAGGCAATCATAATAATTTTCACCTTTCATGTTTAAATCACTTCTACATTCATGAGAATTTTATTTTGAACTCCATTTTGCTTTGTAAACATCCCAATATTTATTACAACAATCACATTGCAATATTTGATTTTTAATTTTCTTTCCAAAATTGGGCAGTCCTAATATATATTAGCATTTTTTTTTATTTCTTGTCATGCCATGCAGATCTTCTTCTGGTTATTCCAACCAGATCACAAATAAGCTTGGGTCTCTCCATTTGTCCATGCATACATTACCAATCCTTTTTTTTTACTCTGTTTATCGTTGTTTTTATCTCCCTTTTCGAATCAGGATGTATTACTTCCCTTCTGGAAATAGCAAGTAATGCTAAGGCCAAAAAAATGCATACTAAAATTAGTTTAATCAATGTATGAAGTAACGCCAAAACCACCTCAGCTGACTCCTCATTATTTAAAGGAGCAGCAGCTTTGTTTTGAGATCCTTCCATATCTCTGAGCTCCTCACAGTCACAAAGAGTGAATTAAACATCCTTGTGGAGCAACCTCATTTTGGCCCATTGTACTAACAACATTGTTCTTTCTGTAATTATCTACTGTCAGGGGCGTAGCAAAGAATTCTGGGCCCCAGGACAAAATATCACCTTGGGCCCACTCAGTACATTCCACCTACAGGCCCCCTTCAGTACAGGGCCTAGGCAGACATACCTGTGGGTCCCCCCAGCCCTGTCCCCAGCTCATGATCATAAGTGAAAACAAGGATGTAAATGAACCAGAACACCACAAGCTTAGTCGTACAACTTGCCTCTTGCCTCAGGAGTGGAGGAGACTCCGCTCCTGAGGTCTGGTTTCAGAATCCACACTGTGCATGGAGATCTAGCTGATACCTTTCTGTCCTGAGCACTAGCTTTGGCTCAGTCAGAGAGGTAACATTGCATGTTCCTAAAGTCACTGTCTCTTGTCAACATCTAATCCATCTTGGTACTTAACGTTCACGCCATCCTCCCAAATGACACTGCATCTGACCCTCATCTTGTGTAGTGGGTTCCCAAGATGTTTCCATATACCCATTCTTTAGTTGTGCCCGAAAGCATTCTGTGTATGGCCTATCCACCAGGTGCTCACTAGCAAACACTTGTAGACCTGGTTCCTGGGGCTGGTTCCTGGTAACTATTCCATGGAGGGTACACATGCTGTTCTTGGTACCTTGGTTTATTTTTTTTTATATTGTGATTTTCCTGGACTCTTCCCAGAGACCATTGGAGGCCCCACTCGGATTTCTGAATAATGTAGATCTACGGATCATTAAGGCATCCAGACCTCTGCACCCAACTAAGTTCATGATCCTAGGACAGAATAACTCTGCTGTAATATTAGGGTTACTTTGGTCATGTATATCTTTAAATACATCCCGCAATAAGACAACCTCAGACTTTAAGAACGAGCCGCAAGCTATTTAATGGTTCTTCAAACATAACTTTTCAGGATCTGGAGAGTACAACACCCTTCTTTTACAGAAACTGTAAATAAACCTTCAAGACCAAGACTAACTGGACCAGTATGGACAATATATTGCTTAATTAACAGTGTTTTAATATGCCATTGTATTTTAGATGTTAGAGATTACACTACAACTATGTGAAACTATATATGTATATGTATAAGAGTTTGCATGTTTCAAGGTTAATAACCACCTGTGTTATGGTACATAGTTATGGGAAAAGGTTTAAATTCTGGTTGTTGTAGCATGACACATTTCATGAGGAATTGTTTATTTGTTTTTCAGTTTCTATTACTTTTATAGGGATAGCAGTTTGACTCAATTTTGATTTCAAAATCTTAAGAATCATTTATGATATGAGTCTTCCATGGCCCAAGGAATGTGCTCAATTTCAGCATCTATACAGAAGAAATATTTGACATTAAGTTTTGCTGAAAGTGTTTTTTTGAATATGTGAAGTGCCATAAAAACATGAAAAAACAGAATAATTTGTGCTACACAAAGCATGTTTATGGACTGTTGAATTAAAATTTATAAACATTTGGTGCATCGCCTCAGAAATCACTGCTTTCAGAGAACAGAACCTAAAACTTAAGAGCTGCTTTAGAAAAATATGGTAATTATGCAAATGATTGTGCTCAATGAGAGGGATTAACAGAATTCAGGGAAATGGCAAGTAATCAAGATATCAAGATGACTCACTGTCAAATGTGTGACTGAACATGAAAAGGAAAGCAAGCAAAAACTATACCAGTAAACTGCAGAATAAATGTAGTGACCTAGACAACAATGTTCTGATGCATGTTCTTCAGACATTTAAAAATAATCAGTAATATAATTTTGCAATGCTTTACATTAACTGCACCTTCATAATGAAGTTATAATGCATTCATAGAACATTCATAAGTAGCATATAAGCATATAATAAAACATTATAATCTTACAGTCATTATGTGACAAACATTATAATAACAAACATTATAATTGTACAATCAGTATATGATTGTATGATTATAGTATTTGTTATTATCATATAATGTTATTAATGTACTGTATACTACAGCTCTTAAAGTATGTTAGGATGTTAAGGTATACCTTACATGCTGCTTATGAATTTTCTATGTATGCATTATGAAGCTGCACTGAATGTTCTATGAATGTATAATGAATGCATTATGACGGTACAGTTAGCATAAAGTGTTACCTATCATTCATTATATGTGCTGTTCTATTTTTTTCAGGAAACTATCCCTGACCTTAAGTCTGCCCTCAAATGTTTGCCAAACAATTTTTTAAACAGATTGCTTAGTACTTACTTAATTAGACATGTTTTTAAGTGGATTTCATGAAATCTTCCAAACAGGATATGTTACAGTAATAGAGCACAGGGAAACAATATTTGCTTATTCTATATTTTGGTCACAAACAGGTAATAGTAACTGGATTAAAAATTCAAACTTGTGGAATGAGGGGGAAGATCGATGTGGGTTTGTGGGATGTTCAATGTATCATCCACATGTTTCCCTGTGTGAATATAGTTTGGACTAAAGACAGTTTGGGGGTTTGTATGCGTTATAGCTGGCAGTCATATGTGCAGGGGTGTAGAATGAGCAAAGAGGTCTGTGACACCAAAATGGAAGATATGGTGGTCAAGCGGTGTTGCAAAGCAGAAGCAGAGAGAGCAGGGAATTTCTCTGGACTGTGGTCTCTGTGTCCTCTCTGGCATGCTGGCTGATGGGAGACAAGGGGTCTTTCATTCCTGACCGGAGTCTTTTTGCAAAACTTACCCAGGGCTGGGTCTCTGCCCTCCCCAAATTTAATACCCCCTGTCAATGGAGAGTGGCCAACATGGGATGTCTACAAAAATCACTAGAAAGTGTAATGTTTTTTTACAGTCTTGTTTTTAGGGCAATAATAATTTTGTTTTTAGTGGGCAGCGCATGGAATTTTTTTTTAAAAGAATCTTTTTTTAGCTATTTGGATGATATAAAAATTCTCGTTGTTGCCGATAAGCTCTCTCTTTCTGGATACCACGCTGCTGCTTGTTTGTTTGAGACCAGGACCTGGGGGTGTAAGGCGGGAGGGTGAGAGAGGTGGGCTAGGTGGTTTTCAAGAGGAATCAAAAGGGGGCTTTGTTGAAATGTTTTCCCATACCTCTCCCTCCCTCACATTTCCTTGGCTATCCACGCCTTTCCCTTACAATCACACCTCCATATTTTTTTTTGGAAAAGCCATTCCCCAGGCAAGACAATATAAAAAGCCTGACAGAATTAAAATGTGCAGATTCATTTTGTTGTTTCATTCTAAGTGTGTGAGAGAAAAAGAGGTCAAGGACAACATGGATGGGACAGTGATGCTGTGGTTCATCGTTTGTGCTGCTTCTGCTACTGCGGCACATAGAAGCAGCAGTGAGTACACCAGGTATGGGCAACTGGAGAGGAGACACCGTTTCCCAGTAACAGCTTCTGTGGGTACAACTGGGAAACCCCACCCAGGTAAGTGCTGCTTGGAATGGTGCTTCTCCATCTTTGTCACTAATAATAACTATGAAACTTTTGAGGCAGAATTCTGCAGTCTTTACCTGTGTGAGTGGTAGTGATAACGTGTTTGTGCCTTTGTGACAGGAAGCACCAGGTGTCTGGTGAACGGACTTGTCCTGTTCAGTGGGGCAGTGTGGTTTAGTCATCCCTGCTCTGAATGCAAGTGCCTCAGAGGATCTGTCAGCTGCCGCCCAGTCTTCTGTGATAATACCGGTAAGATGGGGGCCATTTTAGTGATGAATTAGCAGTTTTAATCAAAAAGTGCAGAGAATATGAATGGGACACAGTGGTCACAGTAGTATGGTGAGTGCAAAAGTTTAATGGCAACAGGAGTTTTGTTGATGTTTGTAATAAGTTGACTATGGGATATCCCAATGCCCAGCACACAGGCAGAGACAGCTGACCCAAGATCAGAGGCATAATAAGGAAAACATGAAAACCACAAAGTCAACTTACAAGAAGAAAATGTCTGGGCTGAGAGTAGAAGAGACTAATTACAGGAAACCTGGGACTGTGCTGAAGAAGGTGAGTGTGGGTTCTACCTCTGTGCTTGAACTCGTTCACTGGCCCTGTGGTGCCTTTATTCTTATAAAGCTCTGAGCTGTACTGAAAGACGCTACCTAGTTTTGTGTTTATAACTATTCTGTGATGCTGTCACCTGACACAGATTGTGCCCAAGGTCAACGTGAACCCAGTAGTTATCCCAAGAAGGCCGAAGGAGATTGTTGTTGATGTGAGGAAGGTAAAGAAGACAGACAATACCCTGAAAAGAAGTGGACCGACACTCAAGGAAATTAAGAAATATAGAGGTGAAAAGAAGCTTTTTTCGGATAGTGACGATGACGATGATGATGACAGCGATGGTAAAGAAGATGATGACAACGATGATGATTTTCCTGCTGGAAACATGGCAGCTTTTCGTCCTATAATTCATCCTGCCTTTCGCACCGTCCCCCGTGCCACCTATAGAAATGGTGTCATGGAATACCTTCCCGCTGGGTGCCTGCTATCCGAGTCCGTGATTGCCTGCGGGAATGCCGGTCTGACATACTGGCCTGTCATCACAGACCTGAGCATTAAAAAACTCTATCTGGCAGGTGAGCAGGGGCTGTACAGGGTGAGAAGGAGGGTAAACAGAAGTGATTTTGTTCTGCATGTAAGCTTCTCCTGAAGTGAATTAATACTGGAATATAACATACATTCAGGCATAAATTCAATTATTTACCTCGGCCCCTCACCAGACACAGAAGACAAGGATTTTGACACTGACAAGGTCACAAAGCCAATAGTTACATCAAGGACATATCAGTTTATTATCATTCAAGCCACAACATATTTAGCTAAAAACATGACATCCCAATACATTCATTTGTGTAAATTAGAATCAATACTCCTTGTAGGGTCACCGTGACCTTTACTAAGATGAGCAATTATAAGACAAACGAATTTCAGAAAATATTTTGAAATTTCAAAGGATAAGGGAAGAATTACTTTCAAGTTTATTGCTTATGTGATCCATTTACAGAAATTTCCTCTCAAGATTCGTTTGCAGCACGTTTAACATCCCAGATAAGACGAGATGTGAAACTCTCATATGTTTCCATGTTCCCCTTATTTAGAAAACAAAATCAGGAATATTCCTCCTCGGGGCCTAGCTGGACTGCCCAACTTGGAGTGGCTGGATCTCAGCAAAAACAAGCTGGATGACTCCTCGGTGACCCCAGACTTATTCAGGGTAAGTGTGTGGCTAAGCTGACCGGTGAGCCATCTGATTGGTCCTCGCGGCTTCTTATTGGTCCCAACAACATCCTCTAACTTGCTCAGTGTTTTAAACTGTTAACACCAAAGACAAACAGAAACTTGAGTATATAAAAGCACTGTTGTTATGATCTTTTTAAAGCAAAACACCAATTATTAAAACAAAACGCCACAATACCCCTACTGCCCTGATAAAAATGATGTATTATCAAACTGGGCAGTCTTATTGCTTTATGTCACAAAGACAGCACCAACACGCACATGCAAATCATATAGTTGTAGAAAGTACATGTAAATTAATTGACAGCTTAGGGCCTAACAAGAATGTGGATGAATGGAGGCTGCATGTTTGCTTTGTGAACCACAAAGCCTCACTCGCCCAGCTGCTGAAGCTGCCAGTTAGGCAAGCAGTTCTGTCAACAGTTTATTATTGGCACAGAGCCTGGCTGAAGGCCTTGGCAGCCCTCAGCCAGCCTGTCCAGATATGTGAAAAAGTAACAGTCAACAGATAAACCACATGTAAGTCAGTGTATGTTATCTGGGATGATCTAATGTTTTACAGTCCTTCTTGCACTCAGATGCCAAAAAATACCCTCAGGCATTTAACAGTCAGGCATTATAAAACCTGACCACTGTAATTTAATATAATTGCTCCCAAAGAGTAGGCAATAGACATGCTTTTAAAAATTTTAAATAACACAATATGATTCAATCATTTTTCTACATTAATTAATCACTGAGCCTTATTGCAGAATCTAACCAAACTGAAGAGGCTGAATTTGGATGGGAACAATCTTACCAAGATTCCGCTTCTACCACCATCTCTGGAGGAGCTCAAGATTAATGACAACAAAATCAGCATCCTCACACCCTACAGTTTTAAAGGTATTTTCTGAATTTCATCCTACATTTATATGTGTGATGCATCATGAGAATGTGTGAGAGAAAGATACCTGGGTTTATGTGGGATCAGTACATATAATTAATATTAAGTATTATAATACTCTTTAAACCAGGCTTTGAAGTGCTGTTTTTTTTACTTCATACTATAGGAAGTATGAATGTAATTTAACTAGAAGTTAAAAAAATGAATATAATGTAATTAGATAAACATTATTTTATGCTCCCTAACTTTCTTTTAGGATTTCTATATTTACCAGTGCAAAATGTAATTACTCAAATCACCAAAAAATACTGAATTGGATTGCTTACTTATTTACTTTTTTCCATGCACTCATGTAAGGTTCCTAGGGCTGGCCTAACTAAAAGTGCATTTGTAATGAAGAAGCTGAGTTCAGTCTGAAGTCAGAGTCAGTGAAAATAGCTGCCATTTGCCTGAAGTGCAGGCTGTATGTTCCTGGTGGCTTGGGACCCTCGTCAGATCTGTAAATAGTCTTCCTGTTTACTGCACTGCAGCACTTTGTTCAAAAACAGAAATGTTTCGAAGTGCAGAGCTGAGTGTGACTTTTCTCAGGTCTGTCCAAACTGCTGACTCTGGATCTGGAGGACAACAAGCTTCACGATGGGAATGTATCACCGCTGGCCTTCAGGCCGCTGCAGAAGCTGATCTACCTGCGTCTGGAGGAGAACAAGTTTCGCACTGTCCCTTCAGGCCTGCCCTCGTCCTTGCAGGTTGGTTTTGTTAGTACAGGGCAGCTGTACCAAACAGGGGTAACGTATTTTCAGAGACAACTTTGTCGTGTCTTATGCAAATATTCAAATTTTGCATCTACTATCCTTAAAATTGTGATACAATTACAGCACCACTGAGGTTCCCTGAGTAAGGTGCCGCCCCCAAGCTCTGCTCCCTGGGTGCGGAATTAGCCGTCCAGTATCATAAATGGGTTAAATGCAGAGGACACATTTAGTTGTGCACTGTGTGTTGTGGTGTGTCAACAATGACAATTAATAATAATAATAATAATAATAATAATAATAATAATAATTGCTACTTTATTGATCCCCTTGGGGAAATTGTCTTTTTTATGCCTCCCTCAACTGGCTCTTTGTAGAGTAAGCTGTCCATGAAGGGCAGCCACCTGTTGGGGCCCCCAGGAAGCTGGGGGTTAAGGGCCTTGCTCAAGGACCCACAGATGTGCTGAGGCTGGGCTTGAACTGGCAACCTTATGATTACAAGCACACAGGCTTAGCCCACTGAGCCACACACTGCCCCCCCCAAATAATCACTAACACTGTACATTTTTATACGGCACTGTAAGAACTCCAAGTTGTTTTTGTCATTACCAATTTGCCTAAGGACACCCTAATAGGGGCAATTACCCCCAACAACATAGGTCCTAGGATCACTGAGAGTCAGAGGCGGGCTCTAACCGCTTATGCACCAACCATCATTTCAGAGTATCCAGCCTTCTTGGCGACCATGGGAGGGGTGTTGGAAAGCACCACCTCCGGGGACTCCATTGTTCTACTGGGGGTCTTTGCAGTGAAGGGAAAGCTGTTGTAGGGGTCACTCTGCATTCCTGCCTTCAACTCTGGGTAGTTACTGAAAGAACGAGATTCTGGATACCAGTGGTAGAGATAAGCTTCCTTTGCAGCCTTTGAGATAGGATGAGGAGCTTGGACATTCGAGAGGAGCTCAAAGTAGAGTCTCTGTTCCTCCACATTGGAAGGAACCAGCTAAGTTGATTCGGGCATCTATCTAAGATGGCTTATGGATGTCTCACTGGGGAGGTGTTTTGGGTATGCCCAACCATGAGAGACCCTGGGTAGGCCAAGGACATGCTGGAGAGATTATATCTCATGGCTGGTCTGGGAACCAACATGAAGGAGCTGAAGGAAGTGGCTAGGGAGTGGGAAGTCTGGCTACCTATGCTTGGATAGGATAGGATAAGAGACAGAAAATGGATGCATGGATGGAGGAATAGAGGTTAAATGGTTGCAAAAGGCATCATTCTTAATGCTTTATGAGTCTCTTGTTTTAATGTACAGCTTTTCTTCTCACTGCGTTTTTTATGACCCTGTTGATTATCATAGACAAAGAGGGCGATCATGCAGAGATCAGACCTAAAAATGTAGTAAATTTCAAGAATCTTACATATTTCTGAAAGGCATTTTACAATTTTTGTCTTCAGCGATTTTTCCAGCGTCTGTAGTTTTTTGGTACATTTCATCAGTAACAAAAAGCTATCCAATAATTATGCATGCCTGAATAAAGCATGCCTTACTTTAAGCTGCGCCCATTCTGAATTCAGCAAATACATTATCCGAAAGTGTGTATATCCAGAGAATATTCAAACTGATATGATCTGGAGATGGAAAGACATTCTTGGAAAGGACTTGCCTAATAATTATGCACACACAGTGTAACGTGTCTTCATGAGCATGATCATTAGCTCAGCTGGTTATTCAGTTATATTCTGAGCATTAGTCATCATGTGAACAAAGTTTATCTGTGTGCTCACCTGTCCAGGAGCTGAACCTCTCGGAGAACCAGGTTGAGGTGATTGATGAAAGGGTCTTCAACAAAACAGTCCATCTGAAAGTTCTGGACCTCAGCCACAATCATATTCGGGAAGACCGCATCGCCCCAAGGGCATGGATACACCTGCTGTGAGTGAAACTGCCATAAAACCATATACATGTGATGGCTTTGGCAATGTCCTCACTAAAACCTCTTTCACTAACTACATCAATGGTTCTACTGTTGGAGGGGGATATTTTTCTTTTGGTTATCTGCCCTTCATCCTTGCTGTGAAAAGAGATCTATATTCATGCACTATGTACTTTATAATTCAGATTAGCAAATACTGCACTATAATTTCTTAAATGACCTTGTAGTGCAGTTTGACTGACGATGGTCTTGTTCTGCAAATGCTTCAATGAGATCCACAAATCAAACGATCTTAAAAGAATGTCAAAGAGAAACACACTCAAAAAGATACATTCATCCACAAAATGTGAAATTGCATTGTTTACTCTTATTCTGTGAAAATGACAGTTGAACGCTAATTTTGGTGCAGTATAAATTCCATAAATTTGTGTAGCTACCATAAATGACATTGCTAGTGTATGTTCATGCACTTTCCAAATGGCCAAAATGTTTTCTTAATAGTAATTTATATTGTATTTCAAGTAAGATTGGATTTTAATATAATGCAGTTAATAAATGTGGTAATTTTGGGCATGACTGAAGTTTAGCATTCTCTGCTTCCATGGGAACTTTTTGGTAGTCATGGCAACCTGTTGGGCCATGTGACACTAACAGAGTGGGTAAAGTCTGTTACTTTTCATTTATCCACAGGTATGTCAGTGATTAAATCTATTTTCTGAATTGCAGTAGCTCGCTGTTTTCATGGATTCCAGAGTCACGACACAGTCTAACTTCAGGGGTTAAGAATCGTTTGGTCAAATGACCAAAACTTTCCAAATAGTTTAGTTGTTTTCAAGCTTTTGAAAAGCAAAGTTGAAAGAGGTGGAGAAAATTGCATTTTTTTAAAAACCACACCGAAACCAACTATGATTCTACCCTTGGATCTTTATTTTTGAAACCATTGTTTATGAAAGCCTTTGCCAAATCATTTGGCTGTGACTTGTTTTTTTATTCTTTCCACGTGTAGAGAAAAAGAAAGAAAGGTTCTGAAAGAGAAATGTCATAGATAACAAAAATGCACTGTATATGGTGCTATTACATTTAAAATTAAAATAAGCGTATGGAAATCTGGCTTTCCAATCAACATCCCACAAATGATAAAAATCTAGAAAAATCTGCTAGAAATCTGACAGCTGATTAAAGTTACACATTTTACACCCTATACTTGTGGGGTTATTTGAAATCCTCCTGACCCATTGAAACTTGGATTGGATGACCTACTGCCTGTGCTGCTTTATCCAGCCAGGAAATAATTTCTGTAAATAGTTTTTCTTCTTCGTCATGGTCTGAAAATATCTGAATGCAGAAAAAAACACATTTTGATGATTCTTCACATTGTGTCAGCAAGAAATAATACATTTTAGATTAATCTTCTACCATCATAAAATGCTAAAAATGTCTAGGCTCTCATGTATAATTTCTGATGAGACCTGTGATTGTGTTAAGGGCTGTATTTTAAGTCTGATTTATGGAATACGTGCACGTTTTCTCCTGACAAAGCTGATTTATTTTTAGAGAGACTCACTAATGACTTTGCCACGTCACCCCTCACGTTTAGCTTAACCTGTAGACTTTTGTCGTTTTATTAGGCTTATATTCGATATGTATTCAGAGGAGAATATCTAAGCAATTCAAAGCAGTGAAATCCAACATAGTGGATAGAATTATGAATTACTTCTGCTTTCTTATGCTTTTGGTTGTCCGCTTTGAAGTAGCCATCTTGGATATGTAGTAATGCTTGTTGGGTCTTCTCTGTCATTTCCCCTTGCCAGTGAACTTGTGGCCCTGGACCTGTCCCACAACAGACTGGTACATGTACCCTCCTCCCTGCCTCCTGCCTTGCTCCATCTCTCACTGCACCATAACCAGATTGAACGCATTCCTGGTTATGTATTTCGTCACCTGCGGCCTGGCCTAGAATCCTTGCGACTGTCCCACAACCACCTGGTGGACCAGGGTGTGCAGGCCACGTCCTTCCAGGGGCTCCACAGCTCACTCAGCGAGCTCCTGTTGGACCACAACCTACTGCGGTCTGTGCCCCATGGTCTCCCTCAGCTGAGAGCTCTGGAAATGCTGAGGCTGAACCACAACTTCATAAGGTGCCACTTTGCCCTTTACATTATGACATGATGACCTTCCCTGATCAGTTCTCTTTGTACAAATACTTCTTCTAAAAACAGCTGACTCTAAGTGTTTAATAGAGAACATCGGGGGAAAATTACGTATTATATTGTATTTTGAAAATAAGTCTGATGAATTAAACCGTGTGTGTTTCAAAGCGTTTTGAATTAAAAAAAATAAAATTAAAATCTAAAGGCAGCTGAGAGAACCCCTGTCTTTTGGGGTTGATGTGTGGCTCACATATTCAAGCTTCTATGCTTGTAATCTAAAGGTCATGGGTTTGAGTACAAGTGTCAGTAGAAGAATCACCTGTCTACGGCCCCTAACTCCCAGCTGACCCCTTACTCTAACCTGCATGTGTGTCTTATGGAGAGTAAATAGAGTTTTTCCCATAGTGATTAATAAAGTATCACTAGTAGACATCAATCATGTAAATATGTACATTTGACAACGCTGTAAATTCACTGCTATTCACAGAGGTTCAATTCAGAGGGCAGTTTAAATTCTCACTTGTAAATATTTCCATATTGAATCTGCATTTTCTTCCAAAAATCGGACCTGTAGTATAATGACACAATCCCTGTTCCATGACATTCCTCCTTACCCTGGATAAGACTGTCCCAGTGTTTAAATTTGTCCACTCAAGTTGGCCAGACAAGAACAGTGTCATCAGTGTGGAATCCAAAGTAAACAATTTTTTTTTCATGTCACTTAAACAGACACCCACATGGACAAATGCCATCTATATTGCTGTTTTTCAGACTAGAAATCCACAGTACAGACTTGGTTAAGTGATCACTCAACACAACGTAATGTTTGCTCTCGCCCTTTGCAGGAAAATTCCCCCGAATTCTATTTGTGACACGCGCAGCCGAAAGGACTCCGCCCTGATTTCAGTTCACCTGGAGAACAACCTGATTGATCGTCGCCTCATCCCCCCCATGACATTTTCTTGCTTGAAGAACTACTACAGTGTTCAGCTCTGGCCCCAGCACCATGATCGAAACTAGACCCCAACATCCCTCCATCGTTGTACCATTGTATTTGGTTTCCATAATGTAGTGATTATCATATTTACCTCACTGATTTCGAAATCAAGTGGAAACACACCTTCTTCCAGAATTTCATTCAGGGATCAGTAATTGTATTAACCTTCAGTGCTCTCAATACCTACTAGTGACTCCTTTGGATTACCTAAAACCTTCTTTGTTTTTTACTTAGATTTCCAGTTAAAAATAAGTTTGGGGTTGTGCTGCAGTCTGTTCTTTAGGGTTTATTGTCGACTGCAACCAGTATTTTATTTTGCTTAACGCATTTGCCGTCAAACAGCGACGTGAGAATTATAGAAAGCATTTGTATTTAAAATGAAGCGTAATAAACTGGAAAATTCATCCATCCATTTTCTGGACCTGTTTGTCCTCTGAGGAATTGAGGAGCATATCCTGGAGATAACAGGCACAATGCAGGGAATAACCTAGGATGGGGCGCCAACCCGTCACGGGGTACTCACACTTACAGGCAATTTGGCAATTCCAATTCACCCTAGCATGTTTTTGGACTGCGGGGAGAAACCAGAAAACCTAGAGGAAACCCCATAATAACACAGGGAGAGCATGCAAACTCCACACACAATTAAGCCAGGACAGAGACTCGAACCCTAGTCTTTAGAGATGTGGGCCAACAGCACTAAAAACTACACCATCCGAACTAACTATAAATCATTAAAACGAAATTTAAGACCTACATATTACAACAAGGACTCATTCAGGTAAAAACTCATTTATTTACTGTTTCATGTCATCCATCCAAGTACTTCTAGAAATTGTACAAGTTCATGAGTGTGGAACGAGTACAAATTAATTGGGCAGACCAAATAACAGCATTGTCTGGGAAATTCAATGCTGTCATTTCCGACAGCACCAAATCTATTTTTTTCCCCTGTTCCTCATCCTTGATAAGTACAAAAAGGGGGAAACTGGGAACCAATGATCTTCTCTGCACCATTTACTGTTATCCCTGCTTGGAGTATGATCATGCAGAGCCAAACTCGAGAGAAATATGATTCCCAAAGCCATTCAAAACAAAATTACATTTAATTTATCATGACACAGCATAATAAGAAAACTTTTCTTTGCTAATTACCCTAAATGTTTCTGTTTAGCTATATTCTTTACCTCTTGTAATTGTGTGTCACCTGTCCACATAGCCTTATTATTCTCTTCTCTACTAAATGTTTTTTAATCATTTAAGTAACAGCTGTTGCCAGCCACAGCCACACCTTACAAATCCGTACACTGCAAGGTCCAAGAGAACAATGCACCAAAAAGCAAGCCTGCCAAATACCCCCCTAAATACCCCCCCTCAGTGGCACCAACCTCTAAGTTCAGGGTCTTTCAGTCCCCCCCCAATCATCACTCATTTTGCCCCATAGGGAGACGCCCATGAACAGTAACAAAAGAAGAAACCATTTACAGTAAAACTACACCCCGTTCCCAAGACCGGCTTGATACTATGATACTGTGTGTTTTACACCTTTTATTTAAACCTTTACTACCATAGTTCATCATCCTTTGCTTGATGTTGTGTATTAACATTTGTATGTCAAGCAAATGCACTATGAAGGTAACTGTATCCTCAAATTCATCAAAAGTGTCTTCAAGTCACGGTTTGTGGATTTCTTTACAACCACACATACAAAGTTCCGCTTGAAAACAGTGTTGGCTCTACAATTATGCTAAATCACAGTTACACCAAAAGAAGATGATGAGTCATAGTGGAAATGGATGCTGTTGAAAATAAACTATATTATTATAAGCTTTTCTGGTGATTATATGCCAAGTGAACTCAACTCCTATTCATGTTAAATTATATCACTAGCTTTTATCGATTCCCAACCCTACTTCTAATTGATACAGAATGTCAATCCATTACATATTTTATGAACGTATAACTGTGAAGGATATGTATGCTGACCTGTGTATGACAGCCAACAGGTAACTCAGTACTGTATGAAAATATGAGTAGCTAACAACTCCGGCACTGTTTAACACTTTAACACTGATTCATCCATCCTAAATGCTTATCCAGGTCATACCTGTCTGGAACCAATCCCAGACAGCATAAGGCACAAGGCTGGAGTATACTGTGGGTAGGATTCTCTTCCACTGCAGCGAACATACAATCATGCCCACAGTCCTGTGTTAATGTAGAGATAGTAGTTATCCTTAACTGAACAACTTTTAGATTGCAAGAGGAAGTGCAATATAGGGAAAACTACACACACACACAACTGTTAAAAGCATGATCCTGAGTACATGTGTAAATTTAGGCTGTTGAGAACTTGCAAGTGGCAAAACCTGAAGGAATATTTGTTTTATACATTCTTACAAGGTGAATTATTCCTGCCAGATTTTATGAGTCACCTTTAAATAAAATGTAAACCTCACAGATGCTACTTCTGACGTGTTTGAAAAAAAAATTAAACAACAAATTAAATGAAAAACAAGTTTAGTTTCGGTAGGTAAAGAAACCACATCCTTGTCTTCAACAGCCATTGCATCAGTTCAGTAAAAGTTTGAACCTCACATTTCACCTGCCTTCTCTCTCTGGTTATAGCATTACCTATGAGAAAGAGTTTTTCATTCTACACTTTTCCTGGTTACTGAGTCCAGTTTTATGCTCCAGCATGCTCCCAAATAAAGGGCGGAGGGACTCTAAGACATCCTACAAGAAATTCTCAAATGTCCTATATAAGATTTGCAAGCCCAGGTCAAAAGATAGAACACTAGTCATTTTCAACACACTTTGGAAATCCCTGTCTTGCCAAATAAAGGTAAGTTGTAAGATTTTTAATATGTTTCATATTTTATTGGTTTAATATTCTATATTGCTTACTGAGTATACTGATTATATGGTTTGTATAATTTAAGAAATATTATAATAATTTAGATTTCCAGTGCTTTCGGGGAGTGACAAACTGCCTCATTAGCTACATGTTATTCACCTGTGACCAGGTACAGGAAAACACTTTTATAGTTCTCAGCTCACACACAGTAAACTTCATTGTTTGTCCAGCATTGCATGACCAATAGATTTCAGTTACAAATATCTAATGACAGTTTTTATAGATCTCTTGGAACCCAACAACATCAATCAAGCAGAAAAACAAAAATAGAAAAAAATAGAAATTGCATAGCTGTCAATTTCTTAAAATAATCTGTTTACACTTTATTTTGTCATAATTTGGTTGACACTCTAATTCAGAGGACTGACTGTGATATGAAGAAATATCCACCCAATTTCCAAATGCTTATTCTATTCTGGGCCTCAAGGTGAAAGCAAGAATCAAGTGAGCAATTCAACAGTACAGCACCACACAAACATGACTTAGCAATATTAGTTTGCATAAGTATATTATTGTCGTGAATATACCATTACATTTTAGCGAATAAACAGCAACCAGAGCATTGCAGTGCTGTGGTTGAGAAATCAAGAGTGTGGAAGCAACGACAAAACAGAGCCAGTGGATTATATTGCAAAAACAAGCACTGCTTTGCATCTCGATAGCTGTGTATTTTTTAACTTGTGTATTGGGCTTATGGAAAAAAGGTGACATTATTATTGTCTTCCTGTATTTTTTGATCAAAGAAAATATTTCCAACTAACTTCCAAGCACTTGTTCAGTACAGGGTCACAGGATTGGCCTGGTCCCTGTCCCAGAAAACACAGGGTACATGGCACTATGGCCAATTTAGACATGCTAATTTGCCAAACTGCATGATTGTGGACTGTGAGGAGGAATCAGTGGGTCTACAGAAACTGACACAGGCAGAACATGCAAAGCTACCCATTTACCAGTTCAGGTCATTGTATGATGCAAAATAAGAGATTTGATATATTTGAATATATTACAAGCAGCATATTAGACACAAAATTCCACTATACTGAAATGTTCAGCAAGCCAAAAAAAATCCAAAATGTGATATCTTTAACTTTAGCAAAATCAGGAGTGCTGTTTGACAGGATTTACCAAAAAGTATTTTGTGTCTTCATAAGTCTCATGAGGATGCTGTTTAATCCTGTAAGTATAGTCGCCTCTCCAGATTCCCAAATTTGACATGTCTGGTTTCAGTTATTGGCGAGTTGGCAGTGAACAATTAAATGAGAATATTTCTGGACAGCAAGCCAAAAATATATACACAACACTGAAAATTATTTGGATCACATAATATGATATATAAATATTTGTGTTATTTAATATTAGATAGTGTAATACTGTATTTTTAATATTAAAAGTTATTTTTGGTTAAAAAAAGAAAGAACAGCAGGCTCTATGCAGGGGTGGTGCAGTGGCTCAGTGGTTAGTGCTGTTGCCTCCTACCTCTCATACCAGGGTTTGAATCTCTGCCGCGGCTCCATGGGTGTGGAGTTTGCACGTTCTCCTGTGTCATTGAGGGGTTTCCTCCTGGTTCTCAGGTTCCCCCCCCCACCCACAGCCCAAAAACATACTGAGGTGAGCTGGAGTTATCGAATTGTTTGTAGGTGTCAGTGAATGGTGTATGAGTGTGCCATGCGATAGATTGGTGCCTCATCATTGGTCGTTGCCTTGTACTCATAAACTCTGGGAGAGTTCCCTGATGTCACCTTGAGTAGGATGAGCAAGTTCAGAAGATGGATGGGATATATGCCTCTTGAGTTGGATACCCTGCACTCTTTGTCTCAGCAACCAGCCTCAGTCATCTGTTAACTGTCTCTGTGACCATGGGATGTTACGTTTCTCCGCAGTAGCTTTTTAACTTTTCAGTGCCGTTAATTTTGCATCTTTTATAATGGTCCCAAGTATTATTCACAAATTTCCACATTTGGGGGATCACTGAATGTGAAGGGGTGACTGTATGTAGATGTAAATAAACTCATATAGTGCCCTGTCCTGAAACATAGGCCTACCTGTGTAAAATGCATTCTGCCAAGGGATGATTGTTCTTTCTTGTTTATTTATATGAGCCCACGGAAGGTCTGTGTTATTTGCTCGCTACCTGAATGCAGCTTACAGCTCTACACTCATGGCAACACGTGCAGATATCCCATATAAGGGGATTTTTTTTGAGAAAGTGGATCGATTTCTGGTCAGTAAGGCTCTCATTTGGGGTATCACATGTATGCATAGACATGCATTGAACCGTAATCTTTTTTGAGTACATGGAGAATATGCAAGTGTTACACTGTCTATGTCCGAGGGATGAGGAGGATACAGGCATGTAGGTTTGTACTTGTCTTCCACATATATGGGCTCCTAGTTCTGTGTGACGTGTCACTTCACTGCCAGACACAGCCATCATTTAGTGGAGTATAATTGTAGGGTTTGGGTGGCGCATGCAGATGGCGTTTGCTTCTTTTAAGCTTATAAATCAATGGTTCACATCAGACAAAATAGCTTATTCATAGATGAAGTAGGTGAGGTATTCTTTTGTTGTTTTTGTGTTGTAATGTATTGAGTATTTGAGTACCCATTGTCAAGGTGGGTGGAAATCAAGGGCCTTGATACTCGAATTCCGAACTGGACACATCAGCATATTTTTTTATCTGACACCACTATTGTAGCAAAACAGATTTCATATAATAGCCTCCAAGCTGCAAGAGTAAATTTATGGTTTGCCTGATTATGGTGATTAAGGAAAACTGGAAGCCAGTGCTTTGATGTATAACCTAACTAGGATGATTTGGGGTTTTTTTTTTAGTAAAGTTCAAAGGGCTAAATCTTTTTGCTACACTTTGGATACAGGATTATAACTATTTCAATTTGCAGAATACAATATCTGACTAAATATCAACAGCAAATTTAGTATACTTTTCTCTTCAGTTTGGGCTTCAGCTTACTTGACCTGCATGAATTTGTTGCCTTTTATGCATTTGACTAAGGGAAATTCCAGTTATTTTGTTTAGTATCAGTATATATTTATTTCGTGCAATTACAGCTTTCCTCATTCCTCATTTACTCTCTTGCAGGTCTGTGTCTGCCAGCCATGTTCCCCAGCAATGCCCTTCTTTTGGTACTTTGTGTTCTCCACCTGCTCTTTTCTGCATCTGCAGTACCGTTTGACCAGGGGAGTTTCTTGGACTTTGGGATGGATGCTAACGAGGAGGGTCTAACAATGATGAGAGATGTAGAGGATGGTTCTGCCGGAGGGGCAATATCCTTTCCTGAAGAGAGAGTCTGTCCTTTCGCCTGCATTTGTTTCAACATGGTCGTGCAGTGTTCTGACCTGAGTGAGTAATACAGGATTGGGCATGGGGGAAAGTACACACACACACACACACACACATATATACACACAAATACATATATATCTGTGTCTGTGTATTATATATATCCTACTGAGACCCAAGGCAAAAAGTGTCCTTCAATTTAGGTTATTTGTCTTTGGAGGAAATAAGACATCTTACAATTTAGAATTTTTCAAATTTATTTTTATTTTTAATTTCACTGCATGTCCTTTTTAGTTCACAACAGGAATAAATATGTTTCCTAACATCAGTGAAAAGATAAATGCAAAAATAAAATGTCCACTACAATGGACATAAATGAATGGGTGGGGTCCCAGGAGGATACATAAAGGTTATCAGTTAAATCGCTTTCTTGATCACAATTAAGAAGTGATCACCCTAAACTGGGTGATCAATTGCATTTTCTATCAAATATATCAGTAGTATCTCAGTAATAGAGTCATCTTAGCTTCAACATAGCTGAGTCTAATACTGAGATGCTACTGAAGGGCTTGATTATCTGCATCAGTTCTGCAGGGTGATAGAGCTCCAGAGTCAGGGTTGTGCAGGTGTAGACATACATTAGGTATTGGAGGGGAGCTCAAATAATCAATTTTCCAACAATTGCTACTTAAATAATTGCATAATGTTGCCAGATGAAACCCCCATTCAAAGATATTAAAATATTACCTGTATTCAAAGTGTCAAGCAGGAACATTGGGATATCTTTAATCTTTAGTCATTTTAGCATAAAACAATAACAGCAGTGTAATTGAATGTATGGTACAATAAGTAAAATGCTTTTCATAAAAGGATTAAACACCAAGATGGTTTCACATAACAATAAAAAGTTATACTGCATCTTTATAATAGGTAATAATTATTTTTTCCTCACCTGTGTACTACAAAATGCCATACACAGTATGTGTAGACACCAAGGTTCAGATCAATTCTGAATTGATCTGAGAAGTGCAGATAAAATTGGAGGACTACATTACAGTTTATGTTTACAATTTGTTAACAGTTAAAAAAACAAATTGAATTTTGATCTTGTGCAGTTACTACCTGCAAGGTGAAAGGTGGGTGTAGGAGAGAGAAAGGTAATGGCTAGATGATGACTGAACTCAGGAGGTAGATGATGGCCAGACTGTGGAACTTTTGATAAACTCCTCTCCATTACACAGTTGTATAAAGGTTCATGTGAGAATGCCAACACAGTCTACATGTTCATGTGCTCAGTCCATTGCAGTGCACACACTGCATCCAGTGGGCAATTCAGAGGCAGTTTACATAACCACATATTTTTGGACTATGGCAGGAAATTCAGGCCCACATAAAATCCACACATTATAAAAAGGTATTTTACAATTGGACAGAATTACTTTATTGCAGTGATTGTTTTTAAATTCAAACTAACAAACTAATTTGGAGACAATTCCAAAGTTCTGAATTGGCTGCAACCCAGATGTGCATGGAATCCAATTCTTAGCGTAGGTACAAGTATCCAGTAATCTTAAAATAGGTTTGTGGTGCCTCAGTTTATCTGATGTATGTTTCTCCTCAGATCTACATTACATTCCACGGGAAATCCCCCATGATACAAGACTCCTGGATCTACAGAATAACCTGATCGTAGGATTGGGAGAACATGACTTTGAGGGGCTTAGCAACCTTGAAGTAAGGCGCCATGTCAAAAGCATGGGGAGAATAAGCTGGGGAGTGGGCAGGTGAGGGATGGCATCAACCATCAAAAGGTACAAGGGAGAGAAAAGAGTAGGTACTTAATAGAGCAGCCAATGTGAAATCATTATCATGTGTGAATATCTGTGCAGAATAACTCCATATTCTGCAATCCCAACACAAAGCAAAAATATTGCAAAACTGTGATCATCGCTATGAATGTTGGTGTTCACTTCTCTTTCCTACAACCGTGATGCCCAGATGTGGCTCTTTCTCTTACAGACATTGGTGCTGGAAAACAATCAGATATCCATGGTGCACCCACAAGCTTTCCTTCCCCTGCAGAAGATGAAGAAACTCTACATCTCCCACAACCTTCTGACAGCGATCCCGAAAAACCTGCCCACCAGTCTGGTGGAACTACGTGTCAATGACAACCGCATCAAGAGGGTTCCTCACGGGGCCTTCGCTGGACTAGAGAAAATGAACTCAATTGGTCAGAAATCCACTCCTGTGGCCACAAGATAGTACCAGCAGCACTTTTGATACTGGAGTCATATTAATACAACTATTCAAACTCTTTATGAAACATAGCCATTGTTTATTTTTTTGCATCCAGCTTTTGTGTAAAGTCGTCATAAAGCAAATCTATAACACAAGATTTCAGGCAAACCTGTTTGGTTTACTTTAGGGGGTGCAAATCCTTAGTAGTAACTCAGTTACTACTGAAGTAAACAAATATAGTAGCTAACTGAAATTAAAGATACATCACATTTTATTAATGATGCACAAACATGAGATCAGTATTTCACTTGTTATTCATGACTTGTTCCTTCAGTAGTTCACAAAGGTTTACAGAATTAACAGATATAGTAACAAATACAGTAACTGCTTGGGATAAAAGATGCATCACAATTCATTAATGATTAATTAACATGAGATCAGTATGTAACTAAGACGTTGTGGTTAATAAATACATAAGTAAGTTACTAATATCTTACTTATGTATAATATCTTATACTACAGTATTTGTGCCCCCTTAAGTAAAGCATTATCCTGAGTTTTGTGGTTCAGGAAATAAGGTAAAAAAAAAAAAAAAGGTTTAGACCAGATAGATAGATAGATAGATGGATGGATGGATGGATGAGTAGGACTGTTGATTATTGTATGCATGGTAAACCCAGCCTGTGTCTTTCAGAAATGGGCAGGAATCCCATCCAGAACAGTGGTTTTGCTCATGGTGCCTTTTATGGACTCACGCTCAACTACCTTCGCATCTCTGAGGCCAAACTCACAGCAGTGCCAAAAGGTTTCCAAACATCCATTCACTCATGGAACATATGCAACACATCAATTAAATGTAACGATTTTTGGCTGATTTGATGATAAGCATGACCTCATTTTTCTTTTTACCCCGCAAACACATTTCGCCATCAGACCTTCCTGACAGTCTGCATGAACTTCATCTGGACTACAACCAAATCAAGGCCATAGAGCTGTATGACCTCAGTCGATACACTAGTCTGATTAGGTATGTATTGGTCATAATCCAGTATTCATCCCTGTATCTAGAAACTACCTTCTGGTTTAAAATGATTAAACTTTAAGTAACAATTTTTGGGTTCCACAAAACCATTGTTTTTACACAAGTACCCCTTCTTTAAGTCATCTAACATTACTTTGAAAACACTGCAATCTAGTGGTTTCATATGAAATAACAACTTAGCTGCATCTCAAATGTACATTATATTGTCAGCTGGATTAAAGGGGACAAAACATGATAACATTTATAACATCCATTTTAAGTTTATAACAAACACGTACAGGATACAAAGTGTTGTGGTAGGGATTCAGTGAATAGAAACTTTAATTTTTATTGTAGATAATTCATCTTCCTTCTGTTTTCCAGACTGGGATTGGGCTACAACAAAATTCACACTATTGATCATGGCAGCCTGGCGTACCTTTACAACCTCAGGGAGCTGCATCTGGATAACAACCGGCTTTCTCAGGTGCCCACGGGACTGCCTTACATGACACATCTGCAGGTGAGGCGAGCAGCTGATGCCAGTACTACTGCTGTCGGCCTATGGGTTTTGCTGAGTTCCAGAGTAATCATCTCTTCACACTGTCATCAAATGACAAGCTGTGGTTACTGAGGCAAAGAACCAAAAGACTGCTGCTCCTTAAGCAGCACGTAATGTTTACATCTCCCTACTGTTATCTGCTGTAAGGGCTGGGAAAATGAAATTTTGTCACAGTAATCACATGTATGTTTTATATCATTGATTTAAGTAGCTGGATCACATAGGACAGCCATAAAAAAAAAAATCTTTCATTTTACTCAGAATGCCGCAGGTGTTGTACGATATCTGTCACACCATGTTAAAGTCATGAATGATCGATTTATAAAAGGTCACTAGTATCAAGATTTAAAAGGAATTTCTTCATTAAATACAGACATATTGAAAAATGAATTCAAAGTAATCAAAATTATGAGAAAATTAATGCTTGATGATGTAATAACACCAGTGACAAACTGACCATAATTTTGCATTTTACATTAAATTATAATTTATTTGGAGAAAAGTTCTTAATTTTTGATGTATGATAATAGGACATCATAAGAGACATTTTACAGTGGTTTAATTTTAATTAATATATTCACCTCAATTTCCATTCCAAATTGAGAATGATTCAGTCATGACTGATGTCCCCATCGTTAATTTAAAAATTATCCATTACTAAGCCCAAAGGCCAATGGTTAGTTCAAAACTGTCTAATTCCAGAACCTGTGACAAAGAAATGTTCAGAAAAGTTTGGGATAAAGGATCCGTGCAAAGTCATCACTGAAATTTGAAACTGAAATTTCTGGATGATGACCTGTAAGTCGAATGAATAGTAATCATGGTATAAGTGTCGAGTGGTTCTTTGCCTCTACCACAATGCATTTAAAAACGTAAATATACAGCATGTCGTGCATTAGCCTTAAGAATTAAATATTATAATAGTGCATCGATTTACTACTGTGATTTGCCTGGCTGCCACTACGAGTGCAGTTATAGAAAATTAATCAACACTCTTCTGACCAATCAGATTTGGGACTTCAACCAGGCTGCAGTATAAACACAGATAAATAACCTCTATCTCACTTTCTGCAGGTGCTGCACCTGCATAGCAACAATATCAGTGAAATTGGGTTAAATGCCTTCTGCTTGGACAATGTTGGGGCCCATCAGGCTGTCTACAGTGGCATCAGCCTCTTCAGCAACCCAGTGAAGTACTGGGAGGTGGATCCCAATGCCTTCCGGTGCATCAGAAACCAGATAGGCATACAGTTTGGAAACGCCAGCAAGTAGAGAAAGAAGTGGTGAGTGAGAGAGGGGAAGTAGAATAATGAACCAATAAAGTAACAAAAAAGTAAAATAATGTTAAAAGAAAATCTCGAGAGCAAAGACAACATTCAGAAACAGATTGTAGGAGAAAGTGGACGAAGACTAAAGCCACAGAGGATGAATGAGATTCGTTCAGCTGTAAATGACTTGCAAACATGCCCCCCACGCGCAGAAGGACATTTGAGAAGGCAACAGAAAAACACCTGACTTCTTTTTGCCAAATAGCATTACATTAGTATTTGTACACCTTTTTATAACAGACTAAAAGAACTGACTCCCAATCTGGCTCTGTAATTATTCCTGTAGTGTTTCTAAATCTTTCAATTTTTAATGAATCACTAGCATTAGTTACAACTGTTCAATAAATCTTGTTACATGAATGTTTTACGTATAATAAAATAAAAACAATAACAGTAATGATAAAATCCATTCATCTTCCAACAACTTATCCTGGTCAGAGTGGCAGGATGATTATTATAAACAACGAATATTCATTAAGGTCGTTCGGTTATCCTTCTGAGTGACATGCTGGAAAACAATGTAACAATTACAAGTGTCATCTAAAAATAATAAAAAGGTACACACAAGATACATTATTAATAATAATAATACGTACATAATTCAACAATTACTCAGTCATTACTTTGGGAAATCACCACCGGAAAGTAGCTCTATTGTACTATAGATTTTCGGGTTTATGTGTTTACAGTTTCGAAATTGGTATAAGTGTAGCAATTAAGTAGCCTACATTTCTGTAACACAAGGTAACGCGCAATATACATTTTACAATTAAGACATGTCTAAGGATCACTTTGCTATCAATAACTAAAGAAACTGACATATGTATTTTTTTTTATTCTGTTGTAAAAATAGCAAAATGCAAAATAAAGTAAAATTAAATTAAAGTGTTTTCCACGCATGATTTCCGTTCCCTGCATTTATACTAGGGTAACAGTTGAATCTTGTATTTTGAAATACTACGTGTTGCTTAAATGGTGCTTAAGAATAAATCATATTAAGCTTTAAGTAGCAGGCACAACTTATGATTGAGTTTTTAAAGCTGTAAAGAATTAAAAGATGTGTCTGTATTGCCTTTCTTTCTATGTGTCACACATCACACATGCCAATGCGATGACCCGTGTTAATGACTACAACGACAGACCGCTTTCTTAACGCGGTACTCCATCATTTACAATTAATTCCGTAAATAAAGAAAAAGACGAAAAAGGACCACACTGTCGTTTCATTTTAAACAATCTACAACGCATTTCGAGTTTTACAGTCGGTTTCCTTTTCATCAACATATTGATTCTAAAAGCATTTTAACAAACACAGCCTGGCCTTTTAGCTTTTTATTTTAATGTTTTTATTGGGTATTTCCACGGGTCATGAGGCATCACTTCGAAAATGCGATCTTACATTATTTAAATTATGGGGCAGAGACCTGCCAAGTAATTTCAAGAGATACAGTGTCCGCGTCCGGCGACATGCGACGGGCTTCAGCGTCTCCGTCACCCGCCATTGCGTTTCTTCTGCACATCAATCGACGTCACAAGGTTGAAGCTCCTGAGGGAGCAGTGCGGCGCTACGAGGCGCTGCGGCCGGGCACAGCGGCCGGGACGGTGTCGGTAGGTGCCTGCAGCCGAGGACTACCTACCTTGCGAGAGTGACGGGACCCGGGCAGCGTCGCATGGGTAAGTCCCTGCCAGAGGTGCACGTTAGACGGTCTCCCCCCCCAAAAAAAATAATATAAATATATAAATAAAAACGTTAGACGGCTGCATCGTAGACACCACGGCCTAGGTTATTTACGAAGCCTCGGCATTGATTGCAAGCGAAGGGGGATGACAGCCGAGCTTGTGTGGCTGTGGCTGGTTTGCAGGCTGAGGGGAATCATGGCAAGTGCAAGACAGCGAAACCGGGAAAGGTCACGGTAATACAATGGCGTACGAGCCACTTACTTAACAAAATGAACCGGCTATTGCCCCTTATAAAATAACATATGGGAAACACCGGAAGCTTTACGGCCATCTAAATTAATGTATGTTTATTGTTTTTTATTATTCTAAAATCAGTATACTAATTCAGGAATTCAACTAGCCAGTTAAAGGTATAGCATGAGATCCAGTCTTGTGATTGTGTCTGGTCAAGTATTAACAACAGGTTGTCCACATCAAAACTGCTGTGGACAACTGAGTCACTGAATTTCATTTGAAACTGTTTAATGCATTATTGTTAAAACAAAGATATACAGATTTTCCAGAATCTGTTTTCAGTGTCACTAAAGCATTTAATGTACAGTGTACTGTGATTACTTGCTTTGTTTACTTGTCCCTGGGTAATTTAATTCACCATATCACCATTTTTGATTTTGATTAAATTTGGCATGTGAGCTACACACACAGTTACCAGGGCTCAGAAATTTCTTTCATTCATTCATTCATTCATTCATTCATTCATTCATTCATTCATTTATTTAAAATTTCCCTTTGATATATGGTGTGTTTTCTATACCTCTAGGTAGCAAATTGTTTCTTCTACACAATAACTTATTTAAAATTAAGCTACATTTAGGGGTGAGTGATATGGCCCCTAGCCCCTGACCTGATGCTGTTTTTTGGGGGGTTGTAGGCTAAAAAGTTAGATCAAAAACCTTGGATATATTTGGAGTTGTGCGTTTCTCAAGCTTTACAACTATGCAGCCCACATCATTTTGTTGGCGGCGTGGGGGGGGTTTGTGGTGGTGGTCCCGTTTGCCAAAATTTTGCCAACTGTCACGGGGGTTGGGTGGGGGCACCAGGATTGGGGCCATTCCGGAATGCATTCATCAGTTCCAATCCAAATCAGGAAATGGATCTGGAGCTGGGATTGGAAAAAAAAACTATATGGAAAAGAATTAGAATTGAATTCTAATTTCAGGAAGATTTAAATTCCAACTCCAGTACCATTTCCTGATTTGGATTGGAATTGATAAATGCATTCCGGAATGGCCCCAACCCTGGGGTGCACATTATATATGTAATATAGAAGTTTTATGTATGTACTACAGCCCAACCAATACTGGATTTCCTGATACCGATTTCTATATTTGAGGATCTAAGAACTGAAAATGTAGGACTATTCATTTTATTTTTCAGAAGCACGTAACATAAACAAAGATTTTCTCTAAGATTTGTGTGTTGTTATTTAAAGTCCTCACTAAGATAACATGACATATTTCAGTTAAAAATCTGTTATATTGTCATGAATAGTACTTTGAACAAAAGTACGACACAATATTTTAAAGTTTTGATAGGAGTCTAATGTATGTTCCGAACACGTGTTACTTACAAGGGAGTTGCAGAGTTCCCTCTGGTGGACAAACCACACAATGACAACACTCATAACATGGATGAAGGATCCGTCTTCTGTCTCCATTTCATTTCAGTTGTCATTTATTGGCTGTTATAAATGCCATTTCTGATTTATCTGCAATTAGCTCATATCAGACAATAATATTGGCAGGCCAGTTTATTGGTTGGCTTTAGTGTTTATGTATAATATAATAAATCATACAAAAATAAACTTTTTTTGTCGTACATCGTTACACTACAAAATACTAACAGTACAGATTTATGCTAGGTATTTTCTCTAACTACCTCGCTGTTTGTTACAGGGAATGGGTTTGACGTTACTGGTAGAGATGTCACCTGTACTGTAGTGAAAAATAAAATGCTGTGTCCCATTTTTAACCAGTATGGGACACCATTTTCCCTGTATTTCTTCTGATTGAAAGTGAAAACCCCAATTACTGGTGTTTGTGACTGTAAATATGTGTATTCTGCATGTTCTACTGGATCATAATGCTTCAAGTGGTGAAATGTATGGGAGCTATTTCCTGCCAAAAAGGAAATGAAAATGATAATGATAAAATAAAAATACAATCTACACTTTGCTATTTAGTTTTCACAGTCTATGGACACGATCCTGCTAACATGGAAAAGAAAATGCAATGCAAGTATTTGTTAATTGAAATGGTCCAGTGGGTGGAGCTATGGGTGAGGTATGGCTCTGCTTTCTCAGTGTGGTCGCTGGTTGTTGTTGTGTTTCTTATACATGGTCGCCTATGTCACCTGAAGTAATGGCAAAGTCACACGTTGCTTGAGTTAGCTACTTATTTGCAGCTTGTGATCCATTTAGTTTCTTATTCCTAGCATCTTATTTTGTGGCTTATTATTCGCAGCTTCACTAGAGGGTAATGTTCACTGCGGCACAGTAGATGGGTCTCAGTGGTATTGAAAATAGAGTATGGAGTATTTTCCTGGGTATCAGTATCAAGTTTGAAATTGTAGTATTGTGATAACCCTAGTTCATAGTATTTCCAGTTTTACTTAAGTTTTCGGCAGAGTTTACAGTACACTGCACCAGCTTCTTGTATGTTGGACTTGACACTTGATCTTGTTAGAGGTTTTTTGACTTTCAGGACAGTACACACATGGAGAGGAACTGGAATTCCTGGAACATGGAATCTGAAAAGAGAGAGAGACAGACACATATACAGTGGGGCAAAAAAGTATTTAGTCAGCCACCGATTGTGCAAGTTCTCCCACTTAAAATGATGACAGAGGTC
>JAODJU010000108.1:23747572-23763136 GCA_026776725.1 Gnathonemus echidnorhynchus
AATCTGATAAACAATAACAGAGTTATGCTCATTTTTCTGAACACCATAAACGGGTCACAAAGTCAAGTATGGTTCTCCATTGTTTTACCTGTTAATAAGTGGACGTGAATAAGCCTTAATTGGCGTTACAAAATATCATATAACTTTCTTGCCATTCATCACAGAAAGAAGTTCTTGGTATCATTGGAAAGGTCTTATCAAGCCCTTTCTTCTTCATTTTTGTAAAAATCCAACAATTTTGAATTTTTTTGTGACATACCTACAACATGGCCACCGTGGATATAAATAGTACAGTATCTCTCTAGAAATGGTAGGAAAAATGCTTTTTACTTTCAGATCAAATGGATGCTGCCGATAATGTAACAGACTTAAGAGAGCAAATAAAAAGGCTGTCGGAAGAAAATGCAACGGTGGGAGCTTTTTCCCAGTACGACATTAATGAGAATGTGTTGGCAAACTTCGAGCAACAGAGAAAGCTACGAAAGAAAGTATCTGAGTGCGGAGTTAACCCACCCTGGGATACGTATCCCAAAAGCAGTTGGAACCATGCGACGGAATGGATGAATGGCTGCTAACGGGAGCTTTTGGGGGAACGCACCCCCTGATCCTGTGAAGCTGCTTCGCAAAGTAATTCGGAAGAACTTCATCTTGCACCTTCATAGGACGGGCCTGGCTGCAGGACGTGCGCGCCCTTGCCTCTGACGTCACATGCACGCTCTGCCAGAACGGGAAATGTATCCGTGGAATCGCTTCCTGATAGCGATATGAAATTATATTTTTAACAATATTAACATGTCAACACATTTGCACAATTAAAATGCTGCTAAATAGTCTGCAACCTACAGACGGAGGTCAAACAAATGACAATTGTATATCATACTATTTAATATATTGTTTCCAATAAACAGAGCTGACGCGGTAGTAATCACGTCATATCCCAGGGAAAGTATTTTGGTAGTCATAGGAAATGTTTAATCCCCAAAAGACCAGGGGTTTGTATAATGAGGGGCGGCAAATGTAATAAAAAGCAACTATTATTCACAAATTTACACACATACCGCATACCAATCATACAATTCATGTACTGATAAAACCCCTAGTATAAATAATGATCTAAAATCAAGCAAAAATAATCCGCAGTTTTCACTGCTCAAAATGTTATCAGTAAATTTATACTATATTTATACTGTTAAATATATGGGGTGTTCACTGTTTAACCGATATAACTGATAAGAATTGTAATCGATTAATACTATCAGTTAAACGGATAAAAGAATTCTAAAAGGTTTCTAGTATGGTAAACGTACAGAACGAAGAGTGTAAAAGAAATGCACTTGGATACAAAGGCTATAAATTCAGGGCGTGTCGACATGTCGTGCAGCCAGCTACGTTGGTTGATCATTAATTAGACTAGATTATATTACCGATAGAGGGACTGGTTTTTGTTACAGCATTCTTCGTGCTATACGTTAAGTATAAGTGTGCAGGCTACTTGTAGTTCATTTGAGTTTTACAATATTTTCCTACCCTAGAAATGGACGTAGGCTGTGCCGGTGTTCTGCCAGTTAAGCGCTTTTGGCGGTGGAAATTAAATGTTTAGTTCATTTTGTAAATCTTTTATTCATTGTGAAGTCTGGCATCACGAGTCAGAATCATTAAAAAAAAATTAAAATATAAGTTGTTACTAATTACATTTCTGTTTTCATTGGGTAATTGATGTTAAAAATGAATTGTTATCCACTCTGCAGAAAAACTATTAAGTGCAAAAGTTTTTTTCTATAGCCTCCTGTTGATTGTCTGATAGCGGGGTTTGTCACGGTTACGTCTCTTCGCTTCTTCGCTTTAGCTCACACCCTAAAGTCAAGATTGTGACTCTTAGCTCCCGGGGAAATGGATTTCAAACAACAGGTATTAAGCATTTCCACTTTCTTAATTCATTTATTTTAAGTTATTTAAACGTGTGCTGTTGGATCGATTGTAGTTAACATTACAGTCCAGGAACCGTTAATGGATTTTATTACAGGATTTAACAAACCGAATGTCATGTTTAGACATTTCTGAGTATACTGTCAGGGTTGCCAACTCTCACGCATCTTACGGTGCGCAAGACGGTGACGGTCACGCAACAAATCGTACGACAAATTTATGTTATTCCATTATAATTCTAAAAGCGATGTGGCAGTTTGCAAACCCTGCAGACTGTTTACCATGTAGTAAAACTATTTCATGTTAATATATGCGCAGACTAGTCTCGAATTGAAAATCACACTCCAGCTAGCTGACCAAAGTTGGCAACCGGTACTATATTGGTAAAAATATTTCCCTGGCCAACTGTATGATTAAAAGGAAAACTATATTATTTATTTAAAAAATTATTTTAATTTGGATTAATTCACAAATTATTTAATACCTATTTTTAAACTTGACTGATGTTTGAGACCACAAATAACTATACAGTAGGAATACAATTTAAGGCAAAAGATAAAAATGAATTTTTTAATCCATGGCCTGTGACAGACTGCCATCCAGCCTGTACCCCTGTCTGTGCCCCATAAAGCCATCTGTATATTACAGTTTAACAAATATGTAACTTTTACACCAACAAGTGATGATATGAAAAGCTGCAAACTTGTCAGACTGGATCTAAAACCTGACTGGAAAATGTAGACCATCAGGTTGGAGTCCTGTCTGTACACATTGTGGTTTTTGTTACAGGTCAGTGAAGTTGTGTCTACCGCCCAGTTTGGAGATTTAATAGAATTTTCCTACCCCATTGGATACTCACACTGGGGTATATATGATGAAGATGGATACATTATACATTTTGCTGTAGCAGGTAATAAATATTACAATGTTGGACCTCTGTTTTAAAAATATTACACAACATTACACAATATCATGATTATAATAAATAAACATATATTCTAACAAGTTATACTTTGAAGAAGCTAGATAGACATGATTTGTGTACTGTACGATTTTTCAAATGTCACCCTTTTCAGGCCCTACTCAATCTGGTAAAATTGAGGTGGTAACAATGTAATATGATGCTTACTTTAGGCTTGAGATTTTAATGTACAGAACATGAATGATTTCATATCTCCATTAACAAGCATTGTTTAGTCACTTACTGGCGACTGATGACTTTCAGGTCGTGTCATTCACTTATGCACATATTAACAATAGAATAGAGTCACCCCTCTGGGGAAATTGTCTTTCACCTATATCCCATCTTGTGCACAAAGACACACATGTAGGTGAGAGCAAGCTTGGGGGGGGGGTGGGGTGGTGGGGTCGGTCACAGTGCAGAGTCAGCCAGCGTTCAGCACCCCTGGAGCAGGGAATTAAGGGCCTTGCTCAGGGGCCCAATGGCAGCATCTGTCTGCTGGCCCTGGGATTTGAACCACTGACTTTCCAAACATGGGCACAATTCCTAACCCGCTGATTCACACACTGCACCCCAGAACAGAAGATTCACATTACATAATTTCCAGGTAATAAACTGCTATGCTCATTTTGTGTATTTTGGGTTGTTATTCATTATTCTAGAGAATTCCATGAGCAAAAAAATAACAGAGCATTTCTTTAAAAACGGCCAGTATAAATGTAGCTTCCTAGCTGCACTGCAGCAGTATACAATCTTAAGCCATAGCATTGATTCAAGCACAAATTTGGAACAGAATTTTAAAATAATGTTAATCTATTTTCAAATATGGATTAACCACTGGGCAAACACCGCACCCAGACACATGCACATGCTCTGAAATAACAAATGACTTCCTCGTAGATGAGGGAGAGCTAAAGAAAAGGTTCCGCCAGTCGCTGCAGACCGTGTTCCCTGTGTGCGGTGACCTCCTGCTGGGAGAGACACAGATACGGCGACAGCTCCTGTCAGAGGTCAATGTGCCCACTGGTGCACAGGTCATGATCAGCAACAACCGACATGCACGGGCCCCGTCCCTTATAGCAGAGATGCGGCAGAGGCGAGATGCTTTGCTGCACAAAGAGCTCAACTACAATTTGTTCATGCTGAACTGTGAGCACTTCGCTACCTTTATTCGATATGGACAGGCTGTGTGCAACCAGGTGAGAGAGAGAGCTCAGATCTGTAGCATTCGTGAATATTATGAGCGGTCTAAACCATGTGGATATGATCAATACAAAATAAAACTGAGGCAATTAAGCCAATTATAGCTTAGGTTCCTAATTATATATGTGATTGGTCATATGTAGGCAATATGTTCATCTTATGAGACTGGATTTTAGTGCAGTTTGATATGTCAACAGGACAGTGCATTACAAATACAACACATCATTGTAGTTAAACACTTCATCATTAGCAAACAGTTTAAGGCAATTTACTAATTGTGCCATTTAATTGTTCATTTTCCTTTATACTATGAAATAAATACACTCCTACTGCCCCCCTCTCGTTTGTAAATTTCTAATGTTCTGTGACTGGGAGACTGACAATGTTTCACTTTTTTATTTTTTGTTATAATCTTCTATTATACAGATACCAGGAAGATCGAAGAACACAGAATGTGAAAGTGCGACTAAGGTTTTCCAAGACATTGTTCATGAAGTTTGGCCCTAACGGGAAATTTTGATTCCTGGTAATTCAAACTTTAGTTTGAGTTTTTTGTTGAATCTGGCAGGGGGTAATGTGTTTTACACATAAAATTCAAATCTACCATAGCTATAGCATAGTAGAGGGTAAATTATAATGCATATTTATATGAATAAACATTGGACAAATCCTGGCTTTCAGAGGTTTATACAGTGTCAGTTCAGACTTTTGATACTATGCTGTTTACATAGGTAACATCTCCAGACGTTCTCAGGGACCCTAAGTGTACAACTAATACAGACCTTTTATTTAAAATACTGACACAGAATTACTTTAAGATAAAACTCTTAGCAATTTACTATTACATGTAACACCTTCCATCTAGGTGGCTGAAATCCTTGAAAGTTAAAAAGTAATCTAATCATATCAGTTCTATCAATTGATATTGCTGTTAGGATTACAATTTAGGAAAAAAACAGCTGTACCATACAATTTTGTTATTGGCTATCTGTGAGTACTTTATTATACATGTCATGCCAAAATAATAAGCTTTATACTTGCCACGTTCTCATATGCTATGCTGTGTAATGCAGTTGATGTCATTCAGTTGTCACTTTTATTCCTCCTATAATTAAAAAAATGGCAGTGACACTCCTGATTTTTGAGCCCACTGTATCAAACATGAGTGGTTATATACCATAGCTGTTTCACTAGATTAGTTTGTTTTTGAGAAAATATTCTACACGTTGCACTTAAATTTCATGGGGGGCAATAATGGTGACCAGGACTGTACACATTGTCCAACCATTTACCCTGGTCAGGGTCATGGTAGGGGGGGTGGAGGGGGTAAAGAGCATATGCTATGCACCCTGGATGGTTTGCCGGCTCATAACAGGGCACACACATTCAATAACTATAGATGATAATTAGGCCAAATGTCCATGTATATCTGTTAGTTTGAGGGACATTTTACCAGAAATGTACATGACACAGGTCTACAACATTTTTTTTTCAGGTGCCAAGGTTTTTTGAATGGAGTTAGGGTATTTTGAGGATGCTAAATTCAAAAATCACATTACTTTTGCTGAATTGGTTCTAGTTTTTGAGATAATGGACATCCATGAAAATAATGCATTCCCCCAATGTGACTTGTGTGTGATAACAAATACAATAGCTTTTGGTCTGTCTTTTGACTCTTTAACAGTGTCTTAGGTAATGAAATTAATGATGAAGCATTGAAGGAGTCTGAAAATAAAATTAAAGTTGAATTAAAGAATTAAAGTCTTGAATGAGTTGTGAAGGGTATGTAGGCCACAACTTCATACAATTACTAACTGTGTCCCAGCAAATTGCTCACCACAGTGTGAATGTCATCACTGGACATATAGGAGTGATGTTGGCTAACCGTTTGCAAAGCCTATAGCACTCCTGCTTTCAGTGTGTCGGTTGAGGAGAATGTACTGAAGGCATTGCTTGTCGAGGGATTCGGAGACACTGCCAAAGCGGGTGTAGGCCTGTCTGTAGAGGTTGTACTTACAGGTCTGGCAAACAACTGAATGGGGACAGTTGTTGTCCGACTTCCGACAAAACGCTTGTGCTTCTCTCCCCTGATATGAGTCGATGGCTTTAGAGCCCATTGTTGCCAGTTTCATGACTTTTTTACAAAGGTTGCATCGCTCTTCGTAGACATTAGTCATCTTTTTCAACCAGCCACAGTACTTTTTTTAAGCATTGACATTAATAACAATAATTAATTAATATTGTATTTTTTAATCAAATCATACAGAACTTTTTCCTGTCACTGTTAGATATTTTTAATTTCTTTTTTGTATGATGTTAGACTGTGTATTTAAAAATATTCTTGCAATGCTGATGCGTTAACTAGAGTCTTAGCGAATATAAAACTGTTCAGACATTGTTGGCACCAAAATCACTGTATACCAGTGTTATCTGTCCAGGATTGTAACAGTGAATAAAAACATATTTTTTTCTAAAACTGACTAGATGGTTCATTTCTGTGAGTGTTTCTGTAAAGGAATTTTTTTGTTAATTTTGATTACAGTGCAATTACAATTTATCCAACCTAAATATTAATAATAGGTTATAGGTTACCCACTGGAAAGTGGGTGTGAGTGAGCTGAAGAAAACAGCTTATATGGTTTGATGTCAATATGTTGAGAAATGAAGGACTCATTCTAATAATTGTATTTAATAATCACCAATAACTGTCCTGAAATCCTCTTCTATTCAAGATATGCAGAATTGCCAGTTTTGAAGGCAAATGGTGTGAAAGATTAAAGATTAAAGGGGAAAGATTAAAAGGGAGCTGACAAATGTAATTAATTGTGTTGGATGTTGACTGGCTTGAAAATGAAGTTATAACAGTTTATCCAACTACAATATTGTTACATGGTTATAGGACACATACAACTGATGAAGTTGTTATTACAACTGATCTAACTGCAATATTGATAGACGTTTGTAAATCACATACAAGTGGTGTTTTGGTGTCCGGTTTTGCACTTTTACGACGGTCCCTAAGTTTTCCGGCAGTTTTGTGTAAGGAGGTGTGTATTTTTTATTAAAACTGCTGGAGAATGTGGGGCTAAAACTGCGAAATGTTCCCCTCATTTTATGTTACAAACCGAGCCTAATCTGAAAGGAATTACTGTCATGTTCAGGAAGATACTGGCGTTTAGATGGCAAAAACCTAGTGATTATCGAATATAAAACCAATTTCACAGCGGTAAAGTTTGGTGACAATCAACAAATCACCTTCAGTGTTACATTATTTTCATTTTAAATCTAAAACACGGAATGGGGGGGACGTGTTAAGTTATAAGGTACCCACTAATGAGTTATAAAGCAGAATGATGGATGTCGCACAGACCCACCACCTTCCAAGGTTTCCCGGTTGCTGCCTTCACTATGACCGTTTCCCGGATGCTGCCCTCACTATGACCGTTTCCGGGATGCTGCCCTCACTATGACCGTTTCCCGGATGTTCCTTCATTTTAGCGGAGGAACAAAAATAGCAGTGTATTCTAAGGTTCAGCTGTTGGGGGACTTGGTTTAAAACACTAAATTATAATTTCAAACTGAAAAAATGGTTGTCGTTTAAAGGAGAAAAGCGACAGAGAGGACGTGCTGTCTGGTAGATGATTCTTTTCAAACCAATACCGTAACGCTTGTGGACTGCCTAGGCTGACGTTAATGCCTAGATTGTTAGTATTAGCAGCAGCTGCTAAGTGATTGATTTACTGTAAAATAAACCGATACATTTACCGGGTTTTCATCTTGGCCTAGGAATTTTATATTATTCTCGTATGTAATGTTTTAATTCTGTTTTGTTTTAACGCTTGCGGTTTAAATAGATTGTTTATTTGGTTTGTTGTTTTCGGCTAGCTAAACGAAGCTAGGTCGTTCTTCCTTATCTATCGCGATAGCAAGCAATCCGCTAGAAGGGGGAGTTCAGCGAAAAACGCTCCGGTTTATCCATTTGTCTCGTTGTCAGACGAAGCTAAAACCACAAACAAAGCTGACACGCATCACCAATAACGGAATAAATGCATTTGTAAGTATTCTATAATTTGTAAAGCACGGCTACATGCTCAGTACTGCTTTCACTTATTTACATTGTAGCTAAGCTACAGTCCCTGTCAGAGAAGTTGGCTTGTCTGCTAGCAGGACAGCGCCATCACATGGAAATGATGTACAGTGTTTTGGACATTTTTAAATATGTTTTCTGTTGTATAAATAATCTTCCTTATTTATCATTCTGACATAGTGTGCATGCCAGTAGTAGCATCGCCCTGCCTTTCAACCATTTGCATTAGATATGTTGTTAATTTGCTAGGATTATCTGTAAATTGGTATGATAAAGCAAAAATGCAGATAACCGTCTATATTGTGTTGTACTGTTAGTATCAGCTTTACATCTTGTTATATATCAGTTTCTGGTAATTCTCCTCACTAGTGCAAACACAGGAGTTTTCCAATAGAGAAAACCTACCTTAGTGTGAAATTAAATGCACATTTCTCAGTTCATTACTAGTGGATTGAGAGCTTAGAATGATCATCTCCATTACCAAGAACGGTATGCAAACTTAGTTAAATGATCATTAGAACTGTCAATGTCCTTTGAATCTTATGTATTTGTTGTTTCATTTTATGTAGTATGTGTGAGGTATCAGTGGATAAATCCACTGTGAAACTTTCATTCGTCTCAAGCTTAAATATCTATCTATAAACTACTGCCAACAGGAGAGGACTTTAGAGGTTAGTTTTGTTGATTGGGCTATGGCAATTAAAGACGTGCCCCTGTGTGGGTAATGATATTACTTTACATTTATCAGTCTTATAAATGTAGTTTGAAACATTAAAGTGTCCCATGTTTAAAAATATGACAGTGATTTGCAATAACTGTAGTTTGGGACTAGCTTTGATTGTAATTTGACTTTTATAAGCATAATGAGCTATACTTTATTTAACCCTTTGTTTCTTGCTGTTTGTGCATGGTTTTAGAGGTTAAAGTCTAAAGAACAATTTCTCCATTTAGACATTTAATTTTATAGTTAAAATATTCTTAGGTAACCCAGCAATGGCGACATTAATAAAACTTGGTTGAACTTGTTTAAATCAAATCTCTTTAAAGCAAAAATATTTTTAGAACTAAGTTAGAATACACATTTACAATAGAAAAGAAGAAGTATACAAGTAGGGATGCACCAATACTGATACTAGTCGGGTTCTATGCTGCACTCATGTACTTGTACTCGTTCCTGTGACACTGCGCTGGTGATATAACCGATACCATATAATGATGTATCAGCAATATCATTGACAAGCAAAATAAATGGGACAAAATGTCTATGGTGTGGAAGTACTTCAAGGTTAATGATGAAAACCAAAGCATTGCAGAATGCAAACGGTGTTCTACTAAACTCTCTAGAGGAAGTATGAAAACAGGTTCATACAGCCCTAGTAATGTAGTTAAACATCTAAAAAAAAACTAAGAGTGACAAAATTGCTACTAGCAACACTGTGCAATAACCCAGTATGTAGCAATAGCTAGCAGAGAGAGTGAAAATATCAGATGATAACCCATGTAAAAATAACACAAGCTCTTACTCTGTATGGATGCTCCTCGCTTTATGATCATTTGACTTACGATATTTCATCCTCCTAGCCACACTTTTAGTCTCTGTAGCGATCAGGAGGGTAAACATTTCATAGTGTTTAACAGTGTATTGTATGATTTTTTTTTTTCTGTGTTTAACCAGATTTCCCCAAGCCTATTATGTCTACTGAATGCCCAAGTGTGTCTCCTGCTTCTGGTAAGAATAAAAAGAGGAAAGCAGTTACTTTGGAGATGAAAATTAAGATAATTTCCCAGTATGAAGGTGGCAAGTCCATTATGGCCTTAGCACATTATTTATTTACTAATTTATATCATATTCATGTTCGGCTTATGGTATTTTCAATTTATTATGGGTTATTTGGAAAGTAACCCCCCAACATCTGTCAAGGAGCATCTGTATATTGTTCTTGATGATCAGGCATAATATTGTAATGGTGGTACGCGCAGTTAGACCTGCCGATCCATAGATTTCCACAGGCCAAAAAAAAAAAGACAGCACCTTTAATCTGCTCCCCCTTCTTAAGTTTTAAAAGCACATTTTTTTTAAAGGCTGGAATTAATGTTGTGTATGTGTGTGTGGAGGGGGGATAATCTTGATACTGTTCTTTATTCCGATGCCTGGTATTTTTAAATTAAAATGTCGCGTATTACTTTTTTAGACATGGCTCAGCCCTTATTCGTATTGATATCATTGAATGAGGCGAGCATGGGAACTCATACTTGGCCTGAAAAAAATATCATATATAATTTAAAAACTATAAACCAATTTAACAACCAGATTGTGTTAATGAATGCTATTTGGGTGGGGGCAGAGGGTTAATATTAATTTGTTCAAAATTACTTAAATGAAAACATGCCACCTGATGACTGTGAGACGACTTGGGCTAAAATCATATGTAAAAGCAAGCTGTTGAAACGTGTATATTGATCACATACTTTGGACTAAACCTTAATCAGAAGATGATCTTTTTTGAAAAATAAGCACTTCAGCTGTTTTCTCTGCCTTTTTGCATAATGTGAGGCAGCACATTATTTATTAAGCAGATGTTTTTATGCTCTTTCATAGTGTAGCACTACAGGGCCTCTTTTAAATTAAGGGATTCAGAAATTCTCTTTATTATCAGAAAGTCTTGAGATCCTTTATTTCATAAATTATGCAGACTTTATTGAAACAAGTGTTCTGGGGTCAGGCGTGTGGCACAGCTGCCATTAGGGCTGTGCGATGTCACATCACGTTGTAATTGCAATATGTGTGCATGTGCAATAGTCACCAAGGCTTTAGATGACGGACATAAACATTTGTCCAGATGCCAGCTTTTCTGTACTATACAAATGTTTACTTGCACTCACAATTTGATAAGCAGATTAGTAGTAGTAGTATAAATTCTGTGAATCCTTATGTTTATTAAATTCGGTTAGCGGTGGAGGATGGGCCGATCCAAATTATTTATTTATTTTTGTTCCGATCCGATTCCGATACACATCTGCCGATACTGATACAGAGTCCGATACAAGCTCTTTTTACTTTAATGTTTTAGTATTATAAATGTTTACATAATATATAAATATGAATACTTTATATATTAGTATTTCTTAAAATGGAAAATATAAATAAAAAATATGTATGCCAAAAAAGTTTTAATTAGGCTGCTGGTAACATGCATAACACACTGTTCCTCCTTGTTGGTACATCTTGTTTTAAATGTTTATGAGGCATTAGCAGTTCAATTTGAATATATTCCAGGGGAGTATATGCAAGCGGCGAATGCTTAGAATGCCTCAGTGTTTCTCCCACTGGCAGTATGGTCACTTGCACTTTGTTGCGACAGCAGCCTCTCGTGTATCACAAGCTGCAGCAAGTGTGCACAACAGCCCAAACAAGTGACTCCTAAATCATGCATTGCTTTATTTCATATTATTTGCATTGTCTTCCACAATTGCATGCACTTTGTATAGTGAAATTTTCTACTAAATGCTGCTTCCGCCTCTCATAACTTTGTTTTTACGAAGATTGCAATTCGCTGTGCTCCTGTAAAAAAGAAGTGTAAAAACCTTCCCGATCGTCACCCTCTAATGTTATTCTGCTCCTTGTACTACAAAGGGTATGCACATGACATCACAGCAGGTGGAAGTCTGTGCTAACACCCACTGAGTGTCAAAAAACTGAGTGGCAGTGTTAGCGTTCAGCTCGAATGCCACAAAAAACATTTAAAATGGGAAAGAGCGGTCATGTGATTGTACAAATCGATTTAACAAGAAGTAGGAGCTATATTTTTACAAACTGCTGAAAACTAAATAAGTATCGGACATGGATCAGTCACGTATGGCCGATACCCGATCCGTCTAATAGGTCTGGATTGGTGCATTTCTAATAAGCGGTCGTGGTCGTGAAGAAAGGGACACCTCAGCAGTTTAACTTCACACTTGTCATAAACTATTCTTATTGTAATCCACTTTCACTGTTGCTTATTTTCTTGTTAGAGGTCAGTGTGTAGTTCAGCAGCTTATTGATCTGTGTCTGTGTCCATAAGGCGAGTTTGAATCTTGTGGCTAGGAAGGTAATCATTTCTCCATTGGCTCCTTGTGCAATGCCTTTAACCCTAGCTGCTCCCAGGGTGCTGGATGCTGACTAACCCTGTAAACCTGTTCTGACATTCATATACATGTGTATCCTTATTGTTATTGGGGAGTAAGATGATTTGGGTCAGAACTACCCAATGAATAATGTTCCCTTTTCTATTTATAAGAATGGCTACTTTAGCAGCTGGTCATATATGAGACATACAGTATTTGTGTTTATATACAAAATATTTTATAAGTTTATTATCTTAAAAACTGAAACACACTGAAATCAATCTCCTTCAAATAACATTTTTATCTTCTGTCGTAGAAGCAAGTTGAAGGTGAATGCTGGGTGATCGACAGTTGGAAGAAGGTGGATGAAGTGACTTGAGGGTCAGTCCCAGGTGTTTGATCGTGGCTGCTGCATCCCCCTTGTGCTCACGGCTCCTCTACACACTCCATCCCGGTACAGAGTGATGACTTCACAGCAGCACCCACTACCCCACGCAAGCACTAATCATTCATTGCTCCTCCCTCGAGATCCTCCTGCCAGCCAGGGCAGGTCATCCCTACAGCCTGGCCAGCTGGAATCCACCCATAGCGGTTCCAGCACAAGTAGGGATATTCGCATGGGCAGTGTTGGCTCTTCCTTGTCTCTCGGGAGTTCTGCTGGGGGAGGTCCTGCCTGGGCTGCCCCCGCTACCTCTGCTGTCACTACACCCTCACGAAGACGGACAAGTGGACGTTTTGAACCTTGGCCAGAGGAGGCGGTGGACAGTGCATATGGACTGTATTCCCTGCATCGCATGTTTGAGATCGTGGGGGCACAGCTCACCCATCGTGATGTGCGGGTGCTCTCCTTTCTGTTTGTTGATGTCATTGATGAGTATGAGCGAGGTGGCATCCGGAGTGGGCGGGACTTCCTGTTGGCTTTGGAGCGGCAAGGGCGATGTGACGAGACCAACTTTAGGCATGTACTGCAGCTGCTACGCATCATAACCAGACATGACTTGCTGCCCTATGTCACACTCAGAAAGAGACAGACTGGTGAGTGCATTGCTGATTCAGGCCTCCAGGAACTTGCTTTGAAATTGCCCAGAAACAGTCTCTCGGTTAACCATATACATTTCACACCAGCTTAAATTTTTATGAAATGTATTTGACATGTAAGTGTGCTGAAGTAGCTGGTTAAATTTTTCTTCAAGAAAAGAATACAAAAAAATTACAGTTTGTGGTTGTCTAAATTGAACATGCCAGATTACCAAATCAACTACTAATGTTTTGCTGTCCCAAATGGAAGTGCAATACTCAATTTTTGAACTATCCCAAAATAAACTATTCACCTGTAAAAGATGGAACGGGACCGGATAAACTTAACTTAAAAAATTGTCCATCAATCTGCTACCCACCCCCTGGATTTACTAGTCTGTGAAACTTTTGTGAGATGGACCAAGGTCCTCTAACATCAGAAGGTTGGGATCCCCTAATTCCTAATTTACTTAACCAAAGGCCGCTTTACCATGGATTATTATTTCTGAAATAAGCAAAAGAGTTCTAAAATATTTCTGTTTTTTATGCCAAATGTATTTTGGAATATTATTATGCTTTAAGAGACCATTAACAGGGACCACCTGACTTTAATTGACGGCTATTTGCTGTCTTCTCTCTAGTGGTTTTCTACTGTGTCCTGCGGTCACTGTCTGTGCAGGTTAATAAGTTTACTTTGTTTTTGTTTTTTTGTTTGTCTATTTAATATTGTTCAAAGGCTAAGATTCAATGAAGGGAAAACAAGTTTATACAGGAGTATAATCACAGATTATACAGCTATTGCTTCAAATGTTCTCAAATATCTTAATGAAATCAATGAATAGCTGATTGTTAGCCACCAAAATACAATGTGCACCACTCGGATCAGATGACTACTTCCGTTGGGATAACTGGCCCTGGAAAATGAAATGGCAACGGAAACATTTTATTTTAATGTTGTGAGGTGGAACTGGTTTGGCTGCTGTATGTCAACCCTAACTGCAGCATGTGTGTAGGGGTGTTTCCCTTTTGTGCTGTGACACAGACAGCAGACTGTTCATTTTTAGTTTTGGTCTGTCACCTTACCTGCTGTCGTTTTTGTCTTTTTAGTTTGTCCAGACCCAGTGGATAAGTACTTGGAAGAGACATCAGTGCGCTATGTTTCTCCCAGAGGAGGGGGAGAAAGCAATAAAATCACAAACCACAGGAGAACAGGTCAGACTAGAAGACCTCAGGGTTGGGAGAATGGTGGCTCTTTCATAAACGTTTGTGGTGATCTTTTATTTAATTGCTGACATTTATACTGATATTAAGTTATAATACAGAACGCTGGTGTTTAACCATTGTGTCATCTTGGCTAAAGAATTCAGAACTGGTTGCTGGCCCTCATCTAGGACTTTTCAATAGTTTAAATGTGTAAATGTATTTGTAAAAAAAATAATAATAATAATAAAATAAAAATCAGAATTGCCATCATTTGGACGGATATAGCAAAGTTGGAGTTTGCATTTTTGTTTCAATTGTTTAGCACAGCGTCTCAACCTGCTGCCAGAGAAATGCTTAAGAAACGCATTGGCTGTATGTTGCAACAAAAAATTGGCTGCAACAAAAAAATTGTAGTGAAGTAAAATAATATATAAGGCTTTATGATGATACTACAAACCAGTGTGTCTCAGTGCTCCAAAGAAAAACCTCTGGGGCCGGACTGATATTTAACATATGTTGGCTTGTGCATCTTTTTCTGCCTCCTTTTCCATTACTGATAATAGGGAGCTCGTTGATACAGGAGCTTTTATGATTGTTATGCGTTTGTGTTTGTTTCTTCAGAACAAAAGGCAAAATGGCAAGGTAGTGGGTCCATCAAAAGTATTAAAAGCAGTTTCTCTGTCCTTCCCCTGTGTGAAATGTCCCTCAACAGGCCCCCAGCCAGTAATTTGCTGCTCCCCATCCGGACCGCAGGTATGCTCCCCACGTGCCAAGCCAGGCCCCCCTCTACCCAGTCGCAAAAGGAAGAGGGCCCATGCCACAGCAGACTGCAGGGAGAAGCAGACCTGCGGTAAGGGTTCATCATGGTTTATGGAATTTCAGTAAGTTAGGAAAACCAAAGCTGTAAAAAGTATTTATTTAGTACATGCTGGTATTTATTCTGAGAATGAAAAATCAAATGGTCTTTTCTGACATAGCTTTTAAGTAGAGCCCGACCGATAAAGGATTTTGAAGGCCGATACCGATACAAATATTTGTTGGTTTTAAAATCCGATATTCC
>JAODJU010000108.1:23763236-23777046 GCA_026776725.1 Gnathonemus echidnorhynchus
TTGATAAATGTGCTTAGATGTGTTTAGTACAGTATATGCTCTTCTTGTTTTATCCGGTTCATTTTGTGTTTAAATGCAAAAAAAAAAAAAAAAAAAAACATATTTCGATATAATTTTTTAGGGCTGGGAACCAATTAATTGGTTTTCCATTATTTCTTATGGATAGAACTTTTTAGGATTCGATCTGGAGTTCTGAACGGATTAAGTTTGAGTTCTGAGGTACCACTGTATTTTGTAATTAAAACGTATGCATTCTTGCCTAAGGAATTATTTTGGCCTATTAACTACTTTTTTAAAATGTAAATTAGTCTTTTGTGACATGAATATCAACATTCCATGTTATGCAATACTGCGATAGCTGGGTTGAAATGGTCAATAAGATATGCTAAAACGTTATTGTCATAGGTAACAAAACTTAGCAAGTGCTGCAGTTTTACCGATTGTTTCCTAGTAAGTTTTTAAAATTAGTCTAAATATGACCGCCACTCATAGACCGTGTGGTGAGTTTGAGAAATTTTAACAGTGAGTGAGGTCACCATGTGTGGAAATATTTTGGATTCCGTATAGATTATATTGAATGAAAGAAAATGATTTGTGAGGACTGTTTTGTGTCTGTTGGCATGACTCATGGCAACACCACCAACTTATTTGACCCTGTTGGTACATAAGTTCTATTTGGCTGTAGTTTTTTTTTTTGGGTAAATTTTCAACTCGTATCGCAATATTTTTTGCAAAATATTCAAATCGTGATGTAATTTTTTTGCAATTTTCAGGCCTAATATATTTAATAATCTGATAGTATAGCAGTGATGAAACCTGTCATCGCATTGCCTAATGTGTTTGATCTATTTTGTTCCACAGATATTCGCCTGCGAGTCCGTGCAGAGTACTGCCAGCATGAGTCTGCCTTGCAGGGCAATGTCTTCTCCAATAAGCAAGAGGTCCTTGAGAGACAGTTTGAAAGGTTTAACCAGGCAAACACTATCTTGAAGTCCAGAGACCTTGGCTCTATCATCTGTGACATCAAATTCTCAGAGCTTACCTACCTGGATGCATTTTGGCGGGACTACATCAATGGCTCATTGCTGGAAGCCCTAAAAGGCGTCTTCATCACAGACTCGCTCAAGCAAGCAGTGGGACATGAGGCCATTAAGCTTCTTGTCAATGTGGATGAGGAGGACTACCAGGCAGGCCGACGGAAGCTTTTGCGCAACCTTGTCGCCGCTGGGGGTGCCGGAGGCAGCCGAGAGACTGTGCCGATGTAAGGCCACAGCATGTGCATGTGCCTGGGAGGAGGGCAAGGGTCCCATGGGAATGAGTTTGAGTTGAGGGATTGGAAAAGTTATAAGGAAGGGCTGCACCTCAGGAGAGTAGAGTGTTAGTCATGGAGTTGGCCTAGGAACTCAAACGGGTTGACTTTACTGCAGCGTTTAGCATGGAAAGTCTTAGCATTTAATTGGTTGTGCTTTGAAAATAAATGGATAAAGACTGCCCGGGAGAAGTCCTTTTGTGGGGGGTGGCTGGGGGGGGGGGGGGAATTGAAGTATGTTGTGTGGAAAAAAAACTTGTGAGATACAGATTTTTATCAGAAGTTTGAAAAATAGTTGATTGCAATATTTTGATGAAGAACATTTTCCTTTTGTCATAAAGTTATGTCTATGGTTAAAACAGGCCAGTTGGCATAGTGCTTGGTTGTCCTGAACACTTCGCAAAAGCTTGGGATGTCCAATAGAAGATCTAGTATTCTCAAGAGACCCACAGTGTTTCTAGGGCTCTGCATATTTTTGAAGAGCACCCCAATGTTATTTTAAGTACTGGTCACCTACCTGAGCCCCTTCAGCTTCCAGTGCTGTATCATTAGTAATAGCAGTTTTCCTGTAGAACATTTCAAAAGGCAAACCTCTTAAAATGAGATTTGGTTAATTAAATAAACACATGGCTCACTAAATCTGAAAGCAGTCCTATCCGTGCTTTTGTTTTGTATGGCCTGGCTTGTTAGGGGTCAAGCTTTGTTACAGAGGAGCCAAGATAATTGCTTAAGCAATTGGTAAATGTGAATCAATATAGGATCTTTTACATAGTATACACTGAAACAGGAAAAAATGTCCCTTTTTGTAAGGGAATACATTGTAAGGTTTTATAAAAGAATTCAGGCATACATGGTTATGTTTTACTTCTGTTTTATACTGGCTTGTCATCTTTGACCCCCCCAAGCCTTGATTTATTTGATTTAGTTATTTGAATTAGTTCTGTTCAGTTACATTTATATATAATCTGCAGTGCTTTGACAAGTGTTACCTGCAGTTATACTTAGGATTTTTACTGAAAGAGTATTTGTTGATACAACAACCTTTGAACTGTAGAGTATAACACTCCTACAGTATACCCAAATCTGTTTTCCCTCATGGTTGACAGTATCATTTGAATTTGTTACTGACTGTGGGGCTAGAGGACCTGAAATGCATTTGTAATTACAGCGCTTGTAACAAATGGTCTTGTCATGCTGACACTTTGCCCAGAGGAATTTAAAGTCACGCATCGTTTTTTTTTTTTTTTTTTCCTTTTCCTTTTTGCATGAACTAGGGAAGAAAGGCATGTAAGCCAAGATGGACACTGGACTCTAATAGTCATGAGTGGACAGCAAAAATCATAAACTGTGAATTTCATCTGCCTGTGTTTTGTTTATACAAGGGGAACAAAGTATTTTCGGAATAGGAAGAAATTTAAGTTATTTTTCTTACTTTGGTTATATGACCGCTGAAGTTGTGACTTGACTGGCACTCCTATCAAGTCTTTTTATGCCATTTCAATCACACAGAACGTTTGCAGTGCAGTGATGTTGACCTGTGGGGATCAGACCCATCCTCCTTTCCATTGTATAAATAGGTGAACATTCAGCTTGCATTTATAATAAGCTGTGCTCACTCTATGTCCACACTTGTATGACCAAGAGGCCAACAGTACAACTCATGGTGTGTTGGTGGAGGGTAGTCCATGAAAACATATTTTGGCAGCATATTGTTACGTTTGATTTGAATTTTAATTAATATATTTTTATGAGTGACATTATTTTTCATGTCTGTGTATAGCCTGCAGCAAGGTAACCAATGTCAAAAATCAACAGGCAAATGGAAAGAGATCGCCTTGCCACAGATGTTGGTGTTTTTGGATTACCATTTTGTTCTGTTTTCTTACTGGAATAATTTAACAAGAAGCTGTAAGGATGGTATCTATTATATAGGTTGTACAATTTGTATACATAATGTATGTTTGGGAGTCCTGATAAATTTGACATAGGCCTAGATGGTAAACCCCAGAATAAAATAAACACACTCACATAAAATTTGTAAAGGTATGGACATGTATGAAGACTGCTAGTCTGGTTTCAACTGCTATTAATGAACCTGTAGATCTATAAGACGATCATTTTTAGATGTTTTGTATTGTTGATACATTTTTTTTTCTTTTTTCCATAGCCAAAGCAATCAGGAGTAAACTGAAAGGTGAACCTACACCCGAGGCCACACTAGTACATGGAATAGAGCACTTTATTTTTGGTGTCCAAACGTTAACATATATTATTCTCTATTGCTCATGCAGTGAACATGTAACAAAATACCACCCTTAAATATTTGCCTTACCACTTTTGCATTTTTAGTTTTTTTTTTTTTTATTTCCCATTTAAAATGGTTTTGATTTTGATGACAGATTGATATTCCGTGTGTTCCGGGTGTTTCTACATATTTGATCGGTACAATTAATGTCTGTACGATAAAATGTATTGTCTACAAAAAAATGAATAAAGATGTTGCATAATCAGTTTCACTAAACATGTTTGACAGATTTTTGTGGATTGCTGGTCAAACCGACATTCAAGAGATATGCTACACATCCCTTTGTGCTAATGGTAACCTATAACAATTGTGCAACACGTTAACTGAATGTGTGATTCTAATCTATCAGCTGGACTGATTATACTTGGAGAGTATTTGTGACCTCAAGGTATTTCCATGTATGTATTTTATTCTGTGTTTTATTTTGTATGGGTATGGTACTGCAGTCAACTGGGCATCAGTGTGGCTTAGTACTATCTCTGGCTTCTCATCTCCAGTTTTGGGATTGAAATCACACTTCTCTTTGGATGTAGAATTTGCAGGTTCTTGTGTTGTGTGGTTCACCATTAGGTACTCCGGTTACCTTCGGCAGTCCAAAGACTGGCAGCTGGACTCATTGTTATCTATAAATTAAAATACCCTTAATATGTCAGTGTGTGCCTTGACATGGACTGGTATGCTGCCTACAGAGTTGCCCTGCCTTGTGTTCTGTGCTGCATAGGACAGGCTGTCCACGAGAAGCAGTTGGAAGATGTGTAGGTGGATGCATTGTTGGAGGGATGTACTATAGTTACACTGTCCAAAGAAAGTGCTGAAATAATGTTTTGCAAATTTTTAAAATATTATTTTAACACCTTATTTAATGACCAAATACTTTGTTTTCCAATAACTATACACATTTTACTAGAATGAATTTCATCTATCCATTTTGCGATTCAAAATAATACCAGCCAGAAACAAATTTAGTGTGATATCCAGCAAAACTTATGTTAGCCTGAAATTTGGATTGATTTCAATTTACAAAAATATAGTTTTAAGCTGATTTTGAGTTGTCATTTTGTTTGACCATCAAACCTTTCTGTTGTATGTCTGAGTATACAAGGTGTTTTTTTCCTGTTAAAGTCTGTAACATGTGACTTTAGAAGTTCTATATGTCAAACACACTGGGGAAAAAAGTGAACTTTGACCAGTTAAGTTCTGTGGCTTCAACTCTAAGCACTTCCATGTTTTGTGCAATTGCTTACACAACAGATGACGTGGTGTTTACAAGGCACAATCCAATTTATTGGAAGTGACTCAGAAGAAATTTAGTATTTAAATTTGCATGCCAGTGACATAAGTATCATCTCATTACGATGGCACCTGTCAAGGGGAAGCAGGAAAAATGGGTAAGCATAAGGATCTGAGCAACTTTGACAAGGGCCAATTTGTGATGGCTAGATGACTGGGTCAATGCTTCTTCAAAACAGCAGGTCTTATGGGATGTTCCCAGTATGAAGTGGTCAGTACTCAGTACCTACCAAAAGTTCAAGGAAGGCCTGCCAATGTTCTGGCAATGGGGTCATGGGAACCCAAGGCTCGTTGATAGGAGTCAGAACTGGACCATGGAGCAATGGGGGCAGGTGGCCAGGTCTGTTACATCATGTAAATGGCCAGGTGCATATGCTTCATTTACCTGGCGAAGAAGGCAAGCCACTGGAGATAGTATGATGCTCTGGGCAATGTTTTGCTGGGAAACTTTGGGTCCTGGCTTCCATGTGCATGCTACTTTGACACATACCACCTACCTTAACATTGTTGCAGACCAAGTACACCCATTCATGGCAATGGTATTCCTCGATGACAGTGGCCTCTTTCAGCAGGATAATGCACCATGCCACACTGCAAAAATTGTTCAGGAATAGTTTGAGGAACATGAGAAAGAGGCCATGGAGCAGATTTGGTTTTCAAATTCCCCATATCTCAATCTGATGAAGCATCTGTGGGATGTGCTGGACAAACAAGGAGCCCCACCTTGCATCTAAGGTCTTAAAGGATCTGCTGCTAACATCTTGGTGCCAGATACCACACGACACTTTCAATCAGATTGTGGAGTATTAACCAGTATGTCATTATATTAAAAACAGTGCCATAATATTGTGTAGGTCCCCTTGGTGCCACCACAAGGCATGGACTCCATAAGACCAGTTCAAGATAGTTTCATAGTCTTTTTTTGCTCCTTTCTACGATCCCTGTGTCAAAGAAAAATCACCTCTGGCAAGGAGGATCAGGCATCCTTTATTAACAAATGTGCTCAGGAGCCTCCTAGGAGTGGCCTCCAGGAAGGCTTCTGAGCGGCAACAATAAATACAACTCAGATCAAAGGTACAACAGGATCATGCGCCAGGAGGTGTGCCATATGGTCAGTTGTATATTTGCACCTCCCTGGCTGTGGGGCCAGGAAGGAGAGAAAGAAATTGCATGTCATTTGGACCATATGAGCTAGGTGGGCCACTTACATATCAAAGGGAAGGAGTATATTGTCAGTGGGTGATGAGAGGTAGTTCTCATGGTTGGAAGAGCAAAAGAAATGTTGGTTGAATGGGTTAAAAATGATTTTTAAGAGTACAAAATAGGGGGTGTAAAACCAAACCAAAAATATCTCTGTGAAGTTGTCCTGTGCTATAAACCACGTCTTGCTAAGTAGGTGGGAAAGAACCTCTGTATCAATTGGCATAAACAAGCATGTCAATTTCAAGAATTCTGAAAGAATCAAACTTGCCACAATGTCACAGATGATGGGGCTGGGATTTTATGCTTGGGATCATTGTCTTATAAAAAGACGTGTTTCCTAACAAGCTCCATTTTTTGTATTGAATCCAGTTCATAATATATTCCCACAAATATCATTCTGACTGGGTGACCAGTCCCAGCTGATGAAAAAAACGTTGCATAATGTTGTTACCAGCATGCTTCATGTCAATCAAGTAGTGCTATTGATTTTCAGATACCAGTTATGTGTTCAAGACCATCTGTTTCAAGATTAAGACAAGATCAAGACTCATCCAATTCAAGACCAAGTTAAGACCAAGACCTATCCCAAGCAAAATCAAGACTTTAAATCAAGACCAAAAAAAGACCGTCAGACTCTGGAGCAACCATGAGAGCTACTCTTTTCTTAGGCAGCCATCTCTGAAACCCTAACGCCAAAAAAAGGCGTGCATTCCGGGCACGCTTAAAGGGAGTGAAGTGACTCTACCGGGGACACGACGGGACTTAGAGAGACAAAAGCAAAACCATCAAAGCACCACAGGGAACAGCACAGACACACAGGACAGGCACAAGGAGACCACCTCAGATAACAAATGACAAACCACGGGGAATGCGAACAAACACAGGGGCACCAACGAAGGAAACACAGGACCCGGGAACACGAAAGGGGACAACGGAGGAACACCAGGGGACACACCAGCAGGAGGCACAAAGGGACCAGAAGGGAACAAAGGCACAGAGGTACGGGGAGCAAACACAGGCGGCACAAAGGCAGGGGGCACAGAGGCAAAGGGCGAGGGGACACGGGGAGCCTGAGGGAACCCCAGCAGGCAAGAAGCGGAAGCTGCAGGGGCAGCAGGCGACTGCAAGGCCAGGGCAGGCGGGACCCTCGGCAATAGCGAGGGAGGGGCTCGAGGGAACGTCAAAGGGACTGAGGAGGAAGGCAGAGGGACCAACAAAGGGGGTGAGGAAGAAGGTTAAGGGGACAACGGAGGAGGCAAGGAGGCGCAGCCACAGCTGGCCAAGGTGCAGGCGACCAACGAGTAGACGATGGGGGATCCGCAGTCAACTGACGAGGCGTCGGGGGCGGGACCGCAGCTGGCCGACAAGGCGCCGCAGGCAGAACCAAGGGCGACCCCCGAGCCGAAACCAGGGGCATCACAGGTGACCGCCGAGCCAGAGCCGGAGGACCCACAGGTGACCGCCGAGCCACAGCCAGGGGGATCGAAGGTGAGCCGGGGGGTAGAGCGGGCGGGACCCGACCCTGGCGCAGGTGTCCCCTCCCTTTCTGGGAGACCAAGAGGCGGGGACTCGGCCGGGATCTGTCACATTGGGGCAGTGACGAAGGTGTCACTGGGGATGTCAGGGTAATCCCTGAGGGGTACCATTCAAGCTCCTCCTCCATCTCCACTAAGGGAGGAGGAGCGATAGTTCGACAGACGGGGACCTCCTCAGGGACTGGGACCAGGAGCATGGGAGCAGGGTCCGGTGGATCAGGGACGTCCTTAGGGATGGGATCCGGGGGCAGAGCAGGAATTGGAACCTTGGGGGGCAGAGCTGGAACAGCCTGTCCAGGAACCACGGAGGGTGGTGCAATCCAAGTCCAATAATCCCCAGTGAGCACGGCCGTCCTAGTCTGTCCCAGCTCCTCCACTACTTTTGCTCTTTGGTCATCATGCAGGTTGTGTGTCTGTGATAAGATGTTAGCTCTGGATAGTAACTCATAAATGTAGTCATTGGATGCGATCTGAATTATTTCACACAGACCTTCATCCCTCACTCTGCACAGCACTCACAGTACCAGTGTACAGGCCGGCCAACTTCGAGAGGATCCCGCAAAGTCTCAGGATGTCTCACAGAGCCATTTCATCAACTGAGTGAAACGCTTTACGAAAATCGACAAAGGCTGCAAAGAACCTCTGCTGATATTCGCGCCTTGCACTCAGTGAGAACCATCATTGCCAGGATGCCGTGGATGGTAGACTTCTTTGGCGTACAACCAGACTGCTCCGGTCGCTGACAGGCAATCAAGTGATCACAGATCCTGTTAATGATGACCCTAGTAAGGACCTCCCTGTAGTTGCCACAATCGAGGCAATCCTCCTTCCCTTTCCAGATAGGGACTTCAAGTCCTGTTTTCCAATCAGTTGGGATGACGCCTGACTCCCAAATGGAAGCAAAGATTACCTGCAATGCTAGGAGGACAGATTTACCACCAGATTGGAGATGTTCACCCTGGATACCACAGATTCCTGTGGCCTTCCCTACCCCCAGCTGATTCACCACCCATGAGATTGGGTTGTTCACAGGAAGGCAACAGTAACTCAAATAACCACTCGTTACAACCAAGGTATGTAGAAGAGCATCACTGAATGCACAACATGTCAAACCTTGAAAGAGATGGGCTACAGCAGCAGAAGACTACATCTGGTGCCATGCCTGTCAGCTAGGAACAGGAAAGTGAGGCTACAGTGGGCAAAGGCTCACCAATATTGGATAAAGGAAGACTGGAGAAACGTTACCTGGTCAGATGAGTCTCGATTTCTGCTGCGACATTCAGATGGTAGGGTCATAGAATTTGTTGTAAACACCCTATAGGCATGGATCCATCCTGCCTTCTATCATCAATTTAGGCTTATAGTGGTAGTGTAATAGTGTGAGGGACACTTTGCGGGGGACCAAATGAGCATTGTTTAAATGCCACAACCTACCTGAGTATTGTTGCTGACCATGTCCATCCCTTTATGACCACAGTGTACCCAGCTTCTAATGACGACTTCCAGCAGGATAATGCACCATGTCACAATGCTCATAACATCTCAGACTGCTTTCTTGAACATGTTCACTGTAATCGAATGGCCTTCATCGTCAGCAGGTTTCAAACCAATAGAGCACCTATGGGGTATGGTGGAATGGGAAATTTGCATCATGAAGGTGCAGCTGACAAAATCTGCGGCAACTCCGTGATGATATCATGTCAACATGGACCGAAGTCTTTGAAGAATGTTTCAAGCACCTTTTGTCTAAAGGCAGTTCTGAAGAAAAATGGGGGTCCAGCCTTGTACTAGCAAAGTGCTTCTAATAAAGTGGTCCGTGAGTATATAGTGCAGGTTCATTAAAATTCCTATAATGCATCTCAGGACTATTTGTCAAAATATTTGTGTAAAAACATGCCATAATCAATACATTTGATCTGATGTATATACACCAAAGAGCTAAGATATTATGACCTCCTGCTTAATATTCTGTTGATCCGCTGTGTGTCTCCAAAACAGCTGCTACCCACTGAGGCTTGGATTCAACAAGACCTCTGAAAGTGTAACGTGGTATTTGGCACCAAGATGTCAGCAGCAGATCCTTTAAGTCCCACAGGTTGTGAGGTGGGGCCTCTGCAGACCGGACTTGCTGTTTCAGCACATCCCGAAGATGCTTGACAGGATTCAGACTGGATAGGATTTTTTTTTTTTTTATAAAGTTATGTTGTATAATGATTCTGCCACAGAAAAAGAACAGTGTAGGAAGCCCATTGGAATACCATATCATTGGAAGCCCAAAACTGTCAAGATAAACATATTTGTTTGTGATAAGTGTATATACACTTTGACCACAAATGTATTAAATGTAGGCTAAAATACAGTGGCAGTAAAAGTTAGTGAGCTAGGTACAATAATCTTCTGTATCCGTTCCAAAAAGAAAAAATAGATGCTATTGGAACAAAGCAAAAAAAACATTTACTCAATCTGAGGGGGAAAATATGCATTCATTGAGCACTTTTTAAGGAATCTTTACTAATATAGTCTAGATCCTCCCCTTTCCCTCAAAACAATCTTATTTCTTCTTGACATGGATTCCATAAGATGTTGGAAACATTCCTTTGAGATTCTGGTCCACATTGATATGATTTCATCACACACTTTCTACAGATTTGTCAGCTGCACATCCGTGCTGCCAATCTCCCGTTCTACCACATCTCAAAGGTGTGCATCTGGATTCAGAACACTGAACTCATTGTCATGTTCATGAAATCAGTTGGAGATGACTTTTGCCTTGTGACACGGTGCATTATCATGCTGGAAGTAACCATTAGAATATGGGTTAATCGTGGCCATTAAGGGATGCACATGATCAGCAGCAATACTCAAATATTCAGTGGCATTCTACCAATGATTGATTGGTATTAACGGCCCAAAGTGTGCCAAAAAAAATCATTCCTCACACCATTACACCATCACTGCCAACCTGGACTGTTTACATGAGGCAGGCTGGATTCATGCTGTTGATCCCAGAAATCAAGATTACTTAGACCAGGCTATGTTTTTACATAAGTCAATGGCCCTGTTTTAATAAGCCTGTCCCTTCTGCAGCCTAAGCTTTCAGCTTTTGGCTGACAGGGGTGGGACTGTCGTAGTTTTGTCTTCTGATACTATAGCCCATCTACTCCAAGGTCTGATGTGTTGTACTTTCTGTGATGCTTTTCTGATCACCACAGTTGTACAGAGTTACTGCCACCTTTCAGCCTTTCAGCTCCATCCAGTCTGGCCATTCCCCTCTGGCCTTTTCCCATCAACAAGGCTTTTCCACCTTCAGAATTGCAAGTTGCTGTTTTTTAACACCATTCTGAATAATTTCTAGAGACTTTTGTATTTGAAAATTCCAGGAGATCAGCTGTTACAGAAATACTCAAACCAGCCAGTCTGGCCCCAACAATCATGCAACAGTTAAAATGACCGAGATGACATTTGTCCCCCATTCTAGTGGTTGACGTGAACATTAACTGAAACTCCTACCTTGTATCTGCATGATTTTATGCATGGTACCTGCAGGAACACCTGTACACATGCTTATTCATGCAATTATCTGATCAGCCAATCATGTGTGAGCATACTGTATACATACTATGTACACTTCAATAACAGTTTGCTTTCAATACAAACATCACCTACACGCATAATTTTTTGAATCTACACTTAGCTCTTATCTAGGATTTAACAGAAAATAAGATAAGGGTATATGTGACCATATGCGCATAAACATACCCTTTGTTACAGCCAGGCATCGTGGAAGGACAAAGGGACGATCCACATAGCAGATCAAATAAACAAAGGACTTAATTTTAAAAACAAAGCAGGTAGACAACAAAAACAGGGGCAGGCACTTAAATACATATACAGTGAGGAAAAACAAGAGACAGGTGCGGGCAGTAAACAAGCACTAATAACAGAGTGACACGGGTGAGTTCAATCAACAGACAAAGGATCAAACACCAGGAGAAGAGGTGAAGGTAAGGAGCATACACTGATTACAGTGCATTGCCACACCAACCACACAAGAAAGCACCTCAGGGATGAAAACCTGAGTCCTTACCAGCCATGCAGCGGGTGATACCTCAGCACCACACTACTCCAAATGGACCAGTGTGAGGTTTTTTCTGGCTGCTGTAGTTCCAATCCTGCCACCAACCCCCAAGTTATTCTCTAGTTTATAACTAGTTTGACCCACAAGGGAAAGGGGAAGTCTGGATGACAGCCCTTCAAGCCATGCAACGGCCCAGGGAAGAGAAGATACATAAGGAACTAACACGAAACGGGATGGCCCATTTCAATTGTCAAACATAAGCTTAAATTGCACTATTTTTGGCTGCCTAAGCCCTCTAGGAGTGTGGCGATCATATTTAGATTTTCTCATTACATCAAGGGTAGCATATTTTGAAAAATTCTATTCCTTATCAAACAATGCTCCCAGTGCAAACTGGACTTTAAATTAGATCAATTCTGACTACATGTGCACTACAAATGTGTAGGAAGCATATTCTGACAGTATGTTTTGACATATTCTTATTTTATCCAGGGCAACATGTTTTGATATAGAAATATCCCTTAACAAATAATGCTCTCGGTTAGAGGCTTAGATGTGAAGAACATTCTACTTTTTTAGCACTTCAGCTTATCTGTAATTTAATTTCTGCCTGTTGGTGCCAAGTGACTGAGCAACCTTGTTATATCTGTTTCATAATAAGGCTTTAATGTGGATATGTGTTCAGGCGAAATTTCTTTAAGAATAACTCCCATATTCATGAATGACAAGGCCATAGTAATCTTCTCAACCTATCCTAGTGCACATACTCAGTTTAAGCTAACCGTGCAAAGTAGAACATAACTGAATGTAGCACTTTATTAGGATGACTGAACGTCCTGAAGAATGTGAAAAAAAGAGAATTGGGATGCAGCAGTATGCATAAAGAATGGAAGAGTTTAACAGACAGTTAAGGGCTTGAAATGAAAACAAAAAATAAACCAAAGATATGACTTCTTATACTAGCAAAATATTTTCAAAATTCTGTCACCCTTCTCATACTTGCTATAAAAACAATTCATCTTTCATGCATTGGCAAAAAATGACCACAAGGGGTCCTAATAACCTTCCTTTCATTCAGACCTATTGCCACAGGTGCATAAAATCAAGCACCTAGCTATGAAATTTCTTCCCTGCTTGATATTCCACAGTTGGTATTATTGGAAAGTGGAAATGTTTAGGAACAAAAGAAACTAAGTAAAGTAAAAGAGTGGGGTCACTGAATGTTGAGGCACATAGAGTGTAAAAGTCACCAAAACTGTTGACTCAGTAACTGCAGAGTTCCAAACTACCTCTGGCATTAACTCCAGCACAATAACTGTGCACCTGGAGCTTCATAGAATGGGCTTCCATGGCTGAGCAGCTCCATGCAAGCCTCACACCACCAAGCAAAATGACAAGGGTGGGATTGAGTGGTGTAAAGTCTGCCACAACTGAACTCTGGAGCAGTGGAGTGGAGTGACGAATCACGTTTCTCTGTCTGGTAGCCGGATTGATGATTCTGGGTCTGGCAGATACCAGGAGAAAGTTACCTCCTTGACTGCAGTGTGTCAACTGTAAAGTTTGGTGGAGGAGAGATAATGGTATATGTTTTTCTGGGGTTGGGCTGGGCCCCTTAGTTCCAGTGAGGGAACTCTTATTGTTTCAGCATGCTGAGACATTTTGGACAATTCTATGCTTCTAGCTTTTCTGTTCAAGTATGTCTGTGCCCCAGTGCACAAAGCAAGGTCCATGAAGACATGGTTGGTTGAGTTTGGTGTGGACGAACCTGACTGACCCACACAGAACCCTGACCTCAAACACCTTTGGGATGAACTACAATGGAGATTGCGAGTCAGGTCTTCACGTCCAACATCAGTGCCTGACCTCACAAATGTTCTTCTGGATGAATGGGCAAAAATTCCCACAGACACACTCCAACATCTTGTGGAAAGCCTCCCCAGAAGAATGGCAGCTGTTATAGTTGCAGAGGCAAGACCAACTCCATATTGATGCCTATGGATTTAGAATAGGATACCTTATTACACGGCTCTCTGGAATGCTTGATTCTGATTGGTCAGTTGAGACATTTGCAGGTTCGTTCTTTTCAAATA
>JAODJU010000108.1:23794304-23806943 GCA_026776725.1 Gnathonemus echidnorhynchus
TGCCCATTGCTTCCGGGATAGGCTCCGGACCCCCCGCGACCCAGTAGGATAAGCGGCTTGGAAAATGGATGGATGGAACGGCAGAGAAAAACAGGCATAATTTCTACGTGGGACATTACATACTGCTGTGTTTCATGGGATGAACCAATTGACTAGTGCTATAGGTAACCATTGGCCTAGGTCATAAGCTGAGCTGGTGATGGAAATCAAAGTAGAGTGTTCCACGATCCACCTGGACACATGTGATGTGTTCAGTGTCAGTTAGTTGAAGCCCATCAAGATGAAGGCGTCTCTGTCTGTCCCACTCTCGCAGTAACATAAATTAGTGATTGTGAGGATACACTACTTCCTTTGAACCTATTTTTTACTCATTTCAATTGAAAGATTTTTTTTATCGATAATTCATTAAGCCTAATTGATTCACCTGCTTGGTGTGTTGACAAGCCAGATGTCACATGAATCCTGCCTAATAGTAATATACTTTGTATATAATTATGTATTTCTATATACTGTTGTGTTATATAATTCTTATGTAATTATATAAATTATTCACATGAGTTTTGGACTTATTTTGCAGCTATGTGCATTTTTGACATAAGTGCAAGGGAGAATCAATGCCTGAGTGACAAAATGTTTTCACTCATCCAAGTCTTAACTTCATTAAAGCAATTGGCTAAAGTGACAACTGATGAGGTGTCATTAAGTGTAACTGAAATGTCGTCAGCAAATGGATTGAGAATTAACATAATATTTTCTCATTATCTTACCTAATGGCAACATGTAGAAATATATAGAACCAAGATATAGAACCAGTAACTGATCCCTGTGGTACTCCATATTTGACCAGTGACATTGAAGATGGAGTGCAGTTGTTGGACACCTCTATCATCAAATTCAGGTCTATGTCTTAGAGTGAAATGGTTAACTGTGTCAACGGTCCAGAAGCATTAGCACAGCCACAGTGTTAGCACTAGTTGGCATTGTTGTGTCATTATAACTCTAGTTAAGGCAGTTTCAGTGCTGTGTCCCTAACAGAAACCTGATTGGAATCATTCCAGTATGTTGTGTGTTGTATGATTGAAGCTGAGCAGCAACTATCTTCTCCAGAACTTTGGACACAATTGTTTATTAATATTGACAGATGCATATTGTCTATAACAGACCATAACATAATTCTCTACTTAAACTTCATGTGTAGGAGCAAAAGAACATGATGAATCACATGGATGCACAAGTGAGGTTGTTTATTCAAGAAACCAAAGCAGTCCTTAAGACTCATAACAATGACAGAACAATGCCAAAATCAGATGAACTCACAATACCTCACAATGAGCTATTCACTGGAGTTGGTATTTAAATGATTGGATACGTTCAAGGAGGATTCAATAATCTGGGCAGGAGGATTGGAGAGGGCAGCTGCCTGGGTCAAAGATTCATCGTGGATCGCTGATCTGAAGGTAGAAGTATTTGGGAATGTGATGCGGGAATGCCAAGCTCAAGTCTACTTTTGTTGTACGTTTAGGAATTGTTCTCTTTTAAGTAATTGAATTATATAAAAGTAATTGTTACTTGTTCACTTTTTTCACCAGGTTGCAGATTGTGGTGAGGCCTTTTGCAGTCCGTGTTTCCATCCTTTTCCCAATGGATTGGAGCCTTGTTTGTTGACCCTTTGGCGGAGTCATAAAATGGTGGAAGGAGGAGCTGGGGAAGGCAAATAAATCGACAGAATAAAAATAAATGATCAGTCCCTTAATCGTCACGGAATAAAAACGAGAATTACGGAAAGAGGACATACAGTCAGACAGGCAGCAGAAGTGAGGACGTTACCCGGCGGGACTCTGCAGTCATGGGGGATTTCAGCAACAGCACCGTGGCGTTTTACCCCAAGAGCCAGAGGGGGAGTGGGCTGGTCAGCGGGGCGTCGGAGGACAATCCTGCAGGCGGCTTTGGGGCCACACTGGACGAGCTAAAGGCACTTATGGAGCTGAGGGGGGCCGAAGCACTGCAGAAGATTCAAGACAGTTATGGTGACACTGAGGGACTCTGCCACCGGCTGAAGACCTCCGCCACTGAGGGTGAGAGCATGTTGCGCTACCTTTATTACAAACTATACAGAATCAAATCTTTTGGTTTTTACAGACCATCTTCTGTTGTTTGTGTGCCTGTATGTTCATTTCAATTTTAACTTTTTGACGGTTACATTTATTTCTATTGTATTTTGTTTTCTTTTTTGTGTAAGTACTAATATTACTTCTACATATAAAGGTATTAATTTCCATTTTTAATAGTTTAGTAGCCTACTAAATATATAATCCATCCATCCATCCATCCATCCATCCATCATCTGCTGCTTGTCCGGGGCTGGGTCGTGGGGGCAGCAGTCTAAGCAGGGATGCTCAGACCTCCCTCTTCCCAACCACCTTCCTCCAGCTCCTCTGGGGGAATACCAAGGCGTTCCCAGGCCAGCCGAGAGATATAATCTCTCCAGAGTGTCCTGGGTCTGCCCTGGGGTCTTCTCTGGTTGGACATGCCCAAAAAAATATGAGTTACTAAAATTTGAATCCATCTTCTATTATTTCTGCTTGACTTTCAGTTAAAGAGGCTTGACACTTCATTTTTTCATTTCCAGTCTTTCCACTGTCACTCTCCTTTCTTGTGTATTCCATGCCCCTCCATCTGTGAAGGTTTTGTGCACATTATTAGTGGAAAATAATAATAATAATAACCAACAGTATTATTATTATTATTATTATTAGAATTATTAGCATTATTGTATTCTTGTTGTTTTATTATTATCATTATTATCATTATTATTATTATCACTATTATTGTTATTATTACTATTTTGGGTTACTGTTGCAATATAAAATTATAATGCAGACTATAAACTAATAGACTTACATTTTTTGAGTTATTACATAATGCAGTGTTATTACATAATGCGTTGTTGCAATGCTGAATCACAGTTTCTTGTGCTTTTCTAGAAATATAACTTGAGTGTCCATCAGCCATCCAGTTTGAGTCCAGGTGCACAACTATCAGTGAGGTCGAATTTCACTATGTGGCTCTGAACTTGTTACAGTGCCATTTAATCACAGCATAATTAGTCTGTTTAGTGTAGCAGCCCTGCTCATAAGGATTAATCAAGGGACCTCCCTGACTCCCTGAGCCGTCATTTCAAATCCAGACTGTCTGGGCTTGATTGTATTTCTTTACCAGCCAAAGGCTCCAGCAGTTTCCCTTGACAGCCCATGACAGTGCAGTGCACTGAACAACCCCTGCGTCTTAAAAGAAGTCTGTTTAACTGCCGGTTTAATGCAGAATTCCTAATATAGAAACTCCAGCAGTTTTTGTCGAATTTCCTTAGTGCATTGGTACCCTTACATATGCTGCTTGTGTTAGAGTTGCATAAATGCCTATATATATATATTGCATGCATAACTGAAAATGATTCATTTTTCAGCTCTGTTTATAAATTCTCACTACACTGCTGCAGTATGCTACCTTTCTGTCTGGTTGCATATGTGTGCATGATCACATCCTTTTCCACCCAGACTGATTAATTCCACCCTCACTTATGTCACTCGTTTTCCTTCTGCTGACTTTCACATGCTCATACAGGCATTTTCACCCAGAAATGAAGCAGCGGTTGTTTCTGATTCTATAGCACAGCACTCAACCTGCATTCTTTCTAATGTTCGAAGGACCTGCTATTCACAGATGATTTTACAGTGATGTAATAGTCTGTGCCCACTATATTTACCCTGTTCTTTCTGTGGAAGCGATGTCAATAAGTGCACTTTGCCATGGAAAGCACCTTGTAGGTCTGGTTTCTTGGTCTATGCTGAACTATGTAATGAATTTATTGCCGTGCACAGGAGCTTGGAAGCGAATATTTCTGTATTAGGTTTCACATTAGGAGTTCACATTGAATTTATCTCTCATTCATCAATCACCTCTCCTGCAGTGTGCCCCTACCAGTCTTCCTTCTTTTCTCTTCTATGCCAACATCCCACTCTTCATCCATGCTTTCATGTTATGTTGCTAGGTTACAAAAGCATCAGTGTTCTTGTGGGTGTAAGGCAGGGAGACGGGCACCACGCACCACTCACTGACTCTCTCAGTTCAAACTGGAGTCCCACGTGGTTTTAGCTTTATTGGGGAAGAAACATTCAAATTAAATTTATGCTTTATAAATTTGACATCAATAGACACAGACAATGCGTTTAGAGTCCGGATTAATTCAGAAAGATAGAATTCAGTGCTCTCATTTGAAATTGTGCAGTGTGTATAATAGCTCTGCAGTTGGACACCAGTGATCCTCACAGCACTAAATTACTGTAAAATACTGTGCAGTGGCGAAGCAACCCTCGCAGAAACGGACTCATGATTGAAAATTATAATGCTGCATTTCCAGGATAGGAATTATTATTATTATTATTATTATTATTATTGTTGTTGTTGTTGTTGTTGTTACTGTTAGCAGCAGCAGTCCTGATTTCCTTATATACCATAAGTCCTGCTAGAAGCACTTTGTCAATCCAAGGGGGCGGTGTGGGGAGGGGGGGCAGAGATAGCTTGCTGCATTGTCAAGGACACACCAAGGGGAGAGGGAGACAGCTGGATTTTTCTACCTTGTGTAGCAAATGCTCTGTAAACTGCATAAATCTTCTGCATTATCCTTTTGCTCTCGGCTGTCCCTCATCATGAGGTGGGATCCCTGAAATTCACAAAACTGCCCCATCAACTGTGTTGTTACTGAAGAGTTTCTGTTGTTCCTAAACGCTTTTACTTTGCAATAATACCACTTACAGCTGACCTAACTGATCTAACAGGGATAAAATTTCATCAACTGACTTATTGCAAAAGTGGCATCCTATGACAGTATCGCACTTGAATTCATTCTTCAGAACGACCCATTCTTTCACACGTGCCAGTAAACCTTTCTGCATGGCTAGTTGCTTTATTTCTTACACCTGTGGCAATGGGTCTGAATTAATCAGCTGAATTCAACGATGAAGAGGCGTGTCCTAATACTTTTGTCCATACAGTGCATATACAGCTATAGTGTTAAAAAAAGATGACATATTTGTGTGATAAAAATTATTCCTTTTGGTTTAAACAACATTTAGTCAGGAGTGACAAGATTTTATATTTGTCAAGTTCCAAAGAAGGATAAGTGCAACAGAATCGAAATAGAAGAGACAAAAATAGCTACAGTTAGTAATGCAGTAAAGACAGTGAGTGGCGGACAAAGTGAGAAAGTCGTATGGAGGGGAGGACAGAAAGATACCTCCGGGGCCAGTGTGCAAATTTTGCTGGTAATGGGTGTGAGGATGCTTCTGTGTGCACAGTTGGGCCACATGAATCTGCCAAAGCTTTCAAGCCATGGAGGTTCAGACACATGCTGACACAACCATCTGCACTGTTCCCGCTTGCCTGTACCTCACCAAGACGCCAGTCAGCTCTAGCTTCACTGCTAAATATTTGTCAATCACATCATCCAGTTGTCATTCTTCACTGGGTGAGATGACAAGCTGCCCAGGTGCTACGCTGTTCACAGGATGAACTATTCTTAGCTGTAAGCTGCTGCTGGGGCTCACTGGCCTTTAAAAGAGTTCTGTGCCTGCAGGTCTCTCGGACAGCCCTGCGGACCTGGAGAAGAGAGGGCAGGTGTTTGGACAGAACTTTATTCCACCAAAGAAACCCAAGACCTTCTTGCAGTTGGTGTGGGAGGCTCTGCAGGATGTCACACTAATCATCCTGGAGATGGCTGCCATAATCTCCCTCGGACTGTCTTTTTACCAGCCACCAGGAGAAGAGAGTGAAGGTGAGCTTAACTGGCTGGTGGGTTTACAGTTATGTCCCATATACAGGTACAGCCATCTACAGCCCCAAAGCCGATTTCCAGAATGAACAGCATATTACACATAATGTCCCTCCCACTTATCAATAACAGCCCTGTAGTTTAGGAATCTCATGGCAGCCAGAGGCTCATAACCTCAATCGCTCCCAGGTTGCTGGACACTGACTGACCCTGGGCTCTGACCTCAGAACTTGCTTTCACCTGTGTGTCTCAAGGAGCTCAAGAAAAAAGGATATACAAGAAAACAATTTCCCCACAAAGACAAGTTTCACTATCAGCATTCTATAATAACCACAAACACTGATTCTCTCTATAATGACCAGACTGACCCCTCTCCCTTTAAAATCCATCACACTGACCTTTATATTTAAAAACCACCACTGATTCCATACTAGGTGGGATATGTTGGATATTACTTCAGACCCAAGTACAGAATGGCATCAAAATATATTTATTACACAACAGGGGCAAGCGCCCGCAGATATTACCCCTGCCCCCAAGAATTAGTTAAAACTGCCTGACTACACTGCCTCTCTTTTCTTCCCTCCCCAGTATGTGGGAAAGGGTCTGGGGGTGCGGAGGATGAGGGCGAGGCAGAGGCAGGGTGGATAGAAGGAGCAGCCATCCTGTTGTCCGTCATTTGTGTGGTGCTGGTGACAGCCTTCAATGACTGGAGCAAAGAGAAGCAATTCCGTGGGTTGCAGAGTCGTATCGAACAGGAGCAGCGTTTCTCCGTGGTCCGCAACGGCAACGTCATCCAGATCCCCGTGGCTGAGATGGTGGTGGGAGACATAGCACAAGTCAAATATGGTTGGTTTTGTTCTTTTCTTCCCTTGATATGCTAAAGGGTGCAGGCCTTCATTGCTGGTCTAGGTAGGTCTGTCGTAACTCATTAATAAGATTCAGTTTCTATTCAGTTATGGAGAAAATTTGCATTAATGTACTTCAATGATGAGATACAATGAAAAAACCAGCACACCCTATATGGAAAAAAATATATATTTAATCATATATTTGACATATATGTCTGCAATATATTTCACATATATTTTAATATTAAAAATTGGCCACATTACATATAGGACATATAGGACACATATTTACATATATGGTGCAAATTTCCAAATATGTGCAATATATGCACCATGTATGTAAATACAGGTGATGTCTTCCTATAAAGGTATTTAAATTTATGGTTCTGACTGTGCTTTGAGTCTAAGATGTGTATGTAGATTATATCCCTGAGGGGGGGTCTTCATAGCAATGAAAAAACATACAGTCCGGTATTGTTCCTTTGGGAGGGTGGGGTTTACAATAATTAGGCTAGGGCATCTTGGCTTACTGCAGTGTAAGTCCTTTGTGTAAACTCATTGAATGCTGTTCTTTGGCCAGGGACACATACTGTATGCTATTCAATATACTATTGGTCATCTTTACTTTTTCTTCATTCAATTCATTGGCATTTCAAATGGCTTATGTCATTATGTAAGTGACAAAACAAAGTAGAACAAAGAACGTGGTCACATGTTTCATAGCATGTTTCTCCATAACTGCCCTTACTTAGGCACAAAGTGTTTAGCATTGCCACACTTCTCACCTCCTGCTATCCAGGTGACCTTTTACCAGCAGATGGGATTTTGATCCAAGGGAATGACTTGAAGATTGATGAGAGTTCTCTCACCGGAGAGTCTGACCACGTCCGCAAGTCTGCTGACAAAGACCCCATGCTGCTGTCTGGTAAGTTGCTTGGGCAGATACTGTAGATCCCGACCAAAATCCAGACCAAGATTCAACCAGCCAATTGAGTATTAAGAGTCACAGTCACAGAGCACTCAACTGGTTGGTTGAAACAAAACTGTCGTCTGGATTTTACCTTCTGGACCTGAACTATCCACCTGCCATACCTCTGTATGTATGCGTGCGTGTATTTGGGTTCATGTGTTTTGTCTTTTGAAAACCGTGGCATACAACTAGCCGTAGGATGTGCATTTTAGGTGCCTTAAGTACCATGTCATGGTTGACCATGAAACAACGAAGCTGCAATGAAAAAGCTCACTGCCTTCATCAAGGGACAGACCCCTCCTCCAGCTTGGCAGCTTGGGAACCAGATGCCAATAATCACATTGCTGCCTGTTTCCTATGTGCCTGGACATCGGATACATTACGCCCTCCCCCCTCCCACAGGAAGGTCTCTCCTCGCTGCTATTAAGACTGATGGCTATGTCTAGTTAATTCAGCTTTTTCCGCAGGCCCAGAGTGGCTGCTCTCTATCACCAGCCATCAGCTGCAATGCAGTACGGTACAGGTAAACTGTAGCTTTGGGTTAACTGGCAAAGTGCATGTGGAGATAAACAAACGGACGTTTGAGGTCTGACTCTTCTGTAAGTGCATTTTAGTGGTCTGGGCATTGCTCATGGCAAAGAGAGGACAAAGCTAATAAGGGCTTAAAGGGGATTTCCAGTACCAGGGTAACTGGATTGTTGGTGGGAAGGACAAGCTGGAGAATGGGTGCAGTTGATACACCTGGGGTCTCATTTATCAGCTATTTTACCATGCAAAGGTGACACTGTGGATTACCTGTACCCCTGTCTTATGTGCTGCATCTTGTTGATGTAGTATGACATAATACCATAGGTTATTTGGAGTCACGTTTTTCCAAACGCTCCGATATTTACATTCATTTAGCAGATATTTTTATCTAAAGCAACTAATAATTTATTATGCAATGGGGGTTGAAGGCCTTACTTAAGGGCCTCCTGCTGAAACAACCCATGGGATTTGATCTAGTGACCTCTTGATCATAGAGTATACCATTCTGACCTGCTGAGCCACACACTACCCCAAAAGCATAAAAGAATGCACATTGGCTACTTTCACCCCCAGCTCCAGGGGTGCTGCACGCTAGCTGACATTGTGCTATGACCCCCAAGCTTACTCTCACCTTTATGTGTCTCATGGAGAGCAAGACAGGATAGGTGAAGCGCAGCATTCCAATGTACCTGTATACTTCTGCAAATGGCAAATAAACGATCATTTTATTTCAGATAGATTGCCCCAAAGTTGTAGCAGTGCCACACAATGATAGCAAAGAAAAGGGCATTTGAACCTGTTAGTGTGATAACTCCAAAACTGTTTAATGGATCTTTCTCCAACTTTACAAACGCATGGGAAAACACAATTGGATCTGATCAAAATCTGAGACAAATTCTGTCAAAATTGAATAAACGCTGCTTAGTGGCAACAAAGGGAAGGGTAAAAGTAGACAACATTTAATCTTATGAATGTGACAAGTCGAACAGTGTTTCATCGATCTTATTAGTGCTTTATAAAAACATTATATGGATGATCTACACCTGATTTCATTTTGAGACATATTGCCTGAAAAATGAAGCAGCAGCACTGTGTGGCAACAAAGGAAGGAAACGGCAGCTATAGAAAACACATGGTCTTCTGAAAACAGTAACTCAAAAAGTATCTTACAGAATTTTTTCAAACTTTTCACAACATTTTATGGGTGACATTCTGGAAATGGTAAAATATTGAGACAATTTTCCAAAAACTGAAGCAGCGGGTCCCCTTAGCATGATGTTTTTCAACCTTTGCAGGGACGTTGTGAGGGTGAAGATCTGGTCCTAATGACATTTTGAGATAAAAATTGAAGCAGCACCAAATAGTAATGGGAAAGAATGGGACAGCCTCAGATAATTGATCTTGTCAGCCTGACAATTCAAAAATTATCTGCCAGATCTTCAGCAAACTTTGTAGGTACATTGTATGGACCTGATCAAATTTTGAGGGGTCTCCTCCTGATTAGACATGACCGAACCACATCCCCAGGGAGACATCCAGGAAGCATTCTAAATAGATGCCTGAACAAATTCAATTGGCTCCTTTCAATGAAGAGGAGAAGTGACTCTACTTTGAGCTCCTCCTGAATGTCTCAGCTCCTCATCCTATCTCCGAGGCTGAGCCCAGACACCCTGCGAAGAAAACTCATTTCTGCCACTTGTATTTGCAATCTCATTCTTTTGGTTACTACCCAAAGCTCATGACCATAGTTGAGGGTAATAACGTAAATAAACTGGTAAAGTGATAGCTTTCCCTTCCAACTCAACTCTCTTGTTACCACGACAGATTGATACAGTGTCCGCATAACCGCTCACATTGCACCGATCCGCCTGTCGATCTCCTGCTCCCTTCTTCCCTCAATCGTGAACAAGGCAGCAAGATAATTAAACTCCTCTGCTTGGAAGAATAACTCATCCCCAACCTGGATGAGGCAATTTACCTTTTGCCTGTGGAGAACCATAATGTCAGACTTGCAGGTGCTGATCCTCATCCCAGCCACTTTACACTCAACTGAACACCACCCTACTGCATGCTGCAGGTCACACACTGACAACACCAACAGGGCCACATCATTTGCCAAAAGCAAAGATGGGATCCTGAGGTAACCGAGCCAAACCCTCCACTTCTGGTATAGGTTAACAGAATCGGTGACAAAGGGCAGCCCTGACAGAGTCCAACTTCTACTGCGAAAAAAAATCTGACTTACTGCAATGTGAAGCAAACTCTCACTCTGGTTATAAAGGGTCCTAATGGCCTGTACCAATGGACCCTGTAGCATTCCGCAACCAGGAGGGAACCCGTATTGTTTCTCCTGGGTCCAAGGTTCGACCAACAGATGGAGGCTCCTTTCCGTTACTCTAGCATAGACCTTTTCAGGGAGGCTGGGTGGTGTGATCCCCTGAATTTGGAACACATCCCCAGTCCCCTTTCTTAAAGATTGGGATCACTACCCCAGTATTTCATTGCAAAGGCACTGTCCCCAACCTCCATACAGAGTGGAAGAGGCATGTCAGCTAAGACAGCTTAACAATACCAAGAGCTTTCAGGAATTCAGAGTGAATCTCATGCACCCACGGAGCTTTATCACTGATGGGTTTTTTGACTACTTCAGTGACCTCAGCTCTAGTGATAGTTAATTTCTCCTCTGAGCCTTCCACCTGTACTTTCTCCAAGGAAGGCATATCAGTCAGATTCTGGAGGTCCTCAAAGTATTCCTTCCATGGCCTGGCTATATCCCCATTTGGGGTCAACAGTGCTCCACCCCTGCTAGAAGCAGTATGGGTAAATTCATGCATCTCCCTTCTGAGTCACTTGGCATTTTGCCAGAATCCTTTTGAGACTGACCAGAAGTCATTCTCCATGGTCTCACCAAATTCCTCCCACATCCAATTTTTTGCTCGAGCAGCTGCCAAAGCGACATACCATTTAGCTTGCTGGTACCTGTCAGCTGCTTCAGGACTCCCACAAGCTAACCACGCTCGGAAGGCCTCCTTCTTCAGGCTGACAGGTCTCTTTACCATTGGTGTCCAACACTAGGTTCAGAGGTAGCTACTGCAACAGACACCAACAATCTTATGGTCGCAACCCCGAAAAGCCACCTCAGCAATTGAAGTTTGGTACACTGCCCATTCAGGCTAAATGTATCCAGACTCTGGATGTAAGAGAAGTTCTGCCAGAGGTACGAATTGAAGATCTCCTGGGCTCCCAGCACACCTAGCACACCTCCACCATGCATTTGGGTCTCCCAGGTCTATCGGCTATTTCCCCCTGTCATCTGATCCAGCACACCACCAGATGGTGATCAGTTGACAGCCCAGCTCCTTTCATCACCCAAGTGACCAAGACATGCGGTCACAGATCCAACGTTATGATTACAAAAACGTTCACCAAGGTGCTCTGGTATCAGGTGCACTTATGAACACCCCTGGGATCAAACAAGGTGTTTGCTATGAACAAATTATGATTAGCACAGAAGTCCATTAACATAGCAGCACTTGGGTTCTGACCTGGCAGTTGAGACCTTTCCCCTCCCTCACATTGCTACAGCATAACACCCCCATCTGCAACAAAGTGAATCTGGCTGGCTAAGGTGACCCCTAAGTCAATTAGATGATCTATGTCATATACCTTGGTATAATGTATGGAGAGTGTGAAAGTATGAAAAATTAGGTACAGTCCAAGTCTACAGTGGGGGAGTTACAGACAGAGGTTCACCCTGTGGGGGGAGTCGAGATTAGATGGCAGAGGGGTAACGGGGGTCACCTGGGGAATACATTGATGATGTTCCAACAGCGTCTAGTTTCACTTAAGCCCCTAGCTGTTCTGCATATATGTACTACAACCTCTGCATAACCTGCTTTATCTAAATTTTTTGCATAGTGTTAACTAGTTAACCTGAGTAATTGCAGTGTTTTTCAATTTTAAGTTTTCAAATTTAAGTTTATGAAACTCTTTATGTACAATGCTCAACTTTTCAGGCCAGAAGTCCACATTTTATAATATCTAAATACAACCATCAAATCAGACTGATACATCATGAGACCACCAATCACTGAAGCAGACCATTCTTATTTTCTGTTTCAGAAAGATAATCATTCCAGTGTTAAAATTTAAATTAAGCTGTCAAACAAAATAACTCCAATCAAACAGTTCACAAGACACCGTAAATATATATTTGCCCTATAAACACTCAGTAGCTACTTTATTACACCTGGCTAAGGATATTATCCACCAAGTAATAGATACGATCTGCTTTTGCCTTCAGAACCTTAGCTGAGAAGTGTAGATGGATTGTGGAACTTCAGTGTCAGCTGAGGATTAGAAGAAGCAAGATATTGTACAGAGGCTTATATCCTCCTGAGACCCAAGGAAAAAAGTGTCCTTCAATTTAGGTTATTTGTCTTTGGAGGAAATAAGACATCTTA
>JAODJU010000108.1:23814688-23828787 GCA_026776725.1 Gnathonemus echidnorhynchus
AAGTATTTTAAATACAACATTGATTAAGTAATTAGTAATTAGTTACTTTTTTAAAGTAACTTACCCAACACTGGTCAGGAGTTTAATTTCATTCATCTTAGTGTGCTTTGGGTCAACATGGTGCTGCCACACATTATCAGTGGCGGGGATGCTGTTATGCAGCTGATGTGTGCTGTTAGGTTCACACCACACTTAGTATTCAAGTTAATAAATTCCACTTTATTTCATCAGACTACAAGACTTTCTGTCACATCGTTGCAGTGTCATTTTTCAGATTCTTTAGAAGCATGGACATGTTGTTTTTAGCCAAAACTCCTTTTTTGCAATTATTGACTTTTGCCCCTCCGTCAGAGTGACAGCTTGCACTTTTGTTTAGCGACTAAGTTTAGACGGCTGGTCTGCTTTTTTAAAAGATCTCTGACTTGTTTTTAAAGCTGTTTTGTCTTTAATTAGGTTTGCTTTGCGGAAAATCTCTACCAAGCTGTCGGACTTAGGTGAGAGTCGGGGTATTCATTGGAGCCTGATCGATAAATCAGCGTGCTCATGCTAGCGGCCGATACGAGCTAATTGCAGATAAATCGGTACTGGCGTTTATAACAGCTGATACATGATGATTAAAAAGAAATGGATCCTTTAACCACGTTTAACCAAATTTTCTCTAACATTTGTATATTCCTTATCTGTGTTAGTGTGCATGTTTTCGGTATATTCATTATCAGTTAAGACCTACCGTCACACCTTCTGGTATATTTCTTATCTGCATTACCATAACTGTTTCTGATATATTCCTTATTTGTGTTACCATAACCGTTTCTGCTATATTCCTGATCTGTGTTAGTGTGACTGTTCCAGTATATTCTTCATCTGCGTTAGTGTGATTGTTTCTGGTATATTCTTTATCTGTTTTAGAATGATTTTCTGGTATATTCCTCTACTCAAAGTATGAATGTTTCTGGTAAATTCCTTCTCTGCATTACTGTTTCTGCTATATTCCTGATCTGTGTTAGTGTGACTGTTCCAGTATATTCTTCATCTGCGTTAGTGTGACTGTTTCTGATATATTCTTTATCTGTTTTAGAATGATTTTCTGGTATATTCCTCTACTCAAAGTATGAATGTTTCTGGTATATTCCTTATCTGTGTTAGCGTGACTTTCTGGTATATTCCTTATTTGTGTTAGTGTGACTGTTTCTGGTGTATTCCTCACCTGTATTAGTGTGAATGTTTCTGGATTGTTCCTTATCTGTGTATTCTCTCCATACCATTTCTGTCCCTCTGTCAGGTGTTCCTTCATTCTAGGGGCAGGTGGTGAGGTAAACAACTTCCGTCCACGCGACCGCGATGACATGGTGAAGAAGGTGATTGAGCCGATGGCCTGTGATGGCCTGCGCACAATCTGCATTGCGTACAGAGACCTGCCTGCCAGCCCAGAACCCGAATGGGATGCCGAAGCAGATATTGTGGGAGAACTTACCTGCATCGCTGTAGTGGGAATTGAGGATCCGGTTCGGCCTGAGGTGCGCCGGATGACTGGGAAGCCTTGAGTTTTTGTGATAATGAAGGCATAGTAGCATTCACTTCCCAGGCGGACTGTCATTGGAGGGGAAGGACTTGGAACTCCTGATTAGTGAGCTGTGAGCAACTGTTTAGAAGGAAATAATATTAAGCAGCAGTTTCTGAATTTATTCATTTCTCCTTTTCATTCTGGGTTATTGTGTTACGAGTTCCAGTAATTGAGTTCATCATATTAATAAACGGGCAGATATGGGACACTAATTTGTAGGGAATTTAGTAAAATTACTGAGTACAACAATTCTTATTATTGTAGTGGTGACTAGAATTACAGCCAAACAAGAAAACCGTCTGACTTTTGAATATTTTTTTGAATATTCTTATGAGTCAGATTTTCATAAGCAAGTGATTTTAGATACCCAGGATATTGGAGTTTTATTGATAAATTCAGGGTAAACTGTATGTGTGGATGAGGTGGTTCCTCTTCCCCCAGGTCCCAGATGCCATCCTGAAGTGCCAGCGGGCTGGAATCACTGTGCGCATGGTGACGGGTGACAACATCAACACAGCGCGTGCCATCGCCGCTAAGTGTGGCATCATCCAGCCAGGGGATGACTTTCTGTGTCTGGAAGGCAAGGATTTCAACCGACACATCAGGAATGAGAAAGGAGAGGTATTTTATAAAATAAAAGTTTTCCACTAGAGGTTCATCTTTTTCTCAACCGCTGCAATAATGTACAATTGATCCTTCTGCATTGTGACTTTCCTGATCACAGTTTCAATATACAGTATGTCAGGGTAAAAAAATTAAATGTGAATTTTTTTAGGAGTTTTTGTGAGTTTTGCAAAAGCCACAGATGACATATAAAGACCAGCAGACGACACGCAAAAAGCTTATATACTCATAAATGCATAAAATATACGTATACTGCTGGTTTGGTGGCACATTAATGGCAACCTCTTGCATGATGTCCCATAGTGATCTCACAGTAATCTTTGTATCTAGGGTTTCTCATATCTTTTCGATTCAACTGCATGCTTGCTTTGTTCACCAAGCAGACCGAAGGGGACCAAATAATTTTATACATTTTTCCCACATCGCAGGTTGCCTTTGCCAATAATCCCTGCAATATGGAAGGGTCGACTTACATGTAACTTACACAACTGCCATATTATTAATACACGGCAAAATTGGCACCATTAATTCAACTCAGAGCATTTATTTCACCTCACCTGGAGTAAATGAATACTGTCAGTGTTAAATCCTGCATAAAGTATGTTATGTTCATTTATACATTATACTCCATATGCATTTTCCTTTGTTTTACTATAAATTCCTACGAATTAATTGTATATATTTGTTCTTTTCCTCGTTAAATTTCTTTGGTTTGTGATGTCCATTTTTCTCCTTAACAGATAGAGCAGGAACGGATTGACAAAATCTGGCCGAAGTTACGAGTTCTGGCACGGTCGTCCCCAACAGACAAACATACACTAGTGAAAGGCAAGTTGGGGGACATGCGCCTTGTTCATAACTAACCAGTGTTTGTATGTCTGCTCTGAACACTAAACACTAAATGCTCTGTTAACAGTCATCGTTCAATATTCCGTTTCATAAGGGCCATATGCTACTTCCAGAGAATACTTAGGTAGATACAATATGACGCATACAAAACTGTCTGTCATGCAGGCATCATAGACAGCACTGTTGTGGAGCAGCGTCAGGTGGTAGCTGTGACAGGTGACGGCACGAATGATGGACCTGCACTCAAAAAGGCTGATGTTGGTTTTGCTATGGTGAGTAAAACAAAGCTATACTAAGATATAACAGAACTGTGACGAGAGAGCAGGGCGCAGGCAGGAAAAGAGTGGTATGGTTCCAAGCAACGAGGGGTTTATTAGCAAAACTGAAAACTGCAAATTAAAGAGAGCCAGAGGGGGGTGTGTGTCTATAATGAAACAGGAAAAAAATTCAACTTAACTAAAAGGTAGTGTGATTTAAGGTAGTCTGAGCTAAATAGACTTTATTTTCATCCACTTAGATTTAGCCCACACTAAATCTGACAAGTTACCCAGCTACACAAGAAATCCTGCTTCATGAAACAGGCCCCAGGGCTACAGACAACAGATACATAAATCAGATTCACAGTAACATCTACAAACAAACAGTAACATGAACAGTGACTACTCAAAGGACAATGTGGGGGCAGGTATTTAAATCTGAACAGAAAACAAGGGCAAACAAGGGAAAGGACCTGCCCCTTCACTGGTACCTGCATCACACAGGTATTGGTCCTTCTGGAGGGTTGATCAACATTCATAATACACTTGATAACAGAACGTGGTATAACTCATGCCTACCACTACTGACATGGAAATCAACAAATGAATGAAAGCTAGTAAACATTGGTGACACTGAGGGCGAACACTAGGGAGAACTAGGAACAAGAATAACGAAAATAAAACAGGTCACTTGCAGAGTAAACGAAACAAGGAACACAAAGATAAACCACAACATACCAAACACTAAAGAGAAATGAAACCAAATATAACTTAACTGGAAAATGAGTCTTGAACTCAAGACCGAGGAGTGGCAGCTTCAGAGCTGTTCACTCAACCTCTTGGGTTACGCAGCAGCCCAGGGAGCAGGGAAACACACTAGGGACTAGGGTTAAAAGACAGGGGGGGAAGCAGAGTGACCAGTGACACCTGCTGGCCAAAATGGGACAAGACGCATAGGGGCAGGGAAAGACGGGCACAGACCGACAAAAACAAGGCAAGTAAAAATAGCAATGATGAGTGTTATTAACATCTTAAGCTCTTTTTAACTAATTTAACTAATTTACCTAAATTATTCTCATTTTGTGCAGGGAATTGCCGGCACAGATGTCGCAAAGGAAGCATCAGATATCATCCTGACAGATGATAACTTTTCCAGCATAGTGAAGGCTGTGATGTGGGGGAGGAACGTTTATGACAGCATCTCCAAATTCCTACAATTCCAGCTCACTGTCAATGTTGTAGCAGTCACTGTGGCCTTCACCGGTGCCTGCATCACACAGGTATAGCTTCTTCTGGAGGGTTGATCAACATTCATAATACACTTGATAACAGAACTTGGTATAACTGTCTTGTCTACCACTACTGACATAGAAACCCAAGAAGGAAGAATCACAGGTGTTCATCTAACAAGAAGAGTTCATTTATTGGTTAATTGTGAAGCCCAGTCTTGTTGTGGCTGAATTTGATCAGTTTTACTGCAGAAAATCAAATGTGTTTTACCAATTTTGTGAAGGCTGCCAAGTCCCGTAGCTTGTTTAGACTTCAGATTGCAAGGATTTTATCAGTTTAAAGGAAAAACTGGAGCCCTCTTGTGAGAAGGCTTTGTTTTTAAGATGTACCTCGCTGTAAATTGTGGAATTGCTCCAGTGACCAGTGACTAAGGCCTGAAGCGTTTTAGAAATGAAGCTCGTAAAGCTTTTGAAATCCAGATATTAAATGATGCTGTCATTTCAGAAAGAAATGCTAATAAAACTGTTGTAATGGAGCCACTGGTGACATGCATCCCTACTCTCTATACAAGGATTCCCCTCTTAAGGCGGTGCAGATGCTGTGGGTCAACCTGATCATGGACACCTTCGCCTCCCTGGCCTTGGCCACTGAGCCACCCACTGAAGCCTTGCTGCTTCGCAAGCCATACGGCCGCAACAACCCTCTCATCTCCCGCACCATGATGAAGAACATCTTGGGTCATGGTGTATACCAGCTCATCATCATCTTCACACTGCTCTTTGCAGGTGCATCTCACTCCAGTCTGGTGGGGGGCCCAGTAGGTAGAGAGGATGGGGATGGTTTGGGCTGGAGATTCTCGAAGTAGACTTATTGAGGAGCATGGTGTATTGTAGGATCCCCGGCTGTCACCATTAGGTGTCACATTGATAACTGATTGTCAATTGTGTGTGAGGGAGAAAGTCTGTTATTTGCTATAAAGGTGTCAGCTGGCCTTTTCTTTACAGGGTTCCTTCAGTCGTGAATATTGTAGAATTAGCTTCTTCTCGTGTCTGTTTCGCTGTTTTATGTTTTTTTGGACTCTTGGAAAACCTTTTCAGCTAATGTTCTGTCCCACTCTTCTACACAACAGGAGAGAAGATTTTTAACATTGATAGTGGACGCAATGCCCCCCTGCACTCGCCACCATCAGAGCACTACACCATCATCTTCAACACCTTTGTTCTCATGCAGCTCTTCAATGAGATCAATGCCCGCAAGATCCACGGCGAGAGAAATGTCTTTGATGGAATATTTAGCAACCCCATTTTCTGCAGTATTGTGTTGGGGACATTTGCCGTGCAGGTAGAAAAAATGATTAAATCCAGTACAACTTGACTGTTCCTGTACTGTATATTCCATATATTGGTCGTAGTTATCTCTCTCCTCTTCATTCTCTTACCTGGAAAGTCTCAGAAGTTCTGTTTTAAGATTTTAGAGGGTTGGTTTTTTCCTTATTTCAAAACCCCAAAATGATATTGCATAGTCCTTTCAAATTACAACCTGTTTCCTTAGGAACTATGCTACCCTCAACAATTATTATAGATATTGCTATTATAGTTTTATTAAATTGAATTAAACTGTTTTTACCATTTTTAAATTGAACAGAAAACAGGTTGTGTTATAGAAGATTATTCCTTTGCATAAAAAGGTTCCTACTCCTTCTCTCTCCCTCTCTCTCATTTTGTCTCTTTCTGTCTTTTTCTGCACAGGTTGTGATTGTGCAGTTTGGAGGGAAGCCATTCAGCTGTGCCCCCCTCAGCATGGAGCAGTGGTTGTGGTGTCTGTTTGTGGGCGTTGGGGAGTTGTTGTGGGGGCAGGTAGGGACAGCTGGGCTTTCGGCTGGAAGTTAAGAACAAAATGAGTGAGAGAATATGGAGATAATTATTTTACAGTTAGCACTTTTCAAAGGTGGTACATACAACAGTTGGATACAACTGGTTGTTTGACTTTGAAATAATTAAAAACATTTTTAATAGAAATTCAGGTTATTTCTGGCTCCCATGATATGTACTATGAATCATGCTGTATGTTTTATATATTTAACACACAGCACCCAGAGCCAATCCAATATGGATGTCAGCATATGTGGATGTCAACAGGTTTCTGGTGTTCACAGAAAGTCTTGGAACACTTTCTAAATTTTGTATAAATGTTGCAAATTTATTGGTTTCATAACAAAAGTCAATTGACAAGCAATGTTTAACATATCGCCACATATCTTCCACACAGACATGCGCTTTGTATTAAGTCATAATTTTTTGACTAATTCAGTTATCTGCATGCCATTTTGGTAATGATTGCAATTGTAGTATTTGGCTGCAAAAAGGTATACTAAACACAAATGTTTGGTGTTTTATGTTACTGAAAAGATGTTGCAAATTAATAAGCCCCCAATGAGACTGCTTGTCAATGAACTTTTTAACTCAGAACAATTTATTACTACTTGAAATGAATGTTTTACTTAACTGCTGATTGGTTATATTGTGATATATATATTTTGTAAATCAATGAATAAAGTAGTTATTTTGTTATAAAACCAATTCATTTGCAGTATTTATACTTAATTAAGCAATTGTCCGAAGACTTTCTGTGAGTATTGTATATATGCAATATCGCAGGCTGTTCCCCTCCCTCCTGTGTTTAATGCCTCTCCATCCATTGTGGCCATGGTCATAGGTGATTGCTACCGTGCCCACCAGCCACCTGAAATGGCTGAAAGAGGCTGGCCATGGGCCAGCAACAGATGAGGTATTTGATGAGGAGCTAGCAGAGGATGAGGAGGAAATTGACCTGGCCGAACGGGAGCTGCGGCGTGGGCAAATTCTCTGGTTCCGGGGCCTGAACCGTATCCAGACTCAGGTAATGCACCACACTGTCCCTGTTCCAGAGCACAGCACCCCAAGAAGCGAAAATTAAAGGGTCCTAACAAGCCTCCCAATTTTCAGGTTTACCATTCCGGACTGGCTTTTCTCTCCATCTTTAATGTAAAATTATCCAAGTCTCTTCTTATCAAAGTCTATTTCTAATTGCCCCCTGTCTCTTTTTCTAACATATGTAATTGTTTGAAATGTATTCAGTACCATAATAACAATTTTACTTATTTAGATTACTCCCATTTAATTACTCAATAAATAAGCAACAATTTATAAACAGAATGATTGTTTTATCATAGTGTCCTTAAAAGAGCAGCAGATGTGCTTCACTGGCAGATTCCCAGTGTGTTGATTTTTTGTATCTATTAAGATCATTATTTTACAATGCAGTGTCATTCACAGCCTATCAAAAATGCCTGGTTTAAAAAGTACTTACGTAAATAATACTATACATTCAAATCTACTGATTTTACAAAAGAAACCTATCCTTTCAAATTCACTCGAGACAGGTTTGACTAGAAACGGGGGAGTCAGAGACAACGGATATCCTGATTCTGCCGAGAGTCACTGGGTCAACAGTGGAGAGGCTTGCGTTTCACTTCTTTGACCAATCACAATCTTCATTGCATGACATCATCACATTGGTCCATTTTTTTCTCATTTTTAAACTCAAGGCTTCCACCCATCAAGTCAAGGGAAATGTGTGGCTCAGCAGGCTAATTTTCTATGCCTGGGATCAAGCCTTCTTGATATTTTTATTATTGTTGTTATTATTATTATGGTCATTATCATCATAAGCATTATAAAATGAAGGCATGTTACATTGCTCTGTACAGCCTTTGCAGGTAAGCATGTTCCTATGTTTTGTATCTATGACATGTCCCTTAACATGTCATACACAACAAAATGGGCACTTTACAAATATGTGCACCTTGCCTCGATACATAAAACACTGGTTTTAGTTAATGTGGTGACGTCATACAAAGAAGGCTGCGATGGGATGGAAGTGAAACGCAAGCTATCTGACGAGGCACGTCATCATCAAACTGTCAATCTTCACTAAGTTTGTCACTCTCCTTTTCAGACATACAAACTCGTATAAAATGTGTACCAAATTATTAAGTAGAATGATCAGTCAGGGACACCCAGATGCAGAGATGAGGGGCTTATTAGTAGAACTGGCAAATTGGCACAAAGACTGATGTGCAAGAGTCTTGGTCTTGACAGCTGAGGTGGAGAGATCAATACCTGGGGAGATCAGCCCTGCAAGAACATGGTACAAGGGGATTAAACACACAGCTAATGTCATAAGGCAGCAAAGCAGAGTGAGACTAGGAATAACAAGGCATCAGAGAGTCAAGAGAACACTGAGGACGCAGAGGAACTGCTCAGTAGATGTCATCTGCAATACTTTACATGGGAGCAGCATGTAGGGAGCAACAGGTGGAAATGCTGATTAGAGTTAGTAGGATGTGCATGTTTGCATGTGAGACCTGACAATACCCCACTCAATGGACGCCACCTGGAGCCTGACCAGGGTGTTAAGGACGGTCACAAGGAGGAGGTACCGGTGATCCAGGACATTTGAGGCAGGTACCAAGGACTGTTCCTCTGAGCCATACCCTTCCCAGTCAACCAAGTATTACGGTCATCCGCGTTAATGCTGGAATTCAAGCAGAGCTTGTGCAGAGAAACTCAATAACAGAGTCCCAAACACCCTCTGGCATTAACACTAGCACAAAGCCAAGCATTGGATGGAGTGGTGTAAAGCATACCGCCATTGGACTCTTGAGCAATGGAAACGTCCTCAATGTTCCAGCATTGGTGCCTGACCTCACAAATGCTCTTCTGGGTGAATTCCCACAGGCACGCTCCAAAGTCTTCTGGAAAGTCTTCCCAGAAGACTGACAGCTGTTATAACTGCAAAGGGAGGGATCAACTGCATATTGATGCCTACAGAATTAGAGTGGGATGTCATAAAAGTTCATAAAAGTGGCAGTCCATGAAGCTTGCATGCATGATTTATGAGCAGCTGTGCCATCTCCTTAATTTGAGGACTGGAACAAAATGAACAACTTTGGAGAAGCTGTCACAGATCAAGATACCAGTGAATCCTCTGGATGGTGGATGGCCAGTAACAAAAGCCACATGGAACCAGAGAAAATGGGGAATGAGAAGGGGTTGTAACACACTGGCCGGAGCCCAAGAGGGGTTCTTGTTCCAAACACTGGTGGGGGAAGAGGCTACATAACTGCGGATATCATGTACCAAGGCCACCAGAAACATTGCTGGAGTACGGGCATGTTTCCATGGACTCCAGGGTGACAGGCTATGAGGGAGGAATTACCCCACTGGAGAGTCTGGAATTATAAATAATCAGGAATGTAAAGTCAGCTGGATGGACACCCTATTGGTGGTTGAATAAAGAGTTGGACCACCCGGACAGCCTCCTTTATTCCTCGCGACACTGTCTCAACAAAACAATAAGTCAGCAGGATGGGACTGGACTCTCTCTTACCTTCTTCCTCCCCAAACTGTCGGAACAGGGCATTGGGATTGTGGTTCTTGGAGCTAGGCTGGTAGGTAATCTGGAAGTATACATGGGTGAAAAATAGAGACTATCTGACTTTGAGTCGCTTCGCAGAATGAAGATATTCCAAATTCTTAAAATCAGTCAGGATCTGTAATGGGTCCTTGTTCCATCCAGCCACTGGCTCCACTCTTTCAGAGCTAGGTTATTTGCCAGAAGTTCCCAGTTTCCTACATCATAGTTCCTTTCGACTGGAGTCAATTTATGGGGAACAAAAGTTGCAGGGGTATAACTTATCATCAAGAGAAGAAAACTGGGACAAAATGGCCCCCACTCCGGTCCCACAGGCATCTACCTCCATGACAAACCATTTCATGGGATAAGGTAACTGCAGGATGGGTGCTGTAAAATGCCTGCGCAGGTCTGAGAAAGCATTCTGGGCCACCTCTGTCCACTTCAAACAAACCTTAGTCAAGTTGAGCGATGTGAGGGGCAGACACCGAGCTGTACCCATGGATAAAATGCCTGTAGAAATTTGCAAAGCCCAGAAAGCACTGAAGACCCCTCCAGGAATGAGACTGCAGCCTCTCAGTCACTGCCAAGCGCCAAGTGCAATGGCAAAGTTCTCGGGGTCCATCCGGACAGAACCTTCACGAACCTCACAAACATGCTGAACAGGGTCCTGCTTGTTATGTGAAAAAAACAGAATGTTGTCAAAGTGGATGAAATCGAACTATTCAACATGTTACAGAGGACGTTATTTAGACCATGGAATACAGCTGCTGCATTACTTAAACCAAAGGGCATCACCAGATACTCATAGTGGCCAGTGGGTGTGTTGAAGGTCGTCTTCTATTTATCCCCCCTCACAGATTCTGACCAAGTGGTAGGTACTTCGTATGTCTAATTTGGTAAAAGTCCTTGCTCATTGAAGCAGGTCGAAAACTGAGGATAACACAGTTAGCGGATACCTGATCTTCATGATGATCTCTTTGAGGCCCCTATAATCCATGCAGAGAAGGAGACACCCATCCTTCTCCACAAAAAAGAAACCTGCGAGGAAGGGCGAATGATACCTGTCATCACTACCCCACTGATGTATTCCTCCATGACATTCCATTCAGGTGCTGAAAGGGAATAGAAACTAGGGGGGGTCCCGCCCAGAAGCAAATTAATTGCACATCAGAGGGATGGTGTGGTGGAAGAGATGAGGCACAGGACTTACTGATTGCTTGCTTCAGCTGAAGATACTCAGTGGGTATGGCCAACAGGTGTATGTAATCATCCTCCTCGACGAGATCTTCTGGTGGCCGGGCAGCGGGTAGACACTGCGTGAGACAAATGGAGACTAACCCATTTGATGCCCTTCACCCAATCATCGTGAGAGTTATGTTGCCGAAGCCATTGTGCCCCAATTCAATGGGTGCTTGGAGTGACTATGTGACATAAAAAGAAATCTCCTCAACATGATTGCCGGCGAGACAGAGACTCACGTGCGTGGTAACGCGGCTCTCTGTGGCCATCCTCTGACTATTGAGAGCATACACCACCAGGGGAGACTATACCCCACTGGCAGACAAGCGTGGAGTTGATGACGTTCTCATCCACCCCTGAGTCAATCAGCGCAGCAAAAGGATGAGTGTTAGACCCCTATGAAATCTTTGCTTGCAGCAAGGAAGATCTCACGTCTGGCAGATGTGCCAGGGAAAGTCAATTAGTGCAATTGATCACAACTGGGAAGGGGCATGGCCCCAACCAGTTCTGCTGGTAAACCAAGGCAGGTAGGGAAGAGGCTTTCCTGATGGTACCAGTCTTGCAACTTGGAATTCTCCGGGGGCAAGGTTGTATAGACATGGAAACTCAGTGTGATGTCAGCCGTCTCTGACGGCTGCCACCTAGTAGATGGTCCAGCACCCAACAATGACTGGAATGGAAATCAGACATCAGGCCAGTATCCAGGATATACCTTGCCAGTACCCGGGATCGCTTCTCCGGGCATGACGGTACAATTTTAAATATCGTTTAATATCATCATCCTTCATTGACACTGCCTAAAATTTAATCTTCTTTTGGTTATCAGTCATCATAAATGTTAGTAAGTACGTAAGTGTGTGTGTGCATATACACACACATATATAATATATAAACAACCAAACACAAATAAAATCTTCACGTGATGTCTTGGACAGCTGGCAGTGATTGTGGTTGCAGCACAGACGTCGAATGAGACTGAATGGTGCCAGCTAGGACGCATACCCAGGTGTGGGTGTTGCCATGGACGCAACCAAAAAATATGGCAGCCCATGAATGAATTGTCTTGAATGTGTTTTCATGCTTTTATATGATTCTGTTTCTCTGTAATATATTCATACAAGTAATACATGGTTATCATAGAACTACTGCTTAATATCATTAGTGGTTCTCCTTGTCAATTAGCATTAACACTGGAGCTTATTACTATTAATAGTAATATTAATTACTATTAATATTTTAAAATACATACAGAAAAACTGAAATATAACACAGTGTGCACTTTTATTACAAACTTACGTTTACTGTCTTCAATCTCATAGGGAATCGGGTCGCCCAAGCATCAAACGAACTCTGTAGTTTGCATCAAGGAAAAGAAAATATTACACATGAATTTAATTTTTGAAGTGTATGTTTTTATTTCTTCTCTTTTTTCTATTTGTTTTCTATTTCTGTTTTTTAAACAAAATTTAATTTTGTTGTGTCAAATAATGGAATATTATCAATGTTTTCTATAAGCCTTTCCCTTTTAATTTACAAAAAAAAAAAAGAGAAAGTTGACTCCCTTCGGGTTGTCGACCAATATTTAAGATGGCAGGAAATGAAATCCCCCTCTGTCCTGAAGCAATCTCAGTATTTCTTTTTATGAAATCTGGAGAACTTGCTAAGCCACAAAATCTCCCCCCACTGAGTTACTGTGTCTCTTCAGAGAATCCTTGGGAACTGTTGGTTTGACTTGACTGTGTTGAACGAGCGGTTACTCAGGGAGTCCTGAATGAGGCACATTACCTGCATTGAGGGGGAACATCAGTAAGAACGCTACAACCATGTGGCACCATTCCCTGAGGGTGGTCCAGCTCCAAGGATCTTCTGGGAAGGCCAAGGGGACACCCATGTAACAGCAGGCTGCCTCAGATAGATAGACATTTCCAGGGGGTGGTACTGGACCGTGTGTCATCCTGGGGGTCGGAACCAAGATCCCCAGGTGTTTCATTGTGTGTTGGGTGCAGCAACACACTGTACCAGTGCACGCTCCCTAACCTGATCTGACCTGACTGATTCTTAGGGTTCAGCAGCAAAGCATTAATTACTAATATAATAATTATAATATAGCAGGCGCTTTTATCCAAACTGATATACAATTTAGAAGAAAAGAATACAAAGTAACTGAAAATTTACGTTCTAATAATCACTTGATTGCTAAATGATTTGCACTGGATTTGCACTATTTTTTGATATCTATTTATTTGTTTATTTGGTCCTACATAGATTTAGATTTTCAAGACACTATGTCCATTGCTATGAGAAAAAACTGATAGCAACATTAATTAGATGGCATCAGCAGCAGCATTGTGGGATAGAAGTACTGCATATTCAGTTGAAATGAAGTTTTAGTTTGTAAATTGTACAAGCCAATGTGCTATGTATTTAAAAAGTAAGAGGTGTGATAATCACTGCTTCTTTTCTGTATATATGGATTGTAAATGATTATTTGTGTAGAATGGATTTATTGCTAATTTTCCAGATTTTTTTCAGACTAATACTGAAATTTTGGTTGTGTTTATGATCAGTACACCTATTTATCAATTATTGATCATACTGGCTGAAAATGGCTCTGACGCAGGGTTACCAACAGTGTGGGGGGGGGGGGGGGGGGACTGGGTCAGTTGTCCCTGAGTCAAGGGGGGCCCTCAAACCTTCTGCTGGAATAAAAAAATCCACAAAAAACACATTTGTGAAAACTTTATATAATATTTGTGATTCACAGAAAAGGGTTGTTATGTTTTATCCTTCTGATTACAGTGTTACCTCGGTTCTCGAACTCACTAGAACTCGAATTTCTTGAAAGTCGAACAAACCAGTTTGACCTAGAACTCGATCTG
>JAODJU010000108.1:23828887-23841035 GCA_026776725.1 Gnathonemus echidnorhynchus
GGGCCAGGAACCAATTAATTGGTTTTCCATTATTTCTTATGGGAAAAATTCGATCAGAACTCGAACTTTTTAGGATTTGATCAGGAGTCCGGAACGGATTAAGTTGGAGAACCGAGGTACCACTGTACTTTCCTTGACATACTGTAGGTGTTTGAAAACAATTTTACTTTCCCTCCCTATTATGCAAATTGTTCTGCGTTTTCACTGTTGGTTAAACAAACTTGCAGTCTTTCCAAAAGCAAGGCCTTACAACACAGTAGAAGCAGCAGAAATGTATTTAGTTTTCGAGCAGATTTTTATATATGGCTGATTAGGTCAAAAGATCAGCAAATCCAAAAACATATAGTAAGTGTAGTGGTCTGACGTCAGCCCACTGAATTCAGACATTTGTATGTATGATTTATTTATTAAAAATAAAGGGTAAACCTGCACTCAGGACAGTTCTTCTTTGTTTGTTTCTTATAAAAAGAAAGATACTCTTCTAAATAATTTTTTGAGTGTTCACCTGGTAGTTGTTTAATATGATTTATTTTCAGTTTGCAGTGAATTCAATTTTAGCCTGTTCAAGGGCAGTTCTACAGGAATTTTAAGTAAAAATGGAGCGTTCAAGTAAAAAAATAAAGACTGGAATTACATTGTGATAATAACCAATTTCGTTTGATATGGGGAAAAAAAATCATAATAAAATATTTTACCATATGGCGTGTCACAACCTGTGCGAGCAAACGAGCAGGGAGCGGAGAAGCAGGCTAAGGAAGCCGTGAGTACGAGTAAACAGGGTTTTATTAAAGTAGACAGGGAGCAGCACAGGACGAACCTCAATGACAGATCTGGGGAAAACTAACTCAGACGCGGACTAAATACACAAGACAAACAGAAAATAACAGGCAACAGGTGATCACAATCGGGAAGCAACCCGAGGTAACAAGGGGGTCGTGGCACAAACGAGGATCGGACGAGCTGGGCATGACAGAATCCCCCCCCCCCGCCCAGGGGAGGCGACAGACGAGACAAGACCAGGGACTCGGGACCTGAAAAACAAGACCAAAAACATCAACGAGGGAACAGAACAGAAACACGGAACAAGCACAGGAGCAACAGCCAAGACAACACCTGACAGAGAACGGGAAACGCAGACAGGCAGATGAGGAAGGGAGACCCTGGGGGAACACCAACAGGCGGAATGAAAGGGCAAGGAGCGAACGTGGGAGGCACAGAGGGATGAGCAGCAGGAACAGGAGGGACAAAAACAGGAGGCAGAAAGGCGAAGGGCGGAGGAACAAGGGGAGCCCGAGGGAGCCACGGCAGGTGATGGGTGGCAGCCGGAGGGGCTACAGGGGACCGGGAGGAGGGAGCAGGAGGGGACCATGAAGGGGTCAAGGAGACCGGCCAAGGGACAAACGGAGGAGTCGAGGAGGAAGATGGAGGGGGCACCAGGGGAGACAAGGAGGGAGTCGGAGGGGAGCCCAACGCGGGGAAGGAGGGAGGTGGAGCCGCGGCAGGCAACAGCGTAGCCACAGCCGGCAAAGGCGCAGCCGACCAACGTGTCGGAGGAGTGGGAGCCGCAGGCGACAGACGAGTTGACGGCGGAGAACCTGCAGGCGACCGACGAGGCCTTGGAGGCGGGACCAAGGACCGTCGACAAGACGTCGGAGGGGGACCCGCAGGCGACCGCCGAGTTGGAGCCAAAGGACCCGCAGGCACCCCCTGAGCCCTAGCCAAGGCAAGAGAGGGCGAGTCAGGGGGCAGGCCGGGCGGGACCCCAGCTCTGTGCCTGTGTCCTCTCCCCTTTCGGGACACTGAAAGGCAGGATTCTGGCCAGGACAAAGGAGTCAGTAGGGAAGTCCCCGAGGGGTCCCACTCAAGCTCCCCCTCCAAGGAGAAAGGAGCGGTGGTCAAGAGGTCCGGGACCTCCTCGGGGACATGGACTGGGGTCACGGGTACCGGGGCAGGAGTCACAGGGGGTGCCGGGATTTCGGGCGCTGCAGGGGTTGGAGCAGCACCCGGAGGCGGGGCCTCGGGCAGAGCAGCAGCCGGAGGCAGGGTAGCAGCAGCCTCGGGCATGGGCAAAGCTGCAGGCTTCGCAGCAGGCGGAGGCGGAACAGCAGGTAGAGCCACGAGCAGAGCGTCGGGCGTGGGTGGAGCTGCAGGCGGCGCCGGGACCTCGGCTGTGGCTGCAGGCAGAGGCGGCGCCGGGACCTCAGCCGGCGAGACAGACAGGACGGGCGTAGCGGCGGCAGCAGGCGGGCTGCGAGTGTGGGCGGATCTGTCATTCGTGACATGGCGCAGCACTAGGCTGATACTCCTGTGGTAAATGTAATATTGCCTTGTGAATAGGACATGACACTAAGTCACAAAAGTAATTCACAAAACTGAAAGGTGGAGATCCCCATGCTATTAATTGATTAGGAATCATCAATAACTAGCCACAATGGCAATAGGAATTTACATTTCTCTCTTCTGATACTCAATGTGCTGCTGCTAGGAGTTCTACCGCCTGATATCCCAAAACGTCCTCTTTTCTTTGTTCTCCCACATACATATTTTTAAATTCTGATATCCTGCACCCCTACATCCCCAAGACTGTAATTGCAGCTATTGGAAGAGACCTTTCTGTAATGTCCTTCTCTCTCTCTCCCACAGATGGAGGTAGTGAGTACCTTCAAGAGAAGTGGTTCGTTTCAGGGTGCCGCTCGCCGCCGCTCCTCGATTCTCAGCCAGCTCCATGACGTAACCAATATTTCTACCCCTACTCATGTAGTTCTCTCCACAACCAACGCTAGCGGGGCACCTGGGAGTGAGTTTCTGTTTATCGCTGCACAACAGCACACAAAAATGGAGACGGGAACAAAATTTTATTTTGTGCTTCTGTGTTCATGATGTTGTTTTTATTTTCATATATATCTCATTGCATTGTTGGTTTACCTCCATTTTCTAATTGTCATTTTCATGATGCTTGGCGGTTCTGTTAACTTCCATAATGCACAATCCATACTCTCTCACGTTCACTGTTCCTGTTCAGTTTGATTCTGGAAAAATAATAACTGATCCTTTACTTGAAAAGTAGATTCATTGGATTTACATTACAGAATTAAACTTGAAGTGGGTTTTAGACCCACACAAGTTTTGAAAAATAACAACATTCAGTTGACTGAGAATGAATACACATAGTATTCTCTCTGTGCTTCCATCAAGCATCCATTGTCTGTGCTTGTGTTTGAAACCAAAAGACCAGCAAAATTTGATGTGATTTGTTCAAATGATGAGATAAAGTGCAATTTGAGGCCTGCCAGAATTTGGGCGATACTTCATATTATTTTGGTCTTTTTAACATTTTTGCTAAAAAAAAGAACTTCAAATAATAGAAAGTATTTTTGTTGCGTGCCATGCCTGGCCATGAAGGCACTAAACCTTTGATGTAAACCTTCGAGTATAAGCCCCAAAAATTGTGACAACTCAATAACAGCCAGAGTTTATAAGCAATGAGAGCTGTCAGTCCTGTCGTCTACACTTCCCTTCTCAGGTGATGCTGCAGACAACTTTCTAATTTAAAATGGCCACAGTTTCCCAAAGGAGTCTAATCTCTGATGTCTCTGATCACTTTCTCCTGCAGGTTTCTAGCTTTTTGTTGCTGATCTCTGTCCTCATTGACTTTTATTCCTTTCTTTCCTTTTAGGGTTTTTATTTTCTTTTCTTTTTAGGACCACAGCAAAACTTGGAAGGCTTAGGGAGAGAAGAGCAGCCTTTGTTACAGAAAAAGTCACTTTACTCTGTTTTGGTGAATCTACCTATAGGGGCAGGCAATCTGATCCAGAAAGGGCAGTAGTGTATGCGGGTTTTCGCTGCAACTCCCTGATTGGATTACTGATTAGAGGACTGATTGGCTGAAGAGTCCTCACACCTGGGTTTGAACAGCTGACCTAAAGGTTCTCCCAAAAACCTGCATACAGTGTCCCTTTGCAGATAAGATTGGCCACCCCTGACCTATAGCCTGTTTGAGTCTTTGAGCAATGTTTTAAATGTTGTAAAGGATTTAATTGCATTTGACTTTTATTTATAAAACAGGCAGAGCTTCAATTAAAAAAGAAAGAAAAGCTCTTTTATACTAAAATAACAAATAATTAACAATTAAAATGTAAGGCGCATAGGTAACTCTAGGCCGTTGGGGTGCAAGTTGAGAGAGCCTGACCAGTGATCATCCAGATAAATAGATTCATTTTTAATTAATTAATTAATTAATTAATTAATTAATTAATTAAACTTTGATATGAGTAACACAGGTTACATTTTCATAATAAAACATAATTTTTGCAATATAACCAATAAACCAAAAGGGAGGGTGTATCCCAGTTAAATTCACCTATGATGAGCTCAGCATTTAGAATGTCCTTTAATGAAAGGATTAAAAATACTTTTCTATTAGGAAGACCTCATAACAAGCTAAGCAACTTTTTATTTTGTCACATTGCTTGCCAATCATTGTGGAAACATGGAAAAGGTAATGAAAAGCTATGAAAACTAAATGGAAATAACTGACTAAATGTCTGCTTGAATTTTAAATAAGGATGCTTTTATGCTGATATATTAGAATATATTCTGTACAGTTTAGGGGATATTTGGGGGCATTTGACCTATGACCCTGAGCATCACATTCAGTACGGGAGCCTCTGTTCCGTGTCTTTTGTAGAAAAAAGAAATTGGAAGGGTTTTTATTGGCGACCTTTATTTCTCTGAAAATTAATTTCTGTTTGTACAATGCAGTTGTCATTTCTCTGTGTTTCTTCCTTTAGACTTTGTTCTTTTTTTGTTTCTACTTTGTCTGAGGTTCCTTCACTAAAATAATGGCCAAATTCTATTTCTCTTGAATCCGGTGCCTTTAAGTGGCCTTGGTCTATCACCCAACCATCCCCGCCAGAATCCTTTCAGCTTGTACATCTCTAACAAACTTACTTTAGATGCAAAAATAACTAAACTGAGGGAGGAATTCTGGCAAAAAAATGTAATGTTCCAATAATAAAAAACAATCCTATAATCAACTTGTGATTTCAGACTCCAGCCAAAAAAAAGTGTGTATGTGGGATGATGTGTAAACCTGTGATGAAACGACAAATATGAAATTACAGGACAAGGTTTTAGCAACAGACAAATAGGCGTGTGCCTATAGCCTGCATCACATGACATGCTTTTAATTACAGACACTACTGGACTTGCATCTAATTATAGGAATGACCAGACTTTAAAGTAGCACAACTCAATTGCTACCCCTCGAATAAATTAGCCACACTAAATTTAAAATTGTCAGTTGTTTTAACATAAAATTATATACATTTGAAAGCAATCAAGTAAGTAATATGAAATATGCACTAAATGCTTGGCACCAGCTGAATAATATTTATTTATAATATTTAATATTTTCTCATATTTAGTGAAAACAGCAGAATTCCAGCAGGAGGGAATGTTGTCATCATAGATAATGGTTTTAATTATTCTTTAGAAGGTCTTAAAATGGACTTCCCTATATGCCATTCAATTGATTCATAGGTTTTCTTCATTTGGGCAAGACAGTAGAAAGACTGCTGCTGTTTGTTGATCTGCCAGAATCAGTGAACTGTGCCAGGACTGATCATGCCACTATGAATGTGAAATTAACAGTACTGCTTTGTGCGTGTTAAGCTGCCTGACATTTAAAGGATTGTGGGTTTTCATTTGGTCCCAGCTCTTTGTGTGTGGCAGTCATGTCTTCTCACCTTTGCTTTTTCCTCTAGAGATTCTAGTTTTCTCCAAAAGATATACTTCAGGGGAACTGGTGACTGAGTTGGCTTTGTGTGTACCTTGTGCAGGACAGTACTTGTGTCTTATCTTGTCTTATATTCTCGACTGCCTACTGCACTGACATTAACCTAATTGAAAAATAGTGGATGGGATGTTATCCAAAAAATTCTATACAAAGAATATCCATTTATTTAATGATGAACCTGGGGCTCTGAGAGTATTAACATTAACTATTAATCTCAGCAACTCCTTCTGCCTGGTCCCCCTGCTGCCTCTCCCTTTTTTTTATTGTAATTTTTTTTAGAACAAGTTGTTAAATAAGAGTGAAATACTTTCTTTTGAAAACTATTCAGTTTTTCCATAAAGCTTCATTGAGAAAGTATCTGGAAGACAAAGAATGATGCCAAGAACACAGGAAGCAGCTTACAAAGAAAATAAAGTGCAATTTTAAACATCCAATTCCTTTTAAATTCTCTTTTATTCAGATTTGTGGGCATTATACTCGAAAGTTTACAATAGGTATGAAAATTCAAAAAAGCAAATTACATAAATAAAAAATACTGAAAAAGTTTCAATTTTGTAATTTTTTTGCAGGCAGCAAGAAGGCTCTTTGGAAAAACAAATAAGCTCAAAACCATTTGGTTGAAATATTCCTTCATTTATTTTTGTGTCTCTCAGTTGTTTTATATCCTGATGATTATGGTTTTATTCATATTCGTTTGTTCCGCTTCTTTTCCTTTGAGAAGCATTACCCAAGCAGTAGTGTGTTCTGTGCATTGACTGGAGGATTTCAAAGGAAATGCAACTAGTTTTGTTTAGTTTGTTTTGATTGTTTTGTCTTAACAGCATGATGTGTGTTACCATGTTCCTTTGCGTTTACACAGTGGAATGAAAAAATAGCTTCCGACATGTGATTGTTTCCCTTTTACTAACCTGTAATATAAACATTTGCTTCATAATCTGATAAAGAGTTACTGTCCACCATGTAAGCAGCACTTCTGCTTGCTTACCAGATTGCCCCATGTATCCATGTTCAATACCAATAATATTTACGTGAATCGGGGGCCAACTATTTTTTTTTGTTATTTGGTTTATGGTTAAAGTTTAGAGAGTATTCTAAGGAATAAAGCATAGCGTAAAAGGAAAAAAACACTGCATTCCAAATAGCTACAGTTGAGGCTAGAAGGGTACATACACCTTGGCTAACTTTCAGACCCCAATTCTCCCAACTTCATACATTTTATGTTACCAGACAATTCATGTGTTAAGTCAATTAGATTATCTGCTTTAGACTTACATCTTTTAGTCAAGATTTACAGTGGGTCAAAAGTTTATATAGACATTGTTTTAGTATTTGGTTAGTATTGGCATTGCCTTTTAATCACTTAACTTCCAAGTGCTTCGGATAACCTTCCACAAGCTTCTCACAATATTTTGCTGAAATATTTGGCCAATTTTTTGTTACAGAACTGGTGGAATTGAGTTACGTTTCTGGGTCTCCTTGCTCTGACATGTTTTTTCAGTTTAGTCCGCAACATTTCAGTGGGATTCAGGTCAGGCTTTTGTGATGTTCAATCCAATCATTTAACCTTGTTGTCTTTAAGCCATTTTGTTACAGCTTTTATGCTTGGGATCATTGTGCTGTTGAAAGTCCCAGTTGCAACAAAGCTGTAGCTTTCTGCCAGATGTCCTGAGGTGCTGCTTCACAATATCAAAATAATGCTCCTTCTTCATGGTGCCACCTATTCGGTGAAGTACACCAGTCCCTTTCCCAGCAAAACACCCCCACAACATGATGCTGCCTCCCTGTGCTTCACAGCTGGGATAGTATTCTTTGGATTAAGAGCCCCACCCTTCATCCTCCATACATAGTGCTGATCATTATGGCCAAACCATCAGAGAACATGCCTCTGAAAGGCTACGTCTTTGTTCTGGTGATCAGCCACAAACTGTAGTCTGGCTTTTTTATGTCAGTTTTGGATTAATGGCCTCTGCTTGGTCAACAACCTTTGAGGCCATGGTGATGAAGTGCTCTCTTAATGGTGGATAATGAATCATTTCTTCTGATGGCTCCAACTCCTTCACAGGTTCCTTCCTTGTTATCTATCTTGGTGTGCTGCTCAACCTTTCAAACCAAAGATTGTTCAATACTGGGAGTTAATTTATGCCTCCTTCCTGAATGAAGTCTGTAGGGTCCTACGTTCTGTATATTTTTGTACAATTGATTGTACAGCTGCTTGTGGTACCTTCAACCTTTTGGAGATGGCTCCTAAGACCCAACTTTTGGAAATCCACAATTTTACTTCTAAGGTCTTGCCTTCTTTTGATTGGAAATGAAGTAGAAACTCTGACTTAAAACATGAATTGTTTGTTAACATGAAACGTGAAGTTAGGAGGACTTGAGTCTGAAAATAGCCAAAGTGAATCTAGACTTATGACCTCAACTATATAACAGCAAAACAATAATATAGTCAGTAGTTTTGGTGACTTTGAAGGAATCTATACTTTTCTAGCTCTTCAATAATATTGTGACTTAATAGGGATCACTCATACATCACTTCACAGCACTTAAATGTTATTGGACAGACATCGATTTGCAGGACACCCATTTCATGGTCTCAGGACTGGCGGTGGTGAGATCCAGCTTTAAATACAGAATGATTCCATTTAGAATTCCAGTCTCCAGTCAGGCTTTGGTCAGGCTGCACATGCTGATACCAAGCTGGCTGTCACTGAAGAGCCAGAAATCTGACTTGGTAACAGCCCGGTCACTCGTCTTTACTGGGCATTTTCCCTCTGGTCCCGATACACACCAGAGGGAACGTCTGTCATTCAACCCAGCTTCCCACCTTTTCTCTCAGCTAGTTAGCCACTTCAAGGTGCTTGTTCTTTGAAAGTTACGATTGGCTAAGGGTTTTTATCCTCCCTGTTCTTTGTGTGCACCTATGGGTGACCAGCAGTTTTGTCAGCTTTTGTTCAGCATTTTGTCAATACATTCTCTGCCCCAAGATTCTGTATTTTTTATTTTCTCTTGTACTAAAATGTATGTACACCAATGAATGGCATATTTATTTAATGTACATATCACTTGCACATGCAGTATGAAGATATCTGGTGTTGGCTTTTTGTTTGCATGTTTGTGTTCATTTTTCCTTTTTGATTTTTTTTTCATTTTGTCTGCTTTGTGGTTAACTGACAATGTTGTGATTATGTATGTATGCATGCTTTTTATTTTCATTGTTAAGTACAGAAAGACTTAAAAGGTTGCCAAAGAAATATCTTTAATTTGTATAGCTTAAAAACAGTATTGGTAATACATATGAAAATCCTCCATAAGTATTAATGGACATTTTAATTAATTAATAGACAGAGAAAAGCAAACTTTTGGTATTCAAACATGAAACTGCTGCATCAGATCACATTTGAGAGCTATGTGAGTAAATATGTAATTGTAAACCTGCATTTAAACAAGAACAAAATTGTATCTATATTATATTCCGATATAGGGAATAAGATAAAATTTTATTATGTAAGTTGAGTTATCTGTTTCGTCCATGTAACCTGTGAAGCCTTATCTTATGCCATCCAAACTTTTTACAGGTGAACCTTGACAAGGATCATATAACATGCTACCAGACCGTGTGCTTACAGGACATTATATCCTATGCTTCTTTCCTCACTCCACACCCCCGTGCCCCCTCTACAACCCTCCTTTAGATGCGAGTGGTGAAGGCTTTCCGTAGCTCTCTCTATGAAGACATTGAGAAGCCGGAGTCTAAGAACTCGATCCACCACTTCATGGCATACCCCGAGTTTCTCATCAACGACCTCCTCCACAACATTCCCCTGATCGATGACACCGATGCAGACGAGGAATCCGAGCTGTGCAAATACAACCATGTGCACCTGGTCCTGCATTCGCCCCTCCCCCAGCAGGAATACCCCCAACAGTCCTGGCTGCATCCACACCCTCCCCAGCTTCCTGTCTCACCAAACCAAAACAACAATGCTGTGGACAGTGGCATCTTTTTGACCCCTACAGACAATGGTAATATAACGACCTCCCATAGTCACTGCAGTGTGCTACACAGTCTGGAGGCTTCTCTATAACTGCTCGAAATTAGGTTGGCAGTCAAGGGGGTTTACGGAACTCCCTCAGTGAACACAGGTGGGCCACCATCATAACTTAATGTGGGTGTGATGGAAGAGAGCAACATATCATCTGTGTTCTGTCTTCTTTTGTGAATGATTTCTGCTGGAGCAACATTTCCACAAACATGGCCATCATGCCCCCTAATCCCCCAAATCCCACTGCCAACCCCTTAAATATTGCCTTCAATCCCTCATGTCCAGCTTGGGATTGTGACTTTTATTTGCGACAGAGACTTTGACAGGGAAAGCTCAACAATGAACAATATATGCAGTTTACGAAGCAATGGACTGGTACAAACTTTGGTACTTTTCAAAGAATGACATAGGGGGTATAGCAGAGAATATATTCATTCTGCTTTTTATTAATATCGTTCCAATTATCAATATAAATGTTACAACTACTACTACTATATGGCAGTTAATGCTTCATGTATTAGCTTTACCTAATCATATTTTAAGTTTAAATATGTATGAATGTTTTTTCTGTACTGTCTGCCTGTTGCATTGTTATTATACTTTTAATTTTGGATTGTTTTCAACTATTTGTCCCTTTTATCTCTTTGTGTGTGTATGTTTTGTCATGTACATTCTAAAAGCTAAAAAAGAATAGCAAAAAACAGTAAAAATGACCAAGTTAAGCATAGTAATAAAAGTGTCTGTTAAAAAAACTGAAAAAAATATTCAACAACATTGCTTTTTTTCTGAAAAGGCATTTAGAATGATTGGTTCTGTGTCTTTATATGTAATATTATATTAAATGGTCAAAAACTACAGTGCAACCATTCTGGATACACTGAATCATAGGTGCAATGACTGGAAGACAATCAATGTATTTGAAAAATGAATCTGCAGCAAACAAAATAAATGTGCAAATACCTTTTAAGAACAGAAAGCAAGCAAGAATGATTGAGCTTAACATGAATGCATTCTGTTCTAAATAACCAACAAGTCCATTATTATTCTTTATTTATAATAAATGTTTATAATGAAATCTTTCTTTTGAAGGTAAATATTTGGCAGCATCAACTGAGGCACCATTATTATAATAAAGATTTAATAAATAGTAAACATGCACATCAGTTTTGTGTTTGATTTGAAGAGCTAAGAAAATGCTAACAAAATAAAGACAGTAAATGTCCCTCTTTTGTAAAGCATAGCCTATTGTTTACTTAATAACTGTAAAATATTATCAGGAACAGGTAGCCAGTAGGGATCAAAGTGTTTATGAAATCCAGGATATTTAAAAAAAATACTTTTGCATTTAAACTGACAAAAGAAGCCATATTAGCATAATTTTCCTCAAAAAGTATGAAGTTTATTTGTCATTTGTGAATCTGAAAATGTGCCCAGCCAGGTGCCAAACACAGATAATGAAATGAGGGCCCACAGCATGAAGTGCTGCCTCAACATAAGGTGAGATTTGTGATGAGTCTGTAAAAAAGGATGCCAGCAACATTTCTGACTCCAAATCTGGCCGCACCAGGCATTGGTATCACTAGAGTCAAAAAAATGTGAATTTCCAGTTTTGCTACTTTTTGGCAGTGTGACAGCCTTTGCTACCTCACTGAGAGGCTGGTCCTCTCCATAGACATGCGGTCTGCCTGTACAATGGAAGAAGCAGGGCTGTCTTGCTCGTTAGACCCAGAAGGACCTCCTGGAGGGCATGCTTGTGTAAGTAAAGTGAGGGGGGGACACCAGCAGGGGGCACTGTTTTTGCTTGTGGGGAAGGACCCCTGGAGTGACCTAACTACCTCGCATGGGGGGCAACACCTTTTTGTAACCAATTACTGTCATCTGTCTCAAGATCTAAAGTTGTAGATAGTCTTTCAACTCCATTTAGGAGTTTTCTTCATTAAATTTGGAAACAACCAGAAGAATCAGTTTGATACAGTTTTTTTTTTTTTAACTGTGTAGGTCCTTCAGGGTAACTTTTATTTGGGAGCTATAATACATTATATATATTCCTCAAAAATGAGCATCATGACAAATAATGCTCTTGTATTATATACAAATATAATACCTAAACTGACTCTCTCCACAGAAAAATGTTTGTTATTGCATTCTATAAACAATATGTTGTAAAATACACTGAACAAAAATATAAATGCAACACTCTTGTTTTTGCTTCCATTTTTCATGAGCTGAAGTCAAACATCGGAAAATTTTTCTACATACACAAAATACCCATTTCTCTCAAATATTGTTCACAAATCTGTCTAAATCT
>JAODJU010000108.1:23847985-23858243 GCA_026776725.1 Gnathonemus echidnorhynchus
GGTATATTTCCCAGAATGGCGAATACATATGGTTTTTGGATGAGTCTGCCGCAGCTGCGGACTCCTTCTCGTTAGCGCGATAATTCAAAAAGTATATGACGGATCTTATTCAAACTTTGCAAAGACATTGTATGGGTGACGAACTGGAAATCGTCAAAGTATGAGACTGATCGCCGCAGAAGTGAAGCAGCCGTATATGGTCATATCAAAGAAAAGGGATTTTTCTTCACGTGATATGTTACGGATTTTTTTTCTTGCAAATTGGAATATGTACATTTTCATTACGACGGCATGTACTTGCTTTATTTTAGTGAACAGTGTGAGCGGATGATATGTATGAACCAGTAGGTGTCACTAGTGTAAAAGTGTTGAATGGCTTTGACTAATCAACCTTTTGGCGAATCAGTGAGCTGGAAAAACTCTGCTTCACCAACCAATACTAATATTTGATTTTTTAAAAAACAGATTTTGGTGAAAATATGTTGATAAGTGTAGTCCAGTTATTGAGCTCATACCAGTACAATTTAGCACAGAAGCAAGTAGGCAATTTCATGCGCAGCCAATCCCGGGACAGTAGTCGCGTGATAATGACGCAAATTGTTGTGGTTTGTGAGTCACGCGGTGGTGCACCGTCCCAGTATCGGCGCTGCGCGTTTTTAAATCTCTGTGCTTAGAAATATGCAGCGTCGCCGCCTGAAAAGGAGGAAATAACCCTTGTGAGTATACTATTACTTGCATATACCATAATGCAATATTATATCGCTCTCTGCGTCTTCTTGGTTGACTTGTCCCACCCGTGTTGGAATAATGAATAGTGTACTGCTGTTATCAATAATTTGTGAGATAATTTGTTACCATGCCAGCGGACTACACAGTTATAGTTATCTGTATAGGCAAAAAAAATATTATCCTGAATTATTTGATGTTAATTTCAGTGATGGTTAGAGGAACCTTGTTCCGAGGTCGCTCCTGCCTAGGACCAAAATGTTGAGGATTCTTGTTCTAGTACTAGGTGAGTTATCCCGAGACACTTCAGCGTTGCTGTGCTGTTGGTCTTATGTGACTGTATGTGATTGTTAGTGAGAAAATGGTGATAGGTGGCCATTTAATGACATGACATGAAATTAATTAATCACTAATGTGGATACTACAATGCTGTGAACAGTAGCAGAAGCATCTGCATTTTATTGTATTACAAATTCAATTTTCTGTTGTGATTCACTCATATTTATTAATACAAGCTACTAACTGCCTGTCATTACGAACAGCAACCGTAAACTGCTATTTTAGTGGTTTTACCCTAATGAATATAAAAATGATGACCTACTTAATCCTGTGTTGATTTTCCCAGGCTGTTTTCTTGCTTTTGTGGAATTTGTTGATGTTTCCGGTAAGTAAAATATATTTCTTAAGCATACAGCGCTACCATGAGAGAACTTGGTGAATGCCTGACCATTCAACTAAGCATTTTAAACAAATATGTTATGCATAATGTTTATACAAAATTATCCTGCATCCATAATCTCTATAAATTATTTAGTACAGGGTCATGGTGAATCTGCAGAGAACCTATACCAGGAAACCAAGAGTTTGGCGGGGGTCCCCAGGGCTCTATAACACAAATTAGAGACACTAGTGTCCCCAGAGGAAATGCAGACGGGCACGGGAAGCATTCTTTAAGTGGTGTTTTTGTTTATGAATATTTTTTTTTTCTGAAGCCGTTTGTAGATGTTTTCATTTTCTTAGTGCCATTATTTTAGCCATTTGAAATTGACGCTAAATATTTGCTGTAGCTGCTTTGTGGCTAATGTGGAATCAGAATCAGAATAGTGTTTATTGTCAAGTACGTTCACACATACACAATACACATACACACACACACACACACACATAAGGGTATATACAAGTACTAATATAAATAGATAGAATGTGAAATATGATATAGCAGTGAAAATATATACATATTTACATATTTAAGACAGTGCATGCTTATACTGGGATGAGGAAAAAGTGTTTGCGCGAGTGTGCCTGGCCTTACTGATGAGGCGGGCTGCGGTGGGGAAGAAACTGTCCCTATGGCGCAATGTTTTGGTCCCAGTGGACCGCAACCTTCTGCCAGAGGGGAGAGTCTGAAGGAGTTTGTGACCAGGGTGCGAGGAATCAGCCATAATCCTTCCTGCTCTTTTCAAAGACCTGGACTCATACAGGTCCTGTAAAGATGGAAGGTTGCAGCTGATCGTCTTCCCAGCAGAGAAGGATTGCGATAGGTGGATTTTTGTTATGTTTACATTGTTTGTTTTCTGTTTTTTTCCCTCAGTTGAGTAAAAAGGCATAATAGTTGCTCAGTGTTGAAGCCATATGTCTTTAATGAGAAATTTAAACTGTGGATAATACCTTCACTAGTAAGAAGTAATGAAACAGTGAGGCTCCAGTCACAGCTGATTATGGAAAAGTTCTGGGACAGATGGGTTGCATGTTCTTGAGTTCTGCATGTTGTATCCCAGCCAATTCATTATATTAAGGAAAGATTCATGGGCACCCACCCTCGAACTGTCCCTCTGGGTATTAGTTTATCACACTGTGCAGTGCTGTTTTTCTGTACCTGCCTGTCCTTCACATAATCATAGTTATTCCATTTTAATTCAACAAATTTCCAAATAAGGTTTTGCATCACCGGTTTTGATTTTGAGGAATTTGGCATGTGCATTGCATGTACCTTCCAGAGCTCAGAAAGATTTTTTATATTTATAAAAAATCACCCTATGAAATGTAGTGACTTTTATATACCGCAGGTAACAAAAAAAAAAGGATAACTGAGTGTTTTCTTAAGAGCACTAACTTTTGTACTATTACTGCTGCATAGCTCAGCTATAGCTCATTGGAAACAGCAACAAGAGTACCTTTTCTTATTGTGGATAAATGTAACTTTTGCATAAGTTTCTTTGTCAAGGTCAAATTTCATCACATAATCTGTTTTGTTTTTTTTTTTTTACAATATTATGGGAAAAAAAACAGTGAAGGGCTTAGAGTTACAAGTCAGTTTCTTAAGTGTACAATTTGCACTATTTGTGTGTAAAACATTCACCTGTTATTTGGTCCCCTTCATGAGATAAGCACCCAAAAGGTGTACAAGGTTTCTAAACAATGCTGTTTTTGAGACTCAAAAAATATAGGGTTTAGGGGCAATACAGCTTAAATACAGTATTATTTAAAAACTGGGAAAGGGACCAAGTAACAGGTCAAGCAAAGGCACTATATCTCAAAGGTAAAATTATTATTATTAATAATAATAATAATAATAATAATAATCTCTTGTCTGGAAGATATGAGTAATTCACAACAAATCAAAAACGGTGACGTTTTGACCCGTAATGTTTTCGAATGATACTTTGTAACAAATCTCTTGCCCCTTCTTTAGGGCATTAATAAAGTGAGATGTCCAGTGGAGAAAACAAGGAAATTCTAATTTAGAAACACTGTTTGTTTATAATTTATTCGTGGTTTAAAAGTAAGTGTAGTATTTTTGCCTCACCAAACTTTCCAGCATGTTTACTAATAGGATACACAAAACGGATTTTCCACAGTTTTGGAGCAGTGTGCTGCTAAAAGCAAACATTTTTTAAACAGTTACGTTTAAGTTCCTGCTGGGAAATATTAAGTACACTGTTGTGTATATTGTGTGATGTACAGTGCTCAGACGATGTCTTGGGTTGCTTACTAAGTTAATTCACTTAAAATATTGCAGATTTATTTTATTCTTTTGTTAACAAAAATGTGTATCAGTTTTGAATCAACTAGTAGTTTTAAATAAAACCATTAGTAATAAAATCAGTAGTAATGCATTGAAATCTAAATTATTGTTCAAAAAGAGCTGTTCTGAATTAAAATGGTTATTGACAAGCAGTTTCATTGGATGCTTTTTAATTAGTAACACCTTTGTAATAACATGAAACGCCCAACAGTTGTGTGTCGTATCCATTTGGGAGCCAATAACTACAATTGCAATTAATAGCAAAATGGCAAGAACAGAACTGTAATGAGTCAGTCAAAAAATTATGACACTTAAGCAAATGTCTGTATGGAAGATAAGGGCAGATATGTTAAACATTGCTTGTCAATGGTCTTTTGTTATGAAACCAATACATTTGCAACATTTTTACTGAATTAAGCGAGCGTCCCATGACTTGTTGTGAGCTCTGTATGTGATGTGTTCACTCACTGGAATGATGATCATCAACAGACCATGCGCACGTCAGAGTGGTGGGAGGAAACAGCGCCTGTTCTGGCAAGGTGGAGATTTATCTTGGACTCCAGTGGGGCACTGTATGTGACCAAAGTTGGCGCCTGAATGATGCCCATGTGGTGTGCCGAGAGTTGGGCTGTGGGCCGGCCATCAACTCTCCTTCTGGCAGCATGTATGGGTCAACCTACGGAGCAATCTGGCTGAAAGGTGAGCCGTGTTCAGGTCAGGAACACAACCTGGCTCAGTGCTCCAAATTTCGGATGTGGAACTCAGCCAGCGACGGGGTCTGCAGCGAGCACAACATGGCAGGGGTACAGTGCTCAGGTGAGAATCCAGGGGTGCATTCAATATCATGTCCTCACTCCTACGGCTTCTTGCACAACCTTGTGCATACTGTACTTTTAAAAAAAAAAATCATATGTTATATTGACTCAAAGTACTGTACTATGTCGTATTAAATCCACTTCTCAGAATTTGCCTTTTCTGTGGTCTGGTTTTCAGTGTCACGATGACAGCCACATGCGTCTTGTTGTCTTACAGTTGCGTTAAAGAGACCTACGCTTTCCCTGCTTTCTGCTTATTCTGCCTACTCTACTGGAGAAGCAGTACGTTTCAGCTGCACGGCTCCTTCCAACCACTACGCTATTTTTGACTTCCATCTGTTTAAGAGTGGTGCTGGGACACCACTGGTTACCCAGGGGACTGGAGCGCCGCGGACTCGGGCCGAGCTGACGCTCTTTGATGTGGACACATCGTATCAGGGCAGGTACACCTGCCTGTACACTGTGCAAACTGGAGTGGCCTTTAATTCGCCTGAAAGCAACTCCATTGACATCGTTGTGTGTAAGTTCACTCCTTGTTTACTTCTGAGATTTTTGGATGGTGCGTAGTAGGAGAGAATCAGAGCGCAATTGAATTGTGCTACTTCAGTAATCTGATCTGCCATCAAGGCTGATTCAGAAAACAGCTTGATTTCCAATATTTTTCAAATGTTCAATGAATTGTTAAAGTTTATGTCCACAAATGTCATAAAATATAAAATACTGTACAATGTCGTACCTGCGCAGTATTGGTATTAAAAGGCGCTAACACTTTCAGCTACATGGTGTCGTATCTGCGCAGTATTGGTATTAAAAGGCGCTAACACTTTCAGCTACATGGTGTCGTACCTGCGCAGTATTGGTATTAAAAGGCGCTAACACTTTCAGCTACATGGTGTCGTACCTGCGCAGTATTGGTATTAAAAGGCGCTAACACTTTCAGGTACATGGTGTCGTCCTACTTTCAGAAATCTCTTTTGAATTTGATTTACTTTTTCTCATTCTTAGTGGACCTACACACGCCACAGATCTGGTACAACACTTCGGTGGGGGCCCCGCCTGGAGGGGTGACCCGGGGAGGCACATTGAACATCACCTGCTCTACCTCATCATGGTATCCAGGGGGCTTCTTCCAGCTCCGGCTGATCCGGTCCAATGGAACAGTGCGCCACTCTGTATCTGCCCCCAGCTCGTCCCGCACCTTTTTCTTCCCAAATGCACAGGCTCCCCTTGAGGGCTACTACCGATGTGCATATCATATTCAGATGGGGGGGCGCACGTTCATCTCGCGGGAGAGCCAGCCCTTGCCGATCTCAGTCAGAGGTGAGTTACGGCAACCTATAGCATGCAGGCCGCCGAAAGAACCAAATGAACTCCTCCATTGTAAGTACAGAACTTCAGAAATAGATGCAGATGAACCAATTTTGTATAATCAGAATAATAAATGAAATGTCCAAAGTTATTGAACAACAACCACAACCACAAAACTGTCTTATAGTGAAATAAAAAATATGGACATAAAATATGTGCTGGACACAATTATTGGCACCCATGAATATTTGGTTGCAGAATAACAGTCACAGCTTCTGAACATTTCTTGTAGCATGTCTATAAGCTTCTTGCAACCATTTGCTGCTAGTTTCTGCCACTTTTCTATTGCTAAGCATTCAGGTTCTTTTAAATTTACAGAAGTCCTTTTAGCGCTCTCCAAAGCTTTTCAATGGAATTTGGCTCAGGACTCATTGCTGGCCAGTTTAAAACAGGGCATTCCTGGGCATTCCTCTTCTTTCTCTTGTACTGCTGGATGTGTGCTTTGGGTATTTATTCTGCTGAAAGACCCAAAACTTCAAAGGTTTTTGGGCACTGGATAACACATGTCGCTCTGAAATGCCTTGGTAGTCTATTGATTGCATTGTTCCTTTGATACATTCATTGCCTCCAGTAGCAGAGGCAGCAAAGCAGCCCAACAACACGACAGAACCTCCACCACGTTTTACTGTAGGTAGCGTGTCCTTTTCCTTGTAAGCTTAATTTCGTCACCTATAAACACACTGCTACACTACTTTCCTAAAGAGCTCTACTTTGGTTTCCTCTGTCCGCAGAACATTATCCCAGAAAGGCTGTGATTTATCTAAGAAGGTTTTTGCAAACATAAGTCTTGCCTTTTGTGCCATTCTTTCAGTAGTGGCGTCCTCCTTGGCCTTCATCCATGGAGTCCTACTTGGGTTAGTGTGTGGTGTATGGTACAGGTAGCCATCATCACTCCAGGTTGCTCCAGGTCAGCCTGAAGCTCTTCAGATGTCTTGCATGGTATTTTTTCCACAATCCGCACCAACCTTCACAGACTTCTCTCATTGACTTTCTTCTTAGCACCATGTCCAGAAAGCATCTTAACAGTTTTATAACTGAAGCTTCTTGATAACGTTATGAACTGTTTTTTTATTTCACTATACAAAAGCTTTGTAAGTTGTTGTTGTTAAATAACATTGGACATTTTATTAGATAATCTGATTATACAAAATTGGATCATTTACATTTATTTATGAAGGTATTCCACATTCTGTACTTACAATTGAGAAAAATTCTGACCAGGACTGTAGCTACCAGCCATTGTTACAGAAGCTAATTTATGTTTCACTTAGCATGTGTTGTTCTGTCCTTCTGTTCTCAGACCCAGAGCCACTGTTAAGCCCAATGGCAGTGAGCTGGTTAGTGTCAGGTGTAACATTAATTGTGGCCATATTTATGATTCTAATCACTGCATGGGTACGATATAAGAAGAAGAAGAAAAAACCAGTTGAACTGGAAAGAGACAGTAGGACATGTAAGTGTTTCTTCCAGGCTTACAGTTTCTGTCACTGTTTTGTTGGACCTGTTCCTCAGAACTGCTATAATGTTTCTTATTTTTCTGTTAGGTATAGACAACACCTATGTATCACTGCCAGTTAAGTAAAGGCAGGATCAAAGCCCAAAAAGCATCAAAGGTAGGCATGTCAAGTATGACTGTCATTGTAATGTTTCCATTTTATCCATTTTTCAAATACTGTAGTAATTGTGCGCTATGACTTTTTTTAGTGAACCAGTTATTGCTGCCACCTTCTGCAAACTTTGCTACACTGTCTGAATGAAACTACTGTGAAAGAGATTATTCATATGCTGTTTCACTGATTTTCATTTTTAGGTACTGGGGATGAAACACGTACTCAAGAAGGGTGTGGTATTCTCGGAGTTGGTAGTGGCCAGCTGTCTTTTGTGACTAGAAATGGGGTCAGTTGGGAGAGACGCTCCACACGTTGATCTTGCATAATCACCTACCTTTTATGAATAAATGATAGAGGATTCCATCCTGTTGTAAAATAACACTGAATGGATCATCCATATCATTGACTGCAAAATGCTGTCTTGGTGCCCAATAAGATGCCAACTGCAGCATCAGTGATGTCAGAACTTCAGATGTTCGTTTCCTGGGCACCGGGTTCTGATGAAAATCTACCTTTTTGCGGGTCCTTGGCAGATTCTTCATCAATATTTGTCTGTCTAATCAAGAAACATTTCCAGGTTTCAAATATTTTGGTTAAGCTTTACATTAACTGCACCTTCATAATGCCTCTGTAATGCATCTGTAGAACATTCATAGAACATTCATAGAACATTATAAAAACCTGCATATGCACTGGCCCTTTACAGGTAATATTGACCACCCCTAGGGTAGACAAAATGCTGAATTTACATCATTTAAGTACAATGTCAGCAGTAGCGTTCATTGCTGTTGATAGGAACCTATAACATATGTACCCAAACACGTTGTTTCCTTATAGTTATCCTGTTTAATTATACCTCTGTGAAATAAATGTATTGCTCAGTGTTTGTGCTGCTTGTCATAAATACTAATTTATTGTTAGTCTCATAGAATTTGGGTATGTGGATGCTTTCTGAAGCGGTTATTCAGCCATTACATTGTGCTTCTACGTTGTACTTTAAGAAATTTTTCTATAAAATGTTTTATCTCTACTATTACTGTAAAGCTATTAATGGAAGGAATAATTTTTATTGTATTAACTTTTATTAAGTTTTCTCACTGCAAAGATTTCTGACATTTATTTATTTCACAAAGGACAGAAGATAACCATGAGTATATCCAGTACAAAAGAATACCAAAAAGAGGTCAAAATGCAGTGTGGAGGTCACTGTATGTCCCACTTTCGAACAATTTGTTTACATTATGTATTTGTTGCTGAAATATGTTTATGGTTGTTCTTGTGGTTCCTCACCTCATTCAAGTGTGTGAAAAGCAATCACTAAAACAATGCTGCAAACTTACTTTTATTTGAAAAATAGTATAGCGGAATCAGTGTGGTGGGTCATGCCTTTGACATAACTTAGCCAAGCTCGCTTACAAAAACAAGAAGTTTGCCTTTATTAATAGTGCACTGCTAGAAATAACCAACAGTGGCACAAAGAAAGCTGACAATTTTAACAATGATCACATTCAGTGTAATCATTATGCATTCAAAGGCATACCACAATAAAAACATTATATTCAACACTTAGAGCACCACCTGACAGCATTTGCTATTAAATAATACATTTAATAATAAATACGCAATTACATTAATTAAAGTGAATTAAAATTATTTACAATGATAGTACCGCACAGGGCATGCCGGTATGTAAATAACCTTATTGCCTGACAACGCAGTATGAAATGGCACACCGAAGCAGCTGAAGAACTTCCTGCAGCCTCTCGGTTGTGGTTGCTGCGCTTTTGTCAGAAACAGTACTCCTGTGGCCACTTGGTAAAGTAATCCATAGCCATGAGTATGTAGCGATTCCTGGAGTCAGAACAGGGAAAAGGGCCCAGCATGCCCCCACCTCAGCGCCGTGTTATCGGCGCCCCCACCTGATATGTCTGCAGTGGCGCTCTGGACTGGCGACTGTCCTCTCTGAGCGGTACATGCAGTGCAACATTGCTTGATATCCTTTCTACAGCTGATCCAATAGAAGTTGCTGTGCGGCTTCCCCAGCATCTGTGCCACTCCAAAGTGCTCACCTCCCATCACATCACCTGTAGGACCATGGGACAGAGGCTATGGGGCACTGCAACTGCAGTACAGGCCAGTTACCATCCAGGGACTGCCAGCACCAGGACATTAATCCATTGTGTTCCTTAAAGGCCCTCTACTGTGAATAGACAGCCTTGGTTTCCTGGTTGAGTGCGGAGACCCTCCCTCCATTCCAACTGCCAACAGCCAGTCCCTGACTTAGGCCTGCACCCGATCACTTGCTTACCCCACCTGTAGCTGCTGGCAATTGATGGTTTCCAGTCCCTACCAGCGGTGTCCCCTTGTGCCACTGCACTGTGCCAAGCCCCTTGTTACTGGCATCTGTGTTAAGGATGAAGGGGAGAGCTGGGGTTACACCAACACTGCGGCCTCCATGACATCGTTGAATGTGGTGGCGCAGTTTCCGGGCCACTTGAGGGGTCATCTGTTTTTGGGGAGTCAGGGGAGCAGCTTGGCAATGCTGTCTAAGTCCCATACAAACCACCTGTAGCACGAGGAGAGACCCAAGAAACTGGAGCTCTGCGGCACCTTACGGGATCGGCCAGTTCTTTACACCAGTGGTCCCCAACCTTTATTTCGTCACGGACCGGTTTAATATCAGAAACTATTTTCACGGCCCGGTCTTTAAGGAG
>JAODJU010000108.1:23858343-23879546 GCA_026776725.1 Gnathonemus echidnorhynchus
TGTGCAGCCCGCGGACCGGTACCACATGACCCACGGCCCGGTACCGGTCCGCGGCCCGGGGGTTGGGGGCCACTGCTTTACACACCCTCACTATTTATTATGTGACCCAGGAACTACATCTTTCGGTGCAGGAGGTTGAGACACAAGTCAGCTTTTCTGATGCACAAGTTGCTGAGTGCTTCATTGAAATCAGAAGCGTGGGCCACCAGGTCATTGAGATAGAAGATCCCCTGGCTGTGGGAGACGTGGGACAGCACTTGCTTCCAACCTCTCGACGGTGGTGACGGCTTTGCAGAGCCCGAACAGCATTGACTGGAAGTGCCATACACCCTGACAAATGGTAAACACAGTTTTGGGTCAAGCGTCCAAAGTCAGTTCAACCTACCAATATCCACTTCGGAGGTCTCAGGAGCTAAACCACATCACCACGGCAATGAAATCAAGCTTCTCATCCATCCATGGCAGCAGGCATGAGTCCTTACGGGTGAAAGTGCTCAAATGCCAGAAGCCCACACAAAAACGCCTTGAGCCATCCTTCTTCCTGACCAGGACTGCTGATGCAGCACAAGGACTGTCTGAAGGCTGAATAACACTCGCTGCCGCCATCTCCAGGACCTTCTGCTCCACTGCCTGATGCCCAGTGAGTGCAAGCCGATAAAGTCACAGACGGATATGCTGGGCTTCTCCAGTGTCCCCTCAAGTAGTGCCGCTGCTCAGCTGTCAGGACCACACCTGGACCTGTCACACTGTCACCCTACTGCTGTGTCGATGTTTGCTCCTAGGCGGCGCAGCAAGTCCAGCCCTATGATTCTGGAAGAATGTGCAAAAATTCCCACAGACACACTCCAAAATGTTGTGGAAAGCCTTCCCAGAAGAGTGGCAGCTGTTATAGTACCAAAGGGGAGACCAACTCCATATTGAGGCCTGTGGATTTAGAATGGGATGCCATAAAAGTTCCTATAGGTGTAATGGCCAGGTGTCCCGATACTTTTGTCCATATAGTGTGTGTGGAATAGGTTTATATTACATTGTGGGAACCAGATGTTCCCCACAATGTGATAAAAACGTGTTATTTTGATGTCGTGGGGACCATTTTTCAGGTCCCCACAAAGATCTGTGAATGCAATCAACAAAGTACCAAAATTCTCATATTTTGTTTGGTTACTTATGGGTAAGGTCGTCATGTTGAGATTAGAGTTTTCCCCATGGAAATGAATGGAGTGTCCCCACAAAGAAATACAGTATAATCCCATCATAGTGGACTCGCTTATAATGGAATATCATCTATAACGCACGAGGTCTGCTGGTCCCGGCCGTACGCCTTTAAGAGCATGCAGAAAAAGCATCGGATATAGGGGACTCGCATATAACAGAATTTCGCTTATAACGGACAATCAATCTGGTCCCCAGGACCACTTTTAGCCGTAGTTTTGTTCGGCTATAACGGACATGCAGGCTTCGCCTACAAGGCGCGTGGCGTGCCGGTGATATACAGTGAGATACATAGTCGGGATTATTAATAGTCACGCTCTATAAATAGGCATGGCGTAACAGCAGGCTACACTGATTGGTCTGTGTGGCTGTCCATCACCAGGCACGCTGTGCGACGCTCGCCGCTAGAGTGATGTAGTAAGCAAAGAGGTCAAGGTTACTACTGTACCGTACATGTATAACCACTTATAGGCCATATATACTTCCAACAGTCAGGAAAAGTTGAATTAGTACATGTACAATATAATAATTTATACCACAAGTGTGTCTGCTGGGGTGTGGCATGAGTAAATGGTGTCCTGTAGTTGTGTTCTGGCCATACAGCAACTCTGGATATAACGGACTATGGATATGACGGACTTTTGCCAGGTCCCTTAAAGTCCTCTATAATGGGATTGTACTGTACTTACAATCCTGTGTGTGTATTTATGTATATAGTCGTTTGGCTGCCGCTAGCTTGCACATCTCACAGAGCCACACATTTCTTCTGTCTGGCTCGGTTGCAGTGACAGATCAAAGGGATAATCTGTTGGCTATGGCCGCCCGCATCAAAATAATAAAAATGAAATATTGATTATTTTATTTTCTAAGCAGAGCCATATAAGAGACATGGTTATTGAACATCTAGAAAAAAAAATCAAGCAACATTAAGTGGTTGTTCTAATTAACTGTTTCAGATTCAAATTAAAGCTCTATTTACTAATTACGACTGTTGTATGAAGGTCCTTGGCAGGTGCCCCAATGTCTGTCATGTAAGACTCCCATGCAGACTCAAAGAACAATAAAGAGTCAGCAAAAGACTCTGTTTGTAAATAATATATTTAATGTATTGTTCTCTCATTAAGACAATAATTAAAGTGAATAATGTGGTGGGAAAATGACAACACAATCGCAACATTCAGTTCACCTTTGAGAATCTTTGTCTGAAGTTCTGAAATAAGAAATAAAATAACAAGGAGACGAATGCTGTTTTTGATACAGTATAGTTTATACATTTTCTTCTGTTACTACTGGTGCTGTGACTCTGAAAAATTCTATTAAAGTTCTATTAACGCTTTTAGAGGTTCTTGCGCTACATGGAGTTTTTATTTATAAAAATGAAGATTGTATTCCAATTAGGCAAAGATACCCTTCAAATTTATGAGGGGGTAACCAGTGTTCTTTGTTTAAAGTTCAGAGAGCCAAATCTCTGGAGCTTAACCACAAGTTTAGGTGTTTCATAATGTAGATATTTGTCATAATGTAGATATTTGTCATAGTGTAGATACTTTGATCATAAAAATACCCTAACACCACAAAGATTTTAGTTCTACATAAAATGGACAATATATAATTTTTAATGGATTAAATAATGACATTAAGCAGAATTAAAATAGGGTTGCATTTAGTTATTTAGGATTGTTCAGTTAGTCTAGGTTATCCGACAACCCTTTACAGTTCTTCCAAATATATCCAATAAAAATGCTGCTTCTTTTATCTCTTTGTTAACATGTATGTTTTAGCAAATTTGACAGTGAAGTTCACAAGGAAGGCAAAATTTTAAAATTTTGTCATAAAAATATTATATAGCACAGTGTATAAAACAGCAACCCATGTATGAACTGAAGCCCAGATTTTACATATTTAATTCTGCAAGATGAACATTACTTCCAAATGTGCTGTATATTAAAACACTCTTCAGTGAAAATTCTGCACAATTTTAGATGTGCAATACTGCTAGCATTTGCAGCAAGCTTATTGATAAATTCTTTGTAAATTAGCTTTTAACAGCAGTGCTCTAAAACCAAGAAAAAGTAGCAGAGTATAAAATTATGGTCTGTTGAATCCCATTACCAAAAAAGTAATGACTTAAAGCTCTTAAGAACAAGGGTGCATCTTTAGTCTCTCAGTTGATCAAATAAAGAAAGAAGGATGTTGCAATGGAGGGAAGGTGGAAAAAGCCATTTCAAGTGCTTTATGTTCATTGTGGAAACCAGTGCAGTGAAAGAAGGATTGCATAGGGCAAGACTACACTGAGAAGTGAAATGGGCTCCCAGGGATGTGATCTTCTCCCCATTTGACTACCAGGATGTATTCTCCCTTCTCTTTGAGCTGGTAGGTCACGTTGTAGATGCGATTACCCAAGTGCTTCACTATAATCTCCTCACAAGGCAGTCTGGGTCCCTCCACACCAACCAACAGCATGTTCCTCCCTATGCCAGGACAAAAAGACAATAAACATTCACTATAGTCCTTTTTCAAGCATGTCACGATAAGCTGAGTCATATTTTGAACCCACATATTACAAATGACCCTTTGCACCTTCATTTAACTTTGAAGAGTCAGAGAAAGCAGAGTCCAGACCACTGGAATAGTAATTTTAGCTACATACATCAGTCAACAATTTTAGCAGACATCATTTGAAATCACCTATATACTCCTGACATGCTCACAGCGTAATACCTGCTTTGCTGCAGTCAACACTAAAGGTGTTCTTCTGGCCGACATAGGCCCTTGTAAGGCCCAAGCCCTTAGCAACCACACGACCGGCGTCTGACGGCTCTTCCTGCTGACTAGTGGTTATGCTGCGAGACACTGGATCCACTAGGACGGAGGCAGTCTCGTGCATGCTATGGCTCCTTACTAAACGAGAACCTGAGAAGAGAATTCGTTTATAAACACTAATCATTTTGTTCACGCTTAGATTTAAGGTGCATGGTGGGATTCCAACATACATTTAAATTTTATAAAGTTCCCCATAATGCATGTTAAAAAGCCCCTGTTGCAATAAATATAGAAACAGTAGTTAAACTCCTACCCGTAATCTTCGCCTTAAAGGGACTTCCCACAATATGGTAAGGGCCACCATATTTTATGGAGATCAGGTAATTTCCTGGAGCCATGGGGATGTAGGTAATTTTGTAGCCCTCAGAACATTCCTTACAGTCCATCTTAACCTTTGAAGGGCCATCAATGGTCACAGCCAGGGCTCCAGTGCCTGCTGAGCTGGTGTTCACAATGAATTCGCATGGAACCCCTAGAGAACGAAGTCAGGATTCATATGTCCATATGGCCATATATACAGACAGACCTGCAAGCGTACAGAACCACAGCCCCGTCTCTCTGAACTTTGTCAGTACATACAGAAACATAAACGGCACTGATACCTGTGACTCCACCTTCAAGTCCGGCTCCATACGCAGATACCATACCAGGGTCACCTGCTTGGCTGGTCTCACCAACCCGGATTTTGAAGGGGCTCCCAGGGATGTGAGAGCCATTAAACTTCACATCAATCAGGTAAATTCCATTCTCTCTGGGAATGAATCGTACGGCGTATTTATCTGGAAGAAGAAACAAGCTCCTCCGGTAACCATTATTACAGATTTCATTTGTCCGCTATATGCCATAAACTATCCACAAATGAATAAATTTGAATTGAGTGACTGAAGAATTATTGGTAAGATGGTGCTGATTTTCAAGTTTCAGGTAAGTTTTGAGGTTCACAGGGTTCATATACCCTAAGGAGAAAGATAACCAAGAGGGCTCTTTCTCCTCATTACTAGTTACCTTTGTCAATCTCAGACACAAAGCAATCTTCCAGAGCTCCAGATGGACAATGCACTTTGGCGTCAATGACACCCTTGGCGCCATTTAGGCTCACGGCAAAGGAGGCCGGCTGGTTCACTTTCAACCCTGACTCCTGCAGGTGACAACAACTCAGTTCTCACACTCTAAACAACCCCCCACCCCCAACAGCAGGTCTGAAAACAACGATCTTGTAATAATCTCTTAGAAGTAGCCCCCATGACCTGCTAATCTGAATTTTTATAGCAAAAGTTTCAAAATGCAGTAAATCAACCACAAAAATAGAAAACCATCGTAAACACAGGGAGCTTATGCAAATTCTGTACACACATACAACTGGGGTGGGAATCTGATCCACAATCCAGGAGCAGCATAGCTACAGTACAATCCACTGAGGCACTATCCTACCCTGAATTTCAAATTTCTCGTTATTGACATAAGATACTGCTGTCTGTTACACACAACATTACATGGGAAATCTACTGAGGGATGCTACCAGGAAAGAATCAAAGAGACAAGACAGCCTCTTATCCTCTTTAATCTGCTAGCACTCCCATTCTTTTAAAATAACCTTACAAACCACAATGTTGTCGAGACTGTTGGGGGTCTTTAGGAAGAGACCTGAGAAAAACACACCATCCTTATGGTTTATCCAAGAGCTCTCAGAATCACCCACGAAAACAGCTACAAAAGCAGACAGTCTTTGAAATCTAATGTACTTTCACTGGCTGCTTTGTTTAATCCAATCCAATATACTACTTCCTGAGACAGCTATGATTCATTATGGCTGGACTATTTCTTCATTCCCGTCCTGATTTCTGATCGATTATAAATAGGAACTCTGGCCTTTCTGTATGCCCTCTTATTTACAAAGCTGTTGAATTGTGGGTGGAAATGAGTTCCTCTTGGATGGACATGTGTCCGTTTTTCTCAAGGCCTCACCTGAAGACTGGCAACAGTTAGCCGGCGGGCATCATCAGAAGGCGACGCGACAGGCACAACAAAGGGACTGTCGGGAATGTGCTCCTCGTTGAATTTGATTGACACCTCATAGTCTCCTGCAAGAGAGAACAATCAATCTGAGTGTTTTCCAGAAAGAAAGAATGAACTTTCATTAATAACTTCACCGGTATTTTTGGTACAGTTGCACAAAATATTTTAGGATGACCTTCCCCGTTGATTATACATTTTAAGTCTTACCTGGCTCACGAACAATGTAGGACACTCCACTGGACCCATCCTCACGGTCAGTAAAGGTTAGTTCAGCTTTGCTGGGTCCCTCCACAGCAATAGATAAGCCCCCAGCTCCAGCCTCTCTAGTCCAGATACTGAATTCCGCTGATTAAAAGTTAGACAACAACGCTCTCAGCAAAGATCTTCAACCTGGTGGAAATTCTTTGAAAATAGTTGAGGGTTTCCCCAGTCTGTTGACATACCCTGCACTCCAGCTTCAGCACGCTCCAGCCCTGGCCCTCCAGCTCGGACCTTGTGTGCTCCACCCTCTCCCATGGGGCCCACAGTGAACTGGAAGGGGCTTCCGGGCACATGCTGGTCCTGGTATTTAACACTGACAGTGTGGACACCCATCTCTGTGGGCACGAAGTAGATGCTGTATGTGTCGTCCTCTCCAGCTTTGATATCTGCCTTGTGGCTCTTTCCAGAGGGGCTGGTCACCTGGGCTGTGATGTCTGCAATGCTGATTTCTGAATATGAAAAGTTCAGAGGGTGCTTTAAGCTTAAAGAAAAACAAATAAAGAAAAGAAGATCAAAAAAGTGTCTTCTGAGCTGAGATACCTGGGATCTTGAGGCTGAGGTCACACTGGCTGCCAACACCAGCCTCAGAGGCAGCTTTCCTACACCTGGTGATGCTCTCCCGCATCCTGCCCTCCCCAGTTACCTTAACAGTGAATGCACTACCTGGGGCAAGAAAGAGGGGGATAAAGTTACACTGAATTCCGGCCTGTGGGGAAGAAAAACTACATTTAGGAGAGCAGTGCTCATCTCAAGCCATATCTTGATGTTGATGACTATAATGATATTATTTTGCAATCACCTGTCGTCACTTTTCATCTGCAGTAATGGAGAGAATCTGAGTACCTGGAACATGCTGGTCTGCAAATTTGATGTTAATGATGTAGTTTCCTGGCTCAGTGGGGCAGTATGTGACTTTACAGGTTCCATCCTCCAGGTCCTCTGTCTTAATGTCCACCTTGCTGGGGCCCTCAATGGATAGACTAAGACCTCCATAACCTGGCCAGCAGAAAAACATTCAGTCCTGTGGACAATTTTGGTGCTTTTCACTGGCCTACAGGAACCAAGCCATACCCGACCCAAACCCATTGGTCTTAAATTATTTTCGATCTCAAATTTTGAATAAAATTTTTAAAATAATAATAAATAAATACACTGTTACAAGATGGAAGCCTGGTATAGCTCTTAAATTCTTACATTTTTTCTGTGGAAATCAAGGTGGCTTACCAGCATCTCGTGTGTCAATGATGAAGTCAGCAGGCTGAAAGGTGCGGCCCTCGCTCAGGCCCTTCCCCGAGACTCGCACCCGGCTGGCATCACCAATCTCTGATTGCTTGATCACCACAGTAATGGGGCTGCTGGGGATGTGGCGCCCATTCTTCCGGATATTTACCAGGTGCTCCCCGGTTTCCTTGGGCACAAAAGAGACACCTTTGGAGGGGCACAGGGAGAACAGAGAGACAAGAACAATCCAGATTAAAAACAAAACACAGATAATAATAATAATAACAATAATAGTAATAATAATAAATATCCCAATGTAGTTCAGTTAAGTTGCTCTATTGTGAGAGCCAGTGACTAGGATTGCACCAATCCGACAGCTGGATCAGGTATCGCTAACAATGGGGCTGAGCTATGGGATGATATATTCATTTCGATTCTTTGTTATGGTATGTTTACATGGGAGGTATCGTGTGGCTCTGCAGAGTAAGTCTCTGTGTCTGTGTTCAGAACGTTTCTGGTTCGAATCAAGCTTTAGCAGCATAGCCAGATGCCTGTGGGCCCTTGAGCAAGGACCAAGGCCTGTAAGCCTCCGCCCTGGTTCATGGGCGCCACTGCAGGTGGCTGCCCTTCACTGCCAAGTTTACGCTCACCTACACGTGTCTGTGTGCCATGGAGGTAATATGGAAGTAATGCACTTGTTGAAAAACACATATCTGACTATAGTTTAACACAATGTTTTGCAGAAGGTAAGGACATTTTGATAGCATTTGGGGGAAAAAACTTTTTCATTTTTATTTGGATACATTTGAGCATCGCAGTAAAGGTTTTGTTCCTCTGTAGAGGCTGTTAAAGCTGAGAACTGACAATTCTGACCAAAGTAATCGAAGTAATCTATGTATTTCTGTATTTGCTACATTTTGGCAGTTTTACAAAGTCAGCAATGTTTAAGTTAAGCCTGTTTCCTCACACATAAAAGAATTACCCCATTCTCTTCCACACAGTGAGTTATACAGCTTGTAATTTAAACATTGGTATCAGATTGGTATTAGGCATCTGCAGTGCAGGTATTGTTATCAGTATCGGGACTGAAAAAGTGGGATCAGTGCATCCCTGCCAGTGACCAGTGCATCCCTGCCAGTGACCAGTGCCTTCCTGCCTCCACCTACCCACATGCCCATTGCGCAGCATCTTAAGTAGGCAGGGCTCCTCCCGGCCAGAGGGGGCCGTCAGTGAGGCAGTCAGCTGACTCAGGTCCAGTTCTCCAATGTCCAATGGGATGTCAGCTGCAGACCCCACCTTGAGCTGTGACATCCTCATTGAGTCATCGCCTGTGAGCCCAGGGTGAGACATTCAGCAGATTCAACGATGGATCGAGATGGACATGAATGTCAATTACAACCCCATTTGGTTCACTTGCTAGGCACTACCCTTCATACATCTAAAAAATATAACACGCCAAGTGCCGGTCTATTTCAGCAAGTCATGTTAAACAGACTTTATGTCTGAAGGTGTCACCGACCTGCGATTTTGGCTGTAAAGGGGCTGCCAGGAATATGCTTCTCATTGTACTTGACCAAGATGTTGTAGTCCCCGGGCAGTACAGGCAAGTAGGATACTGTACAGGTACCATCGTGGTGGTCAGTGCAGCTGATTTCAGCTTTAGAGGGTCCCTCAATTGCCAGAGACAGGCCACCTTAAGAGCAAAAGTGAATGGTGTAATCATGCATTATAAGGTACTTAATGCACTGGTGCAAATTGTGCAAGTTGTTCACAGAGATATTAATAATACAAAAAAACACATCGATATCAATGTCCAGTACTAAAATCCTAATTAGCCTTAAAGTACAAGCCTTAAGTGAAAATACTATACCTTCTCCAGCATCTTTGGTGTTAACTGTGAAGTCTGCAGGTTTGTTAACCACCCCATGAATCAGGCCAGGGCCATAAGCAGTCACATGACCGCTGTTGACATAGTCCACATAGAACTGCAGTGGGCTTCCTGTGTCAGCAAAATTAACTAATGGTCACAATTTTTCATCAGCATTTATATTGTTATTTTATGCATGTAAAATATTTAGCTCCTCAACCTCATAAACTCCCCCAGTCCCACCACCGCTAAGGCGCTCACCTGGTATATGAATGCTATCGTACTTGATGTCCATCTCATGGATGCCTGCCTCATTGGGAGCGAAGTTTACCGTTACGGTGCCATCTTTGTTGTCTTTGATTTCGGGTTTCGCTACCTTGCCAGAAGGCATTCGAACCTCACCTAGAAGGTCGTATAAGCAGCAGACAGCACTGACCCATCCATCTGCTAATTCCTTATCTAGAGCCACAGAGGGCTCAGAAAGCATATATCATGGGAATACACTCAACAGGATGCCAGCCCATTCTGGGATGCACACAATGGACAATTCAAAGCTATCAATTCGCCTATCTGTATATTTCTGGACTGCCAGAGGAATCCAGTGTAAAACCATGTAACAGGCAAAGAACAAGCAAACTACATACACAGTGAAGGGCACTGTGACACCCGAGATTTCTCTAAGCAATATAAATGCATAAGTCAGTAGATAATCATCCATAGATTAAGGAGCATTTCATAAGGTAGACATTACCTGTGATCTCCCCCTTCTGGACAGAAAATGGAATTACTAGATCAACAGGTCGAAGTCCTGATCCATCAAGCCCATTTAAGCCCACTGGTCTTTCTGCGGCCTGAAAGATTGACAATTGGTCAAAGGTAGGAATTCGTCCTTCTCACTTAATTTACTTCATATCAAATCATTTTCATTGACTCAAGTGCCACAAAATGAGTAGAAGGACAGACATTCAAATCAAGATTGGAGATGTGTGGACAGTTCAATTGAGGGAAATTGTGCAGGTGTGACATTGCATGACTGTACAATGCAAAGCTTGAAATTTTTCACACTAACACAGACAACTGAAAAAAAGATGATAAAACTTAGATTTCAGGTTGACGGCATCACATAATGAAGGATTCAAGCATTAAAAAGGTTTATTGTCATTTATACTGATACAAGTACTGAGTACAGTGAGATGCTTACTTGTGTGTTTCCAGTAAGCTGAATGACAACACAGGGCAGCAAGACATAACAAACAGGTGGAATAAATATAAATATGGAGCTATGGATGTATCTGGAAGAATAAATATGGTACAGATATGTACAATACACACGCATAGCAGCAGAAAATAATGCAAAAACAGTGCAGAGTCAGATAATACCAGAGATTCAGGGTTGTAATGGCATCAGTGCAAGAGCAGTGTCAGGTGCAGTGTCACTGACAGTTTAGAACAGTGTTTCCCAACCCAGCCCTCGGGGAACCCGCACATATCCGCCCTGATTACAGCTTCTCGCCAGAGGGGAGGAGGGTGGAAAGTGGCAGTGCAGGGAGGCTGGAGTCCCCGTGATGCGACTCGCTTTCCTGTAGCAGAGTGTGGTGAAGATGTTGTGGATGAGCAGGAGCTATGTGCCCGTGGTCCTCTCTGTGGTTTTATGCAGCCTCTTATGCAGCGATCTTGAGCAAAGCAGCTGCCGTACCGGGATGCGATGCCCCCCTGAGAGGATGGACACACCCGTAGAAGGTGGTCAGGGCTGTTGTGGACATTCCAGCCTTCTTCAGTCTCCTGGGGAAGCACAGGCACTGACGGACCTTCCTGATCAGCGCTACAGCACGTTGATACCATTTAATACCCTTAACGGGGGTGACACTGAGGACTGCTGACCCACTCCACAGCGTTCCCTCCAAGGTATCGTGCTGAAGTCCATGATCTTCCCGTTCATTTCGCTGACATTTCAGGTTGCGGTTGTTCAGAGTGATTCCAGGAGTCTGACCTCCTCCCTGTAGGCTGACCCCTTGTCGTTGCTGATCAGCTCGATGATGGTGGTGTCATCAGCAAACGTGAGGATGGAGCTGGAGCTGTGCTCGGCCATGTAGTTGTAGGTGAAGAGGAAGTACAGCACAAACTCAGTGAAGATTGGCCACTGTGTGAGTGCTGAGGTGGTTGAAAGTCCTTCTCACGTCACTCACCGTCAAGCAGGAGTTGGGCGGCACTGCCAGAGACTACTCAGGTGGGTGCTGCTGAGTAGGGGAGTCCATTTTGTGTTCTGCTGTTTTGCAAACTTGATCGCCTTCTGGAGATCGCTCCTCCATTTCATGTATGCTTGTCTGCCTCCGGATTGAAAAGCTCTGCTGTGGCTCAGATTATAGGCAGTGGGTTTCTGCTGTCATACATGGCTTTTGGTTTGGGAATTAGCCTTTGCGGGGGGGTCATGCACACACTTCTTCACAGTTGGTGATGATCTTGTGTAGTTTGAGTGCGGTGGTGGTGTTTCCATGCTGAAGGATATAAACAGCAACCCTGATCTCTGCTGTAAACTCTCTGGACTGATATAACACCCAGCACTGGATCAGCAGACACTCAAGTGCAGTGAACATCTTTGTGAGATAATTTCCACATCCGTACACCAGGACTGTTAATAAGAAAGCTCACCCCACCTACACTTTCCTTCCTGGATAAGACAGTGCTATAAATGAAGCGGCCATCCAGCGGGACAGCAGAGTCTGCGTGCTGCTGGTCCGGCATGTTTCCATTAAGCAGAAAGCTCAGCAGACCCTTAGATCCCTCTGTGAATGAAGTCTTCCACAGAGATCTTCCCATTTGTTATCCAGAGACTGAACTTTGGGCAGGAAAATGCTGGACAACAGAAGCCACAGTCCGTCATGTTTTGCCCTCACCTGGACACCAGCTTGCCAGCCGCGCTTCCCCGCTCTCCTGCAGATGTTCTCAGGCACTCGCACCCCCACCTGTGTACCCTAGCAGTAGCGCGTTGGTTTGGAAATCTGCTCTTTGCTTATTATAAGTGACTCGGGCTTATTATTCTGTAAAATCCGTGCAGGAACGTGGCCCGTGGGATCCTACACCCCGCAGAAACGATAACCGAAACCGTTTATTCTCAAATTATTTCGAGTTTAAATCTTGAAATCTTTCTACATTAGACTATGACTGAAATGCTACTATTCTCGAAACCCTTTAGCGTATCATTTTATTTTTATCAATGTCCTTCAATGCCATCGTAGATCTAAAAATAGACAGAAATTGTGTTTATAATTCAGCCAGACTCAAGTGCTAATATCAATAAACACAAAATGATGCCCAACCTGCTGTATATGCTTACGTTTTATTTTAACTGACCCGCCTGCCAGTTACCCGAAGATCATTAAAATATTTTTGCTTGACCCATCAGCCCACGCATCACTGGTGTGCGTACCATGAACAAGAATTCTGGGGGCGCCCCTGTTCTCAGGTGTGTTGCGTGAACCATGTCAGGCTGTAGTAGTGACCAGCTCCAGGTAACTCACAAGTTTCAGTTTGCTTCCAAGTTTGCAGCAGTGTAAAAAAGTGTTTCTCTGCTGTATGTGTATCAGCTTAGAACTGGATGTACTGACAGTGACAATAACAAGAATGCAAATGCTAAACAAAAAGTCTGAGTAAAGCAACATGCAACACATCACCTTCCTCAGTGTATGAGGAAATTATGAATGAGAAAGTACTGAATGCAAGAAAAATTACAGACTTAAGATCTCATGAATAGCAAGCAGGGAAGAAGATCATAAAAGGAAAAATAATATGAGATTTTTTTACAATTTATTTTTTTGGATGAATGTAAAGAACACTCAATGACCTAAGGAGGATCTCCCTTGATTAAAAGTCAAATGAAGCCCAGATGCTACTGCCAGACCAAACAGGAAGCTTCCGAATGAAAGAAAAGATGTAAGTAAGTGATGCAACCAAGGTTGACTCCTATTTGTTGTTTAGGCATACTGAGGGATCTGCTGCAGGAGAAGCTCAGCTTGGGCTTCTTCCAAGGGCCGAGGATCAGCATAAAGTGGTAGTTATGGGATGGAAGGAATGACGGGAAAGATAGGGGCAAGTTGAACAGCTTGCAGTTGTCGTGTTCACCAACAAATTTGCCCCCCGTCCAGGATCCTGCACAGATCTTCACCTCAACCAATTCCTGGTACCCATCATATTAATTATTTTAGAAGGTGCTTTTATCCAAAGTGATGCACGAGAGAAAGTAGGGTCACCTTGCTCAAGGAATTCATCTGGGAGATCTCACAAATGCATCTGCATTCTGTATGTAATACTAATTATATGGACTCGAGGCTAAATATTGGGCAAATGTCACTTGGTTAGAGCTCAGGTTTTACTTACAGTGACCTGGAAGGGGCTGTTGGGGATGAGTTCTCCTCCAAAACGGACATAAATGTTGTACTTCCCCGGCTGCGGGGCCGTGTAGAAGATGTCAAAGGTGCCGTCCTCATTCTCCACCACATTGACATCCGCCTCAGCGCCATCCGGGGTGGATATGCTGCATGTCACTTTGCCCTTTCCTGCAGCCTTCGCATCCACTGTGATCAGAGTCTGCTCACCGGTCTGTATATTTGGACCAATTCCTGGTCCTGAGGGACAAACACACCAGAATGAATTTGAAAGTGGATTCAAATACATTTTGACTGGATAACATAACTCCCAACATTATAAGCTCCTAACATAACCATGCACCCAAATCAATGGAAGTCCATAAAACTGGAGAATGTAGCATGAACATTTTTACATTTATCTTTTGACTATTCAGATGTTTTTGTGACATTTGTACTGTTTTTGTTTCACCACTGTCAACCACTTTGTTGTACATACAATTAATAGTTCTCCTGCTTTGCTTTTCTTCTCCAGTTTTCCTGAACTATTAAAGATCCAGTTATTATGTCTAGATCCACCAGCATATCTACAATCATAAAGAACAGGCCCCACTGGCAGACGTTTCCCCCAAGCCAGATCAGGCAGTGGGGCTGCCACGGGTTAGTTGTCATAACACAACAGCAGCCTCAGTGAAGAAAAGGCATGCAGGCAGGAAGTTAAACAGCCTTCCTGATTGTGTCAGCAACGTACAGCAATGTGTCACAATTTTATGATTTTACGGTTTGTTTTTACGATTACAGGGAACAGATCTGGTTATCACATCCCTTTGGTCATGTATACTTTGTAACTGTACAACTGGAGATGCTAAACTAGGTAACTAGAAATTAAAAACATATGGCATTCACATTTCAATACAAAATGCTACAAAAAGGTTCGTTTTCATATTAAAACATTATTTAACCAAGATATTTGGCAAGTTATTTAGCCATAGAAGCTATGGTCTGGGAAGTAGATTTTACATTAAAAAAGAGAAACCCTTAATTATAATAGCCATGAATGATTAAACGCTTTGTACAATATTAAGGGAAAGCAAAATAGCCAGAACAAATGGGTCACTCATGCAAATTCAATTGAATAAGTGGGAGAGATGCATTACACTGTGCTTACCGAACCCATGACCTCCAAATGAGACTAAGGAAAGGTGAAAAGCAGAAAGCAATGAAGTGAGACCCAACAACCATAACAACAACTGTGCTCCAAGAGCCAAGAGAAGTGCTCAAACGGAAACAATGTGGATTCATTGTGAGCAGCAGAGAAGTCAGGTGCCATTGGTTGTGTTGGTATGGAAAATGTGGTGGGGTATCTGCAGATTTGTGAGCCAGCAAAATCACAAACACACAGGATGATTATGCTCCATTCTGTCTCCAAACATTGTGCACTGAACACTGTGACTAGCACTGAAACAAATGACAATGTGAATCAAACATCTGAAAACAGGATTTACTCCAAAAAGCCTAAATTCAACAGTTTAAGTCAAAAAAACTTAAATGGTACACTAAAACTTAAATGGTACACTAAAACTTAAATGGTACACTAAAATAGGGCTCTAGATGACGCCTAAAATGGCTGCCAATGCACCACTTTTGTTCATACCTTCAAGGACAGAGTTTCTTGGTGTATGATCTCAGGATCAAATTTTTGCATTTTGCAAATGATGTGGTCCTGTCAGGCTGAGACCTGCAGCATGCACTGGGGCATTTGTAGCTGAGTGTGAAGCGGAGGATCAGCACCTCCAAGTGTGAGATCATGGTTCTTGACTGGAAAAGGGTGGATTGCCCTGTCCTGGTTGGGGATGAGCTACTGCTTCAAGTGGGGGAATTTGAGTATCTCGGGGTCTTGTTCACGAGTGAGGGGAGAAGGGAGTGGGAGATGGACACATGGATCACAACAATCTCAGCAATAATGTGAACACTGTACTGTTCTGTCGTGGGGAAGAGAGAGCTGAGCCAAAAGGCAAAGCTATCGATTTACTGGTCAATCTACCTTCACCTTTGGTTACAAGTGTTCTAGATAGTAACTGAAAGAATGTGATCCCTGATACAAGCAGTGGAAATGAGCCATAGAGACAGGGTGAGGAGCTCAGACATTCAGGAGGAGCTTAAAGTAGAGACACTGCTCCTCCGCGTCAGAGGGAGCCAGTCCAGGTAGTTTGGGCATCAGTCTAGGATGCCTCCCTGGGGAGGTGTTTCAGGCATGTCCAACCGGGAGGAGACCCTAGGGCAGACTCAGGACACGCTCGAGAGGTAATATCTCTTGGGAAGACCCTGCTATTTTCCTGGTGGAGCTAGAGGAGGTGGTTGGGGCTGGTAGAGGTCTGGGCATCCCTCCTTAGACTTCTGCCCCCATGACCTGACACCGGATAAGCAGCAGAAAATGGATGGCGGATGGAAGGATAGATGGATGTTCATTTTTTTTTGCATCCATACCATATATCACGCAATTGCCCCATATTGAAAAATAAAATGCTAAATCATGATTTAGCATCAATGGCTCTCCTGTAGCTCAACAGACAGAGCTTTGTGCTCACAACACAGAACTCATTGTATCAAATGCCACAAAGCATACATAAATTGTACTGCTTAAGTCAAAAAAGTCATATAAATATATAAATGCATGCGGCTGCACTTTTTTTCTTTTTTAACTTAAGCACTTGACAGAATTAACAACCAAGTGTCTTAGGTATGGAGGAAGTCATTAGACTGCTGAGTAAGCGGAGTGGAGTAACCATAATCTTGGCATGATTTTTGAGCATTGAGGGTGAGATTCACAATATGATTGACTTTTCTAGGTTTGCATAAAAACTGGTGGGGTCAATTGGAAACCTTCTTAGCCCAAATATATCAAGCAAAGGATGGTCTGCTCATTTTCCAAAAAAAAGCACAACATAGGAGACTGAAGTTGTCAATGAAGATTGGAGCTGGCAGGCTGTACCTGTGACTTTGCACTTGCTGGCATCCCCTGTAGGCAGAGCCCTGATACGGTAAGGAGAAGAGGGGATCTCATCTTCCCCGTACTTGAGTAAGATAGTATGGCGGCCTGTCTTCTCTGGCACATAAGAAACTAGGTATGTTCCGTCTTGATTGTCCTTGACGTTGGCCTTCGTGTGCTTTCCCTCTGGGTCCTAGCAGTATGGAACAGCCATTGTAGCACAGTAATCATGAAACGCATATAAACTTTAGCAGCGTGGATCCAGCCTCATAAATTGCTACGCTTACTGTGATCTCAACAGCCAACAGCCCCTTGCCAGCCTCTTTGGCATCGATGGCGAACTCCACAGGAATGCTGGCTGGAACTCCAGTGGTGCTCAGGCCCGGGCCAGAGACTCGCACCTTGCTGGCATCATGGGTGGGCAGCACCTTTACCTTGAATGGACTGAAATGGACACAGGGAAAGCAGGACAGAGTCCCAAGGAGAAGCAGGTGACTGAATTTTAGCTGCTGTGCCTTTCAATGAAGTGAACTCATAGAACATAAAACCTGTAAAAATCGACCCATCGGCATAATCACTATGAAATGCTTAGAAAAATAGCTGAAACCCACCTGGAAGGAACAGGTTCATCAGCATAGAGAACATTGATAGAGTAGGGTCCTTCTTTGGTTGGGACATAATTGACTGTATGAGTGTGATCTCCATTGTCCACTATGTCCACTGGTTCCAAAATCCCTGAAAGAAAAGTTCCCTTTTTGTCAAATTTTCAGATGAAAAGTACCAGTCTCATAAAATTAGAAAAACAATAACAAATCTAAATTCTGATCTAAATTCAACATATTATATGAGATCTTCTGATACTAAGCATTTCACCAAGACTTAACGGCCTAAACAACCTGGTAGGTAGAATCATGCATCCATCTGTCAAGTACAAACCATGCAGTTCTGTTTTGTAAAGTCCGTCTGTAAACTGTTGTACCATTATGTCTGTACCACAGTCAGATTTAGGTAGGAAGAAATGTGCCGACATAAGGACAAATTTCATATTTGATGTGACAGAACACAAGTGTCACTGCAAACCAGCAAAAATGGGTGAAAACCCCACAATCTCAAGGCACCTTTTGCAGGCCTGCCATCCTGAAATTCATATATATACAGAGAACACCCGAGTTTTTTGGTCCACACAAGGGGAAATTCAATTTTATAAAAATCTGTAACAACAGTCAAAAAGGTCAAATGTCAAACGTCTTGTATTTTGTTTGGTTAGGGCTGGGTAGGAGTTAAGGTTGTCATTTTGGGATTAGGGTTTTTCCCATATAAGTGAATAGACAGTCCCCACAAAGATATGAATACAAACCTGTGTATGTCTGTTAGTGGTCCAGGTATACCTTACCTTGTGGGGATCAAATGTCCCCACAATGTGATGAATACCTGATTTTTTTTTACCTTATGGGGTCCAGTTTCCTCTATTTTATAAAAATCCGTGACTATAATGAAAAAACTCAAAATGCAAAATGTCTTGTATTTTGGTTACTTATGGTTATGGTTAGAGCTGGGTAGTGGTTAAGGTTGTCATGAGTGTGTGTGTGTGTGTGTCTGTACAGGAAATTCATGTGAAAATAATTTAAAGGGATTAAATTATCACTAAACCTGTTTGTTTTTATTGACTGCATCTACTGTAGATTTTGTCAACTCAATATCCTGCATTTTTCTTTGATTAAAACTAAAAAATAATCAGACCAGTAAAATATGACTAAAACTAAATTGCATTTTTGGTAAAATACTGAGACAAAATCTAAATCAAAATGCTGTCAAAGTGAGCAGCGGGTGAGATTCCTCGCTGGCGTGGGCTACACTGCTATCTGCGTGGCCAACATGCAACCCTTCTGCATTTCTGTCTTTTATACTGTATGTCTTGCACTCTCACCTTTGGGTCCTTGGACTATGACCTGTAGAGGAGCAAGTCCAGCCTTGCTGGTGTCCACAGTGAAATTCTGTGGGACTTTAGCCCGAATGTTGTTGCCCAGTCCCTGTCCCTGACACGTAACCTTTGAAGAATCCACTGTGTCATGGACCGGTATAGAGAAAGGGCTACCTGCAGAGGGTAAGGCAGAGATGAAAAACATCCTGCAAACTGAAAAGGCATTCTTACTTAATATGCCACACTACTGTTGATGTCAGACTGATACTGGTTGTAAATTTTTTGAGTCTTCCAGCATATGTGCATATGAATTTATTATTTGTAACAGAATGGTGGATAAAGCTAGATTCTAATCTAGCTTAGAGTTAGAGGCTCATGTTCAAGGTTTTCACCTTATTCCATGCTAAATAAAATACAGTTTTAATAATACCAAGTGCTTAATATGTCCATGTACATTTATAGAACTCTATAAGGTCATCTAAATACTTGTGTGGTTCAGCTGATAGAAGGACCTACGAACCGGTGACAGGTTGACCTCCATAAGTAACACTGAGGTTATAGGTTCCTGGAATGTAGGGAATGTACTCTATAGAGCAGCTGCCGTCCTTGTTGTCGATGCAGGACATCTTAGCTTCAGAGGGACCTTCCATGGCCAGGCCTAGACCACCAGTACCAGCACCACTAAAGGGGCGAAAGGGAACAAGGAGTACAAGGGATTGTCTATCAACTACATACCAGCTGCACTGTCACAACCCCGACACTCCTGCTTACCGCGTCTGCACAGTGAACTGGTTGGATTTATTTGTGATCCCGGACTTGAGGCCCGGGCCATGGACTGTGACACGCGTGGGATCGCTGCCCTCTCTCACAGTCACACGAAATGGACTTTTTGGCACCGGAGCTTCATTATAGGTCACTTCCACACTGTGTGTGCCTGTGCAGAAAGCCACCAATGCAGAGCCACATTATACATGGGCGTGCAGAAAGCCACCAATGCAGAGCCGCATTATACATGGGCGTGCATGCATGCACCGATACGCAAAAAGGTTCACCAACGTTTTACCTTCTTCACCAGGAGTATATTCCACTTTATAAGTACCGTCCCCAAGATCCTGGATAAGGGTCTCTGTGCAATTGCCCGAGGGATTTTTAATGCGGGCCTTAACATGATTTCCTCCAGATCTAGTTAAACCGCGAGCATCCACAGTGAAATCTGTAGTGGCTTCCCGAAAGACTCCTGCAGAAAGCACAATACAGTTTGTTTTGGCATCTTACCCAAGGCTGAAAATAAGAAAATGGACAAATAGAACCCACCCATACCTTTTCCTTCTACTCCAGGCCCAAATACCTTAACCTGACTTGTGTCAACAGCAGGCTCCACATTGAGTCTGGAAGGAAAATTTGGTACATCCTGGCCACCATAGCGGATGGTGAATGTATAGGCACCAGGGTGGAGGGGGATGTATTTAATGGAATAGGTCCCATCACCATTGTCCTGGATGTGCACCTCTGCTTCAGTGCCATTATCAGAAATGATCTCGATGGTGAGTTCAGCAGGGCCAGCACTGGTGCAGTCCACCACAAACTGCCCCATCTCCCCAACTTTGGCATGTTCAAGGCCAGGACCTGAGCAATGTACCTATGGTGAACAGAAGCTTAGTGACATATCTGTAAGCGAGTCGTCATTTCAGAAATGCCAAAGAAAGGCACAAAGGCATACTGGTTTGCACACACTAAGATTCCCTACATTTGCGTGTTACTCACTTAATATTTACTAAAAGTACACTCAGTATTCTTTGCTAACAAACAGATTTACAGTATGTTCCACATTTGAGTTCCTTTATTAGCAAAAGAATGTCATGTTTTATTCATCAAAGTAACCTCCTCTGGCAGTTACAACAGCAGAGAAAATTTGAGACATTATTTCTACAAGGGACATTAAATACTGCTCTGCTTCATGGGATGAAACAGTTAATTAGTGCATTTAAAGTTAAAGGACAGCCTAGAATTTGACGATGCCATCATCGCACGGACAGTTAATAGGATGACAGTCATACACTGCTACAGTACATACTCTTTCTGTGTTATAAAGGGATCTTGTTTTATTTGACTTGTATTTTTTTTCATAGTCGTTTACTCAACTTTTCAGTTGAGAACAAGAATAAAAAATCTGCAGTTTATGAAATAAATGGAAAAGCAGTAAAAACCCGAGATGTGCAGAAAGCTTGCATTCTGAGTCTTACCTTTGAAGCATCGACAGGAGTGACAGCCACCATGGGAAAAGGGCTTCCTGGAACGGGGGTCCCATCATATGTTATGTCTAGCTTGTGTGGACCAGGCGCACAGGGGACAAAACGGACCAGACTGCTCTCAGGACTTGTGCCTGTCTCCACTTTGCTAGGTACAGTTCTGCCAGTGGGGCCAGTCACCACAGCTCCAACTTTGCCTTGCCCCCCAACTCCTTTGGACTTGACTGCAATCCCCTGTTCCTTCCCCAACACAATCTCTGAATAATGAGAGGTAGTGGGGGGG
>JAODJU010000108.1:23880749-23926947 GCA_026776725.1 Gnathonemus echidnorhynchus
ACAGTTAACTATGCGAAGTGATATGGAACTGTAATGCGGTCAAGAGAGCTGCCTGGAACTACGTTCGCCGTGCGTTTATCTGAAAATAATTGCACACCTCAGAACGTTCGTCAGCCAATCAGATTCAAGCATTCAACGGTCCCGTAGTATAATTAGTGCTAAGGAATTACAGCTTTTTCAATGGAGATTTGCTTCCTCACCGTTCCTTTCGAGTCCAGGCCCCTCTGCCTTAACCTTGCTGGCATCATGTGAGGGGTCCACTTTGATTTTGATGGGAGTTGCTGGGACCGGCTTAAAAAAGAAAAAAACAATGCTGACTAACATTGTCACCATAAACATCATCACCCAATCACAACAAAATGTCACAGGTGGTACAGTAATACACTCTCCTCATTGCACACCTTATCAGCAAATAGAGCCATGATAGTATAGTTTCCAGCCCCTGGGGGTGTGTACTTGACGGTAAAGGTTTCATTGCTATTTCGAATGATGTCGCAATTTACGTCAGCTTCTGCTGGCCCCATCACACCTGGAGCAGACTTGATCCCAACGCTGACATCCCCTGCAAAGACACAGAAGCACCACTATTCTAACGGTACGTATCCTTTAAATAACGCATTTCGTTTAAATAAATAACTTAATAAACAAATAGAATTAACTGAAAGTGGCATAAATAACAGGTAGATAGAGAAAATGAGCTCAGAAGGAGTTACTTAGGTTTGCTATTAGTACCCTGGCCGGCCTGTTTGCAGTCCACGGTGAAGTAGGTGGGCTCAAAGGCCTTCAGACCACTCTTTGCTACCCCAGGTCCAGAGACTTTCACTTTGTCTGGCTGACATCCTGCCCCAATATTCACCTGTTCATAAAAAGTCCATCAGGAGTGTTATACGTTCATTTCTAATTGTGCCAACTATTGACACGTATCAAATATCAAAATAATACTGATTCCTATTATACTAACTGATCATTTTTAAAAGTAATCCATTCACCGACCCTGAACGGGCTGTCCGGGACGCTAACCCCTCCCCAGGACACCACAATGGTGTGTTTAAGAGGCTTGCTGGGGGTGTAGCTGCAGCTATATGTTCCATTCCCATTGTCTTTAACTTTCACATCCACCGGCTTGCCTTCTCCATCCTAGGAAAGTAAAGCCAAAGAAGTCATTGAATCTAAACTCAGTTTTGGGAAATGAAGTGCTGTTGATGGACGGTACCTGACAAATTTCTCATATACCTGAGCATATATTTTCAAAGGAGCTTTGCCACCAAGCTTGGCGTCCACCGTGAACTCAGTAGGTTTATTTACAGCTAGTCCACTGCTTTGGAGACCAGGCCCATACGCCTTGACCTGAAACTCAGAAGAAACTGTCAGACACCTCCCCGGCTTCCCTTAGTGTCGGATAGAGCGTGTGCTGTAAGCGTTCATGCGAGTGATGTTAATCAGAAGCACCTTGTCTGGGTGGAAGTCCTTCCCAGGTGAGGGCTTGATGTCAGCCATGAAGGGGCTGTGCTGGATGTCCTGACCATCACAGAGCACATGTACTGCATACTCGCCAGCCTCGGTTGGCCAGTACCGCACATCACATGACCCATCTCCCTTGTCATCACACTCGATCTTGGCCTTTGAGGGGCCCTCCACAGAGAATCCTGCAACCGCATGAGATTTCTCTAAAAACTTTGCTCTGAAAACTTATTATTACTACTATACGGACATACTTCTAGATGGATACTTCACCTACTCATTTAAGACCATATTATTATTAGTGGTAGTATTAGTAGTAATAGTATTAGAGTATTATTATTACTAATAACTCACCAAGAGTGCCAACATCTTCACCCAGAGCCTCCACCACAAAGTCTGCAGATTTTCCTATCACCCCCCCTTCTAATCCAGGGCCCCATGCCCGGACTCTTTGGGATCCTGCTTCTGTGCCCACTTTTATCTCATAAGGGCTACAAATTGAACAAAGAGCCTCTTCTTAGTTTACGATGGATCAATTCAAGCCATAATAAAAGCATTAAGGTACATGACGTGAAATTGAAAATACAATGAATGTGATGATCAATAGAAGACAATGCAATACATGGATTTTATTAAGATGCAAATACAAAATATAAACACATTATATACTGCATGCTTTCCAGTTATGTGGGCACATACTTTGCCTAAGGTTTTTTTTAAACTGTGTTCTGTGTCATGACCAAGGTAAAAAACCTACAAAGATTTCGTACACACAAAATAAGTTATGGTTGTTGCTCTGACCTGCTTGGTATGTGCTGTCCAGACCATGTAATGGTGATGCTGTAGTTTCCAGGTGTGGTGGGGTAATACTCAAAACTGTATACCCCATCACCCAGATCTTTCCTCTTGCAGGGTTCTTCTTGGCCCTCTGATGGACAGAACAGAATTTGGTAACCAAGCAACTAGAAACTGCTGGATCATCAAAAATTGATTTGACCCAAATCACTGACTTTTTCCCAGAGCATGTAAAAAGGTAGCAGGTCTGGTTGATTGCATATGCAGTCCATACGAGGTGACACTCACTCGGCCCTTTGATGGTGACCTTCAGCTCTCCCGGACCAGCTCCCTTGGTGTACACCTTGAACTCTGCAGTTTCCTTTATTCGCAGACCCTTAGACTGCAGGCCGCGACCCTTGGCATAGCAGAGGCTGGGATTGCAGGCTGAATTTAAAGACGTGTTTGGTGTGAGAGCATGCATGACCAGTTAGTTAATGGCCATCTCAGCATCTCATTTGTGTAGAGCATATGTCAAGAACAGCATATAATTTAAGTGCATTTATTGACTGACAGCATATCTAGACCTTTCTGTCACTTCAGTGTAAATACTTTCCCCTATTGGTCACAGAATAACTGTGTTTATTCACCTTTTTCTGTTCTTTCAAAAATGCAGGAAGGCTACAAGCACTATAAGAGTTATACCAATGAATGTGTGATTTAGCAAAGCCATCTAGGAAAATGAACAAATGTCTGACACCTTTTTTTTTTTAATTTGATACAAGATGCAATAACGTCACAGAAGACTTTGCTGAGTATGCAGGAAAAGAGGTACCCAAACACAGATCCAAAGAAAACAGGAAATGACATCAGAAGCCAAGCAGCAGATCCAAAGATTCAGGAAGCATCAGCAGATTAATAGGCCACCTGGCCAACAAGAGGAAACAGGAAAACCAGCCTTCAGAAAAAATAGCCATACAGTACTAGGAAACAGGATAATGAAAGAGAAATAAGCACCACTGACAGATGCAATATAGAAAAACACCTGTAGTTAGCAGCATGAATGTAGAAGTCAATTTATCAGTAATAATGTCTTTTAACCCACAAACTGCTTTTGAATGCTTTGAATGGTGGGAAAATCAAGTTTGAGATATCTTAAAAAGCAAAGTTCCCATGCTGACTACTATGCAGACACCAAGCATGTTATAGTTCAGAACAAGTATTTCAATCTACTCACTATGAACATAAAACTAGATAAAAAAGGAAGAGACTAACTAAAGTTGGCCATTCTAAAAATCAAATGCACAAAAAACATTTTAGAAGCTTAAAGTTCTTGGAAGTTATAATCTTTCTTAGAATTAACCAAAATCTCCCTGATGGCTAAACTAGCCTTTAACCACTATAAACATTCATCAGTAACTATATTAATCTGTTTAAAATATTTAATAATAAAGAATACTGAAAGGACTATCAAGACCCTGGTAATAGAACAGCCCCCCCTCCATTTTGCTTTATCTTCTACTTACCCCCTCCCACAGTGACACTGTAGGGGCTCTTAGGGATTTGGCTCCCAGCAAATGTGATGTGGATTGTGTGCGCCCCCTCCTGGGTAGGCTTGTAAGTGCAGCGGTAGCTGTTACTCCCCCTGTCCTCAATTTGACAAGGGACTGTGTCCTTTCTGCCCTTGGGATCCATGACCACCACCTCTACTTTGCCCACTCCAGCTCCTGCGAACGGCAACAAAACGATTGTGTATTTCAATTCCCTTACAACCGGCTTTTCACTGCACATCAAAGGGATCCCAATGAAACTATAGCAAAGCCCAAGCATTTGTCCCATAATACAGAAGTGAACAAGACATACATTTAAACTGCCTAATTTCAGCAGTTAACCACTGGGACCATTGAAATTTAATACTATAATATAGGCTTTAGGCAATTTGACAGAAGCAAGTGCTAAGAACACAGACACCAATCTAGAAAGAGTTGCCTTACCTGCAGTGTAGACATCAAAGTAGGTGCTTTTGTTGGCCACATTGCCTGCTGGCTCAAGCCCCGGACCCTGGGCGCTCACCTTGCTGACATCTCCCTGAGCCCTACCTACATCCACCTCAAAGGGGCTCTTAGCAATGTGCACCCCCCCAAACAGCACAGTCACCTGGTAAAAGCCATTTAGTGTCAATGATGCACAGTTAACAGATACATCACTGCTCATGTGCAAACGGCATGTTCTTTACCTTATGCCTTCCAACAACTTTGGGAATGTAGAACACAGAGTAGGTGCGATTCTTGTCATTGTTGGGTGTTACTGTAGCCTGGGAGTATACATTATTATGAACTTTACTCAAACCGGACAAAGCACTTATTATAACAGGTAAAGTAATTCTGACTTTTTGATCATTTCAAACCAACAAACATGCACACCTCTTCCTTGTGCCCTGCAGGGTCCTCTACATACACCAGCACTTCTCCTATCCCGGCACTGATTGTCTCCACAGTAAACACTGCCTTCTTGTTCACTAAATTCCCTGTGGGTTCTATGCCTAGATGGAAGAAATAGTCAAATCAGTGAAATGTATTTTGCTGTTTGTGCCATCATTGACCTCATCGGCCCCAGTGCAATGGCAGTTAGAGAAAGGGTCACCTGGTCCATATGCACGAGCTTTTTTAGGGTTGAGCTTAGGGCGTAGGGGGGCTCCTGGCTTCAACTTTGCTTTGGGGAACTGGGACAGGTAAGTCATCACAGAGTGTTCATCCACATTGGGGTCCACAATCTCTTCTGGGGTGATTACCTGGAGTGCACCAACACAACACGGTTGCCTTGACAAAAGTTCAATAGGAACACCAGTTGCTTGGTATTTAGCCAAGATTTCACTCTAAATTTCAGTGTTTGGTTTTAACAAAGGGGGCATAGTGGATGGAAGAATTATCCTTAGCTTTAGCATGCCACAAGCATGTCTCAACTTTTTATGATTAATATATAACAACTGCTGTAAGTACCTGAGGGATTCCCAGCCAATCCTCAGCCTGTTTCATGGCCTCGCGAGCATTCTCCATCGCTCTTTTCTGGTCCCAGGAGTCCCAGTCCGGACACAGGCCTGTAGGGATGTCAGGATATCTGTTTACCAAAACCATGCGTATTCATCAGAATTGGAGACTTCACTTGGATCCCACTTCAACCACTTGCTTAATTAAATAAACATATAAAGTCAAGAAAATGCAGCTGGTTTGGTCATGGCTGTTTCCCTAATAGAGGCTTTCAGTAACCACAGTCACACCTGGGGCACAGCTGTCAACAAGAGCACCCAAGGCCTTGCCCGACTGCCAGTCCTTGCTGAAGTTGACAATGGGTAACTCAGGTAGCTTGTTCTGGATCCAGCCCAGAAGCCTCTGCTTGGGAGTCTTCGATTTGGCTTCTTCGTCTTCCTCCTCCTCATCCCACATAGGCATTGAGATGGAGTAGTGTAGAATTAATGTCCATATCAGCCCCAGAATCAGCTTCAGATTCCCGTCCACAATGGCCTTGGAGTCTGCACAGGAACAGTAACATGGAGTGCTCCGTTTTTAGTGTTACTCAGTCACTCCCAAGTGAAGCAGGAAATTATTTAAAAGATAGCAATAGGAACATGGAAAAGGACAGATGGGATTACACAATATGTATGCAACTTCTAATTGTAGAGGAGGTAGGTCCAAGCAACTATAGCAGGTAGGACCAAGACATCTGATTGGTTGGTCCCACCTCCTCTAGTTGCTTGGGCCCACCTCCTCTACAATTTGATTGGTTATCTCTAGAACCAATCCGTTTTTGTTCTGCCCTCAGAACATTTTTGTGTAAGTAAAACTCCCATGAGCCCAAAATTCCCTTAGACAAATTTGGAAAAATGTCTACGATGCCTAGGGTGAGTTATTTAATGCTAGATATAAATAGTGCTTCAGTTTCAATCAGCAATATACATCTGGGATGTACACTCTCTTTGCTCCCATAAAAATAAATAAATAATGAATGCTACCAAGCGGACCAATCATAGTTCTTGTGGTATGTGTCACCGCAACATGTAGTACATTTCTGGGGAGGTGCACGTCAGGCTGTGGCACAGGTACGTACAGCATCGATTTTACTGAGAAGTATACAGCAGCCTTAAAGAGGCAGTTCACCCGAAAACTGAAAAAATATATGTTTTAGAGAGGCTTCAGTACCATCTATCCATCTAAATTTTGGAAATATCAGCTGTAGAAATGTCAGCCTTCTATAATGGGAGAGAATGGCATTCTTTCAATGGTGGTTAAAGTGTCAAAAAAATACATTTCACAAATTCAACAGCAATGTCTCTTACCAGAAATCATGACCTGGTTTTGAATATAATCCACAGACTTTAAAGTGAGCAGTTTTAATGTGCAAACTGTCTCTTTCTACCAAACTCCATGCACCAGTCGTTCCACTGCGCAGAACATACGAGCACCCTGGCAATTTCACTGTGCACAGTGATATGATCGGTTTGTGGAGTTCCATAGAAGGAAATACTTTGTATATTAAACTGCTCACTACAAAGTCTGTAGATTATTTTGAGTAACCAGGTCATGATTTCTGGTTGGAGACATTGTAGTTGAATTTTTCAAATTTTTTTTTATTTTTGCACTTTAACCACAACAGAAAGAATGCCATTATAATTATAGTATTAAATGCTGGTATCTCCAAAACTAGGCATCTCCCAGCAGAATGACCTAGATGGATAGATACTAAAGCCCCTCTTAAATATATCTTTTGTCAGATTCAGGGTGAACTGCCCCTTTAAGCATCTGTGTTCCAAGCATAGAGTATAAACCGGCCCTTAGAATCCCTTCTCCCAAGGCCAGCAGATGAAAAAGTCATAGTCTCCAGCAGCCTTGTCTTTCTAGCACAAAACTTCAAAATTCAAGTGCTGCAATTAACATCACTGTGTCAACAAGGGGTGTTAATTCTCTTCTAATTGCTAATTAAAGTGACACAAGGTGCAACTTTGGTTTGAACATTAGGGGGGTTGAGATCTCCATGCAATTAGGGGGAACCATAATTATTGGTTTGGGGGGGGGGGGGGGTTTAAAGCTCATGAAACGACAAACCACTCCCTTGTAGGTGTGTCACTATGAATTACATTAGTAATCGGTAATCTGCTGATTAATCTGATGATTCATTGAGTAGTACTGTATGTAGTATTTTGATGCTGGGAACCACTACGACCATGGATTTTTTCACCAAGTGGTTCAAGGCATATGTGGTTCCCAGTTCAGCGACCACATCCGAGAAGCTCATTGAGGAGTTCTGTACCAAAGGAGCCCCTCGGGGCTTCTGAGAGGTGCACAGTAGTTGGCCTGACAATACCAAGGCACAGTGACTGTCTGAGAGACATGCACCTACGATGCACACAGCCATGGGCAGGATTTAAGCGTCAGGGAATCAGGTTGGGTGAACCGCCCCATCCACAAGATCACCAAAGCTGGATAGCCATTGGAGGAGACCAGATGAGGTCCTCAACTGATGCTCTAATGCTGTACCTTCAAATGACATCCATTTTCTGTAACTGTTTATCCTACTCATGGTCACAGGGGGTCCGGAGCCGAAGCCAGAGGATTAGTGGCTTCTAATTACAAATAGTAAACTTGTAATATATTGTGTTACTACACAGCATTGTATATTGTGAAAGATTTTCCACCTTAGCGACAGGGCTAGCCTTTAGCAGCAATTATCTTGAGACACAGGAATCATAGAAAGTTAATTCAGCTAAACTAGAATTGGTGCTGTCAGAAACAGGAGCACTGTATCCCCCAGACAGCCCTGCCACTTGCTCCAGCCATCTTATCACGCTCATCCCACTCCCACCAATTATACAATCTCAGTTTCAAGTACTGGATGGATCACCAGGAAATGTGAAACTTAGTAAATGTGTTTTTACCTGAATGCTCTGAGTTCTTGCTGTGATATAGGGTTCCCCAATTCTGTCCCAGGAGGGCAAACTGTGTTGGATTCTCTCCCTCCAGTACCAGAACTAGGGAAGCCTGCTGTGATATGTAGGTGTGAAAGTATGCTTTTTTATTCTTTGCACATTCCACTTATATGACAATTGGTAGAATGTGTACAGTAGCTACCAATTAGGTGGTTATTTTTATTCCTTTGAGTGTCTTAATGTCCATGTTTGAAAATGTCATATTATGTATATTATTATATACGTATACATATTTATTCCATATCTGTTTTGCACTATAACCAAAATTTTCTGTGACGTGCCATAAGAGGAACTGTAACAGATACACTAACAGTACATACAGTCTGAGGGGTCATGGACAGTTTTTTTGTGCACATGACTTATTCATATTTAACTGACACATTTATCCAAAACGGCTTACAGTTCGGGGAAGAGGTACAATATATGTGTGCTTTGTGAGATTCAAATCCCCATGCTCTGCATTGTTAGCCAATACTCTATTGGTCAAGCTACAGGAGAGCTGAGCTGTTGCTACACTCCAGAATCACACTCAATCAAGCTCACTAAAATACAGTCAAGACATACGAGACAAATTGCATCCTACATTTGTTCAAGACACAGTATTTTATTTTTCAATACAGGGTGATCGTGCAGTATACGGGATAGGTGCAAATTCTAATCCTCACATTTACCAAGAGAATTAATTGTACGACTACACTGACATGTTCCTTTTGCACAACAAACAACTGAACAAAAAAAACCGAACTCTTATTTACAGTATATGCACAGGATTAACTACAATAAACAGAAATAGTACACATATACAAACTGAAAAATTTTAAATTCTTGACTGTTTTACTTGTAGTATACCAAACAAGCCCACAAAACAACAAAAAATATTGGCAAATGAATGATTTTATCTTGCCTGTTGGCTGACCTCAGGTTTTAAATGGTCAAACATGGTTAATGGCTCTCATTTTCAGACATACTCAGACACACACATATAGGCACTATACGGACAAAAGGCTTTGGCCACCCGTCCATTACAGTAACTTTGGCACCCCATTCTAAATCCATAGGCATCAATATAAAGTTGGTCCTCCCTTTGCAGCAATAGCAGCTGCCACTCTTTTGAGAAGGATCTCCATAAGTTTTTGGAGTCTATGCTTTTACCCATTCATCATCTGTTAGGTCAGGCACCGATGTTGAACATTTCGGCCTGGCTCACTCCTGGCTGATCTCCATTCTAGCTCATCACAAAGGTGTTCAATGGGGTTTAGGTCAGGGCTCTGTGTAAACTAGTCAAATTCTTCCACACCAAACTCGCCTAACCATGTCTCTATGCACCTTGCTTTGTGCACCGAGGCACAGTCATGCTGGAACAGAAAAGGGCCTTCCCCAAACTGTTCCTACAAATTTGGAAGCATAGAATTGTCCAAAATGCCGTGGTATGCTGAAGCATTAAGAGTTCCCTTCACAGTAAGGGGCTTAGACCAACCCCTGAAAAACAACCCCATAACATTATCAGTCCTCCACCAAACTTTACTTTTGGCACAATGCAGTCTGGCAGGTAATGTTCTCCAGACATCCGCCAAACCCAGACTCATCCATCAGACTTCCAGACAGAGAAGTGTGACTTGTCACTCTATATAAAACATTTACACTGCTCCAGAGTCCAGTGGCAGCGTCCTTTACACCACTCCATCCGACACATGGCACTGCACTTGGTGATGTGAAGCTAGCATACAGCTACTCAGCCATGGAAGCCCATTCCATGAAGCAGCCTTTGTGCTGGGGTTAATGGCAGAGGAAGTTTGGAACTCTACAGTTACTCCGTCGACAGCGTTTGTGACTTTTATGCATTATGCTCCTCAGTACTTAGTGACCCTGCTCTGTTACTTTACGTGGTCTGCCACTTAATTCCAGTTTCTGTTGTTTCTACACAATTCCACTTTGCAGTAATTCCACTTATTATTCCAAGCCTACCTTACACAGTATCCCCACCTCTCCAAAAAAAGTAACACGATTAAATCCTCCCACTATAAATTCCTCACGATACATTTCACCGACTGGCTACCGGACTGCTACGTATAAAATTTGCTGAATAGGGAAGCTAGAGACCCAAAATGAATATAAATTTTATTCTACAGTATCCAGAAAATTATCTGCACTGCAGTTTGACACCCTTGTTTTTGATCGCCTTTACAAGCAAAAAGTGTACAAAGTTCGAGGAATACAATAATTTAAGTCAAAGTGCTGATAAAGATAGACTACGCTAAGCTATGATTAATCTTGCATAAGTCCATAAAACTTGGATGTCTTCTTCTAAGACAGCGGTGGCCAATCTTATCCGCAAAGGGCCGGTGTGTATGCAGGTTTTTGGGGTAACCTGTAGGTCAGCTGTTCAAACCCAGGTGTGAGGACTCTTCAGTCAATCGGTCCTCTAATTAGTAATATAATTAGGGAGCTGCAGTGAAAACCTGCATACACACCGGCCCTTTGCGGATAAGATTGGCCACCCCTGCACTAAGATGTAGTTGCATTGCAGTTGTGTTGTGATATTGAAGGTTTGCTTTGCAAAATTAATAGACAACTGCATTTTCATTAACTTTTTATGCGAAGGGCTCCCACAAAATTGAAGCTTTCACTCTTTATTTGGACCCTCATCTGCTATTCTCCATCTTCCTTCCACCATATCGCAGAGTAAAAAGTCAAAAAGTCAAATTTTAATTTTTATAATTGAGTGTTGAGTTTAATCAAGTAATCATGACAGCCATACTCCCTTGAAGCATATATACATACACATGTATGTGTGTGTTTCTATATATATATGAAAAGATCTGATATTTGAACAGGAACTAGGAGTACACTGGATGTTCATGCAAAATAAATGTGTTATATAAAACAGCAAATACATCGTCATGGAAAAAATTTGAGGAATCCAACAGCATTCTTTCCAGGCTACAAACATGGAAGAGGAGCACTGAGAAAAATAACACAAGTCTGTTCTGCACATAAACTGTTATCAACACTTGAAGAATTTATATACAAACTCCCAGAGAGTACATGCCAGTAGTGTGAAAACCAGAGCAGGAAAAGATCTAGGAAGTGGGATGGAGCAGTTAAACATCCCACGTGGGATGTCTGATTTATTCACTTATCTGGGAATTTAAAATTCATAAATGTAAAAAAATCAAGATAAAACCCTGACCTCTGATCTGTGGAGGATTACATCTTTTAAGCAAGGCAGACATATAAAGAGCCTTATTCTTATACCCAATGATGGCCACACTCATGAAATCATCTTGAAATTAATTAGAAAGGAAAATTCAAAAATAGAACAATTATCTCCTTGGAACAGATTAAAGCAGCCTGCGAAATGTCAAACTAACAGGATTTTAATTCTAATTCTCACGGGCACAGGGTCAAATTAAAAGCAAATTTCTAAAACTCACTCAGACCATGGGACACCTTTCCAAGGAAAACCTTCTGGAGTGAGTTTTGGAAGTTAAACAAAAATTTTCTTTCTTGGTCTACATGAGGACTGAGTGAGTTTTGGTTCCCTATACTGTAACATATGATGTGGAAAGCTGATTTTAGATCATTGATGGTCTCATATCAAAAACAACAAAACATTGACTGAATTTCGGAAATTGGATCTTCAATTATCACTGCAATCAAAAAAAGATCTAGAACAAGTAATTGAGTGGATAAAGGCTTACGTGGGAGCAGACAGAGCCGGTACCTTTGTGTTATGGATTTTCATCTTGACTTATTAAGAACATTTGGTTAAATCAAAGAAAAACCTAACAATCAGCTTTTTAACAAGCCTCAAATGAACAGTATCTTTCTGGTCATCCATGATAGCATTCATTTTGTTGTTGCACATTTTTTAATGCTCTAGCAAAATGCTTGCAACATAGAGGTTTATTTTTAGTAACCAAATAGTCCTACCAGTAATTAAATTTAAACATCCAACATGACAGTTATTTTATCTATTTTGCTGCCGGTTGACCCATTAGGGAACCTAAGACACCATCTTCTGAGGGGTCACCAACTGCAAGTCATTAGCAAGTGTGGCAGACACAGTGGTTGGCAGTAAAGCTTGCCCAGGACGGGACATGGGTTTCAACTAGTACTGATTTGTTTGCAAGAATTCAGTGAAAATTATCTACATACTCAAGAAACACACACATACACACACACAATATTATTTTATTACTTACCAATGGACACCAGTTTAATGCTTTCTCTATCAAGGAACTCTAAGGCCACTGAAACATTCTCCAGCTGCATCTGCCGGAATGTGGGCCGCTGGTTATACTTTCGAAGCATCTTTTTCTGACTGAGCACCTCTAGCAGCCCGATCAGCCGAAGTCCGTCGCTCAAGTCGGTCTGCAAGTTGGCGATTCGCTTGTTCACGCATTTCAGGTGCTCATTGCACCACCGTGTGAAGGTATTCTGCTGGATCTTCTTCCATGGGGCATCCTCAGCTAGATCCTTTTCGGTGGCTGGCATTTCTGCATCCTTGTCAGGAGCTAATACGGATTTTGAGCTGGCAGAAGCAGCGGCATTGCTCGCCTGGTGGAAACGCGGGTGTGCGCTACTCATTTTACTATTGATTCTGTCTCTTACAAAAAATTTTGTCTTGTGGGGTGGCCTCTGCAGTTGAGGACCTATAAGCCGGCTTGTCCTTGGTGTACAGTTTTTTCTGAGTGTGAGGGAAAGAAAAGAAAGAAACCAAGTTAATAATACAGAAATAATTCAAATTAAACTTGTATGTATTCAAATGCATTACTAATAAAGATGTCATTTGCTTTTGATTTTCTTTGTTTTACACATAGATATTACATAGGACTGACAAATGAAGCAGTGTTATTACTATTGCATAGTTTTCATCCAGATGAAGCAAATTACTGAAAATCATCTCTTGTGACGCCAAATTGGTTTCAGGCTTTGAACCGTATAAAACAAGAATACGGTCATTATAGCAAGTCTCTCGTTGACACAAAGTATATTTTAAAGAGCACTACTGATTGTGAAGTTTCAACACGAATGAGCATATCCCTCACATTATAAATACATACACACATGGCGGTAATAAGGACCTTAACTGGCTTGATGGTGGAAAGAAAAACAAAACAGATGTATTTCACAATGCTACTCAAAACCTTGGAGTCCAACTGGTTTTAGAAAACATCTTAATGCATTACTGACAGCTGAAACTCTGCTACATATGGTGAATTTCTACCTAGTTATTAACTTCAGTAAGTTGCTTACAGTTTGTGGTGGCCTAATTGTTAGGGAAGTGCACTTGTGATTAGAGGGTTGCTGGTTTGAATCCCCAACCAGCAGCAACCACTGTGGTACCCTGACTGGGGTACTACCCCCATGTACTGCTACATAGGTGCTAAATTAGCTGCCCCCTAGTTAATAGTAATTATAAAACTGTAGAAAACTCTTACCATTTTATTGGATTTTAAATGGAAATGCTACAGAAACAGTACAGTGAACTTAACAATCACTGCTCCTCACTTATTTAAAGGTTTTCCAAATCCATGGTTTATTTCAGACTTTGATTTCTGAGCCACGATTCAGTACATACCTTGGTTGTTTTAAGTTTTGTTTTTGGAGGGGAATGAATAAGAAAAAGTGGAGGTTTTATTAATCACCAACAATTTGAAACACTAAACAGAAGAACACTAAAGAATATGCTAGAGTAACTTCACATAAAGTAACTATGTAAACAAAAAACATTAAAAAATAGTAAATAGTACTATAGTAAAGTAAAGTACTATACTCTACTGAGTAACCAAAATGTTCCCACACTGCTGACTTGAATGTGCCCGGGTGCAACGCAGTCTCAAGGTTATTATCCATCTTAAGCTAATGAACTCCTGGGAGTTCTCGCAATGCACAAAACTCAGCACGTGAAGGCAAGCAAGTAGATGCAGTGAAACAGAAGCAGACACACAAAAGAGAGCGACAAAACGAAAGTAAAGTGAGCGAAAAAGCGAAAACAGGCACGTTTAATTGCAAAAGATGTGGGATGCGCCTCACGCAAATGCCCTGCATACGGCAAACAGTGCAAGAACTGCAGGAAAATGAACCACTTTGCTAAAATGTGCAGGTCGAAGAAAGTTCACGCAGTTGAGGACAATGACATCACACATCACAGACCGAGTCTATTTGTTGGTGTAGTGCAAATGCAGAGCCAGACAAATGAATGGACAGCTGAAATAAAATTGGAACGTAAAAATGTAAAATGTAAATTAGCCACTGGAGCACAAGCCAATGTAATACCTTACAGCCTGCTGCAAAGACTTAGGAAAAAAAAAACATACTCAGATCAACAAATGTGAAACTGTCTACATACACTGGAGACCAGATACCTGTGAAAGGAAAGTGCAACTAAACAGTGAAACACAAGAACAAAACATATGAATTGGAAGTACACCCACCTAGAAAAATTCCAGCCACCTTGAGAGAAAAACTAAAAGCATAACTGTATAAAATAGAAAAAATTAAAGTAATAAGTAGGATTGAAGAACCACCTCCTTAGTGGGTCAACCCTATTGTAATTATTGAAATGTCAAATGGGAAGCTAAGAATCTGTTTAGACCCCGTGATCTCAATAGCGCAGTAATGAGAGAACATTACCAGCTGCCAACAGTAGAGGAAATAACTTGCAGACTCTCCAAAGCTAAATATTTCACAGTGTTGGATGCAAGTTCATGATTCTGGCAACTCAGACTAGATGATGCTATAGCTCTTGCCTTTGTACGTTCAACACCCCTTTTGGCCGCTACAGATTCCTCTGACTTCCGTTTGGGGTTAATTCAGCCTCGGAAGTGTTTCATAGAACCGTAAGACAGCTCTTCGAAGGAACTGAAGGTGTGGAGACATACATCGATGATCTTCTAATCTGGGGCGAGACGAAAGAGCAGCATGATCACAGACTTAGACAGGTGTTAGAGAGAGCAAGGGAAAAAAATTTCAAGCTCAACAAGGAAAAAAGCAAGATCAGGCTGGAAGAAATCAAATATCTTGGTCACATCTTCTCAAAAGATGGTCTAAAGCCTGATCAGAGCAAAACAGAGGCTGTAAAAAAGATGCCCACTCCAGAATGCAAGAAAGATATAGAACGATTCCTGGGAATGGTCACATACCTAGCAAAGTTCATTCCGAATATGTCACAACTGTCAGAGCCATTGCGTAAATTGACTAGAGATGAAGTTTCCTGGCAGTGGGAGGATGAACAAGAGTGTGCGTTCGACAAGCTAAAAACAATGCTTACAGAGACTCCCTTACTCAGATACTATGATGTTAAACTTCCAGTAATACTGTCTGTAGATGCTTCGAAAAGTGGACTGGGTGCTGTTCTTCTCCAAGAGGACAAGCCAGTAGCTTATGCGTTATGAGCACTGACTGAGATGGAACAGCGTTATGCGCAGATAGAAAAAGAGATGATGGCGATCGTGTTTGGGATGAAGCGTTTTCATCAGTATGTGTATGGAAGAGAGGTTGAAGTGCAGTTTGATCACAAACCACTTGAGACAATCATGACAAAGTCGTTGAGTAGCGCTCCAGCTTGAATACAGAGACTGTTAATGAGACTTCAGAAATATCAGGTGAAAGTGCTCTACAAGCCAGGTAAAGAGACGCACATAGCAGACGCATTATCGAGAGCTTACCTGCCAGAGACTGCTTCACCAGATAAAGAAATAGAAGCACAGGTGCATATGGTAATGTCGAATTTGCCTGTATTAAACGATAAATTGGAAAAATTCAAAAAGGAAACGAAAAAAGGATGTCATATTAACAGAACTCATAGAAATGGCATTAAATGGATGGCTTGAAAAAAAGAGTGAAGCGCCAAAACAAATACATGCTTACTGGAATTACAGAGAGGAAATTTCAGTAGTAGATGGAATTGCGTTTAAAGGAGAATGGCTCATTGTACCAGCAACAATGAGAAAGGAGATGCTAAAGCGAATTCATGAAGGTCACTTGGGCATTGAGAACAGTAGGCGGAGAGTGAGAGAAGTGCTATTTTGGCCTGGAATGTCACAGAGTATAACAGAACTGGTGGACAGTTGTGATGTGTGCAACGTCATGCCAAAGAACCACTACATCTACACAGTGTTCCTGAAAGACCCTGGCAAAAGATAGGTGTTGATTTATTCACCTTTGACTGGCAGGAGTACCTACTCTTAGTGGACTACTTTTCAAAGTTCATTGAGGTAGAATAGCTAAAGTCAGATACAAGAAGTGCAACAGTCATTACTCATCTGAAATCGCAGTTTGCCAGACATGGAATTCCTGAAACAGTAATTTCAGACAATGGGCCGCAATTCTGCTCACGTGAATTCCAAACTTTTTGGGAGTTCATTCACAAAACTTCAAGTCCCCACCATGCACAGTCAAATGGAATGGCAGAAAGAAGAGTACAGACACTGTGAGGCTTATGCTAAAAAAGGCCAAGGCTGATGGAAGAGATCCTTATCTGTCTCTGTTGAACCTCAGAAGCACCCCCATTGAAGAAATTGGAGCATCACCGGCCCAACTGCTAATGGGTAGAATGTTAAAAACAAGACTTCCGACTACATCTCAATCACTAAAGCCTAAGATGGTAAACAGTGCCATGAAGAAGTGCTTTGAACACAAACAAATAAAACAAAAAGAGTACTTTGACCAAGGATCCAGAGTGCTTCCAAAACTAGAGGTTGGTAACAACATCAGTATGTGGAATAATGGTGTGTGGAATACAGCTCAGGTAACAAAACCTTCTGAGCACCCAAGATCCTACATTGTTCAGATTCCTGATGGGAAGGAGTACAGAAGAAACAGAAAGTTTCTACTGCAGTCAAAAGAACGACGCAACCCACTAAAAGACACAGACAAGCCAAATGTGACTCCACCAAACTCAGGTGAAATCTGAAAGGAGAGGCATGAAGAGAAGGAACGTCAGTCCGACAAGTCTGTCAAAGTTTCCTGTCAGAACACTGAGTGGTCGAGTTGCAATCAAACCCAGAAGACTTATTGAGTAGCAATGTGGACTCTGCTAGCACTATTCTTGTGTTTGAACAGTGAACTGTTAAAATAAGAAATAAAAAAAAACCGATAATAATAATTGTTCAATGATGTCCTATCTACATCCCTGCGAGCATGTTGGGTCTGTACCCCTTGCACGAGGATGACGATGGTCTGTTGGTGTGATACAAATTGAGAAAATTGCATCAAAGGGGGGAGCGTGGAAGAAAAATCAAACATTATGCAAATCATACACTAACCATTATGCAAATCATACACTATGTTACCACTGTCAGTTTAAAATATATGATGATATAATGATTGAATTATGATATGATACATTTAATCTGCTAAACATATAATAGGAGCTTGAATAGGCTTTCATATAGGTAAGAGGAACTAACATGTTTTGGCATAAAGAGCTCATTTTTAAAGGTCAAGATATCGTCTTGATTCAAGAAGTAAGGCTACTGCAGTAAACAGCTTTTATGAAATTGTCAAATTATGGAGTAAAAAGTTGGGAATAGAGAACTAAAGGGGTGTATTGAGAAGTGAAAGAAATGTGTTTTGAAGGAGATGATGTAATCACAAAGCTGATCATGAAAAAGTCTAATTGTTTTTACCTGATAATGTATTAGGCTTAACAGAAGTAACTGGTGTCTGAAGATATCAGAGCCCTCCCAAAACTGTCCCTAAATACCCCTAAAGCAATGAGGTTTAAGGGTCTCGGTCAAGAGACGAACGGCAACTTTATTCTGCCAGTGACTCAACATCAAGATGCTACCTCTTTAGAATAACACTGTACAATGACTGCTGCTGAAGAGATGTCATTCTACTAACTTTATATTAATAATTAAAAAGAGGTCAATTATAATTGCTTTATTATACACATAATATTACATTACATTAATGCATTACATTAATATAAATTATAAGCAATGCTGGACATGAAAGTTATTTCTTTTTTATAATTGTACAATAAGAATATGAGGACATAATAATTTTAGTGGAAAAAATTTACTTGAAAATCTTTGTCCGAAGTGGTTAAGATTCTCATGATGACGGCTGGTGCCTTGTGTTCCCCGGACTCCCAGTTCAGTTTCCACAGTCAGCAGAGTGATGTCACCACTGGGTCGTTAGCAAGGCCCCTAACCTGGAATCGCTTTAGAACTGTCTGACATTGCTTTCACAAAACATGTAGGCTATGTAGCGCTGAATAACAAGGTGTCTATCAAATAAATAAGATGTGATGGATTAAACCGGTTAGTGAATGACAGTGGGGTGTAGATGGTTTCTCTCATCGTTAATTGCATAATAGATGCACATATCAAAAGCACATGAACTGAAGCTCCACGACCGCTTGACATTTGCACTGGATACGGGCAGTGTGACCTGCAGTGTAATGACGTAGAAAATAAGACGCTGAAAGGTAGAACTTCCTCAGAATTTCCGCGATTATTATTGATATTATCTTGCTGATACTATGAATAAAAATGCCTCCGAATAAGGGTGCAATGTATGAAGAAGAAATGGGGGGGTAAAAAATCTCTTAATCTCATGTCAGAAAAATCAGTAAAATGGCCAATCAACAAACTTGACTGGCGTTATGGAGGAAATCCATGATCTTAAGTCTGTGATTACAGGGCAGCCAACTTTGGTCAGCTGGAGTGAGATTTTCAATCTGAGTCAAGTCTGCACACACATACACACGCATTTACATCTATGTAATGGTTTCATCATGTACAGTGTTTGTAGGCTTTGCAATCTACCCCACGCTTTTGATTTAGCTCATTTTCGGTTTATAAAGGAGCAATATAGATTATCCGTGAGATTTCTTTTGTGAGCGTGAGAGTCTGAAATCGTGAGTTTCACGCCAGATGTGATTAAGGAAATAGACCGTAAAACCACAGATCTAGAAGGTGGGGCAGCTGAGATCCTAATAAATGGGCTTGAGAGGAAACATCAAACACACGCCCAGGCTGCGGCTGGTGGGAAACTGATAAGAGAAGAGGCACCACAGGCTGATTTTTTTATGCTGGAGCAACAGGTAATAAATTACTTCCACAGTGAAAACATCAGTATCCTAAGCAATGAAATATCAACCTGCTACACTGGTCCACAGAAAGGTGATGAGCCAAGCCAGTGCTGATCAAAAAGCTTAAACCCAAACTAGCCGAACTTCGATGTGAATGAACACTTCAAAAGACAGCGAAACAGGCAATGGATGTGGAGAAATCAAAACTAAAATTATGGAGACTTGGACTTCCAACTGCACAGTATGGATTTGCGAGAAGTAAGTGACGGATCAGAAAGATTTGGAGAAGTATAAATAAGGACTAACAATCCTTGCGCACAATAGCAAACCCCCTCCTCTGTCCCAAACTTACAGTCTTCTAGACACCACTCCTGTTCTCTAACCCCTACAGTGCAGACACAGAACAGATACACAGTGTGAGGCTGCAGGAACTACCAGCCACATGCTAAACATGATACTGATGCAGCCTCTGGAAATATAGGACTGGTTACCATTGCATTTAACAATCAATCATGCCCTGAATACTGTGCTGAAATAAAATACACGCATATAGCTATGCTGTTTGAAGAATACTCAGATCAGAATTAATTATGCCAAAACGTTTACTTTGGTTGTCACAATGAAAGGTGTTTGAAATATCTCATTATAACAAAAACTAATATAAGGACTAAAACACCATTCTAAATGCCATTGTAACTTAAATGTAAAAACCTACCATTACATTTGTCTAATGCTCGACACGTTAGAGATAAAAAAAAATACTTGTAAAGCCACATTAGATTTTAAATTCTGTCGGTTCCAACAGTAAATTCTAATAGGTACATTTTAGGGGGGCGCTAGCCAGACCTTTTCCATTTTTTGCCTTATTTGGTGAGAAGACCTTAAATGGATTAAACAAATGATGGTTATTAAATCACGATCATAAAAAACATCCGGCATCCTAAACAACCCAATATATGCAAACCACGTACATCGCGCGCGCGTGTGTGTGTGGATTATGTTTATATTACATTGTGGGGACCAAATATTCCCCCAATGTAATAAAAGCCTGGTATTTTGACGTTGTGGGGACCATTTTTCAGGTCCCCACCAAGATCCGTGAATGCAATCAAAAAACTAAAATGGCCAAAAGTTGTTTGGTTACTTATGTTTAAGGTTAGGGCTGGGTAAGGCTTAGGGTCATCATGTTGGGATTAGAGTTTTCTCCATAGAAATGAATGGAGAGTCTCCACAAAGATATAATTACAAACCTGTGTGTGTGTGTGTGTGTGTGTGTGTGTGTCCGCATAACAGTATGACATTTTAAATTGGCAAAGTGTGCTTTCAAAAGGCGCAGCTAATGAAACCTTTTAACTTTACATGGTAATGTCAATCACTGTAAGTCACCTTAGCACAACAGTCTTATCAATAACAGATGCCATACGCAGGCCTATTTAGAATCTTACCTGAAATATATGAATGTGCACAGTCACCAATCTAATATACTCAATACAGTTTCTAGATATGTCAACAGCCTTCAAAAGAAAAATGTTGTATGCCACATACTTTACATAATACTTGTTCATTACTTGGACGTAGTACCAGGGTTAGGAATTAATACCCATGCAATTTCCCAACTTTTGGTATTCTGAGATGGCACACATCTCCTATTGCAAATATAGATCAGAAGCCTGGCAGATGAGTTTAAAATACAGGTTTATCACCGTTTTGAACTTACTTTTGTGTAGTCCCCTTTTTGTGCGGCGTGCATTTAAAGAAAATAGCTGGAAGCTCTGTCTTCCTGCCTGCCGTAAAAGCAGAGCAGAGAACAGCGGTCTGGATGTACGGCGCTTCACCTCCGGAGGAACATCAGTGATGCGACTCGCACTTTTCTTTCTGCACTCCGCCTTAGCGACCCTATTCCCAAAGCCTTAATTGGTCATATAAAAAAAGTGCACGGCACGTTTTTCTTCTTGACAAAAGATCTCTCGCTACAAAAAAGCGTGACGTGATACGGATGACTACGCCTCTGGATTTTACAAGCATGATGTAACCATACCCCCCTCACACACCCTTTCCCTAAACTGAGCCTTTATGTACAACAGTGAACTTCCATTCTTCGAGTTAGATTTTTATTGAACTTCTCCTTGGGTTTTCCAGTACATTGGGTTTTCCAGTATCTTCCCGCATATATGTTGTCCGCCAGGAAATTTATTGTACACTAGAATGGAACAGAAAGTTTTGGCGACCACTGTAGTACAGTCCCTGATGATATCTGTTTACGGTGTATAAATAGCTAAAGTTATGGCCAATAAAAGACAGCATGTGTGTAGCGACTAGTTCAAGCCGTTTATTAGCAATTCCATTGAAAATTTAACATTTGAAAAAAATTGTGTTTATACAGCATATAATTTTAACTTTTAAATTTGCTTCAAAAGACCAAGTTACTGTTAACTGTAGCAATACAGACATGAAACTATTCATATGGCATATAGTAGAAATACAAATTTATTTCCTAAAAATACAGTATAACAAAATGATTTGACTAAGTTTATTATTTAACATTTTCAATACTTCAAACTGGCACAATTGCATAGAAAATATTAGTAAATATTAAACATTCAAAGAAAATGATATTTTTATTATATGAATTTTAAAAAGAATAAAGAATGTTGTTTTGGCAGATTTCACCATATATAAAAAAGTGGTATGGTACTTAACATATGCTTGTACAAAGGAAAGAGTTGATTAGCTATAGTTATTCAAAACAAACAATTCAGTTTCCAAACGATTATGTCAGGCCAAGTTATAGCTTTCTAGAAATACATATTTTTGACATGATTGGCACATGACTGTGAACATTATATACTTTAGCCTTTGCTAGCTTACGTTAAAATTTTGCATAATTCCTGATATGGATCTTCTGACTAAGTATAGATGTATTACAATCACAATTAGCTCCCTCTTACTCAATGATTGGACATTTTCAGTCGACACTATTTTTGCCCATCCAGTCCAGTTGGTCTGAAGCCCACCAAAAGAAGATGACTCCTACCACAGTTGTCAGACATATCTTCAGAAAGGGCTTCACCATCCAGGAAATCTGAGAGGAAAGGGGAAAATGTGCCACATAGATAGCGAGTGGTGAGGATCACAATCAATCCATCATTCTGTGAGCATTTAAGTGGAGTTCAGGAGAAAGAGGACTACAACAGGCAAAATAAGGAAATATGAATTCAGATGGCTGTAGATGAAATAAAGATAAAAATTTACAATATATATTGAATAAAATTATTCACTATACAACTAAATGATTACTAACTTTTATTTCTGGTTGTTCTCTGTTCAACAGGAAGGTATACTGACACATTTGTGCTTTTCTGTTACCATATACCTGAAAACCTGAAACCTGAACAGGATGGGTAGGCAGAATTAAGGATATAACAGGTTAGGTCTGGCTCAGCAATACTGAGCAAATAACAAATTGCAGAATTCAAACCATTTTGATTTGATTCTTGAGGTTATGTCACGTTTCAAAATATAGCAAGTAACTGTACTATGTGTACTATCCAGTTCCCGACCAAGGAATTCATAAATTAATAACAATAGTTTATTTTTTGGGGGAGTGGTTTTAAAGTAAAACTTCATTTAGTTTTGGTATGAATGCAAATTCACAGGCCCTTTAATTCTAATCTCCCCTACTACCTACTGTAATACTCCTTTTTCCTCTCCATCCCACCCCACTGCTTAGTGGTGAACATCTGTAAATGTTTCGAGCCTATTTAGGAAATCCTTTTAAAGACTGAAAGCCAACAGCGAGACCAGCAAGTCATCCCTATGGGTTTATGCGTGTATGCATGTGCATGTGTGTGTTCTGGCCTGGAGCCCCAGATAGAGTGGAGGGATGTGGAGGGAAGTAGGAGGGAGAAGGGAGTAGAAGGAAGTATAGGAAAGAGACAGAGTAAAGTTCCAGGCTGCAAATACTGCTGTAACAGGCTGCAAATACTGCTGTAACAGTCAGGACAAAAGACAGTGCCCAAGATCATCAGTGTGTAGATGTGTGTGTCCTGTGATGGTCTGACATCCTGTCCAACATTCTTTCCTTAGTGATTCCTGGGAAGGTGCAAGACCTACACACAAATCTTTTAGTCAGATTAGAGGAAATTACATCAGCAATTTATTCAATGTAAACAGCAGTAAGTAGATTAAAACTTTTTTTAAAAGAATTGTTTCTACAGATTAATAAAAATCACAGCCATTAATGACAGTTCCTGCTTCTGCCAGAAAGGCTTCCCACCTCACACCCGGTTTTGGTGGTGTGCATATGATGTTGTTGCCTAATATGATCCATCAAATCTTTTTTGAGTTATCATGCTAACAGGATCAAATGTCTCAAACTGCCCTTTTCTTTGCTATCACTATGTGCCACAGCTTGAATTTTGATACAATCTGTATCAAAATATGATCACTTCCAGGTTGTCATCCATAAAATGTGATTCCAAAGTCTGAAAATGATCCATCAAACGCTTTTTGAGTTATCATGCTAATTGATTAAGTGTCTGCAGAGGCAGATCAGTCCCAAAACCACATGCGTTCCCTGTATTTCCCATACTTGCCTTATTAACAATGTTTACTCCTCTCTTCTCACTTCATACACTATACACATTTGTACCGCTTAGAATTTATGGGACTCTATTTATGCTTATATGTAATACATATGTATCAGCAGACACATATTGCTTGTGTGTATGGGTGTGTGTGCCTGTCCTTATGTGGGCGCTCAACTCAAAGTCTCACTTTAGACAGATTCATGCTGGCTTTAAAAGGTAAATCCACAAGGAGTGAAGACTGAATAAGGGGACGGGAATTTCTCCTGATCATTTCTCTATTAAAAGACAACTGGAGAATGATTCTGTCATTCACAACTCTTTCTTTCTTGTCTGCTGCATGTGTCTATACTCTCAAGGGTTTGTTAGCAAAATATCTATGAGCTGCCAAGAGATAAAATCTGGAACATGGTCTATTTTGCGGAGTGTAGCAGCTAAAACACATGTACACACCACTGGCTGACCTTCAAGTGTGAGAGTTTTGCTTCTTGTCAAGCTCACACTAGATGAATCCGTCTCTGGGCAAATAATAAAATTTTATGAAATGTGGTGGCTAGATTCAAAAGTCAGGAATGCTCATGTAAACTAGTGATTCATATAAACATGAGATAATGAAGTATATATGTTAACACAAACTGTACACAGAACTGCGTATCCTGGAATGTACTGCCAGGCTCATGGAAATTTTTCCCACCGCAGTCAATTTTTGATCAGCCTTATTTACACAGCATTATGAAATTACCAGTTCTGAACTGATCATTTTAAAATGAAATGAAAGTGATACATTTTCAGCTTCCTTGTAAAGTCCAGCTGTCAACCTATCCATAATGCTGGATAAATCATTTTAATATTGCAATACAGAATGATATGTATTGTCCACATACAAACAGGATAAACACTGTTAATCCAGGAATTTTGAGATATTACTCAGCAAATTTACATTGTTTACAGATTAATAGTTTTGATTGCACATTAATTTTTATTCTTGGTTCATAAAACATTTAAACTAAGTCAAAAATCTGTAATAGAAAATAATGGAGAAGATATCTCAGAATTTGGTGAAAATATCTCAAAATATGCTATAACAGAAGTATTTTCTTTTCTTGCATGTTCATAATCCATTTATTTGCATGTGCATAATCCATGTTAAATGTAAATCATGACTGCTGTAGGATTTTTAGCTGATGATCCATTTTTTTGGTTGTGATGTTTTTGCCATTATTGATTGTGATTATGGTTATTATGACAGCTGCTTAATGGTACAAAAATACATTTTCCCTAGAACTAAGTGTAAAAGTAAAGACACACACACAGAGAAACACACTCCTTGTCCATTCCCAGATTACGGTGTGGCCCTGAAGATCTATAAGCCATTCCATCTCTCCAAAATGCCCCCCAGGTCTCCCTGGAACTTACAGAGGCTCCTTGGCCTGCAGCCGCTTCAAGAAACAAAGCCTTTTAAGGTCAGCCTGCTACCAGCAAATGTCACATGACGTTCTAAACAACTACAATGAAAAAAATACTGGGCTTTATTCCCAAGAGAAGACAAGGCTACAACTATAGCACTGCAGCTCTCAGAAAGACATTTAAATAGCTACCTTTTGTAAATCTTTGAGTGAAATGGGGTAATTGCTGTAAACAAAAGTGGAAGGCATAAAAAGGTAACAGACCTTAACTTAACTCACTGTGTCAGAGTTCTGCTGGTGACATAATTCTTACCATATAATCACAAAATATGTATTATTGTATTATTTTGTGATTATATGGTATGCATTAATTTCAAATGCATTAAACATATTGATGGACTACAAAATGAAAACATATATGCCCAATTGTAGTGCCCGATTCTACTAACTAATAATATCTGTGCAGTTAAATAATAATGAAACAACAGTCAATAACATCTGATAGGTCAAGTTTCCTTTTAAGATACGAGTCAGATGACTAAACCACAAGGGACTGAATTAATTAAAACAAAACCTTCTTCACAGCTGTTGAAGTGAAGCCTTGATTCAATTCATTCCAGATGTGTTTTCACATTGAGAGCTGCTGTATAACATTAAACCAGTGAAGATCCATTTATTTTGCATGATATACATGACAGTCCTAATTTAGTCTGTAAGTAAGCTGTCAGTTTTCTGGTGGTAATGTATATTGCAACATAATTTGCTTCCACCTCCATGTCCTTCTTCAACCATGAACCCAATCTCAGTATATCTCTTGTATACAACTCTCAATATGGGAGTGTGAAAGTGCGGAATGCTGTCACATAGACATTGTCCCAGCACACTCTCTATTATTCATGGTTTATGTCACCAATCTCCTTCTTCTTCTTCCCCCTCCCTCTGTTATTGTCTCGCTCTTTCTTTTTTACCTTCATGGGCCCATGGGAGGAGCATTACATGGGGAGGGGTGGGGGGGGGGTGGAATGACAAGGATGTGGAAAGAGAGAGACTAGAGCTGCAGCAGTTTTTCCATGTTTGGAGTGAGGAATGCAGAAAGGTCAAGACAGAGGCAACAATGAATGACGGTGGCTACTTTCCGGCTTCCCAGCACCCCCCAGCCAACACACACATTCACCCACTGCTGCCAGCAGTTTCTTTAAACTGTATTTATATGATAACAACCAGACACACATGCAAAACAGCCAAGTGTTCACTTGCGGCTATGGTTACATGAGTTTCCATGGAAACAAAATGCTACAGTGGCTGTGCAGCAGCACATCAAGACTGTAGATTGATGGACAGTAAGCAACATGTATATAAGTGAAATATAAGAGATACATATAACTAGGGGATCAAATGGGTGACGTGTGAATGAGACTTTCTGCACTGTTAAGAGACAGCGAGGTCCAAAACTGTGCAATTAATTTCTGATATTTCCACGTTGCCTTACACACTCTCTCACCTGAATTCTACCAGCTGTTTTGTATTCCTGTTTTGGTTTGACTAATTGCTCTATAATAAACTACATAACTGGTCTAGCTATTTTTAATATACTTATCCTTGCTTTTCCCCAAGTGTCTAAATCACCCTCCTGTGTGGTTTTACATGCATGTTAATTGTGACCCTTTGCACTCTGTGCTCTGATCTCATTCACGAGTGTGTGCACCAATTTCCCAGTGTCTGCACGTGTGACTGCCTCCATCTTCACCCCCCGGACAGACCTTCTCACCTTCAAACCCACCTCACGCTTTTATCAGACAACATCTTAACAAATAATAACAATAATACAATAAAAACAATAATAACATTCTAAGTGGTCTCAGATTATTGCTGCTGAGTTTGTGCTGGATAAAAGCAAATGTAACACTTTGGGATAAATGTTTTTTAGATAGGTGAAATATTTTAAAATGTCAAGGCATGTCAGACTACCCCGAAAGTGGAAAAGAGGCCTTAGGCTCGAAAGGGTTAAGATCCTCCGGCAGATAAATCCTGTGATCTACCACCTCCAGCTCCCTGTCAGTATTCCGGTGTTCCATGCATTGTGCTCAAGTCTGTTTGTTACAGCCTGATGCAACCACTAACTAACCAGCCTGTGCCACTGCCCCTTCTGGACATTGATGGTTCCCTGGCATACACCATTTGTGCCATCTTGAAACCCTGGCAGTGAGGTGGGCATCTGCAGTATCTTGTGGATTGGGAGGGCTACTGCCTCCATGGGGAGAGGGTACTATGAGATTGGATCCTGTCTCCCCACGCCCCCTCATCTGGTCTCTCACACCTGAATTCTAATGGCTATTTTGCATTCTGCTCTTGGTTTGACTAATTGCTGGCTATATAAACAGTCTAGCCGGTTTCCCCGTCCAGTTACCAGTTGTGTTACTTAGCCCTGCTTCTTCCCGAGCACCTGATCCCGCTCTTGGGTCATGCTACTCCTGACCCCCTGCTGGTGACAACAGTCGGTGGCATGTAGGGTTTGTTTTTTTGAGAAACAGCACATTCAGGTCACTGGATTATACGAATTACATTATGGTGCAATATGCTAAGAGATTGTTACAAATGATGCACCTACAGCACTCAAAGCATGCCTTAGCAGATTAACATTACAATGGCAGAATGTCACGTAGAGGCATGAGTTTGCAATACTTACACATTCTAGAACTACATAATACTAGACATGGGCGTCGCCGCCATTAAATCACATTTCATAATTATTCGTTTGGACCCCCCCACATGTAACATAAAATATTAGTTCACCCAGCGCTACTTCTATCGCTTCGCGAAAGAATCCATTCCACTTGATCGATATGAGAATACACAATACGGCATATAATTCATAAAAAAATTTCTGGTGGAGGTCCCCAGACCCCCCGCTAGTGTGTCCCCCCCACATTCAAAATGCTTCTGATGCCCCTGATACTACATTATATGGAAATTCGAAGTACCTTATAATTGGAATTCATCGCGTTTTTTAACATGTTGGGTTACCGTTTAAACTATTTTGCTGGCAAAATGTCACAGTGTATTTGTATAGTGACAATGTTTTTCTCAGACAACATTTGATTTAAAAGATATTAATTGTGTACAGTTCCAGTCCTTAATGGTGATGGGCCTAAATACATTCAAATGCATTCATTCATGTCGACAAGATATTCTGATTTTCTTCATCCTGTCTTCTGGTACAGACATCATTCTAATTAAGGAGGCTATGTGGCACGTGAATGGGGCAGTTTAGAATAGATGAAAATCCTATAAGGCACTTAATTAATTATAGGAGGAGTATGTTCTCTGGGGTTGATAAATTTCAGTGAATTTCATTATCACATTTCATTCCAGTAAATTTAATCATTTTTTCATTTCCTATTAAAAATGTGCTCTATTATCCATTAACTATTTGTTACTCCAATAACTGTGGTTCATAACTCAATTTCTGGACTTCTTAACATATCAGTGAATTAACAGCATAGAAATTTACCGTGTCATTCTGACGATGAATCTTCAGCTCTCTGTTGAAGTTCAGCTGCTCCCTTTGAGTGACCGAACTCTGCTGGAGAAGGGAACTATTCTGCCTTCGTCTGTAATCATCACTGTCCTCCTAAAAGACAAACACCCCCAGCAGTCGAGTTGTAAAAATATTTCAAGGGGGGTGATGGGGGTCAAATCTTGGGGGGCTACAGATACTTATTTTTTGGTTTATTCCTTATATAAGTTTACTAGTGCATATTAGCTGAATGACCATATATCATTTTTAATCCTGTGGAAAATTTAATAATGAATTATAAACATGTCACAGGCTGAGACTTTTTTCTTAGCGGTGAATGATCTCATGAAATCCCTCGTCCTCCACTATGGAAGATGGGCAATCAAACAATCATCTCCATTCTTGTAACAGTTCTCTTCCTTTCTGGTAGTTATGCCTGTTTTTAGGCATAGATGAACTCAGCTGTTGCCTAGGATGCCATCAGCTCCAGGGGGCACCAATCAGAAGAGAGTTTAAAATTTATTCCTTTGGTGCATCAGACAATTTCCATTTGTCTTTCTCTGTTGATTTCTAAAAAAAAATATTGGTTCAAAATGGAGTGTTTAACGATCCACCTGGAATCATGCGATCCGTTCAGTGTTGGCCAGTTGAAGAACAGCTGAAGAGACGAGGGCTTTTTGTTTGTTCCACTCTCGCAGTGCAAACACATAAATTGCAGCTTAGGATTGCGAGGACACACTTCGTCTATTACTATTTTAAACTCATTTTAATTTAAAGAATTATTTTTTAATTGGCCTGTCATTTAGTTTAATTGATTCGCCTACTAGGCATGTTGACAAGCAGAATTCACTGGAATCCTGCCTAATGGTAATATATGCTACTTGTAAATACTTCTATATTTCTATATATTTTTGAACAGTACAGTTTTACATCTCACCATATTGAGGTGCGTGACTTAATACAGCCCTCCAGAGTGCGTGATGGAAAATGCAATTAAAAGCACTTATGTTAGTGACTGAATGCAGGCAAGGGTCATTCACATGTGACACCCCCATATTTTGATGGTTTTCTGCCCAAAGCACATATCTAGCTTAAGTGCACTTAAACTTATGTCAATTGGAGTAAATGCTTAAGTGAAAAAAGTGCACAGCTACATGCTTTTTCACCTAAGTACGGGGAGAATCAACCCCTTTGTTTAATTTTAATTTTGATTAACAAAATGCTTTTAGCCTTTTGGGCTCTGGGATAGGCTCCGGAGCTTCCGCAACTGTGAATAGGACAAGCGGTTACAGAAAATGGATGGATGGATGGATGGATGAAAATGCTTTTGTTGTGGTTTTCATTTTAGTATTTGAAAACAATAAAAAACCTTAGTTTAGATTCATCGAGATGTTTTATTAACCTCACCTCCAGGTCCAGGAATTGTCTGGTTTGTGAAGTTTGGCGGTCCTCTATACTGTCTGAAGAGCTGCTCACCTCATCTTCCAGGTCACTGCTGGAGAGTCACAAGTTCGACACATCAAACCAGATTATTCTGAGAATCTTGGCAGGCAAAGTAGTACGTTTGGCACTTTGAAAGGCAATTATTTTACATAGTTTAATAACAATGAGCATGAAGCTGAAACAAGCATGGAAACTGATTTGGACACTATTTGAGAAAAAGTGAATAAGTATTATAAAATATTAGCATCAAATAAATTAATAAATCTTAATGTACTAACCTGGAGTCACATAAAAAGTACATAAATACACACAGGCATATGGATGAGTAGTGGGTATTAATATATGTATTTCACCTTGTATACAGGAAATACAGAAAATCACGATTTTAAAGATTATTTTGTTTAAAAGAGAATGTTCCTCTTAAATAAGAATTGTTTCTTATTTAATGTGTGTCAAAAACAAAACATATATTAGGAAAATAAACAGACAATATCACATGTACTTCAGTATTTTGGAAGCCATTCTTCTCAAAAGGGCTTAGATCAGCGGTGGCCAATCTTATCCGCAAAGGGCTGGTGTGTATGCAGGTTTTTGGGATAACCTGTAGGTCAGCTGTTCAAACCCAGGTGTGAGGACTCTTCAGCCAATCAGTCCTCTAATTAGTAATCTAATTACGGAGTTGCAGCGAAAACCTGCACATACAGCGGCCCTTTGTGGATAAGATTGGCCACCCCTGGCAAAGAGTATCTACCAAAGGAATTTATTTGGATTTTCCAACAATACCCAAATCAACAAACAGGTTACTTAAAAGTGCTTTTTTTGTGGGGAGGGGGAACTTGCATGATGTATTGCTGGTTTGTACCTAAACGAACATTCTAGAGCAAGAATATAAAAGAAAAGTAATTTCTGCTCTCAGTGTTCTTTGTCCACTAATCCCTAGCTGGGCTTGTCAGACTGTTTCTGCGTTTGTAGGTAGGTGTCAGTGAACAGCTGCTTGCCTTTCTGAGTCTGTCTGAAGGGTGGGCTCCAGGCAGAATGTCACAGTCTGCTTCTTTCGACCTAAAAAAATGACATTTTACTTGTTATACAATCAAAGGTTCATTTGAGAACTTACTTCATTATCAATTGGCATCTGGATGGAGGATGGTCATGCTCAAAGTGAAAGAAGTAATCACCGAAAGAACAACACTCCGCAACATCTTTGGCAGAATACAGCATGAAATGAATTTCTTTTTGCTGACAACTATGTCGCTGGCAGCCATATATTTTAATTATATAAAATAAATAAATGGATACTTTAAAAACAATAAAGCAGAAATTGTTTTATACTATTATTAACCTATATGCAATAATCTTAGGCTTTTCCCTCTGATTTGCTGACTCCTGGATTCAATCCCCTGCATATGAAGATGTTCTTGGTTTTTTGCATTATTAGCATGTAAGTAATTAAAACAAATATGCATTATAAAGAGAATATTGCTTTATACAGTGCCCTCCACAATTATTGGCTGGCATCTTTTGCTCATTATTACTTAAGGGTAATAATCCTTAAGGGTAATAATAATTCTTGAGGGGATTATATGTGTCTGTGAGCCTGTAAGTGTGCATGGGTCCGTGTATATGCGTGGACCTGCAAGTGCATGCTTCCTTGGGGTTGTCAGGGCATTCGGTGTTTGAAGAAAGGAAGAGGGCATAAACACTCATGTTGAATGAGCCACTAGAAATGTAAACAGTGACATAAAAGCCAAGAAAAAGTCACAATGAAGTAATTTGATGTTCTATAACTGTTTCCTTTAGTCTCCCTTTAGCACTATCACTGTCCCCTTTAGTCTCTCTTTAGCACTATCACTGTTCCCTTTAGTCTCTCTTTAGCACTATCACTGTTCCCTTTAGTCTCCCTTTAGCACTATCACTGTTCCCTTTAGTCTCCCTTTAGCACTATCACTGTTCCCTCTAGTCTCCCTTTAGCACTATCACTGTTCCCTTTAGTCTCCCTTTAGCACTATCACTGTTTTTCTTGCCTTTCCTCACATATTCCAAAGTGTCCCTTTCCTAGTTTTGCTTTTTCATTACTTCCTCACCTCACAGTCCCTGTCATCCTGGACTTCTATTGATACTTTTGGATGGCTAAACCTTCTAATACATCACATTAATTTACTTTAATTTTTGCACTAGAATTTTATTTAAAACATGAGCTTTACATTGACCGTTGTAATTACAGAGCCACTTAAGGTAAGTAAATTAAAAAATTGGTTGACAGAGGCTAATGCACAATATTTTATGTCATACTTAACATTTACTGAGACAATTCTACAACAGATGTGAGATTTCTGGAGAGTATTTTTGATCTGCTGTCAGGATTGGTTGCCCTCTGACCCCTCCTCCTGTGTCCCTCCCCTTTGTGGTCAGCCTGCCTTTCCCTCTCTCTGTCCTTCACTCTTGTGTGTTTTCCTTGTTTTCTGGGCTGCCACATAGCTTAGGGGGTTGAGCATGTGGTTTAGAATCCATGGGCCTATGTTTATGGGTTTGACGCTGGCTGAGGCCAGTCTCATCAGTTATTCTGTATTTATTGTTTTGTTCCCTAGTGTTTCCTCTTTTCCCTTTTGAGTTTTCCTGTTCTAGGTTTGTCTTCCTTGTGCTTTGGTTGTACTTTGTTTTCTTGTTTCTTTTTTTAGTGTAGTATCTCTTTGTTTTCTCAGTTTTAGGTCTTGTAGGTTTCTTAGTTCTGTGGTCATTAGTATTAGTTATTTCACCTGTGCCTTATCTGTTTTCCATTGCCTGTGTTAATTGCCCTTCTGTTGCCCATTGTCCTGCCCCTTCAGTGAATAGTTGATTGTGTCAGTCTTTTTTCATTTTGACCCCTTGAGGTCTGTTTGTTTTGATAAATTTTCCTCAGTGTCTTTGAAGTCTCATCAATAAAACCCCTGTTGTCTCGTGAGCCATCAGTAGATCATCACCCTCATTTCTGCCTGTACCATGTCACGCTGCCATAACATCTGCTTTTCATCTTAAGTTGAATGGTTATATAGCAAATGTTTTTGTATAAATTTAGTGCAATCATGTGTAATGATTTCGAGATGAATATGCATACACTGTGTATCACAACAAAAGAAAATTTACTGAAAGCGTATCATAAAAGATCATCTGAGCATCACTCACTTTTTTGCCTTGTGTCACAATCTAGGTCATCATTGTCGTTCTGATAACATGCTTGAGTTCTCTCTTTATCCTGTTCATAATTCAATTCCTCCTCTTCATTGTAATTTTGAGATTTCTGCTGCTGAGCATCTATAACATTGTATGTTTCATATTGAAATGAAACATCCGTGAGCTTTTCCTCCTCCAACTCTGTCACTAGGCTTATTTCTTCTGCCTTCAGATCTCTGTCTTCATTCTCAGTTTCAGCTAAGCACACTTTCTCAAATATTTCTTGACTGTTTCTGGTTTCAGTAATTAGAGGATCTTCAGCCCAGTTGACCTTACCACTTTCATCTTGTACATTAAGAAAGTCACCATGGGTCACATCAAATACCACTGTGTCCTTCTGGGGTTCAGAATCTGCCAAATCTCCTTTGTCTATCTTCTTCCATGCAGTGGAATATGTAAGCCCCATTACTTCTTGTACGCCGTCCGCCATCTCATCTTTTACTGGTCTGTTTTCCTCCATACCTTGGTCCTCTTTTCTTAAATAGTCTCCTTCTGAATCTTGTTGTTCCGTATGTTTTTTTTCCAAAAACATATTTTGCGGTCCGTCTCTTAAATTTTTCGGAACAACACTCTGTTCCTCATCAGGAATATCTCTTGCTGTCTCTTCACTCTCACTACATTCATCATGGATCTCTGTGTGTCTATCTAGAAGCTCCCACTCAAATATTTCTCCGCCCAGTTGTGCAGTCCCTTCCTTATCAAGCTTTGGTGTCATCCACATTGATTCAATTTGCATGTCCTCCACCTTTTTTGTTCTTTCCCCTTTGTCTTTTTGTTGAAAACACTCCGAGGGGTATTCCGCATAGTCTTCCCCAATGACACCCAGGTCATCCTCAGAAAACTCTTTCATGCCATCTTCAAATTGTGGTTCAAGTAATCCTTGAATAACACTATTGTGTGCATCCTCACTCTCTAGAGGAGACCACCTTTTAGAAAATCCCGTGCTTCCAATACCTGTGGCAGACAAGGTTTCCTGCTCACCTTCATAAATTTCTTCTTCTTTGCACTCAATTGCAAGAGTTTTTTCTCCATCATCACAGAGACCGTGATACAGTTCCTCATGTTTTCTTCTATTTGCATCATTTTCCTCTTCTTCATCAGTGACATAACTACCCTTCCCACTTTGTGCATTTTCCATGTCTTCCTCTTGTTCCTGAGAATGTTGCTTCTGTTTTCTTATCACATCAGATGAGTATTCAGGGGAATGATCCATTCCACCGCCATCTTCCTCTCGATCCTGAAAATATTCCTTCTGTTGTTTGTTCAACTCAGATGGGTATTCAGTGGATTTATCCATTATAACACCCTCATATTTAACTTCTCTTGAATCCAACTCATCACTGCTTGATTCTTCACCAACCACATCCACCATTTCGTCTCTGAAATCCCGGTTCTTCTCCGTATCTTTCTGTACAACAGTGCCTACTTTATGTTCTACTGAGCCCATCTCCTCGTTACCTATGTTCTGCATCTCCAGTACATCATCTTTATGTTTTTCTTCACTTGGATCTTCCTTATTTCGAGATTCTGTTACAGTATCCTCATATTTGTCTTCTTTTGAGTCCACCTCCTCAATGGTGCCTTCTTGTATATCATCTTCATCTCTTTCTTTTCTTGAATCACCCTCATCACTGGATTCCTCCTTTGCATCCACATCCGGACTCTGTGAAATTCTACTCTCAGCCCAGCTTTCACCTTTTGGAAAAAGGTCTTCCTCACATATGCTACTCAAAGGCTCTTCACTTTCATCCACCTCTGTCAACACTGGTAGCTTGTTGTTACCAGCTATCTTGTTTCTTTCCTCATCACCTTCATCAAAATTTAGGCTGTCAAAGTTTAGTTCTTCTTCTTGGTAAGATGGTAGAAATGTGTCTATAACGAAAATCCCACACTTAATATTTCATGTAAAGTTTCAATTCAATGCAATCATCAATTTTCAAAGCCATTCATTCAAGAGGATGGGATGGATGGGGATCTTTCATTTAAAATGTAACTTCACCCCCTGTTGTTAAGTTCCATCAAGATGTATTTCTGCTTCACACACACTACATATAGCAATTTTATTGATTTTTGGACACTGTCAGACTGGTAAAGCCATTTTAGTAAGCTTAGTTTGCTGTGCACATACATATATTATATGGACAAAAGTATTGGGACATACCTCTTAATCATTGAATTTAGGTGTTTCATTCAGACTCATTGCCACAGGTGTATTACATCAAGCATCTAGCCATGCAGTCAGGTTTACAAACATTTGTGAAAGAGTGGCTCATTCTGAAGAGCTCAGTGAATTCAAGCATGGTACAGTCATAGGATGCCACCTTTGTAATAGGTGCATTTGTGGAATGTCTTCCCTGCTAGATATTCCACGGTCAACTGTAAGTGGTATTATTGCAAAGTGGAAGTGTTTAGGAACAAAAGGCAGGGTGGCCGAATGTTGAGGCACATAATGCGTAAAGGTTGTCAATGCTCTGTTGACTCAGTAACCGCAGTTCCTCTGTCATTAACCCCAGCACAACAACTGTGCACTGGGAGCTCCATGGGATGGGTTTGCATGGCCGAGCAACAGTATGCAGCCTCAAGTCACCAAGCAGAGTGCCAAGGATCAGATGGCAGCGTGCTTTACACCACTCCACTGGACTCTGGAGCAGTGGAAATGTGTTCTGTGGAGTGATGAATCACGCTTCTCTGGCAGTTTGATGGCTGAGTCTGGCCTTGGCAGATGCCAGGAGAACATTACCTGCCAGACTGCATTGTGCAAACTGTAAAGTTAGGTGCAAGAGGGATAATGGTTTGGGGTTGTTTTTCGGGGGTTGGGCTAGGGCACATAGTTCTATTGAAGGGAACTCTTAATGCTTCAGCATTCAAGACATTTTGGAAGTTCTATGCTTCCTACTTTGTGGGAACAATTTGGGGAAGGCCCTCTTCTGTTCCAGCATGACTGTGCCCCAGTGCAGAAAGCATGGTCCATAAAGACATGGTTGGGTAAGTTTGGTGTGGAAGACCTTTACTGGCCGGCAAAGTGCCTTGACCTAAACCCCATCAAGCACCTTTGGGATGAACTAGAACGGAGATTATGAGCCAGGCCTTCATGTCCAATATCAGTGCCTGACATCACAAATACTCTTCTGGATGAATGGGCAAAAATTCCCACAGACACACTCCAAAGCCTTCCCAGAAGAGTGGCAGCTGTTATAGCTGCAAAAGGGGGATCAACTCCACATTGATGCCTATGGATTTAGAATGGGGGGTCATAAAAGTTCCTGTAGGTGTAATGGTCAGGTGTCCCAATACTTTTGTCCATATGGCGTATGTCTCACATATTTTGTCATCTGGTTGATTCTTCTGATTTGCCTTTATAGAGAGCTCCAATCAAATGACTGTGAATGAATATCAGTATATAATGATAATTAGCCAATGGGTTGGAGCCTCCCTAATTGTACCTCATCAATACGAAATCAGTATTTCAGATCAGTCAAATTAAATGTTGCTAATCGAGTAATTAAGACTGGAAATCGGCTGATTTATATTGGCTGCCGATCAACCAAAGCATGTCTAAAACACACCTATTGAAAATCATTTGTTTTTCAGCAACATAATCACCCAACCTGAACCTTATAGAGCTGGTTTGGGATGCACTGTATCAAAGAGTAAGACTGAGTTAGCCAACTCGTGCCCAGAAAAAGTGGAATGTCCTTCAGGACTATTGGAGAAGCATTATTGGTTGCTGCATTGGGAAGCTGGCTGGAAGAATGCCAAGAGTCTGCAACGCTGTCATCAAAGAAAAAGGGGGCTATATTGAAGAGTCTAAAATCTGAGAAATATTTTCCTTACATAATTCCATGATAGTATAATTCCAGCAGAATCAATTAATATAAGTTATTATTAGATAATGCAATGTAATGTAATCTAATAAAAACCTGTATGAAGTCACATTGCTGAAAAGCCACTAGCAAATACTCAAAACATTCATCCAATCTGGTACATCATGCAGTCTTTAGCTATTAATTTGAATTACTTTATTAATGTAAAACTGAAATAGTTGTAAATGGTGATGGTTTGGCTCATGCCGTGGAACTTTTGCTACAACTGATAAAATTAAAATAAGGTCTAGGAAAGATGGTGAAAACTAAATCTTGCCTGAGAATGCATCGCTTAAAAGGTCAGCAATATCTTGCTCCATTTTTATCTGCAGGAAATATTAACAAGTCAAATTACATTTCCTTACTGCTAATATTGCAATTATTATTTTTTAAAAATCACTTGTACACTTGAGTGCTTGTACATCATACATACTTGTACGTCATTACAGCAAGAAATAAGGTTTAACAATAAAGCATATAGTTATACTAACAGGAATAAACATTATACTAACATATGAGGATAAATGTGCAACATTGTCTGTGCTTTCTATGCAAACAGTGGATATTTCATTGGAGCATATTTTTTCTTGAAACATCCTAGCAATATATGTCACTTTTCTGATCACATAAGATTACTTTTTAACCAACATAGTCTCCCATCATGCAAGTAGAAAAAGTATAAGCAATCTTAACCCCTTGTGAAATAATTTATTTGACACTTCTGTTGAGTTACTTATCAAGATGAAAGGAGAGAGGCCTTGGTCTTACCACTGTTGCTTCTTAAATCGATTTCCTGTTAAAAAGAGATGCAAAAATAAAAACAAAAAACAGGCAAAAGTGTGGGAGTATTGAGGTTTTTTGTCAAAAATGTGTCAGTCAAAAAGAAAAGTACATTTCTAAATCCAAAGATAAAGAAAAACATTAGATTGAAGAGAGACTTATATTGTTGTTCTGACTCTAGTTGCACTTGCAGCGGAGCTAACAAGGACTAAATATGCATCTTTGTGGTTTGGCCTACCTAGGCATGCAACATACGTCATCTGCAATAAGATTTTTATTTCCTCCCTACACCCCCCTTTCCACAACACTCAGCTTTTTCGGTTTCTTTCTTTTTTCTTCCTTTTTCAAATCTGTCAGCAACTGATATTTTTTGCTTAAGCTTTTATTTTTCCATTTTTTCAACTTAATAGCACATAACCTTTTAATAGCTCCTACTTGTTTGTAATGAAGAATTTGCAGATTGCTAGTACCCAGTGATCTGGCAGCTTCCTTCCTGGTTTGTGAACAGCCACCGCAAGGCTGAGCATTACCCTGCATTACCCTGCACTACATTTTGCAAAACCTCAACTGCTACCATAATACACTGAACTTACATGAAAACCGATTTTTTGTTAGCAGTCTTTGGATTTTACTCTAATTTTTCTCAGAACAATAAACATCCAATCCCTGTCACACCATCCCCTACCCTCTGAAATGAAGTATATTGTGGGTATTTTGTTATTTTCTTGATTTAATTCTGGTTTTAACATCACGTTATTATGCAAATACTGTGACCTGCAGCAAACCATATAGTTTTTCATGGGCGTGAATCACTCCTGCTAATCACACTCCCATATTTTCCTTGTATATTGTTTTTACAAGTTAGAATATATTAGAAAATGCAGAAAAATCTGTCTAAAGTTTTATGTTTTAAGCTCTTTGGAATTGGATCCCACTAATTATCCCTAAAATGTTAATCTATCAAATTAATTAATTTTTTTATCACAACAATTACAAGTGATGATAGCCATACATAACAGCGACTGTTTCTTAAACATGTAGTCTGATTTTAAAGATTTTTGAACAATATGTTCGAAAAACCTGTTTTCAGTCTTCCCGCTTTTTAGACTGAGGTGTTTTACTGGAGTGATGGAAGTGAGTCAGCATGCACATTGGTCCTGTTTCCCATCCCTATGTGAAGCCCACTCTGGCGGTTCTTGAGGACCCGGGGGAGGGAGGGATACCCCCATGACAACAAATATGGCCCCCGTCCTTCTGGGACCCCTTAAATGTTTAGGCTACTTGAGTCTGGAATAAATAAATGTAGACTAGACGTTTTGTGCACTGGGAATGGGTGGAACACAAAATTGAATCACATTTTCCAGTCAGATTCTTAGGATTAAGATTTTATTGATCTCAGGGGGAAATTCTGGTGCATACAGCAGCAATAACGTAGTGCACAGATGAGCATACATATAGCGAAAACAGACAAGTGGAAATACAGTATACATAGTGCAAATAAGTAAATGTGGTGTGGCCAAATACAAAAAGTACACAGTACACAAAGAGAATATCCTGAAAAATGTAATATTGTAGAATTATGGGAATAAATGCACATTTACCGATAATAATTTATAATAATAATAATAATATAAAATAATAATAATAATAAACTAGATGTGGTACTGTTGGAAACGACAGCACTATTCCTTGACAACCCTGTCATTCTGTTTGTCCATCAAAGCCATAGTCGCCCCACACACATCAACTTGAACAATTTCTAGAATGACTGGATGGATTACCTGGAAATGTAAAAGTTAATGAAAGTGTTTTTACCTAAATGTTCTGAGACCTTGTTGTGATATATAGGTCTGAGAAAACTGTGGTGTCCGACGGGCCGAAGTGTAGCAGCAGCAGTGAGACACAAGGAAAGCCGCTTGCCGAGAAAATACGCTCTTTATTAGAAGTCCTGAAGAGGACTACATGAGGGACCAACCGAAACCAGAAACCGATGGAAACACAAGGTTGTCAAACGCCGAACTGTGAGATGCATACACGGTGGGAGATTTACGTAAGCTAAACACACACGGGGGTCGGACCGGGAACACACAAGACACGGGCAATCACACGCGCGACAGTAGGTTAATGTAACCATTAACATTACCATTAATCAACATCGCAACCAGGGCTATTTACACTGCACACGGGGCATGCTGGGACAAACGTATTCATTTATTGCACATGACAATTTGCAGAATCTTTCCCCACCAATAACGCGGTTAATTGTATTCCCTTGTGTATGATTAATGCCCATGTTTTAAAATGTAGTTTATGTTATTTGTTATATGCTTAAGCATTTAAATTCCATTTACTTATCTTTTGCATTACGACCAAAATTTTTTATGACATAAAAGCAAGAACTTTAAAAGATCCACACTGATATGGATATTGATAAACTGGAACAATTTTTGATTTTTTTAACACATTATATACCAGTCTGCATTGCAAGACGCTAACAAATTAAAATAATAAAAATAAGTAAAATAAACACCACGTACTGAATATATCAAACTGTCATGACCAAAGGAACGATTCTACACGAGAGATTACGAAAGAATTTTCATCTGATCGAAAAGAATCGAGAAGGCCCTGGCTGCAGTACGTGCACTCATGAACTCCGTTACCCAGAATCCCTGCTCAGCACTCCGCCGTCTGTTGTCACTGATTGGCTTATTTAATAACATCTGAAGCCAACCAAAAACATATCTGCTTGTGATTAAACAAAAATGAAAATTATCTCAAAATTAAAACGTTACAAAAAACTGATTTTAATTGTATGCTATTATTAGTGTGCGAAAACTTAAAACCTCAATTACAAATTAAGTGGAAAGGAAGGAAAGTGACGTTTACCCGGAAATAGTTGTACTTTCTCTTTCTGACGCTAGGTGAGTTTCTAGTAGGGGCGTCGGTAGCAGAGATGCTGTAATTAACGTATTTTATTAATTATTTTCCAATGTAATATGCGTGTTAATGAATTATATTTGATTATAATTGTAGATTATAGCCATGGGCCGACGACCAGCCCGCTGGTAAGTTATTTCAGTGATTTGGCCTTGAGGGCTCTCAAGACCATGTGCAACTTCTCATCCAACACTTTCCACTAAGCCTTAGGTGTCTAAAGTTTTTTTTGGGTAGCTAGTTAATATTTTGAACCATGCTTTCACAATTTTATTAGTAACTAGTAAACTTTTTACTACTCTCGGGATACCACCTTTTTATTTAACGTGGCTTCTATTTATATACGATCCCGTTTTAAATGCTAGGAGTTGCATCCGTACATCCTAGGTTTTTCACTGCTTTTGATAATGAAAGTACCATCACTATTAATTTGAAGCATATTTAATCTACCATTCCAGGGTGTACATAGAATACTCGTTCAGTAGTAGAAGGGATAGTGTGTTGATATGAAATTAAGCTTAGTGATATTCTGTTATAATAAACCAGTCTTTCAATGCTACATAATATCAGATGGCTGGGTTGGAGTATTCTTCATATTTTGCACTTTTGTACTTGTATTTTTGCTATATAATATTTATCACTAATGTATCATTCAATTTAGCTACAGATACTGTAAGAATAAGCCGTATCCCAAGTCTCGTTTCTGTCGGGGTGTACCTGGTAAGTGTTTTGATGCTCTTCGTTTTCATTTCTTATAATTTGCACTAGTATTTCTATAACCTTAATATTGTAATTGAAAACAATCACTAGTAATGCCTATGACATATCACTGTCATGTCCAAAGTTGATAATTTTGTGAAGTAAACAGACATAAACAGCAACCAAAACACTGGCAGCCTTGATGCAAGGCTGGAAATTACAGGATATTGTATGTCTGGAGTCCAGAAAATGTTGTTTATATATATTTTAATGTTGTATATCTAAATGAAGGTAAATATCCAAGTTGACTGGGTTGTCTACATTTACATTATTGGATTTCCAGTTTAGTGCATTACATGTCATTAAGGGCAGTAGGGTTTTTTTCATTATTTAGAATGAAGATTTCTTTTCTGTATCCACTCAGACCCCAAAATCAGAATCTTTGATCTGGGCAGGAAGAAGGCAAAGGTGGATGAATTCCCGCTATGTGGTCACATGGTGTCCGATGAGTATGAGCAGCTTTCCTCAGAGGGTGAGCTATACATATACATGTTTATCAGCAAAAGAATTAGCTTTGTGGTACCTGTGAAATGATAAAAAAATGGGACAACTTCCAAGTTATCCAAGCTTAAGATGGAGTTCTTGTGAAGTGTACCAGCAGCTTGCAGTGCACTTTAAGTCTCGATTGTTTTTTTTTAAGCTCTTACAATTGCAAGTTTTTAAATTAATCTCTGTGGAAAAGGGCATACTTCAGTCTTGCAGTCCTCCTGCATCCTGCTATTTATGGCTTTCTGTGTTGCTCTCTGTGATTGTACATTTAGTAGTTGATTGATAGCTGGAAGAAACGCTGCCTTTTGGCCTGTAACCATGCATAGTTTTTCTGTCCGACTCCAAACAGCACTGGAGGCTGCACGCATCTGCGCCAATAAGTATATGGTGAAAACTTGCGGGAAGGATGGCTTCCACATCCGTGTCCGCCTGCACCCTTTCCATGTCATCCGAATCAACAAGATGTTGTCTTGTGCTGGGGCTGACAGGTGAGAGTGAAACAAGCCTCCCTTGAGCACTGTGGTTTGTGAAGGCCAGGGGCCGTGTACTAGTGAGGTCACGTTTGAATCCGAGGCATGTATCGAGTAAAAAGGGTAGCTTCCGCTGAAGCCTTGCTTCAAGGTTTGCATCATTTTCAGAGAATCATGTGATTGGTGACAAATGAAGGCTCGCTTCCCACAGGGACGTCCTATTGGATTATTCCAGTCAGCACGATATATATACCGCTGAGCAAAAACACTATGACCACCCCTATGTGACGCAATAATGTTGACTCACAAGTGAAAAATGCTGCGTTTGAAGGCCTGAGATGTATTAGTTGGTAAGCTAGCAGTCAGTACCTGTACTTGAAATTTTGAATGCAGATGAAATGGGCAGGAATGAAGATCTGAGTGACTTTGACAATCAGCCAGGGTGAGAACCTACTGAGAGTGGTCTGAGGAGAGAAAAGCTGCAAACTGCCAACGGGGTGTTAGGCAGCCAAGACTAATGAACGCAAGATGTGAATGAAGGCTATTCCATGTGGCACAAACTGACAGAAGGGTACTGTGGTGCAATTGGCAGGTTATTTTGATGATGACCGTAAGAGTAATGCATCACGACGCGCAGTGCTTTGAGCCCTGCTGCATATGGGGCTGTGCAGGCGTGGATCGGACTTAATGGTGTAATGTATCCTACAAATGCTGGACACATATCTGAGTGTCCATGTGATGCAACAGAAAATGGTATTCATTGGACCAGGCAACTTTCTTCCATTGCTCAAAGGTCCAGTTCCAATGCTTTCTTGCTCACGTAAAGCAGGGAAAAAGCCCTTCATCAAAGAGAAACAGGGAAGAGCCAGGCTGGAGTTTGCAAAAAATGTGTATTTTAAATAGGTGTCGCATAACCAAAAATTGAGAAATTAGTGAAACAGAAAATTTTGCTGTGGTCTCTTAATTTTTTCCTGATCTGTTAATAGTGTTATATATATATATATATATATATATTCACCAGTAGGTGTCATTAGTGTTTTATATTGAATGAGGTTTCAAGTAATGAACCTTTTGGCAAATCAGTGGGGTGGAAAACCTAAAGCACTTAAGAAAGGCTCATTTTGCCATTATTACAGTGTGCTATAAGGTGCTGATATTCCATGTTGGTGGTCATGAGCACCAGTGCACTGCAGTATGGGTTTCTTTGTTTCTATTGATGAGAAGATATTCTTAAATTCTTTGTCTAATGTATGGATGACCAGGTTATAAATAAACAAAAAACATCAAACATAAAAACATAAATATTTCTTAGTCAATGATGCCTTCAACTATCAAGGTCCATGAAATACATCTGGTGTTTATTCACATGTAAATCATGGAAAGGCAAGCAGGGATGGTTTTTAATAAATACAATTACTTTCAATATAATAATTATTTGTGAAAGTATGGTGTGAGAAATCTTTTTTCGCAGGTAGTTAGAAATGTAGTCGCCTTGGCAGAATTGCATTTGGGAGTTAGAAGAATTCCTGCTTGGACAGCACCTTAATCTGGCCGTCGCTTTTCACTGCAGACTCCAGACTGGAATGCGTGGGGCCTTTGGGAAGCCCCAGGGCACGGTGGCCCGTGTCCACATCGGCCAGGTCATCATGTCTGTGCGCACCAAGGCCCAGAACAAGGAACATATCATCGAAGCTCTCCGCAGAGCCAAGTTCAAGTTCCCGGGCCGCCAGAAGGTACAGTTCACCCAAGTACACGTTTACTTTTTTCAGGTGTTCCTTAGCTTAGCTGTGTTTTAATAGTAAGTGGAAACTGCTGGGTGAGAGTTGCTTGGCCCTCGAGGATGCTGTGCTTCTCAAATTATGTATGGGTTCAGTTTGGCAGTAAGTGGCTCTGGGACAACTATATATATCCTCAGAAGAGATGGAAACAAAGATTGCATGTGTGTGGTAAAATTACTGTTTGTGTTGTTTGAGTGATTGAGCGAGTTAATTAATCTCATTACCACTGATTTACAATATCTACTCATATGTACTTTTCTTGTCTTACCAAGATCCATATCTCTAAGAAGTATGGCTTTACCAAATTCAACGCATGTGACTTTGATGAAATGATGCAAGAAAAACGACTGATCCCCGATGGCTGTGGAGTGAAGTACATCCCCAACAAGGGACCCCTGGATCGCTGGAAATCCCTCCATGCAGCTTAGACCCTGTAGCGCCCTGGGCACTGCATCAAGGAATGTCATGTCAATAAAGCTGTTTGAATTATAAATCTTAAAATTTGTATCTTTGACAGGGTTTGGGAGCATGATGTGTGCTTCCATCCATCCATAATCACTTACCTAGTGCAGCATCAGGGTGCACCTGGTTCCTACCTGGTAGTACAGTGCAAAAAGCAGGAGACACTCTGGAAATGATACCAGTCCATCAGGATAAACAAGCACATCTAAATCATATGGGAGTTTAGAGATACGAACTCACCTAACCGTAGGTTTTTGACGTGTCACTGACCATACTGCATACACAGTGTGCATTTTCAAGCCTCATTATCCCCTGTCAGCCAGAAGTGATAAATGATACGAAGCAATGAACTGTAAAATATTGCTAATTTCGAGCGATCATGTGTAAATGTTTAACAACAAATGTATTTTTGTATAGCGTGTTATCACAACATTACATCGTCTCAAAGCGCTTTACAGCATCCCCACCCAAAGCCCCCAGTGAGTAAGCCATAGGCAACAGTGGCAAGGAAAAACTCCCTAGAAGGAAGAAACCTTGGGAGGGACCAGATTCAAAGGGGGAGCCCATCCTCCAGGGGCCGGCAGGGAGAGTCAAATCGGAGAGATGGCTAAGTGCCAAGTCACACTGTCTAAGTCATAAGATTTGAGACACAAACGGGGAGCAGGGGGGAGATGACAAGCCAGTGCCGACGCTCCTTCCAATCACCAGGGAACCAGAAGGCAGGCAGTGGGTCATACATGGAAGATGACAGGCAGAACTGCGAGCTGGATGCACGGACGTCATTGGTAGTGGCGACGTCACATGTTGCAGGGTGTGTAGGATATCTTGATAGATTCTCCAGGCAGCACCCCCCAGGAGGAGTAGGGGAAATAAAATGTGCAATTTGTCAAAGTAGGGGAGACTATAGGCAGTGCTAACAGTTAGGTGAGTGCAGTATGAAGTGTCCCTGAAATGTCAGCACTCCAGTTCCACAAGGGGGTGTGAAGCTAGAGTAACAGACTGACAGTTCTGTTTATCCAAAGCCAATGGCACCGATCCCCACTCAGCTCTACACCTCACACTATAGGCCTAACTGGGAGTGAGGAGTTAGCTAGAGCTAGAACTAGTGTCCCTATAAGCTAAAATAAACAAGTGTGTTTTTAGTCTAGACTTCAATATTGAAAGTGAGCCTGAATCCTGCACATCCGGTGGAAGACCATTCCACAGCTGAGGAGCTCTATAGGAGAAAGCTCTGCAGCC
>JAODJU010000108.1:23930600-23946311 GCA_026776725.1 Gnathonemus echidnorhynchus
CAGCGTTCACGGTTCAACTTCTGATATTCAGATCGAGTTCTAGGTCAAACTGGTTTGTTCGACTTTCAAGAAATTCGCGTTCTAGTGAGTTCGAGAACCGAGGTACCACTGTAATTGGTTTTCCGTTATTTCCTATGGGGAAACTTCGATCACAACTCGAATTTTTTAGGATTCGATCCGGAGTTCTGAACGGATTAAATTCGAGTTCTGAGGTATCACTGTATTTAGTTACAGTAATTACTTATTCATTCAGTGACAGTATAGTTATTTACTTATATTAATATTTGACATGACATTTTCCACTTAAAATGGGTTCATCGCAAGGCGAGTAGGACTTGTATATCTTTAAATACTGACTGTTGTGGTATTTTGAAACCTCTACTAATGCTTGAAATATGTTTCTCACTCTTATTAAGTATACAGGAGAAGGCTGCATTGCTGCAGGCAGGTGATGCTGAATTCAACACTCACTGCTCTGTGTGATCATGGTAAGGTTTACAGAATACAACACCTTTATTGACATTTCACAACAAATATATAAATACATCTTTGCACACAAATAAAACTGCATAAGCCAAAGTTTCATTCTTATAGTACGCTACCCTCGCCAGCTTCAAGTCAAAAGGGAAAAACAAATAATTTACCATACAGAAACATGGATCAAAGTATTAATCTTTACATACAAATCTCAGTACCACCAGAATGTAGCTGAACAATCATATACTGTACAGAATCTTCACTTTAAGCCACAGATACACAAAGCTTTGTAAACCACACACAATAAGAGATTAGAGAAGTGGACAAATTCTCATACTGCTTCAGTACACAGGATGTCAAAATTTTGAGTCCAGTGCAAAGCTGCTTAAATTTAAGTATAATATATTAAAGTATAATATATTAAAGTTCTTGTAACAGCATTCATAATTTGTACTACTAACAAAAAAAATTCTGCCACATGGTTGATTGCTGTGTGAGATTTTTCACTCAAGACAGACCAGTATGTTAAAACATGCACATATGAAATATAAACTAATTTGCTTTATTTAGTTCTATAGTAGGTAATACTTTCCTCAACAGCCAATCAAGGTGAAGTTTTATGGAAAATCCAGATTGGCTCAGCTGGGCAAGCTTTTGTGACAAATTCAACCAATAAGGAAAGAGAGATCCCACATAAGTGACTAGACAGTTTCCATGGGACTCACGGAGAGTAATGAGTCCCTGAGCTATTTAGTGCAGTAGAACTATTAGGTCATCGTCATACATGGTACAGTATATGCATTTCATAGTGTAAATCCAGGTAGGATGTAAATTCAAAACAGGAATGGGTGATGTATTTTGGACCCGTCAGGGTAGAGAAAGAACAGCGACAGGAAAAGACAACATAACTGAAGACAGGAAAAAGTATGACGCGCAATCCAATTTCAGTTTGATGACAGATGACTTTATCGGTGGAGGGTGTCACTCATTCTGGGGCACGGCAATCGCAGGGCCCTTGGGGTCATCAAAACGGTCCATGGTGCGCAGCTGGATAATCATGTGAAGGCCATAGGTAAGCACGAGGAGCATGAGGAGCGAGGTCAGCAGACCCATCCAAACACCAGGTGTGAAGAAACTGGCGCAATCACTGGCGTAAGAGAAATCTGAGCCAGTCACATTGAAGCCCTGGATCTGAAAAACACAGACACAGAGAGAGTGAGTAAGTGTGAGAGAGAATGATAGTGGATTCCTATAGATCTATGGATTAATTCAATACTTTATTTGTGGGTGTAGGTCATAAAATTTCAGGTTCTGAGTGGTATATTATGCCTTTCTAAATGTACAAAAGAATATTTCCTAATATTTTTCAGTCTTCTCCAAATATTTCTGAACTGCAACAGAGGAAAAATGGAAAAAAAAACAGAACTGAAATTAAATTCCATTTAAATTTAAATTTCCTTTTAAATTGTAATTTAAATTCCAATGATCATAACTGCTCAATTAAACAAACCAGGTTATCCATCTCTTACAATATTTAGGCTGACCATAAGTCTTTCACGCAAGTTATCACTTGTACCTGGAAGTCATCGAACGAGAGCCTCCACAGAGTGGCATTGTCGTTGGCTGTACGCGGCGTTAGCAGCGGGTCTCGGAAGCTGGTGACCGACTTGCAGCGGTAGGAATACTCTGAAGGGGCATAGATGTTACGGCTGCCGTTGAAGGTCGCCTTCTGACCATCGTACTCCAGCTCTACTTGGTCCAGTGTAAACCAGTGACGTCCTGAAACTTGGTAGAAGCGCCGGCTCATGGAAAAGCTGCAGGTGGTTGGTGGAATGGGGTCATTTAAAAGAAAATGGAAATCAGCAAGACGGCCAGATCTGAATGTGACAGCTGAGAGACATGCAATCTGATGCCTATCAAAAGACTGAGGTGGAACTCAAGAACAGTTTTGTGTGGAAGGTACTCACATGAGTCTGAAGGTCCGGAAATTAAGAACGTTCTGATAATTTAGAACAAGCCTAAGAGGGAGAAAAGTGAATGATTAGATGTTAAAGTATGACTTCCTTCAAATGTGTGTTTCGCCGTTATTAAATAAATTAAATAAATGAACTCCCAGAGTATCTGTGTTACTGAGAACATAAACATATTTATGAAGTCCGTGAGTTTGCTTACTTTAGTGTGGCCTGATGCATTTTAGGCACAAAATCACTGCCGCTCATTCGTACTGCAGTGAGGTGCAACTATGTGTTACTACGACACTACATTTAGAGTACATATCACACCTACAGATACACACACACACACAAATAATTTTATATATATATCATTATACAATAATAATAAAAGTAATTGAGCCAATGAACCACTGAAGCCACACAATATACATTAATAATAAACATTATATGATTATACAATTATAGTGTCTATTATCATATAATGTCTGTTATTAATGTATAGTACAGCTGTTGGATTATGTTCGGAGGGTAAGATGTATTTACATGCTGCTTATGAATGTTCTGTGGTTGCTTTAGCTCTGATTATATGACATCATTATGGACTACAAACCTTCTAGTGCTCTTACCGTGAGTGGGTTTGGTTGCAGGTGGAACCTGTCAGTGAAACAGAGGCAGAGGAGCCAAAGGTCTGTGCGCTCAGGCCATGGCGTCTCCACTGGCCCTGGAAGTGACTGACGGTCAGGTTCTCAGCCCAGAAGAGGATGCAGGGAGACGCTCCACTCCTGAACTCCAGGGGAGGGTAAGGCTCGCTGGCTGGGGCCTGCAGCAGGGTTCGGGCGACTGGGAGGGTCTCAAGGGACACCTCCTGGATCACCTGGGGAGCGGGCAATGCACGTTATACCCATGTGTAATAATCCATATTCTTCTTGTACGGTTCTTGTAACAGCTTGTCCTATTCATCGTCGTAGGGGGCCCGGAGCCTATCCCAGGGGCTACAGGCGCAAGGAATGGAACAACCCAGGATGGGGCGCCAACCCATCGCAGGGCACCCATGTGTAGTAATGTTTTTGCCAATCACCATGGAAACATGTGGTATAGTAGGGCTTTGAGACATGACTATGTAAATTGTGCGACGACTGAAAAATGTCTACTGTTTGATATTATATTCTATCATATATTTTGTTGTATTGCAAATCAGACTCTTTACAGTGATATTTTAGGTAATTAGGAAGACACTTTGTATTACACAGCATGGATTCAGGCAGGAAATTTGCATTAAGGCTGTCAATAAACAATCCGTACAACCAGCCCAATTTGTACCCCACACAACTTCACAACTGCAACATTTCTGCACGTGTGTTCGCCGCATTACATTTTCTGGCACTGGACTGATCCGTTTGTCCTGACATTTTACATTAAAACATATTGTGCATATTTACAGCAAACTACAGTGGTAGTTTTCTTGTTTAGCAAGACCTGGTGTTAATTGTTCTGCTGACTGAAAAGAAATCTGTTTCGCTTGTCTATTTAAGTGGTCACTCCAGTTAACAGTTTTCAGTTTCTGGGTCAACACCTCCACCTAAATATCCCATATCTGAAATATGGTTTATATTTCTGCCAGTTGAAATTGCTGCTATCCTGCAATATGGTATTTTGATTTACTTATAGCTTTGGTTACCTGAAAAAAATAACATACATTCTCCAGTAGCTTGTCCTATTGACATAATGCTACAGCATAATAGTGACAGCTGGCAGTGACATACGATCACCCGCTGTGACTGGGCTACCTAACAAGGCCCATAAACATGCACTCATACAAGTGCAGGTATTATGCAGAACTTTTATTAAACAGACAGGGAACATAAAGAATCCAAAAATCAGAATATCTGACTGAATATCTCATTCTCGCCTGGTGGAGATTGCTCGCAAAGTCTATAAAATGAACCTGATGTTGTGAAAAGAAATATTAAGTGGGTTGGGTCGTGAACGTGTAAAATGTACAGGCATGTGAGGTACAAATTGGGCAAGTGGTACAGATAGGCACCAAAAACAAACATGGAGGAGAGTAAATAAAAGACAGAATATGGAGCTTGTATATAAGAGGGGCTACTTCTGTCACATGAGAGCGGTCTAGGTATGAAAAGTTTGACACAGACAAGAAAACTTTGCAAATTATACTGCCAACTGGTCCCCAAAACATAAACAAACTTTACATGAACTATTTATTCAGTGAATTCACAGAAAATGTGCTATATCGTGAGATATTCTACTGCACTAGATCGTCATCGGGATATGAAGTGACCTATGTCAGGATATGAGGTTTTGGTCATATCGCACAGCCCCATGGCACAGTAACACAGAGACACGTGAACACGCAGCGAAGTAGCTGGACGTCTCAACTAGCAAGCTGAATAAGGACAACTATCCACAAGCAAACTGAAGGATGCCTTACCCGTGATGGTCTGACAGCCGTGTAAATGGCAGTGTAGGGAACGGCCTGGGATTTAATAATGTTCAGCACCTGGCGAATCATGTCATCTGGAGAAAGCATCACATTCTAATCACATTCTACCCTTTAAATGCTCATAATCATATTTATTTTTATAGTGACAATCTTTACAACTCTTAATTCTAGAAAAAAAAAATAGAAGTCACTTAATTACATTAAGTACAGTTCATTCTGTAATTATGTAGCATAAAAGGGGCAGGTTTTCAGCTTTAGGAACTTAAGAATTGATTTGTATATTTGCCTTAAACTGCAAGACAACATACTGTATAAGCCGATGACCAACAAAAATGACTTTTCACTCACCATTTCCACTGAGAACAGCTTTGGGGGAGATCATGTCAGCGCTGCAAAGGACCACGATAAGATGAGCTCAAAATGTTACTACTTTTCATGGACCAGCATCGACAGTTTGAATTGCAGAGTGGAGTTACATAGTTACTGTTAAACTAGTTGATAAGCCTTGCTGATACTGCTTTCTAGTACTGATGTTGTTATTATGTCCCCAGTACCTACTGAGAGTTTAAGTGTACAGTGAGCTGTTGCGCATTATCATCATAGTCATTTTCCCACTGCTTTTCCTGGTAAGAGTTGCAGTGGCAGCATGCTGAGCAAGTCAGACAACGCCGCTTTTTCTGCAGCCATCTTTTCTCAGCCGAGTGAGATCTATTTTGGATCACAGTTTGTCTGGGAAAAATAACTCACTAATTGCACGCTTTTCCCTAACTGCACACTTTAAACAAAAAGGTGGTTCAAGCATATGAAAAAGCACATGAAGACACACGAGACATTACTCTGTGCTGTAGGGCAGACGGAAGATCAGCAGAGAAGAGCCAGAGGCGTTGAGGCGCAACTGTGACAAGGTCTCTGGGTCCAGATAGAGTGGGGAGGTGCCCAACTGCTCCTGCAGTATCCGCGGGATGGCACCAGAATCAGGCCACGACAGGGCTGGGAGCACCAGAGGAGAGGCAGAAGACCTCAGCTCTGCCTGGAAGGACAGACAAAACCAGTAGAGTCAGAATGAACACTATTTTGCACAAATGTTCATTAAAATGTCTAAAACAGTTTGTGCTTCAACCACATATTGCCAAAGTTACATATTCTTAATTAGCTCCAGCTGAACAGCAAATCTTCATTCTAGGCTTTGGTGGTATGTAAAATTTCATACTGTCCAGACATTATCCATGCATGCATTATTGTTACTTCTTTTTCTTTTTTTTTAGTTTTTCATAATTTTCAGAGTTCATAACTTTTTTGTGATGGTGGCTGTATTACATACCAAACGTACCCGGTGCTGTAGCTTTTTGTGGAAAATGGTCAATCAAGTATTTGGATGAAAAAAGAACAGATGTATAAATAGATGAAATATATTCTAGATTTACAGGAATGGGTGGATGCAACCCTACCTCCAGGGAGGGGAAAGCACTATCTTGCTTGTTCCCAAAAACTCCTCCGTACATAGTGAAGTCGTCCATGCTCAGCTGTGTGGTTCCAAGAGAAATAAATGAAAACTGGTTTGTCTGACTACCAACAGATTCATGTAGATTGCAGTTTATGAAACGAGTTGCAATGGATGTGTAAGGCGGTTAAAACCTGTCAATCTTTAAGACTCAGTCACAAAAATCAGACTGTCACCTTCACACAGTGCAAAACTGAAGGAGATCAACCAGCCCCCACCCAAGTGGGAAAATCTGCCAACAGGCCTGCCGCACCCTGCTACGTCAAATAATAAGTGGCGATTCGATAACATGCCATATTATTTTCTTTGCAGAAATACAGTATCGCTTACTGTAAAAAAGGTGGGTGACCACTGTTCTAAATTCATGGTGATCATACATCCGTTCTTAGAAAAAGATCACCTACCTTCCTAATACTGTAGCTGCTTCTACTTCCAAAGAAACTTTGTTGCGGTATGTTTGAATAGAAGTTTTTGCATAGCACGTTCTGCTCAGGACATATTGACAGAGGTGTTAAGCAGGTCTTTGAAAGAACCCTTCTCCTCAACGTGAAAACACACATTACGAAAAAAAACTGCATCCCGTGTTTGCATCTGGGCGCAGCTTCAGCCGTAAACGGTTTGTATTTAGGGGCTAAAGGTGCAAGGCACCTATTGTAATTTTAACTATTTTTTCTTATTATTATAATTATTATTATTCAGGCTGGGTGTCTATGGCAGGTTCCCAAACGCTACGCATGATTTTTATGAAATTTGGCACACAGAGACAGCAGAGTAATGTCTATAAGTACAGCAATATTGGGGTCACAAGCCTGCTAGTGCCACCAACAGATCACACTTGAACTTATATTTCTGCTCATAACTTTTGAATTGTTTGGTCTTTTTGAAAAATTATGATTTAAGACAAATCTATTGCATTTTGAAATGTTTAGTTATATGAGAGAAAAAAAAAAGTTTTCATGGCTCAAAATTTTCCTATCTTCACTATTTTTGGCTCAGAGCATCTTCAAAGTCACACAAAAGTCATCACAGGCAATTAATACCTTCAGCAGACTTCTTCCCAACCCATTCACTCTTCTCTGATTACAAATTAAGCTAGTTTCTGAACTAACAGGACATGGTGAAATTGTAGCACTGGATTAAACTGTTAGCCAATTTATGAATTCTTCATCGTCTGTATAGAAAACAAAAATAAAAAGCACAGACCTTGTCCTGGAGGAACAGGAGAACATTCTGAGGGCCAGAAGTCAGTGCAGTTTTCAGGTAGGAAGCCAGCTGGGACCCTGATATGATGTGACCGGCTAGTGGTGCAGCCTGCTGTGGCAGAGGATACCTAGAAATCCATCAGAAGAAAAGGACACTGAGTTTACTGACGGAGCAGAGGTTCATAGAGGGTCAAAGGAGAAACGTGCTCCTGCCACATACCTCTGATGCTTAAAAATAGCATTGTTTATAAACATTTTGTCCTCTCATGAAGACGGTCTAGTAACGTCAATGTCGCCGCAGACATTTTGCTCCATTTATTTTGCTCGATAATGATCCTGCTGATATTTCGTTACATAGTATCAGTCATAGGCGTTTGTGCATTCTCACGAGGATGAATACAAGCATATGAGCATGGAATCAGACCTGATACTGATACTAGTGTCGCTTCATCCCTAGCCTTTTATATAGATTACTTTTGCTAAATTTAACAACTTAATATTAATAGCTAGCTATTATTTAATGTGTAAGATTAGTTTCTCTTGTTGGCACTGACATATTTGCCAACAATCTGTCTAAGTCCATTTAAAATATTAAATTGTTTATTGATGGCTGTGTAAAGACAGGTTTATATTTGTGAAGCTAATGGTGTCCTACTACATTGTTTGAAGTTTATTTTGTAAAATAATTCATACAATTTTTGTACAAACCAATAAATGTCTTTACTCAAATGCTCTAAGACTTAGTATGACATATAACTGGGAAACTACACCTATTCATTTATTCCACATTCCACTTAAATATCAATATTTTTCCCCACCACTTATGTGGTTTTAACTGTATTTCTTTATGTGTTAAACTCCATGTCTTAAAACTTTATTTTTATATAATTTATATTATTTATATGTCTAAATATTTATATTCTATTTATTTCTCATTTGCTCAATGAGCAGTATATCACACATGTCAACCTAACTGCAGGGAAAAAAGGAGATGGGTGATTTCTGCATACAATCATACTGAAGGCTACACTGATCTGAAAAGTTAGACAGTAAAGCCGGGGGCGTTTCGCATCTGGTTGACCTGTCATTTTGGGCGCAACTGACAGCAATGTCACAAAACGGCTTTACTACTCGGGGTCAGAGCAGAGACCCACCGGCTCTGTCTCATTTGCCCCACATGGTCCAAACGTATACCAATAGATCTGGACTCAATTTTGAGATAAATCATACCGAAATTGGATATTCGGCGCTTAGTGACAGCACCGAGAACCATGAGATGATTAGAGGCTTTTCCTTGTGAACAGGATCAGTCAAATAGCGCCTGATTTTTGATTGCTCAACACGAGACACGGCAGTATGTCACACACCAAATTTAATCAAAATCAAAAATGGTGATGCAAAGGCCATTTGTCGAATTAAAATTGAATGACCTTAGAAAACACATACCTAACACGCTGGTAAGCTAGCCGACATTTGGCATCTATAAATGGGATCCCGTATCGAATTTACTAAACGATTCTTGTCTTCAAGTATACGTGTTATCTAATTCACAGCATTTTATAGCTAATAATTTTCCTTCTGATCAGAATCGGCGGTCCTGGTCTATTCTTTAATCCAAGAAGGAATACAAACGTGAAAATGATATGTGCTAACTGAGAATGGGTAACATTAGCGACGAGTCAGTTTTACCCTTCACTTGACCACATCACCAGAGGTACCTGGACGCTGCAGCTCCCTGCAGAAAATACAGAAAACAAAATAGCAAAGAAAACCGTCGTGCCGGTCATCTTAGAAACAACGGACACCACCATCTTGAAACCCGATGATTACGTCACCCGCTTATCGCCGGTCATGTGAGCGCAAGAAAAACGGGGCTTCTCCGCGAGATGGGTGAGTGGGTGATGGGATTTGGTCCGTCAACTGAAATAGCATGAAGTTCATTCAACAGTATAATGCATGCTTAAAGTCTTCTTCTTTTGTGATCCTTCTTACTAGGTAATAGCATATGCCATGCGATTAATGCAGTTGATAATTCCATCTAAACCGGATACTGTAATTCAGAGGAACAAAATGAAGGTTAAAAATAAAATAGTTCACCAATACATAACCACATATCCAGTTCAAAATCACAGAGCCTGACCCAGGAAGGACAGGGCATACATACATACATGCACGCACGCACGTGTATGTGTGTGTGTGTTTCACTGATATAATGGCGAACTTTCATCTTTAATATTGATCTAAGGAGTACTATTAAGTATAAAGATTTGGTCTCAGAGAATTGCATGCATTCTTTTTAAAAATACCCTACCATTTTATGCTTTCGTTCATTAAGAACAACCAGAACACCAGTGAGGTTGAGAGTGAGGACAGGGAGGCACCTGCCAGAGAGTGAGTGGCTAACCATTTTGATATAAAGACAGGGAGCCAATCCAGGTTACCTATGGAGAATCAATGCTCAGTCAGGAGATGACTGGTACTCGTAAGTGAAACGATAAAATGGCAAAACCTCAATTTCAGCTGAACACTTTTATAATTCAGTGCAGTGGTGTCAAGAAAGTTTGTGCAAGAGTACAAAAGTTGATAGGTCTAGACCGACTGATTTATTGACTTTATACATGAGTGTTAAATCTTGATATCAAGGACAAACGTTTGTTCAGATGTCGAAGCAGCTGTCTGTCAAATTTGAAACGAGCTTGAAAAATCAGGTAGTGCAACTGCAATTAATATGACCATTAATAAATATGAAAAACAAATAAGAATGTATGTCTGGTGCATTGTGTACACTTAAATTGTTACTTTATGAACCTTTATGAAGGTTTTGATTTTGAAAAAATAATTGGAAAATATATTTTGGTTGCAGCACCTGACGTTTCATTTTGTGAAACCCTTATTTGTCATTCATTCACGGGGTGCTGATCACCCCCTGCTGGACATCACGTCACACTTCTTATCTGGATAGTCGTGGGGTGCGGGGGCCGCTTGGGGGCGCCAGATGTGAAGCTTGCCTAGAGTTCCACATGGGCTTTGACTACCAGTAGATGAACATAACAGTTTTTAACTAATCACATAAATTGTGCATTGTAAGTAGATCGCGAAATTAAGTGTTGACAGGCCCTCTCTCTTACTGTCTCTTTCAGACATCATACCTGACCCTGGAATGGAGGAAACCCACAATGAATCATCTAGCCCTCGAAGGTGAACAGGGCTTGCAGCATTTTTAATAATGGCTGCCAGATATGGGATGATTACTACTGGGGCAGAATTGGTTGATACATAAAGCACAGCTGGGCCATCTCTGCTTTGCAGGAATTGGGCCGTTATCTGGGCCGGTTGCAGCACGACAGGTATTCTCTAATCTACAAAACAAACAAACGAAATCCTCTTTTATTGTTTATTATGCTTATCGTACTAGTATCATATTGTCAAAATGAATCGCTCTCCGTGGTCCTGAAAATCAAACCAGTGTGTCTTTTTGTGGTGGTGTGTTTACTTACGTAAAAGTTGAGTCCTACTTAAATACACGTTCAGATTAAAACGACACATATCTTTCTTCCGTCCAGGAAAGTTTGAGATTAATGTCAAGTTATTAAATTGTCTTGTGCCCAACAGGAAACATATTTCGTTCAATTAGCTAAATGAATGAAGCACTGACAAGCGAACCACAATCGGAAAACATTGGTTGAAAACATCGATTTTGCAAATACTGCGAATAACATACTCTAAACTCTAAAAATATCTCGCAATTGTTTTTGGACATTGCGGTGTAGAATGGATACACAGGGATCCACATTTACGATTGTGCTTGTAGGCAGGTCTTTTGTATTATCGAATAACCCGTGAATACATTTTCAATTATTAATAACCATTAGGTAATGTCACTCTTCAGCACTAAATTTAAGTATTTCGGATCTGACTTAGACGATTGCAGTACGAGAGGAACCGCAGCCAGCGGAGGAATACTTAGCTTAAGCACGAGGTCACAAGCAGCACTTATTTCAGCAAAGAATAATACGAGGAAACAGACATTATTATTCGTCATAATATAAAATTGGTATTATCCCAAATTTTATATGTACATATATTTTAAGCATTACTAAGAAGAAACATATATATGATTTCATCCTTAATGTGCGGAGAGTGTTACGTCTAGGTCGTGGGACTTTTTCCCGACGCGGATGTATGGTTTAGGGAAACAGCTGCGCAGAGAGGGCCATCTTTAGACTTTCTTGCCGGTTGCGATAGTAGATATTCTCAAGTTCACTTTCATTTAATAATAACAAACATATTATTATATTGTATCATATATATTCAAATACGATAAAAAAAGTTGCACATTAGGTTTGCACAAACGTATCTACATATTTTTCATAAAATTTTATAGAACTGGATATTCGATATGGATGAGGAATATGATGTGATCGTATTAGGCACTGGACTCACAGTGAGTATTTCTTTCTACGCTTTTGTATTAGTGTGTATGTGGTGTGTATGTATATGTGTGAGTATATATACACATAAACGTATAATTGTATAGGCTATGTATGAGTACATGTGTGAATATATGATATGGTTCTAGCCTTCTAAAAACGTAACATATTTAGTTCATTGTACTTCCCAAGGTACGGACATCCTTTCATCCCTATTTGCAATACATGCAGTTGCAGTCAGTCAGTAAAACTTTTAAGAGACTTATACACACAGTAATATGTATGTTTATATTCTACAAGGTCAATTTATGTTGACAACTTTCATAGACCAAAGGCCTGTAGAAGTCATGTTTTTAAACGTATGACTCAGATCCACAAAGCATGGCGATGGGTTCAGTGACGCTTAGTATTGCACAAAGGTCCAACAAGCGAAACACATAATAATAATAATAATAATAATAATTATTATTATTTATTATTATTTATTATTATTATTTATTATTATTATTATTATTATTATTATTATTTCCGGCGAGCGGCTTCCATTTGAATTCCTTTTGATTTGACCAGAATATACACAAACACTCTGCCGGACTATTCTGATGAAAAATACATGTGTGTTTTAGGATAAGTGCTTTCTGGCTGACATTATATTGTAGTAACAGTGGCAATGGCAAGGATGTGAGGAGACGTCGAACCCCCCCCCCCCCCCCCCCCCCGTTTGAAATTCAACACTATAACTTAAATTTAGAATACTAGGAAATATAGATTGAGAATATTATAGGTATGCATGAAATAGCTACGCAGAATCGAAAAAACATAAAATACTGCCATTAAAACAAAAACAACGAAAAATAAAGACTAAAACCCAGCGCACGCGCAGGCGTACGCGCCCACGCGCATACACACGAGCACGCATGCAAGCGCGCGCCGCACTCCCGGACAGGCCGCATTTCTAATAAATAATATGTCTGGGCTTAAATTTTACGTCCTCCAAAATTACATAAAAAGTTGCTTTGATAGCGAGAAACTGGTGCAATAATCACTAACCATGACGTTAATCAAAGATGTTAACGAAAGTGTTTACACAACAATAGTATTATGAAGTGATAGTAAGATTAAAAAGGAATTAGCTTAACCTTTAATATGTTAGTATGCTGTACTTCTGTATACAGACCTTATGTACTCCGTATAATTCTCATAATTTTCATCGTGGGCATTCTGTGTACGATGCCTCTAGCCATGGGTGGGGTTTCAAAGACGGATGTCCCAGCCTGCAGCGCAGTGTTTTAGCTTAGCTGCCTCATACAGTTGCGGGGGAAACTGTTTTACGAATGGAGCAGGTTGTAGAGTCGTCGTATTTATCTATCCGTAGATTATTTGTTTTTAACTTAATGGAAAAAACATAAAGTTATAAAGTATATGTGATCTCGTATACTTAAAACCTGAATGAAACACTAGCAATTTAAGCCTCTTGGAAGAGGGCGAGGTGTAAGAATACAGACTGGTTTTGTAAGTGGTAGAGGGCGTCACTGCCCAAAAACACAGAGCCACTTTATACAAAATGTGAGCCACACCCCTATACCATGTAATCAACCAGGAATACTGGAGGTTGAACATAGAAGCTTAATATGTCAGTCCACAGTGTTGTTAATAATCTGAACATTCAGCAGAGAAAATAGTCATTTTATACCACATCTGGTCTCAGAGTAACTCATCAGGATAGAAAACCTGCTAGATTTCGGCACTCCAGGATCAGGGTTGCCTGCCCCTGGTCTAGTCGGTTTCCTTGTTGCAAGGTATTGATTACTTTATTCAGATTCCAGGAGTGTGTGTCCAGCTTCTCCCTTGTCTGCATGTTTGCCTACGTTTCCCTGCACCCCCTTGGTGAGGTCTTCAGGTTTCTCGGCCCTTGTTTCAGTCCCTGACAGTGACTGTGGCTTAGCATAGTGGTTTTCTGCCTGCTCTCGCCTGGATCTCTAGTCCCTGTGAGGTTATTTTACAGCAACATTACAAGTGAGGCAAATAGCACATTTCTGTTGTGTCGGACGAGCAGGCGAACGGGGAAGCAGGCAAGAGAGCCGTAGATAAGGGTAAAACGGGGTTTATTCCGGAGACACGAGGCAGACGGCGACTAAACATTAACAACTTCAATGACAGACCTGGGGATACTAACACAGACGTGGACTAAATACACAAAACAAGTCAAAATCAATAGGAAACAAGTGATAACAATTAGGAAATAACATGAGGTAACGAGGTGGGCGTGGCACACACAAGGATCGGACGAGCTGGACGTGACAATTGCAAATTATCTTTATATTTTCTGTTTGTCACTATTGTAATGGTCGAACCCATAATGGGAAACAATATATATTAGTGATGAACCCATGTGAAAATTTCAGCACAGATAACCAATATCTATTTGTTTAGTAGCTATTATCAATAACCAGCCAACCTCTGCTCACTTTCATGAGATGTTACTTCTCAAGAACTTGTGAAAATGTGTAGCAACCATGGTCAACACAATCGGCAACACAGGGGGCCACTATGACATTAGCTTGTTCCCAACCATAGAGGTGCTCTCACCCTCTACAATGCCAGCACAGAACTGCTTCAGAATGTATTTTTTTCGTGATTAATTACACACCTTGACGATAAATGCAGTTTACAGTCATGTTTGCAGTACCATCAAAAAAAGATTTTGCAGTCTGTATTTTTTTTATGTAATAATATGACTTATTTGTTTTGTTATATTATATTGTATTATAATAAACAATGAACAGTCTTTATTTCTATACTGCCATTGTTTGTGGGCTTATCTTGCAGTCACGGTAGCTGACGGTGGGGTGGCAGGGGGGGTCACTGGGGTGCCGTCTGTGACGCTCGTTTAGGGCGGTCCATGGGCTTGAACCGGCCCTGGCAGGCACTGAGACATCAGTGAAGTACCACCGACTTTGGAAACTATAGCAATGTTTTTAATAATGAATGAGCTGTGAAAATCCCTGATCCTCCACTACATTAAACTGGTGATCATGTAATGTAGTAATCTCCATTATACACATCATAGTCTCCATTATCCATTGCCATTGATTTTGAAGCCCTGACTAGTGAGGCAGCACTGGGAACATGAGGAAGGCATGGCCTCTGCTTATTAATGTCATGATTAGGGCTTTAACTAACTCCTATTTTTGACTCCTGTCTGCCTTTGACTGCTGCCTTTTCCCGTGGTCTCCAGGGTTTTTTCTGAGTACATTTGTTTCTGACACCTAATCCGAAAATAACAACAGACATTAGTCAAACAACTGTAAAATATTTTAATGTAAAACCAGTAATTTAACATGTATTCTTTTACTGAGTCTCTTCAACTCATTTTATCTTAATTATATAAATAATCATCTGAACAAAAGACAATAAGTTGTTATTTGGAATTCTTAGTACAGTGGTCCCTCAGAACTCGAACTTAATCCATTCAGAACTCCGGATCGAATCCTAAAAAGTTTGAGTTCTGATCAAATTTTAATTGGTTGCCGGTCCCCAAAAATTACACCGAAATATGTTTTTTTTAGCATTTAAGCACAAAATGACCTGGATAAAACAAGAAGAGCATATACTGTATTAAACACATCTAAGCACATTTATCAAAACAGTAATTTTTAAAGTAAGAAAATAAATGTATCCA
>JAODJU010000108.1:23946411-23957024 GCA_026776725.1 Gnathonemus echidnorhynchus
ATTTCCCCGCGCGTACAAGTTATCTTAGGTCGGCATTCATGGTTTGACTTCTGAGATTCAGATCGAATTCTAGGTAAAATTTGGTAAAATGGTTGGTTCGACTTTTAAGAAATTCGAGTTATAATGAGTTCAAGAACTGAGGTACCACTGTATGTAAAACTAAAAAGTTTGAGTCCTCATAGCTCAAAAACCTAGTGCAGTAAGTTGCCTTGGAATTTTAAGTTGTCTTAACTTTTTTACAGGGACTACTCTACAGGCCTACTGCACTATGCAAATCGTTATTTTCAATCGCTATAATTAATGAGTTGACTAATTAATTTGTTAATTAATGGAAAACACATAGGTTGGATCTTATGAGGATCCAATACTGATTTTCAGCCAAGACTTTTTCTGAATTGGACCCATATATGCTTCATTTGGTAAATGTTAGTATTCAGTTTTGTATTATTATTATTCTGTTGTCATTAGGTATTATTCTACTGTCATCATTATTCTTATTATTGCTTACAAAATAATTAAACATGAACAGTGAACAGTCTCCTTCAAAGAGAAGGATACCTACTGGAATTATAGGCTTCAGATCCTCATGTTTTTCTTTCTCCATAGTCCATAAAGAATTAAGTAGAAATTTATAAAAAGGCTACAAGTATGCAAAAATAGACTTACTTGTAAGATGCTTTGGCAACAATCCATACGTGCTCACATGAAATGGTGGCAGTGTTGTATTTGTATAACTATTTCCTTACGCTGGGAGGGTAGACACTTCACGTAGTTCTATAATGAACAATATATACACGCATTCAATATAGAACAAATAAAGCTTTATTTCAAGTGTAATTTTGACTTTGATGTCTCTGACCGAACTTGACCAAAAAAAATCAATGAAATTAATCTTTCTGTAATGTATAGTATATTATATAAAATGTACTTAAAGTATATTATATAAAATATCCATTTCTTGATTGTCAGCAATAGTTTGGTTGTGAAGTCTTCAGATTTATTACAATGCTCACGAAAAATTCATTATTAGTTTTTTTGACTTGGTCCATGACAAAATTATTTTTTTTAACTGAACCAACAATTTAAGAAAGCGTATATGATTTTGAAGTAGAAAAATATTTCGAGTGCACCACCAGTGCTTGGAATTCACCTTTCTCTCACAGTTAAAGCTGCTTAAAAATGCAAAATTGTATGTCATATGAATACTCTACATATACTGTACAGTATGTTACTACAGGTCACTTCTTTGTCTCTATTTTTATCCAATCTCACATGTTAAATTCAATTAATTCTAAAATCTCAATGATTGAAGCAATTTTAAATAGTTGTCATATGCAACATATTCATAAACATATAGGCAAAGAAACATGGTGGCTCTTGTACCATAAAACCTAGTTCATACTATACTTTTCCTCGTGCACTTTCGGGCTGCGGATGATCATCTGCGTGGCAGCTTTTATTCGTACTACATTTGACTGCAGATGTGGATGGTCAGGGTCGGTGCATGCATTCAGCAGTGATAATCCATCAGACCAGGAGAGGGCAGTATTGCAACAAACAGAAATACAAGCAGTGTATAAATCAGGTAAACTTTTATTAACAGTTTTACAGTTATTAGTCAAGGCTTGGGTGGTATTACAGTAATAAAGCATACCACAATATTTTGAAATCCTTAACGCAAAAGGGCCTGGACCCAAACCCCACCTACTTGCCGAATTTTGTTAACAAAATTTCAAAATGGCAGAATCGTGTGTCTTTTTAAAATACCATATACCTCAGTATAATGTCTGGACAGTATGAAAAATTAGATAAGTGAATACCTCTGATCTTCCTCATACAGCTGCTCATGTATCAAGAGCAAATAATTCTATCAATGAATCAGTCAGTGCTACCAAAATGAAAAGTATGACTACCATGAAATGCTTAGAAATGACTATCATTGAGAAGTGTGGAGCTCAGGAGCATACTTACATTGACATTTTGACAATATATCTAAGTATATTGACTATCATGGTTGGAACAATGTTGATTGTACCATTTGTCACTGTTTTGCGCAAATTGCAAATGTTTTAGTTCAATGCTTGCGAATGATCTTGTACAATTGCCATTTGGTTACCACAGTATATGATTTTGTTGCCAGTTTGTTGTTCTTGTATTGCCATTTTGCTGTCTTTGTGTTACACAGTGCTGTGTGACTTCTTATTTGACATTGAACTGTCTTGTTATTCCAAGAAATTCTTTCTCTTCCAAGAAGTGCTTTCTCTTGCTAGTGAACTTCACATATTGTAAGGCAGTGCTGAAACTGGTATCTCTGAAATGGAATAACAATTTGTTTGCTAAAGAAAAAATATCAGTCAGTAACAGTGAGAAAGTGGGAAACGACTATCGTTGAGAAGTGTGGAGCTCAGGAGCCCACGTACAGTACACTGACATTTTGATAAAACATCTAAGCATTTTGACTCTTATGGTTGGAACAATGCTGATTATACCTTTCACTTTGGTGGCACTGACTGATTCATTGATAGAATTATTTGCTCTTAACACGCAAGTTAATTGAGAAGTGTAATAATCTGGGTTAGAGTTATTATTAGAAACTATATTTTACATACATACATACATACATACATATATACGTACATAAATACACACTAAGAATAACACTACATCCTTCCACAAGTTCTGCTTAGACACATTCTAGGGAGGGGAGGCATGGCCTCGTTGCCATGGTAACTTGAAACACTACATCACTTTGCACTGGGAAGACTGCTTTGAAATGTGAAAAATGTTGGGCTTTGCGAACACAGAGCGAACAGCGTTGTTTTGAGAAATAAATATCCGCAAGGAGTATCAGTAGAAATGATGACTTAATGTTTTAATGTTTTCATTAATATTTTGTTCTTTGATTAAGCAGTTGTATAAGTTTATCAATATAACCTTTTCCCCATTTTTCACGTTTCCGGGCTCAGACAATGGTGCAATTTCGGTAGCATTGGTAAAACAGAATTTGGTTTAAAATTGTTTATTATTACAACTGCAAACATTAGCATAATTGGGAACAGTTGTGAACCAATGGCAATGTGTCCGTCAACAAGTCTGAATAAGAAATGCTTCTTTGTACATTGTAAAAATATGTAAATAAATAATCATTCAAAAATAATACTGCATCAGAACAATTACAATGAACTAAATCTCATTTATATGTCTTTTCTATACTACTGAGAATGGCAGTGTATCTGTAGGAATAAGCATCGCTATAGCTGTAGTTTGTTTTTAGTCCATTTTGAATTTCCTGGCAAAAGTGCCTTAAATGCCACAGGGAGACTAATTTGCAAAGGCTAGTTCTGCCTTGCTCCATTCATACTCATCTCAAATGATTTAGCATTTTGGATGTTTCCAGCATAACAGTAAAAAAGAACAAACAGTCTTGCTTTTATCAAAAACTCCCATGTTGGTGTAATTTTTTGGAAACACAAAATGTTCCTATATTTCTGAGTATGACTGACTGTAACCAGCATTAGCAGTAACCAACTCACAATGACAATTAGCACAAATGTTTTCCATGTTGAACATCAACTGTGAATTAAGGTTTTGCCTGTGTCAAGTAATGAATTCATTCTTTTCTCTGTGTGTACCGAAACCGAAAATACTCTGCTGAACAGCACACAACAAATATGTGTACCGTTACAGTCCTATTTTATATCCTTATTATTTTGTTAGAACAAAAATTGTGCATCCATATGGCTAGAAGCCATTTATCAATACATTATAAGACAATAATCCAATTACGCTTTATTGTATGAAATAGTGTCAGAATGTGTTCTGTGCTGCACTTTAATATTACTTTGTACTGAAACTATATTCCTTTTGTTTGAATGACATTATATCTAGTATATATAGCACTGTACTTGTTTGATCTGTAAATGTGTTTGTCCAGGAATGTATTCTGTCGGGGATAATGTCTGTAAATGGAAAGAAAGTTCTACACATGGACAGGAATCCATACTATGGAGGAGAAAGCTCCTCCATCACTCCTTTAGAGGAGGTAAGGAGAGAAACTGAAGACTGGGTGGGGGGTGTCTAATCCAAGCAAACTCATACTGCTAGACAAATTACTGAAACATCCGTATTTCTGTTCGTCCCTTTTTGGCAACTATTTTCTTTGTGGTCCCATTTCATTGACACTCTTCACTAGAATTCTGTTTTATATGTCCTCTGAGTTTGAAAAAAATGGTGTATAATTTCCAGATTAGTAGGTACACGTATATCACTACTTTGCATTTTCACTTCTGCAGCTTTACAAGCATTTTGGCTTGACAGAAGGCCCACCAGAGTCAATGGGAAGGGGACGAGACTGGAATGTTGACCTTATTCCCAAATTTCTCATGGCAAATGGTTAGTTAACACCTTACATAGTACCACTTACAATCATATTGTATTCATATTTGGTGCACCAGTGGAAGATATAAACAAATAAAGGCTTTACGGTAAAAAAATAAAAACTTTAAAAACATGCTAAGTATTATATACAATTTACAACACAGGTCAGCTGGTCAAGATGCTCCTCTACACAGAAGTGACCCGGTATCTGGACTTCAAAGTTGTGGAGGGAAGCTTTGTTTACAAGGGAGGAAAGATTTACAAAGTCCCTTCAACTGAGTCTGAGGCACTTGCATCAAGTAAGGCAGCATCTGACATTAAAATAGAAATGGAAAGGATAACTGTATGGTTGATTATAAGTAATTTTACCTGTTGATGTTTTGTTTTTGTGTATCCCCATGCATGTTGCTTTTAGACTTAATGGGGATGTTTGAAAAGAGAAGGTTTCGTAAGTTTCTAGTTTTTGTGGCCAACTTTGACGAGAATGACCCTAAGACGTTTGAGGGTGTTGATCCCAAACTCACCACCATGAGGGATGTCTACAAGAAGTTTGACTTGGGCCAAGATGTTATAGACTTCACCGGCCATGCTCTTGCCCTCTACAGAACAGACGAGTGAGTGGCTCATATTAGCCCATAGAGACACAAACAGTTATGGGTGTTTTTGGAAGTGCTTGGTTGATATGACGGGATTCTCTCCGCTGCAGTTACATGGACCAGCCCTGCCTGGAGACCATCAATCGCATCAAGCTGTACAGTGAGTCCCTGGCTCGCTATGGGAAGAGCCCCTATCTGTACCCCCTCTACGGCCTGGGGGAGCTGCCTCAGGGATTCGCCAGGTGTGCATACCTCCACAGCCTAGCACTGACTTTAACGCTGGATCCTTAATGCAGCAAGAGGTTCTCAACTAACTTGGTGTGCTAAACATGTCCCAGGCTGCAAACAAGAGAAAATCTGTTATTTTTCTCTTTCAGTAAATGACAATGATATGCGTGTGACAAAAAATATCTGTTTTCAGATTAAGTGCAATTTATGGAGGAACATATATGCTGAACAAGCCAGTTGAAGAGATTGTGATGGAGAATGACCATGTGGTGGGAGTCAAGTCAGAGGGAGAGGTAAACTGAAAACGAAAACATTGTCTTATCACTCTAAAAAATCTGAATTTCAAACCTCCATGGTTTGAGATTGGAATCTCACTTCTTTTCTATCTGTGTGGAGTTTGCATGCTATCCCCATGATAGTGGGCTTTCTCTAGGTACTCCAATTTTCTCTCATAGTCCAAAGACTTGCAGTTAGGTTTCTCTATATTGCCTGCAGAGTATGATGGTGTATGTGTATGTGCCCAGTGACAGACTAAAATCCCATCCTGGGTGTTACCCCAGCCCTGTGCTGCTCGGCTTCAGGCTCCCGTCATTGTGAATATGTGGTTAGAAGACAGATGGATGAATGGATATAAGACAAAGCATTTCAGGATCTATTTTAAAACGAATTTGTGACCATTATATATTTACTCTATATGTGTATTTTCTGCCTCTCATTTCAGTTCTATAATTGCTAGTTTTTTGTATTATACATGAAGCATCTGTATGAGGAACGGCATCTTTCCTCAAAATATAGGAACACTATTTCTCTGAGAATTATCATATATATAAAAATTTACCCTGGCTAGTTTAATAAATCACATACTGTAAATGATACCATAGAGGACCAATGTTTTTTAGGCCATTTTCCTTCTGTCCTTTTTCTGCAGGTTGCACGTTGCAAGCAGTTGATCTGTGACCCCAGTTACATTCTGGACCGGGTTCGCAAGTCTGGCCAGGTCATCCGTGTCATCTGTGTGCTTAGTCACCCCATAAAAAACACTAACGATGCCAATTCCTGCCAGATTATCATCCCCCAGAACCAAGTAAACCGGAATTCAGGTGAGTCCTGTTTAATAAGCTGATTTCAGTATATAAAGCCAAAAGAATACACATAATGCTTATTTTAATGTACCTTCGTCCTTCCATCCATCTGACAACTTGTCTTGGCCAGGGCTACAGGGTACCGTAGATAATGAAATTCCCAAATTCTTTGCAATATTACAATATGGAACATAATCCTTAAACTGTTGCACAATTTCACCATGCAGTCTCACACAGAGTAGTAATACTCTCACCATCTTCACTGCACAGAGACTCTCTGGAAGGCTTTTTTGTACCCAATCATCTTATTGACCTGTTGCCAGTTAATCTAATTCATTTTGGGATAATGTTTTAACATCACACAACTTTTCCAGCATTTGTTGCCCCTCTCCCAACTTTTTTGAAATGTGTTGCCTTCATCAAATTCGAACTGAGCTATATTTGTCATAAAACGATATTTTCTTCTCAGTTTCAGCATTTGATACATTGTCTTTGTTCTGTTTTCAATTAAATATGGGTTTATATGATTTGCAAATTTTTGCATTGTGTCCCAACTTTTTTGGAGATGGGGTTGCACTAAAACAGTATTTAAGTTAGTATTTTTTTAGCTTTAAATTATACTGTTCTATAAATTATTGTTCCATTTTTTTATTTCCTAGGACAGATTCTTGATATACGGAAGAGTATAAAGGCCACCTCATGGGGAAAAATATAAAACATTTTGATTCAAAAGTTTTGAGATTAAAGTGAAATGTTTTGAAATTAAAGTGGAAATAAACCTTCAAGATTGTGGTGGAAATAGACTTTGGAGTCAAAATAACCTGTCAAGATTAAAATAATCAAAATAAACTTTTGAGACTGAGCTTTAAATAGAAGGTGAATTTTATGGATAGCTTCTCCTGGCTCTGCAAAGAGGGATTGCGAGATGCAACCAGGCTTCTGGCTTGTGCTTGAAAGTTTATTTCAACTTTTGTTTTTTTTAGATTATAATTTCAAAATTTTGACTGTAATGTCAAAATTAGTGATTTTTTTCTCCTCTTAGGTGGCTTCACACCTCTTACGTATCGCTCACCATAACCCTGAAAGGTTATTTTTTAAGATTTGAATGGAGATTCTTAGGTTAATTAACCTCTAGACAGAGGGAGTTTTTGATTTTTAGGACCCAAAGTCAAACTTGTGTAAGCACACTGTCCAATTCTCTATCTCCCTCACCGGCAGACATCTATGTCTGCATGATCTCCTACGCCCACAATGTGGCGGCCCAGGGGAAGTATATCGCCATTGTCAGCACCACTGTAGAGACCAATGAGCCAGAGGCTGAAATCGAACCTGCTTTGGAGCTCTTGGAACCCATTGACCAGAAGTTAGTCTGTCCTTTGTTTCTTCCACTAGCCTATACCCCACTAGCAGTTCAGACTTGTACCACCAGCATTAATATTTTCTGTAACCAGTTAAGTGTTACTTATATATTATCACAACCTAAAATCAATATAATGATCAATAATTACCAGTAATCAAATATTATCTTGTTTTGAATCCTAGAGTTTACAATGGAGCAGGCAAAATTGCGAGTGCAGTGTAATATGTCACCAGGAAGCTCGACCAAACTCTGCTTGTCTGCTTGTGTCTGCAGGTTTGTGGCCATCAGCGACCTTCTTGAGCCCACTGACGATGGCACAGAAAGCCAGGTCAGTTCTAATTTTAGCCTGTGTGCTTGTAGACATGGCTATAGATTTAGGAGGTGGGACATGGTGGACCTGGTCAGACATTTGTTGATAGATAGTGATAAATGTGAATTCCTTCATGGCAGTAGATGGATTTACTGTACATGCAGTCCAATCTTACATCTTACAGAGGGTCTGATACATACATACTTTAAATCACAGGTTATATGTGTACATGTTTCAAGTACTATAAACCACTGGGTAATTCAGGAACTGTGAAGTGATTCTGATATCAGAATATTGCTCTGCACAGATATTTGTATCCCGGGCATATGATGCCACTACCCACTTTGAGACGACCTGCAATGACATCAAGGACGTCTATAAGCGTATGACAGGCAGTGATTTTGACTTTGAGAACATGAAGCGCAAACAGAACGACGTGTTTGGGGAAGATGAACAGTGAAGAGTGGTGGTGGCTGATGGGAGAGGGTAAGACAAGGTTAGGGGGGTTAAGGAGAGGGGTAGAGCCTGGGGTGTGGAGAGAGGACATGGAAGGACCTTTACTTCAAAAGTGCATCTGGTTTACCTGTTGTCTCCCTCTCCCACCTCTGTCTTATAATCCTGGGTGCATTGCACACACACACACACACACATACATATCCTTCTCTTACTTCCTCTGTATCACGCAATGGACTCCGAAATGCAGGGTTGACACTTTTACACAGACTGCCTTGCAGACAAATAACAGTCTGGATAACTGATATTTGCCTTTACTGTTCATCTAAAACTACAATGACATTTGGATACATTTTTGATCGTAAACACTGGATCAAGTACAGTTTACTTGGTGGTAACATTGTACTTTTACCATAATACTCCAATATAATGCAATGGGCAGAGGTATAAAATGACAGAAACCAGGAATAACTGATCAGTGTCATAAATTGAGGGAAAATTGCATCCTGGCAGTGTGCCTTCTTTACATTTCATTAAAATAGCTGCTATTGATCATTCCAGTCAACCCTGCGTTCTCTGTCTTATTAAACACTGTCAGTATCTCTGTGATTTCAATATGCATTTATACCCTCTTCGAAAACGTAAGACCAGAGGAGAGGATGTTTTAAAATGTATGTCTCTACAGATGGCCTGCTAGTCCCCCTACTTTGAAATGCTTTCCTCTTTCTAGCAGTAAGGAACAAGCTAACTGGCACCCCCAAAAAGAGCACTTGTTTAAAGAGTATAAGCTTAGTTATTTCTGGAATCTAAGCTCAGTATTTTGTTTTTATTAAAAAAAAAAAAGCAGACACAGAGAGACTTTGGGAACTTTTGAAATTATATTGTTTAATTTTGTATTATTTTAACTGGTGTGGATGAATTTCAGATTGAAGGCATACAAGACAACTATTCAGGAGAGAAAGAGGGGTGTGACAGGGGACAGTAAAATCTGAGTAGTCTAATTTTTTCATCTGTGTGCAAAATTACAAGCTGAAGGCTTGTATAGGAAGTATGGTAATGCTTTACATTAACTGTACCTCTACTATGCATACGACAGAACATTGTTGCATAATCATATAATGTTTATTATGAATGTATATTAAAGCTGCTAAGGTATGTTAGGGTGTTAAGGTATATGTACATGCTGCTCATGAATGTTCCATGAATGCATTATGAAGGCGCATTGAATGTTCTATGAGTGCATAATAAATGCATTATGGAGGTGCAGTTAATGTAAAGTGCTATCAAAAGCATTGTGGCCAATGATTTTTAAATATATTGCGGATGGGCAAGTGTAACTGAGGCATAAACCACATTACCAGTATATATTTAATTTATTAACTTGTAATTTATTATTAATATAATTAATTATATATTTTCCATGTTAAGACGTGTTTGATAACAAGGGCAACATCATCTTTGTTGAAACACTGGTTTATATGTTAATGTTGAAGAGTTTTGAAGGCAAATAAGAGCAGGTCCTTCTTCTGAAGGTTGCTTGGGATTTTTTTCTATTTAAGAAGCTCACAGAGCTTTTGAGGTACAGATGGTTAGTTGTGCAAAATTCTAGTAAAATCCTGAATTTGTTTTCCTGTATATGACCCTGTGGGGGGATCAGTCCCTGTGGTTTGGCTCTGGAAACAAGCCCCAGGCCTGTTTCTCCCAATTTCTTCCACATTTTCTACCTGCAAAAAGACAGGGCTAAACTTCACTAAAGTCTTAGGAAAGTCTTAAGAAAGTTATGAAATGCAATGGGCTAGTTGCAAAACAATATTATCAAGTCAAGGAAGGGTCCGTCCTATTTTTCCACAATTTATTAATGTCGCTCTAATGCATCAATGTCCATGGCCTGACCTCCTGGGCAGGATGCGTTGGTCTGAAGGCTGAAATTGCTATCATTTTGATTGGTGGATTCCGTACCTCATCACCTGGCCTTAAATATAGTAACAGTGTGATATCCAGACAGAAAAGGTTCTAACCTACCCAGATGACTGTTGCACATGGAGTCTAGAGTATAGGATGAATGAGCAACAATTTTATTCCTCCATGAGAAGTGACAATAGACAATGCCTCCATCTCCACCTGAGCCGATCCTCTAATTCAGTGGTCCCCAACCTTTATTTCGTCACGGACCGGTTTAATATCAGAAACTATTTTCACGGCCCGGC
>JAODJU010000108.1:23973069-23984321 GCA_026776725.1 Gnathonemus echidnorhynchus
GTTCTCCCCAAACGAGCTTGATGGGCCGAATGGCCTCCTCTCGTTTGTAAATTTCTTATGTTCTTATGTTCTTATGCAGTGGCCAATCTAGATGATGTGGTAGTGCACACTGACAACTGGGAGGAACACCTCATCTGCCTTCGGAAGGTCTTGGCGGCCATCCATTGAAGGGGGGCCCAACTGCCAACCCAGTCAAATGCCACTTTGGTTGGATGGAGGGCCAATACCTTGATTACCATATCGGACTTGGCCTGCTCAGACTTCAGGAGAAGGGAGCCGAGGCCGTCCATAACCACCAAGACGGGCTTTTTCTAGGGCTGGGGGGTACTTCTGGGGCATTGTCCCCAGTTTCTCTTCTACAGCAGCCCCCCTATCAGACCTCGCCTGAAAAGGACAGCTTAGGTTGGTCATCTGGGACCCATAAGGGCCACAGATTCTGGCTGACCGTTCTTCCCTCACACTGATTCCTCAAAGGTAGGCCTGGGGGCTGTGCTGTCACAGGACCTTAAAGGAGAAGAGGACCTTGTCTTGTATCTTTCCAGGAAACTGAACCCTGAGGGAAAAAAAAACCGCTTGGCCATCAGCTTGGCCACGATGGAGTTCTGGTATCACCTCATGGGTTAACCCTTCACACCCATCACGGACCATGCCGCCTTACAGTAAACAACCCAGGCCAAGGGTTGTCACGGGGTGGATCATCTCCTATCGTCCACCACCACCTCTGGGATTTCCAGCACTATGGACGTGCAGAGGCAAAACAAGTGCCAACTGTTTGACAGTCAGCTGGCTGTAATTTTCTCCGCTCACCATCTGCCATAAATAGCATTTAAGCGGTGAGAGGGACAGGAAAGGAGCCACAGAAATCTCCTTAAAGAAATCCCATACTAAGGCTTTAGCCAGAACAGCCGATGATGCCCTTGCAGCGGAGGCACAGAGAGTTTCTCTTCGTTTAGAAGATCAGTGAATGGGTCACTCCGCTCCCTCCCGATGCTGCAGCCAGCGAACCAAGAGGCCTGGGATACTCCCTTCTGCCGTGTGCACACCTTCATTCCCCTCTGCATTGTTCCACCTCAACCTTCATTCCCCTCTGCATTGTTCCACCTCAACCTTAATTCCCCGTCTTGCTGTAAATTATCAGCAAATAAATTTGTGTTGCTCCCCCTGTAACCGGCATGCAACGGTTACAGTCCTTGGATCCCTTGCTTCTTAACAATATTTATTCTACAAATCATGCAACAAATAACATTAATCAACTGCAGATTTGACAATGACTTTGAATACTTTGAATGTCAGGACTGACTTGGTGGCCACCAATCCAGCGGCCTTTCCCTTCCTTTTGGCTTCGTCGTAGATCCTTTTGGCCACGCCCCTTTCTGTTACCTGAGCAGTGTATATTTTGTTGTTTGAGGTACTGAAGGGAGGAGAAAGAAAGAAAGAATTAAAGGAAGAAAAAAATCCCTTGTAAAATGATGTATCCAAGCAGAATGAGAGACACATCAGGTGAAAGAAAAAAAAAAAAAACCTGTTAATGGAAACTGTTAGAGCCATAGTATAGATAAGAGAAAATGATGTTGTTTCTTTTGTGAAGTATAATATTATAGAAATATTTAAAGGAGTGACTGTTTATTTGTAACGTGGAATTTCAGTTTAATATTGTTCGCCGGATATGAAGAACTGTCTTATGTCACGGGTTAAGTGCCGTAAAATGTTGTAGTGCTAAATGCGACTGAGGGCGCAACAGTCTTTGACCGTGGCTACAAAATATTGTTCGATATTGAAAGAACTTTGAAGTTTTGTACTGTGGTATGTTTACATACTAAAGAGTTTGGAAATTTTAAAGAAGTCTCGCGTCAATTACTTTATTCTCCCACAAAGAAGAATGCAGAATATTATGAACAGCACTAACAGAAACAAAAAAGAACACCATAATCCCTTAAATCAGGGGTGCCCAACTGCAGTCCTGGGGGGCCAGAGCCCTGCACATTTTTGGGTTTCCCCTCATTTAACACACTTGATTCAACTCCTTGTGCTAATTAACACACAGCTCTTGAGCTAAATAATTTGTGGTGGAACAGGGAAAGAACTGATACACAGGGCTCCGGCCCCCCAGGACTGCAGTTGAGCACCCCTACCTTAAATTATAAGGCTGCTGTAAAGAAATAAATGGAGAAATCCTGCATCATATTTACATCTGCAAAAAGCAGGAAAGCAATCTGACTCCAAGACATATCTGTAACAAACACGGATTGGTTTGTAGTGAATTTTTCCCAACAAACTACTGAAAGCAGACACAGTTCATGCCCCATAACAATTTTCAACATAATTTCACAAGAAATGTGTTTCCACACCAGCTGTAACAAAACACACCTATGCCATCGCACACAAATATTCTTTTTCTGCCTAAAGGCGTGAGGAGAAAATGCAGAGTAAACATTGCAGGTTTTAAAAACAAACATGCCGGAATTTCAAAGATCTTTGGAAAAATAAACATGAAGGGCTGAAAAAAGACATAGTGAGTTTCATTACTGTGGAAAGTGGAAAACAGAGGTGTCTATGTGTATGTATGGGGCAGAGTAATGGGCATATCTGTGGGTACTTACAACGGGACAGTGAGCCCTAAGAAAGACTAAGCTTATCTAATGAAACTGAACTGCCACAAGTATTTACCCCTGTGTTGCTTGCTCACAGCAGAGAGTATCTGGAATGTGTAAATATTTGTGTGTGTGCATGTGTGTGTGTGCTTGTGTGCGTGGATTATGTTTATTAAAACTTGTTGTTTTGACGTTGTGGGGACCATTTTTCAGGTCCCCACACAAATCTGTGGATGCAAGACTAAAAATGCCAGAAGTCTTGTATTTTGTTTGGTTACTTATGGTTAAGGTTAGGGCTGGGTAGGGGTTAAGGTCGTCGTGTTGGGATTAAAGTTTTCCCCATATAAATGAATGGAGAGTCCCCACAAAGATATAATTATAAACTTGTGTGTGTGTGTGTGTGCGTCTTGGCCGGGTGCCATGGTAAACTCTAAGGGGAGCAGTACTGTCATGTTCTCAATGAACTTCTTGACTTCTGTGTACAAAGTGCGCTATTCACCTTCCCCTCAGTTCCTCCACGTCACTGACACGCAGTTGCTCCAAGATCCAGTCCTAGACATCTGTTCATGGTCTTTGGCTGTGATGTTTTTTTATTTTATTTTTAGCATCTTCGAAATGCAGTTTGGTTTGCAGCACCAGTGTTAGTAACAAAAACAAACTTCCAGGTTCTTTCCTACTTTTCTTCCTTTGACTATTTTGCCTGACTGGTCCTATTTATTTTTTCTTTTTATGGCAATAATAATAATACAATGTTCCCTGCAGTTAGGTCACAGTCTGATAAAGCATAAAAAATTTGATTAATTACCAGTTACAGTTAAGAGCTTCTGTCTGAGTCTACAGGCTGGAGTCCACCTTAACTTACATATGTGTCTCAGGAGTGAAAAGAATGGAGAAGGGAAATGAAACAGAGGGTAAGAAGTGTCATACTCACATGGAGAAGTTAGAGATGAAGGCTGAATCGGGGAGGTTTACTTCAAAGGCAGCCTCCTTGGTGATGGATAGCTGGTTCCATATAGAGCTGCTCACAGTGGTAAAGGCGTAACGTGACACCACTTTGCAACGTATATGGAAATCTGTCACCTTCAGCTGGGAAAGACACACATACTCAAACCAGTCACGTTATATTCAGTAGTCCTCCTCACTGACATTTATCTAGTAATTTTGCATCATATAGCCCTAACAGTATTTACTTAAGTGATCCGTCTATAAGCAATTATCCTGGTCATTGTTGCATGGAGACTACCTCAGACAGCACAGGGCACCAGGTCTGGGTAAACCCTGGATGGGGTGCCATGCCATCAGACAGCACAGGGCACCAGGTTTGGGTAAACCCTGGATGGAGTGTCATGCCATCAGAGGGGCGGGCACTCAGTCATACTGTGGGGCAGCATTTTTTAAACAGTGTGCTGCGGCCGTGTATGTAGCTATATTGAAACTAAATAAAATAATGTTATGTATGGCTTAGAAGAAAAGGCTTTGTGTGTTCTGTGTATTTGTCGAGTTTTTATTCATTTAATGGTCCAACAAGCTTTTAGAAATACCAAATATCCTAACAGCACATATCTTCAGGTTGCAAGAGGAAACACAATCAACACAGAAGCTACACAGAACAGAACAACAGACCTCCAAGCTGAACTGCCAAGCCGGCCTCCCCAATAAAACATGCTACAGACTGTATTTATCAAAGTATAGCTCAACCTGATCATAAGCATCTTTTTGATGTTTTGAATCATATATATCTTTTAAGTCATATTTGCAATTTCACTTATTTCAGACATAAACTGATATTTATTATTTTATTGCTCTTACCCAGAAAACCTTATAAACACAATAATAAAAAGCGGTTAGTACAGTAGGGGCTGGGGATGTGTTTTTTATTCATTGATAGACTAATCAGAGTCAACAACATAGCAAATTCTGGTGGACACTGTGATCAGCAGGTAATTTGTACCACATACGTGGTATTTAATTAAAAACAGCCTAAATAATGTTTTACCATGGAAATAGATGAGTGTTGTCACAGAAACGTTTGTGCAAACAAAAATGGGAAATGTAACTAAAGTGACTACTATTAGTTTGCTGGACAGAAGAGCTGCCTTTCGACATGCAGTAAAACCTTGGAGTTCACTGGCGCATATATGGACATGCCGGGGATCTGTGACTGTACTCTGTGGTTCAGGCCACTTATCTGTATACGGCCCTGGGGTTTCACACCAGAAAAGGAAAATGGCAGCACTGCATGACATTGCAGAAAGGAACTGTGCAGAACCACAGGGATCTCACTATCCTGAAACTAAAAAAGTCTTGCACTTACCCCTGGACTGGACCACTGGCTCTGACGTCTCACTCTCTGGGGACAAGGATGACAAGGATAACACATTGCAGTCAGACAAGGACCCAGTATGCGGGACGTCCATAAATCAACAGGCACGATGACCTGTTTGCCAACCTTTACCAACTTAGCTAATGTGAAGTTTCTCCTTGACCTATATATGTGTGAAGTTAGAAAGCAGAGTAGCTTAAAGGCTGAATTATACTCATCCACAGACTGACTATCACATTATATAACTCCAAGCAAAAAAGTACTAGCCAAAGATCTTGAGACGTTCTTAGGTATGACATTTGCAGTTGGAGTTTTATTGTCGTGAAACAGGCCATCATGCAGCAAAATAATAATAATTAAAAAAAAAAAAAAAAACAAACAGAAAAACAGAAGACATCACATAAAGTATGTCAAAATCAATTTTCTAGTACTTTATTGAAAATGCAGGCACACACTGGTCAGCTAAGCAAACAACCAGGCAAACCATAAGACCAGTACGGTGAATGAGAGAATGCTGAAGAAAAAGCCTTTTGCAGCTGTTAAACAGACCTAGATATCCAACCTGTAAAGCAATGATAATTTCTACATGAACATTTTGATAACATTTTACTTGAGGGGACATGAATAATGCAGAAGAACACTCTTACTTAATATATTAATTAACCAGAAACTGAGTGTTACTGATCCCATGTTCGTTCATCATTAATCAACCATGACAGTTCATGAATTTCATGCAGTTATTTTATGTGTTAATGATTTGTACTTGAATAGTAACTGTGGTAGCCTACTAAGTTACTTGAGTCCGCTCAAGTAAATAGCGGCCAACATTAATGATAAGAAAATTAACATCTCTCTCGCTGGAGAAATGGCTGGGAAGCAGTACTTCCTGCATTATTACTTAGCCTACAAGTCTTAGCCTGGGAAATTAGTATATGACAGAATTTGTACAAATATGCTATACATCAAGGGTCATTGCATACAATTTTCATATGAAGTTTCTTCTTGGTTGTCATTAATTTACTGTGTTAAAATAAATCGAACGAATGTTTTCTGTAAATGTCTAGAGCAGTATGTTTATGGTCTACCTTGAACGACAGTAATGCGTATATGTACATTAAATATGTAACGTTTCGTTTATCCATTTTCAGATGTCAGTAAAGTCTTCGTAACGCTGACTGAAATCTGCCGTCTGTACCGCAGACCACCGTATGTCACAGCTATAGCATGCTTACCGGGCTCTGGGTGCCCACACCGTCTCCATATTCCTCCGAAAATCCAGTCTGTAGCTTTGACAAGCAAGACAGAACTATACAAAGGACTTTGATGCCGTTTCCAAGGCCCGTATCCATTATATTACTGTTTATTTACTTTTAGATTAGATGCAAAAGTTTCTAGCAGAGAGCTCCTTTGCGTATGAAAGAGTACAGCATTCGTTTGTCATATAAACTGTTTTAAATCCGAAGGGGCAGTCTCTACCCTCCCTTTGACTTACACTTGAAATACAGTTTTTTGGAATGGATGACCTTATGCGTATTATGCATCGCTGGCATTTGCAGTCGCATGTGCACTTTGGGGCGTGTCTGACCCCCCCGCGACAAAATCACTTTAATAATAAGCAAACCAGTTCCAAAGAACCATAAGAAGTTGTTCTTACTGTGGAAAATGACTGAGTGAAGCAAAATACTGATTTAACTAATAATAATTATTAAGTATATAAGTTATAAGGATATTTAAAAAGTTGTTGAAAAAACTTGGATCAAACAGTAATGTTGGTATTTAAAGGTTATTTAGTAAAATGTAGTCCTGATACAAGCTGAAACGTGCGCTTTATCTATCTATCATTTTAGCCACCACGGTACCGTACCCGTGGCTAGAAATAAATCCCGGGGTTGGTGGGGGAGGTCCGGCAAATTTCGAGGAGGGTTCCGTCCCATAATTTTACTACGTGGCTACGTGCCTGCCCATCACATATCCCGATCAGGGTTGCACAGTGTTCGTTATGAATTTGGAAAAAAAAAAAAAAATGTATAAGACACTAAAATAGTTGCGAAAGCTGCCACATATCTGGAGTTAAAGTTAGATTAATACACAGTTGTAAAATAAAATAATGTACCTATAGAAGCTGCAGTCCCGGTTTTTTTTTTTTTTTTACCCTGCTCCACAGATATCGTGGATCACACAGGCAGCAGAAGTTACCAAGGAAAAAAACAAATAAACAAAATGTTGGTGTGTGTGTGTGTGTGCGCGCGCGTGTGGGTACACACACATACACGTAGCAGTAGGGCTAGCTGTGTCACTCTGGAGTAAGACTCATGCCGGTTTGGAGTAATGACCTGTGTTGTATTGCTCTAACACACCACCCTGACAGCAACCGACAGAGTCCATCGGGTTAGCCCACCAGAGGGGTTAGCTGCACCTGGCCAACCCCCAGTCCACCACAAAATCTTGCAAATGCTGCAGGGACCAGCTCTGCGAATGGGACAGTACACCCAAACCCGGTTCCCAATGTTAAAATCCTGCCCACAGTTATGTGCGTCTTAGGCACCCTTTTCCCAGGTAGTCGCCGAGCCCTGGTGTTGTCGGGCCAGCTTGTATCCACCTCTCAGACACCCCCATAAGGACCACTGGTACTCCATGCCTGCCTCCCTCATTACCTCCAGCTCTGGGGGCAGAATGAACACCAAGTACCCTGGGGTGCGAGGTTCCCATACAAACATCAGCGCAGGCACCGTGGCACCGAGTGCTTTCCTGCACTGCTGTTCGGTTTGCCCAGAGGTCCAAGGGCAGGTGGCAGACCCAGGCGTGCTGGTGGTGGGCGACCAGGATGGAGAGCTGTGCAGCGGACATGCGATGAAGAAGCTCCACCAGCCCATCACTTTGCAACTGATGGGGGTTGGTGTGGGTCTTCGCAATGTGCAGCCACTTGCAGGACTTGCCAAAAACCCGTCCCTCAAAGTTGCCTATGACATATGATAGCAGCAGAAGAACTCTTGGGGGACCTTTCGGTGGAGGGAACTTTTTAGGGGTCTGAGGCACAGGCCAGATTCTGGATTGTGAATGTTGTTGGGTACGCCGTTGAAATCGGCAGTGTGGGCGAGCAGGTTATCAAGGTAGGTGAGGCACTGGCTGGTTCCACTTATGAACACTTATGTTCGTGGACAAACAACAATTAGCACAAAAGTCCAATAACATCTCAATAATATTCTGGATCACCTCATTTTGGATGGCTAAGAGCAGGTAGATGTAGAGAGGGTTACCACAAATCAACAAGCAGTTGAGGGAAATTCCACACAGAAAATTTTCAGCTTTTTTAAACACTGCTTAACTGTGACATTAGAGTTTTTTGAAAACTGCTAAGCAGTAAAAGTCTTGAGGAAACAGCTTGGGGCTATAAGATGAACAGCAGACGGGTCACCTGTCTTGTTTTATAGTGTGAGGGGCAGCCCAGCCACTGACCTATATTTACGAGTATACTGTTGTCTTTATTTGGCAAGTAACTATTTTTTTATATTTCATCTGCCTTGGGGATGGGCAGTTGACTATTGAAGAACTCAACCCACTAAGATAGTTGCGGCAACCAGGATGGGATTGCAATGGAAATGGAAAGTGAGAGATTGTCACCACCTCTTAATGAATCACTTGGCATAAGAGCTGGCAGGGAGAGGACTGCGTTCACTCTATGAATCCAGCCACCGGTGAGACAGGTAACAATGATGCCTGCGATAAATTCTTCACGTCTGAATGTACCTGCGTCATCTGACAGCGTATTTCAGCCCCTGAGTTTGTCCCTCCTATGTAAATTGTTCCTTTGGGCTGCTGGTTCCAGTGCGAATAAGGGTAACGGCTGCTCGCTACAGTCAATGCTTGATAACAATGTGATTTAACTGTTTCTTTCCATCATAGGGCTTTTGTCTTTGGCCAAGATGGACAGGTTTAGTAGCAGGAGACGTCTTGGTCATTTGCACCTGTTCGATTGGCATCTTTAGCTACTAGCCACCATTTATAATATTGCTCAGTCATCCTTAGTGTTTCCTCAGACCAGACAAGACTGCCCTCTATTAATTCCCCAATTAGCTCTTACAAGAAAGTGTTGCTTCAATGTGACATCAAAATGCAGAGAATGCAGGAGTGATATTTGAAACGGAGTTAGAGCTTGAACATTTTTAAATGTTATGTACTGCAGAAAATGATTGAGGATTTTGCTTCAATGCCCTCAGGTGAAAGGAGGCTCTCTGGTCAACCCTGCCAAAACAAGTGCTGGGTGTAATATGAATGAAGCATGTAGAGCTCAGTGCTCACTGTAAAGGATTAAAATATGAATTCCTGCCCTTACAAAGGGAAACTCCAAATACCACTGAGGAACAGTGAGATGCAATGTGTGCATTGCCATCTGTTTAAAGAAATGTATCAGAGGATTAGAATGCAGCAAACTGCAGGATATATAGCCATATGGTCACGTCAAAGATAAATGCTTAGTGAACATTTGCTACCAAACACCAGTCTGAGTTAACGTGACGCATCTGTAGTGCCAAGCAGGCATTTAACACAGCACTTCCCAGAGATTTCACCTGTTAAATTGGTTAGAAATAAAACAGTGCCCTCTTCTGGATGGTAGACAATACAACAATGCTTCCAGGAGCTGCAGAGCTGTCAGACTGATTTATTACTCCTTGCTTGGCAAACACTTTATTCAAAGCTAATTACTTTTTGCTTACAGTAATACATATTTTTACAACTGGGTATAATAAACTTGGCTGTAGGACTCAGCTCAAAAAAAACAAACCAAAAAAAAAAACAGTTAATTATGGCTTTCATGGAACTTTGGCATCATTCTCACAGCCAGAGGGACCAGCACCAAGACGAAGACAATGAGAGGTCAACTCCTACAGAAAACGCCCACTTTTCTCCAAACACCAGCTGGCTGAGCTCACAGCAGAAGTAAAACTAAGAGTGACATTTCCTAAATCAGACCGAGCATGAAGACGGCTACAGTTGCTGGCTTTGTAACACTAAGGTCAGGGGTCAAAAATTCATTAAGCACTTCTATAATTAACCCTCATTAATAAACAGAAAAAAATGAAAAACATCACCCACAAGGGTTAACAAGTATTTCCACAGGGGTAACCATGTTCCAGAATATTCCCAAGACCAGATAAAGGAGATCAGTCTTGTATGAAAGGTTACATTTTATGCTGTTTTAACACAGGATTAAAAAATAATAAAAAAAAAATTATAATATCTCAGTAGTGAATAGAAATGCAGTGGCTTTCGCAGTTAAGTTCAAAACTAATGGTACGATAAACCCAATGTGCAAGGAACAGTCATTCAACATGGATCACAACCATATCAACCATAGTCAGGCAACTGATTATCCCAAAGGTGATTTCAACATGGCACACAGACACATGCCCCTCATTTGTGCCGTGTTGCCACTGAGATATAAACACATTTCCTGATGTGCAACTCAATCAGGATACTCCAAGAATAAACACCCTGAAGTGAGAGACGTTCAAAGATCGGCACCGACCCTGCCATACAAAACAAAAAACAAAAAAAAAAAAACAAAAAAAAAAAAAAAAACAACCCAGTTCAATGAACTTTCAATCAGCTTCATCAGAACCAAAGGCACAACCAGAGACTCGGTCACAAGTATGTAGAATTTTGTCGCCAACCTTAGTGACAACAGCCAAAAAGCTTTTTACAGCTGCCAAGCATGCGAGGAGCCGAGTTTACAGAAAAAGACCGAGCGGGGAAAAAAAAAATCCAAAGCAACACTTAAAACATGAACATTTATTGCTTTCTATGAATACCGTATTGAAAGCCCAAGCATTCAGTTAACAGAGAAATTATATACTGTTTCACAAAGGCAGTGAACACTTATTACAATCTACAAAATCTACTTTACAGAAATTCAAAAATTCTAAATATCAAAAGTACAGTTGCAGAAACAGGTACAGGTTTGGCAGCCAGTAGTTCTTCAAGAATGGAGACGGGGGGGTGGGGCAACTAAAAAAATTGCAAGCTGGTTTTAAAACACGAACTGGCTGCCAAATTATGCTCAAAAAATAGGTTATTCAGTTGAAAATTTTTTATATAAATTACTGTGGTTCGATGCATCCGGAAATCACCCACTGCGCAGTTTAAGTTTTAACGAGCTAATGGTAGTCGGTTAGATTACTCTCAACGCAGTGAACAGCGCACATTAGCAATGACACAAAGGCGAGGGGATGAGGAGAGAGGGTCCGTGTGACTGGGAGTTTCAGGCCAGCTTGCTAGCAGAGCTCTTGCCTCCCGACGTGTGCTGCTGGGACCTCAAGGCGCCGGAGGGGGGTACGGGG
>JAODJU010000108.1:23984421-24002301 GCA_026776725.1 Gnathonemus echidnorhynchus
GGGGGCCGGGGGCCTGGAATGTGTATTTACCGCCCGCCAGGAGGTGCTGGAGAAAAAATGCCCGAGGCTATGTGCACCACTCAGACCATTGGCATGGGGGGGTTGGGGGGGCTCGGAGGGCTCCTGCTCACACCAAAGCCACAGCAAGCAACCAAAAAAAGTGGGTACCTTCAAAGAAGCTCTACAAAAAAGGATCCACAAAAAAATTTAAATAAAAAGCCAGTAAGGGGGGGGGGTGTTTTACATGAACACCAACAACTTGCAGAAACAATGGGGGCAGATAATCTTCCAGTTTAAAAACATGAAATCTGAAATAAAAACCTGCACACATTTATGCATGGCTATGGGGAGGCGTATAAGGTATACAGCCCAAGGGCCCTGGGAGCTTTCACTGGGGGCCCACAAAGGGCCATCCTCTCCTGGAAATGAAAGGTCTGCTTAATTTCTTAAGATTTTATTGTTGTTGTATGATACAGTGTAAAAATCAGAGGTGTGTAGCTCTTGGGAATAGGGGTGGGAGAGCACATGGGTTAGTCCTGCTCCATCGGCTCATCCACAGTCTCTGAGGCCTTTGGTCTCCAGGATCCACTGTTCTCCAGAGCGCCCTCTGTTGGCAGCTCTGCTGTACTGCTGGGGGAGGTAGAAAGGGGCTCGTCGCTAGCCTGGCCTTCTTCGTTGCTGCTACTGCTGACTGGGTCACTGTTGTGTCCCCCTTCCCGGACATCAGGAATGGCAGACTTTGCAGACTGAGCCACCTGCTCTGATTGGTCCATTTCACTTCCATCCTCAGAGGTATGGGCGGAGCCTGGCAAGGCCTCGCTTTCCGCCTGGTCTTCACCAGTGTCTCCTGACAGCGGTTCTGTTTGCGTGCTCGATGGCTCTGAAGAGAAGAGAAACAAGAAGCCTAATATTCACTCTACAGATTACCACCATCATTTAGTTAAATTAAGTAATTAACATTTCTTAGTTATTTATAAAAATTTTGTGAATGCAATCAAGTTTACTCTGAGTATGCATAACTGAGGTTTATATTGTGAGGACTGGAAAAATGTCCTCAAGACAAAAAAAAAAAAAATGCATGGGTATGTGGCCAGGAAGACAAAACTGTTGACATATTTTAGGACAGCAACATCTAATTTCATTTATAATTACTTCAAAGTGCAAGGGGTAGAATAAATGGACTAATAATTATACAACTAAATTAGATAGAGATATCTAGTAAAGAATGATTTAAGCAATGGGCTATGGGGGGAAATGTACACCACTTGACTTTCAGATTATGCATTTCTTCACATCTTAATAATTGCACTGTGTGAGCAACAGCTATTGGATGTCAAGTGCACGTGTGAACATTGAAATACTAATTAAAATTCACCCATAAATTGGGAAAACCAAGGAGTGCTAAGGGGTTGCCATCAATTCAAAATACTGTGCCAATATCTCACTACAGCATAGACCACGTCTTTTTGTTGATATTAGCAAGATTTAGCGCACATAGCAAAAGGGTTCAAAAAGCAAAAAGGAAGACTGGAAGACTGAATATCAAATAGACGGATAACTTTACCACTCGCAGGATTCTCATGGACAAGCCAATTCGAAAGTTTGGGAAAGCCCATTTGTTGCATCAGTTAATGTACAGATTTGTTCTCTGTGACTGGTTCAAGCAATGTTTCAGGCTTATGGATCACAACCATGACCCGTTCCGGAGCAGGGGCCTATACAACAAAGCCAGATTTGTTGCTTAGGTGGATAACTTGTCGGGTTTAAGATACCATAGTTTAAATGGACTTTGTTCAGTTACATTTAACCCAGACTACCTTAAATGTGACAAGTTACCCGGCTAAGCAAGAAACCCTGCTCTGTGACACAAGCCCCTGTTTGGAACAGGATAGGTTCACAGGCTAAACTACTATGGCAACATGTAGGTCTATCAGTGAGCTACATTTCCCTGTAAAAGGCATTCCCCAGGTAACAAAGGAAAACTTCCTGAGCCTTTGTCAAATTTGTAGCCAAGTCGGAACAGACACACGCAGTTTCTTATTTAGCATCAGTTAGTGAAATGTTTGTCTTAGAATATTTTACATTTCTATGCATAAACACTTAAGAAACCCTTTCAAATACACTAAAAATGAAAAATATTATAATACACAATTTTAATGGTACTACATAAAGTACTGCACTAAGTGAGAGCAAATCTGTGTGTCAGTATACAGTACTGTCAAAAACATTTAAGAAACAGTTCTGAAAACAGTTGAGGTAGAAAAAAATACTAAAGGTCAGCACTCTCCTTACATTGATGTTTTACATATCAGAAGGGGTAACAGTACAACTGCTGAAGCCGTGCAATGTTTTCATGAGTCATAAGGTACTGCATGCGTTTGCTATTTGGAACCATTGTATCTCATTCAAATTATTCATAATCATGGGCTTTATGCCAGTCCATCGGCAAATAAAAGTTGTCCGTAAGTCGGACGCTCTTAACCCAGGGACTCATACTGAAAATTTGGCATTAAAACAGCAAATAATCCACCTAAACCGGCTAAACTGATTTCGTAGTAAACCCTTAAGTCAGTCACATTTATACATTATTTAAATATCTTTCAATATTAGACTAAAATATGTTTATGACCTCAAAGGAAAATAAGACCTAGTTAACTTAAAAGTAAGATTTTTAAAGAATCGCCAAGGCTTTAATTAGTTTGACTGAAATTTAAGACGAGACTTTCTGAATAAATGGTAAATGGACTGCATTTATATAGCGCTTTTCTACTCCTACGAGTACTCAAAGCGCTTTACAACTCATGCCTCACATTCACCATCCACACTCACAATCATACACCGGTGGCGGAGGCTGCCATGCAAGGCGCCAACCTGCCCACCGGGATCAATTTGGGGTTCAGTGTCTTGCTCAAGGACACTTGGATGGGGTCAGGAGGAACCAGGGCTCGAACCTACAACCCTCCAGTTGCCGAACGATAGCACTACTTCCTGCGCCACCATCTTCCCCAATAGCCCGCCGACGCCCTGACAGACACACGCAGTACCTTGATCCTCAGACACCAGCATGTCTGCAGCTCTGCTGTCCACGTCCTCACTGCAGACATCTGAGGACGATTCGGGACGCTCGCAGGAGCTCTCCGCAACCGGCAGGCTAGCAGACTCCCTGGCCACTGGCTCCTCATGAACGTCGTCTTCATTCTCGTTCTCCTCCGCCTCATCTTTGTCGAACTTCAGCCTTTTGACCTCGTGCTGCTCAGCCTCCACGGAGCCGTCATCCTCTATGTGCTTGTTCTTCACTGGACTGCCCAGGGCACCCTCTGCTTCTGATACTGAGGAAGGGCTGTGCGCACACACAGACACAGACACACACACACACACACACACACAGAAAAAGGAACACATGAGCTCACACAGCTGGCAAGCACCCTCGACATTGAGATACACGCATTTGGAGGGAAACCTGCAGGAGGTGTGCCAAGTACCCTATTCTACAGGACAATAACAGGTCTGACCAATATAACATACTAGAAGTATATTTAACAATGGCACTGCAGTGGAGGTCAGCAGCAGTATGTTCCTGGAGGTGTCCTTGGCAAGGAGACCTGACCTCAACCATTAAGACCACAACCTTCAGCTGGCACAAAAAGGCAGCAGCCAGAGTTCTCACAAAAAGTAAAAAATATTATCACTAGCTCTGGTCTATGCTCCTTTCATTGACTTCCAGTTAAGTCTCGGATTGATTATTTGCTATTAAAATTACAAACTGAATATCCTTGCACTAGAATACCTTAGAGTTACTCTTTCAACCTTCAACACGAGTAGCATATCTATCAGTACCTAGAGTAGAAGGAACTACGGCAGGCTGCGGAGTATTCTCCTACAGAGCGGTGCGATAGTCTTCCAGCAGATGTGCAAGATTCAGGCTCACTCTCCACATTCAAGTCTAGACCAAAAACACAGTTCTATACACAGCCTAGCTTATTATTTTAGCTTCTAGCTGACTACACACCCCCAGTTAGGCCTATAGTGTGAGGTGCAGAGCTGGGTGGGGATCGTTGCCATTGATTTGGATGAACTGAACTGTCAGTCTGTCACTCTAGCTTCACACCCCCTTGTGGAATTGGAATGCTGACATTTCAGGGACTCTCCATGCCTGCGTTCCTACGTCTCTCCCTCCTACTTATGCTGAGCACCACCTGTACACTCCTCTACTTTAGCTAAATGCTCTTTTTAATCCCCCACACCCTTTCTGATAAAAGATAACTGGTACATCTGTCCTTCTCCGTTGGAGATTCTCCACCAACACTGAGCTTTCGGAGCCTCCAGCTTTACTAAAGATCCCTCACGCCCCTCGGACAGGCTGTTTTTCTCCTGCATTCTGGAAACTTTTGGGTGCATCCAAACCAGGACCAACAGGCAGCAAAATAGCCTCTTCCCCCAGGCTGTTAGACTCCTGAACACTTACAAGCACATACATTCCCTTCCATCAATGGTCACTTTACAGTTTCCTTTTTGAACATATTTAATCTATTTCTATACATCTTTTGTATTTTATACCCTTCTTTTTATTGTGATATTCATTTATTTGTCTATTATGACACTGTTTGGGTTTGAGGGAGCGACATCTTTTTTATGTATGTGAATACACAAAAAAATGAGAAAGGAAAATGAGAGTCAATCTGAAACTAAACACAGTGATAATGGAGGACAGCAGCAGCCATGGGCTCAGCAGCCCGCACACACACGCTCAGTTTTGGCTCTTCCAATTCACATCAGTCACACACTTTTACACTGCGAGAGAAAACCGAAGGATCCGGAGAAACCATGCAAACTCCGCACATACAAAACACTGGAGTGCAGTGATGACGGTAAGCACTGCACTTCCCTCAGTACTAGGCCTGCACGATGTGCGATGCTAGTACCAACACTGCATGTTATGCACATGCAATAAGTTATGCTAAAACATTTTTTAACTGAGTAATGGGAAGCAAAACAATGGATCCTTTTTAAGATTATCTAAAACATGTTTAAAAAATAAATACATAAAATATAATCAGCCTGAAGTTGAGCTCTGCACAGACTCTCAACATGTGCTAATCATAATCATTTTTGTCCATGCTGTTGCACTCACACATAGACAGGGCAGCGCATTTGTGACAATAATAATAAAAAAAAAATCCGAATGAAATTATTTCAATTGAGGTTTTTTTTTTTTAAATCATCACAGCTCTACTTATGATTACAGGGACCAAATAATACTACAGATTTATGACTTCACCGCTTTATAAAAGTGGATGTTTTACAACAGACCCATTTAGTGAGATGGCACACACGTGTCTGCATGTGCTCCTATCCCCATACCTGATGGCCTTCTCTCCCTGCACTGTGGGCGGCTCCTTGCTCTCCGTGCTGTCAGGGAGGCCGTTGGTGGCTGGAGAGCTGCACAGCGAGAGCTTGGGCCGGGCCAGCGGTCTGGGGGTGCCAGGTCCGTTTATGTTTCTTCCAGAACAGGAGGGAGGGGAAACAAATATTAACAAGCAAAAATTGTTTAGGATAAACTATCCCAAGTCAGGGGTTGCTGTTGAATGAACACGGCAGAAAGAGACGGACCCCTCACCTGTCTGTATATGCAGATGCATTCCCTGGGAACATGACCCCATTCATTCTGCTGACACTGCTGGACCCGTTTTTCCTTCAAAGCACACAAAACAGCCCACTAAGGCCATGTCCACACTGCTGTGATTTTGTTTAAAAACGCAGACATTAGTCCACACTACCCCAGGGAGTTTTCAACCCCCAAACACTGAAATTTTGAAAATGCACTCAGAGCCATATACTTCTGAAAAGTACATTTTCTGTGTTGCAGTGTGAATGAGTGAAGAGCGATTTTTGAAAATGCAGATACTAAAAGTGCCCTGTTTGGTTTCTACTTATCACGTGACCTTTCCCTGACTTGATCCCATTAGTTACAACCTCTCATTGTCTGACTCATTACCTAACCTAACCAACATTCATGAAATGAGAGTTGCAAAATTCTGGGAATTTTCAAAAGTTGGAAACTTTCCATGGGAATTAATAGGAATACATGGGAATTAACAGGAATAAATGGAAATGAATGTGAATAAACTGGAAATTTGTTAAATTGCAGGTTAGTCTGTAAAAGGGAAATTTAAATGTAGCTGAAACTAGATCAGATTTAATGTAAATTCAGCTGAATTTGTACCCTGCACTGTGCATTCCCCCATCACATGGACAGAATTTCTAATATCCTCCATACTACAGCAAGACTGCTGAAGCCACACTACTGCATTTGAGCCCAAGACTACATCCAGTCAAGTAAGTTTTGATGATATTACTGGGTTAAATATATTTGATCTATGGAATTAAAGTTTAACTCATACTAAATAGAAATGTGTTTATATAGTAGCCAGCTAGCTGGTAAATCAGATATGCTAACTTCAATAACAATTTAACCAATTGGGACCCAATCGCTGCACAATATGTTTATTGAGTTTAAAAACAATTCATGAAACCTTTGACGCACAGAAATAACACAAATTGTCAGAATCATAAGATGCCAAACTTGACGGCACTAACCGTGATTTAACGGTATAACCAAGTGCTTGTGAATAAAAACATCCCAAAATAAGCATCTGCATCAAAATGCACTGCTTACAAGCTTACAAGTCATATTCTGTGTTGCATTATTCATAGTTTCAAATAACAAAATGCAGCATTCTATTGATTAGGAAGTCATTTGCTTGATATTTTCACAGTATTCATTCACAAAAGTTTGTATACGGCTGTTTGATGTCAAGCGGAATATTTCCAAAATTTCCCAGCTTAACTTCCCATGGAAAGTTTAGAAAATAGCATGTTACGCAGCTACTGCATATTTATGCAAAAAGAAGCTAAGTTCTTGAGATGCATGAGTGCCCAATATAGGCTAATAACTACACCATGTACATTTTCTCTCATTTCAGTGCGGATTTAAAAAATAAAATAAAAACCTTTTGCAAACAATGTGAAAGTACCTGTGTGGATGGAGATCATTTCTGCTTGAAAACATTTTTAAATGAAAATGTAGCAGTGTGGACATTTGGCATGAATTCAAATTTACAGTAAACCCCTTATTGATGTTTATAGTCTTCACACTATGGCACCAACAGCCAACATAGAGGTGACACTGATTTAATATTACTGTAAATATACTGATTGAGGCGAAACAAACACTGCCCCCCCCCCCCCCCCCCCATCAAATCAATTACAGGCTTACATGAGATTAGCTGGAGCTCAGTAGTTACGCAACTAAGCATTAAAGATCTTCAATAACACCAAAAAAAAAGAAAAAAGACTCTGCACCTGTGACTATTATTAGTATAGGTGACCTACATTCTCATTTCTAATTTCACGTTTCCCATTTCTTAGAACATGTCAAAAGAAAATGTTACTACAATGTTCATAACTTTTTTTGGCTAGAGTAAGTATTTTAAGAAAACACATTGTGTAACACTACGTCAATGCACTGCAATCCAATGCACTGTATATAAGCTGGAGCATTCTATAAATAAACCTACTGCTACCACAAGCCACTCATACAAGCTAGAACTTTCAAATAACACCATACAAGAGTAAAATTACAGAGAATTTACTTACTCTGTGGTGGGATAGACACAGCTGACCACCATTACATTCTGAAAAAATACAACAATCATTTTAATTCTATGTAACTATAGAAGTATATAATTTCATGTGTCCCCTCCCTCCCTTCCAGTAACTGTCTGGAATAGGAAAACATGTCATGCATTGTGAATGTTTTAAATCATACTGATTAATTAAAGAATGAGCGATATCCATTCATACCATTTCTGTGTGTTCCATATTGCCCTTTTCAGCACAATCAATGAAGCAAGTGGAAAACTGTATTTCACTATATACAGATACAGTCTGGGTATACAGCAAATAAAATTTGAAATATGATACCTGAGAGCAGCACATACCTTCTCGACTCCTCTTAGGAATTTGTCTGTCCCTGTGTAGTTCCTCTTTGGTTCAGTGAGTAACTCGCACAGGCGTTGAATAGTAAAGGGGATTCTGGGGGAGACAAACTCAATGAGCTTCACTGCAAAAACCAAATGAAAACACTAAAGCCAGGTTATACCGATTCAGTGCAATAGTGCGAAACAAACAAGCAAAACAACTGGCTACGGCCACCTTTAGAGTTATGGGTTATGAGATCGCCTCCCACTCAGATGTGGTGTCAAATTTTGATCTCAAACAATCCCCCCAATAAACAAAATGACTTGTTCATTCTCCATTATTTTGGGAAGGCAGTGTAGTTTTGCATTGTGTCTGAAGTTTAGCCTATTACCTTTTTGCATTTCCCATGATCCTTTAGCACGAAGGTTCCACTTCCTGTTGTGTAGTGTGAAAGCGACACACGAAAGTGGCCAGGAACTGCCCTGAAGATGACACACCACTTACCCATTGTACCCATCCACAATCTTTAGTATCCTCTCTTTCATCTCTTCGAAAGGAATGTACTCCACGTTGGGATTGGCCGGGCCACGCTGCTCTGGGCTTGAGGCCCGGAAGTCATCCATAACCTTTTCCAGCTTGAAGAGGAAGTAGCTTTTAAACTGTGACCACTGGAGCCTAGATGAAAGGGAGGTGTATTTTGACTAAACAGAACCATTATCATTCAAGTTAATGAATAAATGGACAGACAAACCATTATTTAAATGACCAACATCCTACAAATGGTATTGGGGTGGGGGAGATTACAAAGGACAAACTTCTTGATTGACTGTGGTACATAATCACCTATTCAATCGTATATTCACATTTCATGTAGGAATACGAAAGGGATAACATGGAACCACATGGAACATACAGCAGCACAAGAAGGTAAAACTGCCCAAGAATGTCTGAAGCTCCTGAGGCAGCCTGTTTCAGCCAAGCACTTTCATCAGGTCATTACTGGAGGTCTCCAGATTCAGCTCCCTGCATAGCTACACCTGAACACTAAATGGCAACTCATCACAAAGGCACCGGGGGCCAAACCTGAGCACAATGGTGCTCCCTGATTTCCAAAGGTCATGCGAGTACATTAACATGCAAAGTAGTGCAACAAAAAACCCTTGACCTTCCTAGCCCACTTCCTGAACCATACGTCATTCCAGCTCAAAGCATTTTTGTATTCTGAGAAATACACAAATATATAATTTTTCAGAAAATCTGAAATTCCAGCAAAGAAAATTAGGCTTCTTCTTGATCATTTGGCAGTTCTACAAGTCCATAAGAAACTGTATTATATGCCCTGATAACAGTAAACTTGCATTGTGATCATAAATAATATTTACCACATAAGCACAAAATTTTTTCCTCATATAGATTAACAGTAATTGCTTCTTTGCTTTACACCATTTTGGCTTAAAGGTTTCATAGGAATGCTCCACTTTTGGATAGTAGGGGAAACCCGTACTAAATGTTTAACTCACTAAAACCATTCCCATATGATGAATATTAACAAGGCCCTTAACCCCTGGCTCCCTGGGCACTGTGACAGGTGACTGCCCTTCGCAGCCAGTTTGCTCTCACCTACAAAGAGCAAGTTGTCGAATAATCTCCATGGGGATCAATAAAGTATCAATTATTAATTAATATTATTATAAAGCATCCATTAGCTTTTGTTATTCAGACACATTGTCTTTGGTTTACATCTGTCCATCCATCTTCTGTATCCGATTTGCCAGTTTTGGGTCATGAGGGGTCCAGAGCCTCTCTCAGAAGCTACGGGCACAAGGCAGCAAATAACCCATGATGGAGCCTTGGGTTTACAATCGTTTATTGTTTTTATATTTGCAATTTTAATAATAAAGAACTCCAAAACAAATTCAGTTTTCCCCGCTGTACTGAAATTACACCAAACCATGAAAACAAAACCAAGGGTGATACTGAACCATGCATTTTGTGTACGGTTACATCCCTAGTAGAGGAATCATCCTTCTGTGCAGGTCTCACATTTCACTACTGCCAGGAATGAAAAACTATCCAAGAACATGACAGGAGCAAAGGAAACACTTTAAAAAAAAAAAAACTCTGCGACACATGGTCAAACATAATGAAGTGTTAAAACTTTTTCACTGAAGACTACATGCAGTTACTTTGTTGTGCTGCACCAAAAGCCAGACACTGCACAACATATGAAGAATTTGACCATGGCCGTTTTCAGCACCCTCCCTTTTAAAGCCTATTTGAATATCCCAAGTTACCTTTTCTTCCAGTGGGATGGAAGCAAATTAAAATGGCTCATTCAGAAGCTAAGTGTCTCAATATTATGGTAAACAATGAAGGATAACAATTATAAAATCTCAGTAACATATACAGGTCATCTATGTACCAGCAGCCATAATTCACCTTGAAAAGGTATAACATTTCCTGAAAGAGTTACATTTTAAAATTCTTCTGTAATAATGTATTTTTTCCTGTTTCACAATGGAATAATTTTAAGCAACTTACTACAACACTCACCTTATACTGGTCTGACTGACAATTACCAGTGGACTAATGAATGGTTGTAGTAATCATGAAGTGCAAATGCAGTGTTTACAAAAAATAAAGTGTCAAAGCCGGAAGATACCAGTATTACATCAAGACAAAAATCCAGCTTTTGCTTTTTCTCCCAAAAAGCAACACATTTTTCCAGATCTACACAAAATGTCACATTTAAATCCACTTTTTTGTTTTGTCTCATGTAAGCAATGACGCCCGAAGCAAAGCCCAGGATCTCCCAAGGTGTGGAAAGAAACAAGCACCCTTCATACCAGACCCGAATAACTACACAACCCTTCCATGATTTAACATCTATGCAAAATTCAACAAAATCACAATTTCAGGTAAACTGGAAGACAGCAGCTACAAGTGAAAACAAAGAGTATAAGGTTTATTTTGTGCTATAGGTAATATGTACCTACAATGTCTGCCAACCCTTCTCAGTTAGCTGAGTCTGCTACAGGTGTCTGCCTGCCAACCGCTCATTTCTTTTGGCAGAATCTAAGAAGCAGCACTCTTTCGGTGCTATATGTCTGAACTATCCCAGGGATACATGTGTTCTTGGTAAGATTTAAAAATCAGGAAAAATGCGGTTCTCCGAATGGAGATGGGAGGAAGAAAATAAGAAAATGAAACTCAGAGAGAGAGAGAGAGAGAGAGAGAGGGCTAGCTGTCTCGGCTAGCTGGGTAGCTAACAGGCCTCTACTTATGCGCGGCCGGCTGGCTGCTGCTGGATATACTTACACCGTCTCTCCGGTTTTGGCGACATGGCATAGAAACTGGTCTAGGACCGGACACGCTTCTTTCTTCCCTTTCCTTTCAAAATCTGAAAATATGGAAATACGATTGACATTTAAAAATACATCTAATACAGTTTCCCCACACACGATCTACCTGTTCTATGCAGCAACAAAAAGTTAAAAACCAGGAGTCCTGAGCCTAGATTAAGCGATAAGTTCTCTTAAATTGGGGGGGTAATCACGTGACGGTGTCCCCTCCGTCACCACGGCTCGTACGTTTGTGTCTCCACCAACACGCCGCCCGCACGGCTAACCAGCTAACTACAGTAACTACCCAGTACCGGCTTCAGGGTAAAGTACGCTGCCTTATAAACCCGGACTGCTAAAACCTTGACAGTGAGAGCCCATCTCAATCGGCCACACGGTGTTACAACTTTGTGATATCATAAACGGAGACCCCTTCAATTTAAATTTTCCTGACACAAAATTAGCAACATTCAACACCCTTGCTAGCCAGTTAGCCTCTCGCCGTTCAAATTCTAGTAGTATTTCCTTCGGCCTCAAACGCCCCTTTCCTCTGACATCCACTCAGCGCCCAGACAACGGGAATAACCTTTGAAAGCCTCCAGAAGTGTGTCGATCTCCATAATTGTTGTATTTTCTCTCCCCTCCGTAATCCAACAGGAAACAGAAAGCTGGCACTGCGACCGAAACAAAAAATCAGCAGCAGCAGCACTTCAATATGGCGCCCGTGACGTCACTATCCGCTTACGGAGCGACTGAGCATGTCCGTCACAGCTCGCCGCTCAAGTAGCCGCTCGGACCGCGACTTATTTAAACGGGCCATCTCGTCACAGACGGAGGTCTTCGCGGCGGGCGCGTGGCCGTGTGTGACGACGGAGACAAGTGTTACGTGAACGTCACATGCACGTGCATAGTGCATCGGAATCGAGCGTTTAATAATTAAAAAAATATATAGATTTGTTAATGTATCGACTTGTATTCGAAAATGTAGTATCTAAAGCAGTATTTTTGTCCGTCACTTTTTTTGTATGGCCTAATGATGTTTCTGGAAACGCTGTTGGTAATTTTATTGAAATTCTTTTATTTGATAGTGTATATAAAATCGATTTACCCCGACCAACAAGGTAAATCTCTTTACACAAAGTGGGCAGAATAGCCAGGCTGTGTTATGAGTTTGATTTACGTTAAATATTATATTGTACAAATTAATGGGTACCCAGGTTTTTATTTATGTCTATAAGATTTTTTATTTATTTATTTATTTTTAAAGGCTGATCATAATAGATTTAACAGTTCTGAAATGCTTCACTGAGAGGGATCTGTGTTTGGAAAATAACATTAATTTTACAGTATAAAAATGACAGTATGCAGGCTACGAAGAAACAAACTCAAGCAATAGCCCACTACAGTAGTTTTAGATGGAGTTGTCCGTGGACCGGTTTACGTCGTAGGCAAAACTAGTGTATGGCAAAGGGGTTTCCCACGTTCAATCTGAAGCAATAAAGGTCGCCATCCACGTAATTTTAACCGTTTCCATTTTTTTCATCCGCGTTCATAAGGGGGCGTTAAAAAGACGCAGATTGAAAACATGTAGTTCGTACATAGCTAATTACCCAAGCCCTCCGCGAAACCACCAGCGTTCACCTGCGAGGGTAAGAGCCCATGAATTAAGCGGCATGCAGTGGGCCCTGGGCCTTTATTGCAGACCTAAGTTCAAAGTCAAAATCTGAAAATGAAAACTGAGCAGCTCTCATAAAAGACCACTGATCTTATTCAGCTACTGGCCAGCTGGTTTGCCCCCCGAGTTTTGTTGGGCATTGTCAAATGTATCATTTGCACTTATAATTACTGTACTTCATTATAATTTATGCATACATTCTGGTCCATAAGTCAATACACAGGTAGGCAAATTAATCTTGCATTAATTAAATAGGCAACTACCACTGAAATGCAGATATTTTATATTGTACGTTGTATAATTAATAAATATAAGATTTTTCATTGATATGACAATTGTCTTACAATAGGGTTTGAATGCCTACAGTATGTTCTTTGGACTGCTGGAATTCCAAAGTGCAGTCAAACAGGCCAAAAATCTGTTAAACATAAGACTCGGCTTTTCCAAATATCAGTAAAGGAATGTATTCTTCCTGAGGAAAATGGCACAGGCACATTCATCTGAACATTATCCCCATCAATACATCTTCTAACAGCTGATCAAGGTCATGGGCAGGATAGAACTCAAAGTAATTTGTCGTCAGTATGTGGAGCTTAAAGGAATTGGTTGTTGTGGTGCAGAATTCGAAACTCTGGATAATAATATAACAATATTACCTTACTACATGAATATGTTTCGAATTAACATGCATAAATAAACATGTACAAATAAAATGCAAAAAAAAAAACAATTGTACAGCACAACAAAGTGCAATAAAAATAAGTATAACAGTTAAGTACAAGAAAAACATCAACATGCAAGTACAACACAAAACAGGTTTACATCTGATTTGATTGGTGGTAATGGATTTCCAAATGAGAGTAAAGGGGTTTTTCTTAGATGAGTTTGCTGAGGAGTCGGATAGTTTCAGGAACTAAGCTGAGGTGATGGTGTATAGCCTAAGTATCAAAAGTTGTACCATCATTGTTATGGAAATTTAGCAAAGAGGTAGCTGCTCGGGTGGATGGGATCCACTAAAGTCTTCCCAGCTCTTGTCTTTTATTGTTGGTAGCTAACAGTGGAGATCTTGGAGCAATGTGAACCACCCACTACTGCCTGGAGTTCAAGAGGGAGGAGGCAGAGGGGAAGGATTAAGACAGTCAAAACATTTGCGATCATAGGCTGAGTTTGATGCATGCATTTTTTTTTTGGGGGGGGGGGCAAAAAACATGCATCCTGCTTACCATATGTGCCAACACATATCTGATGCACACAAAAACTATTATTTTGTCTACCTATAGGGTTCCAACAAACCTTATGCAAAGGTGCAAAATGCCAGCATAGAACATAATTGGCAAGACCAGCATTGCACTAATTGCAATTTTGATTCAGGGAACCGGGGGGGCATTGCCTCCCCTCCCCACAGCTCCATCCATGCTTGTGATTTTGGCTGAGTAGAAGTTCATCAAGAATTGACGTGAGACGTTGACCTTCCTGAGCTGCCAAAGGAAGAATGATCTCTTTTCTAATTATAGAGTTGATGTTAACATTCCACCTCAAGGTGTTGTTGAACTCGTTTTGCGGTATTTGACTCTGTTTTAGTGGGACAACATCCTCAGCTTGGAGATCTTGATGTAATTGTGCCATTTGTGCCTTGGCTGGCAAGTGGAGAGACACTCGTTTTCTTCACCAGGTCCAGGATTAATTTGCTAGTGCTCATATTTATCTCCACCAATAGGTTAAGAGATCTTTCTCTGTGAAGGCTCTAGGGGGAGCAGGTGCCTAGGAACAATGATTGGATTTTTGACCTTTGGCTCAAAAAAAGCATTTTTCAGACAACCACTGATCCTCATGAACTTGCTCTCCTGTGGGGTCGTGTTCTCCTCTGAATATGCATCCCTCTGGACTGACTCAGTGATAACCTTTTTAGCCGCTGCTATTTTAGAGAAATGTGATTATGCACAAATATAACATCATCAAGAGAGAATAATATTGTAATGTATCACAACACACCCATGTAAAGCACCTTGGGGCGACTCTATTCTGAAAGGCGCTACATAAAAATAAATTGAATTGAATAGAATTTAATTGAATATACAGAGAATCACTTGGGCTTAATTAAGATGTATTCATGTAAGACTTTGCTATCATAATAAAACTTAACAGCACATGGTCCTCAAGGATCAATCTGACATAATACATTGTAGGCACCACAAAATTCAAGATAAACTGTGGGCTCTGGCTGTGGAACTTACTTCGCCTTTTCAAGAATAAATCTAACTCGGCATTGCACTTCATCAGTGATGACTCAAGTTTGTTGCCAAATTAGACACATCAAAACAGTTGCTGATGTGTGCATAGTACATATTACTAGAATGCCTTCACAATTAACAGTGTTCTTCATTATATCTCAAACTACAAAACATAAAACGAATAAGTATATAATAAACTTACAGCATCATAACAATTGTCCTGCTGCACTGAGATTTTTCCACCATGCTTTCACCATGCTCTACACAGTCAGAAGAAGCAAACAAAGACATGTATCTTTTATATCTGCATTAGCTTCAAAATAAGAGTTCACACATCAGAATGTGCAAATCCATGTAACAAAATAGCATACTTTTTACCTCTACAATAAGAGCAGTAACTTAGAAAAAAATACAGAGGGCTGAACAATAACTAAGGACAACGGTTCTTTATATTTAAGTTTCAAATCCACACATTTTGTTAGACATTTGTCCTCAGTGTATATCCCCATGTACATCTTCAGGGACAAGAGTCTGTGTTGTTAAGAGTGTTTATTATGATGCCTACATCAGCAGAATAAAGAGACATGAAGTCTGGGTCACAACGGGTCAGCTTACTCACTCGCCCCATGTGCATATGTATTGACTATGTCTGTTCACTGTGCTGCTTTGCTAAATGTGGCACAATGGCCAGTTAGCTAACATGTGTTTTTCATTAATGGGTCTGACTGTAATCTGCTGAGGGCTGTATGAGCTTTGGAAGAAAAGAGGCCAATGCTTTGTCCATTGAAAGTGCAAGGCTGTCATGGAGGCTCTCCAGCAGACTGATTGGCCACAAGATGATATATTAAGGGAAATTACAAAGTTGAGATACATAGCAAGAAGTACAAGGCATGACATTTCTAACAATATTATAGAATTATTTAATAAATAATTTTATATGGGAACTATAGAGTTCTTTTATGTATGTGTGCCATACTTTAATGCATAGGAATTATTAGTGGAATGGTAGAAGCAATGCAGATTACAATACATGAAACAATGTTGGAAACAGGCTCAAGTTAAATAAAAACAAACAAAAATGTGCCAAATGGCCTCCTTGAATCTTGCAGCTTGTGTTGTTCTCACAGCTATGGAAAATAAATTCAAGCCCATGGCAGTTCTGTTCAGGTGTACAAAAACATTTTTAATAGGAAGAAACCCATTCTTTTCAAACTCATAAAACAACACTTTAATAATTCATGTCTCTCCAGCAGTTGTGAAATGCAGGAGGTTTTAAGACTGGCATGTGTGGGAATGAGGTTGATTATTAATATCTGAAAGCTCTGGGGAGGATATTGAGGTAATTGGGAATAAAGGAAAGGAACAAAAGAGCAAACATGCAACAGATTAAACACTTCCTAAAAGCATAAATACAATTATGACTCCCTTCCACAGGATGTAGCCATTTCTAGTACTGACGATCAAAGATGCCCCCTACCCTAGTTGGATCACCTTCCTATCTGGATGACCTGTTGTTCCATCTCTCACTTATCAGCAAAGAGCACATGAGTGAGGTTACTGCCTCAAGCACATAACTGCTTGGTCCGCAGCTGTCAATGGCTTATTAAAGGAACAGGGTATTTTACCACTTAGCAGCAGTAGGCTGGCAGCCGCAGTAACCTTAAATGTGAGCACTAATGAGGCAGCTGGCATGACACCTACAGCTATTTTAAAGTGTCAACTTTCGTTCCAAAACAGACAATAAGTCAAGCGATTTAAATTCAGCATGTTCTTCTCAGCAGATGTTAATCATCACCATCCACCTGCACAGTCAAAACAATGGATCAAATTAAATTTAAGATTAAAATTTGACTTTGTTCAATATATAAATTTCTGCATATAAGCCTGTTACACATTTGGGTTCTTAGACTACTAGTAAGGTTGGTGGCATCTGTACCAGCTGATTGACCTTGCCCCCCCTCCCCCATCAATCTGGTGATGAAGACATGTAGACCATTCCTCTATGTCATCCAGTTACCCTACATCATTTCCCACAGCTCTCCACTAAAGATGCTAGCTGAGGCGCCTCTCATATGGAATACATGCAAACCTCTACTGGCCAGCCTGAGACCGGAAGGTGTCTTTAAATGCACCCATGGGAATGGATTTCAGCCTCTGTAATCATACAACCTGCACCCACTGCCTGCCCCTCCTTACACCAGTTATAGTTCCCTTTTAGCCCATGTTCAGTTTTAATCCTTGGTCCCTGCCTAATGAATGAAGGGCATCTGACACTAATATTTCCTCATGAACTCAGAGATCAATTCACTGTCACCAAAGTTGAAACAGAGTTACCCCTAGTCTTCTGATCTCTGCAAAAAGAAGCAAATATAATTTAACTGAGACCAGTTTTCTGGGGTCATTTTACAAATAGCTGTGGACAGTAGTGTTACCAGTTTTGAACTGTAATTAGACATTTAGTGCATGAGCCTTGCCAATTTGTGGGATCAAATGTTACGTTACGTTTAAGTATCAAATTTTAATCAGAGATTCAGAGATACCATACCATACCGTCAACTTCCGCTTATCCGAGGTCAGGTCGCGGGGGCAGCAGTCTCAGCAGGGAAACCCAGACTTCCCTCTCCTCGGCCACTTCCTCCAGCTCCTCTGGGGG
>JAODJU010000108.1:24002401-24019995 GCA_026776725.1 Gnathonemus echidnorhynchus
CCGGGCAACTTAGCTCCTGGGATCATTGGAACACGCAAACCCCTCCACCACGATAAGGTGTCGGCTCCAGGAGAGGGATTCAGAGATATGCAATATAAAATAGAACTCAATTGACCCAGTCAGTCTTTCTAGTGTTAATAATGACTGAATTTACACACAAATTTTAAGAGATTACTTTTCTGCAATGGGTTGACACCTAGTGCTGAGTTACTCCATGCCTTGGATTCATAGCTTCTGGGATGGGCTCCAGATGCCCATGACCCTGCACAGGATAAGTGGGCATAGAAAATGGATGGATGGATGGATGGATGGATGGATGGATGGATGGATGGATGGATGGATGGAGGCTTACTTTTAAACATGGCAAAGGAAACTGATGTTGCAAGAGAAAGCCTGTTGCATACCAGTCTTTAAGTGCAGGTTACAGTAAATACAGAAAAACACAAGGTTGATCCCATTCTTTTCTGAGGAAAGCCTATGTTTCAGACACATTAAAATATTATTCTATTTACAGAAAATTCCCCAGAAAAATGATAATGATAATTAATTCCTATCTTCTGAACTTATCTTCGGTCTGCTTGTGTAAGCAGAAAAGGCAAATTAAGCAAGAAATTCCCACCCTTGTTTCCATGAGTGATTAGGCATAGTGGTGCTAAAGAGCCCCATTAGCAAAGTCAATCAGTAAGGGAATCTGTCTTTAATGTAAAGGGTCTGGAATGCAATGAGACTTTCTGAGGCAGAAACTGCCTCCTTGACATGGATTACAATGAGTGATATATTATTCATGTCGATATCTATATATAATCTGTGTAGTATCCGCGGGTAATGCCTTCCAAGACCTACTGTGTCGTGCCAAAACCATGGATAACAGCGAACCACCGTCAGAGCCCATGTCTAACATGGCATTTGGGTACAAACGTACGTATGGTAGAGTTTATTTGATAAATTACGCAGTTAGACATTACCAACATTAAATATAATAATAATGAAGCACATCCCATATTATTATACAGTACTGTATAGTAGGGGCATAGCAGCAATTTTTGGGTCCTGGACATGGTGACATGACTCCCCCCCCCCCCAATCTCTTAATCCTCACCGTGTCACAGAGTGATTTCAGCAACCCTGTGGAGAAACCTAACTTTAGCTGCTTGCACTCAAGACTTGTATTTTAGTCATTACCCACAGGTATATATGTAAATATATATAGATTGACCAGTTACTATAACTTTGGTTGACAGTTTAACAGTTTAACTTGTTCTGCATCACCAGGACTACCTCAACGCCCACAAAATGGGCAGAGTACCATAGTCTAAGATTAGGAGATGCAAATTCTCATGCCCAGCATTTCACATTCAGCATCAAATTGGTCCATCATCCATCTTGGAGGTTCTGATCTATTGAGACCAAAAGCACAACATTAGCTGTAATGTTCCAGGGAATTAATTCTAGATTCAACTAATGGTCAGCGTTTCCTCTGCCTACCTCTCCTATTAAAGTTTGCCAAAACATTCTTGGAGTCTCTTCTCCATGACCATCAACTCCACAACTGCCTGCACTGCAGCCTTTCTGGAATCTCAGTATCTTTCCTCTATCCCAGAAGACTCCGATACAGCCACTAAAGAGCTCCTTCTTCAGCCTAACAGATTTTGTCACCACATCATTCCACTAACCAGTCCTGTGGTTACCACTATGACAGAACCTGACTGCCTATTTGCCAATGGCACAAAGAGACCTTGATCATGGTCTATTCCACCTCGATGTCCCTGATTTCACTTCGCATGCAGGAGATGTTGTTCTGAAGATTTGAGTGGAATTATCTTGTATAGAAGCTTCAGCCAGAGATTCCCAGAAAAGCCTGTCTGCTTGTTAGGTTTGTCCTAACCCATCCAGTCTCTTTACCATGCTCCGAGTTCAACACAGTACCAAGCAGTGATTACTTGATAGTTTTGCCTCTCCCTTCATGCCAAAATATGCAGCATTAACTGACAACTAAAAAGTTATTCACTGACTTTTGTCTTCAGCTGTTGTGGTACTATGAGCATTTATGATCTAAACATGAAGTTTATTTGGGACAAGTCATGGCTTGCACAGCAGTCCAATTACAGTTCATTACTCAGGTTTAAATCCGGGAGGCCAGTACTTTCAATCATGCCCCTTCCTTCTTTGCCTCATGAGCACTGAACTCTTACAAAAGGGCTGCAGAGTGCATAGGCGGTACCCTTATGAGGACCACTCAAGGCCACCCTCTTGTCCACCAGGGAAAACTCCAACCATAAAGCCTTCTGCCTGGGTATGAAGGAGCACTGAGTATCCCCACACCCACTTGAGGTCTCAACATGATTCATTTCTCAGGCCCAGAGTTATGTCTGAGATAGGAACCACAGACTACAGTTAAAGACCACAGAACATACTCCCTGGTTTTGAGAAACCCCTTGTGGTATCGGCAATCATTATCATGATAATGATGTTCTATGAAGACAATGGAACACTTTGTGTTTTAAGTAATGAGACTCCTGATTCCAGAGATGCAAAAGCCAATGAAAAAACTATAAAAATAGTTTTCCACAGTCTGAGTAAAAGCCAGTTATGGTGGTGATAGAATAGTTTAATTATGACTTGTCTCAGATTAATTTTGTACTATCATATTTTGGCCAGCAGGTGGAACAGTGTCGCTATAAATAAACGCTTTCATCACTAGAATTATAAACCTGCAAAGTTGGTGTCCTTTACTGGACTTTAATGCCTTTCATTTGCCAGAAATGTTTTGTGATCTTTTTGGAACAACTCCAAAAAGCTGTACCTATGTAAAAAGTCCCATGACAGAGTATTCTCTGTACTCCTTTCCATTATAGTGGCTTTAGAACAGGGGACTTCACACATGTTCTTTCAGCAAGTCAGACCCTACTTTGCATGTGAAACATTAATAGGGACCTGTCTAATTCCTCTAAAACCAGTAACTTCAGCAGTCAGTTTAGCTGGTAGAACTAATGACCAGTTAGATACTGATCACTTCAAAGGGATCAGTCCACCAAGGAGTTTAATTGCTCCTTGAAGATGCAGTGTTCTGTTTACTATTCACTAGTACCTTCTGAAGTTTTTGTGGGTTCAGATCCTGTTGTTCCCTTCTTTCAATAAAAAAACAAAACCAAAAAACTGTTGAACTAGTTCGGATAATTACATGACTCTCTGTCACCAGTTATGTTTTTTATATAGTTTTTAATTGTGTATTTTTAAAAAGTAAGTGATGGAAGTGGGTGATTAGGTGTTTAATTGCCCTTGGAGGTTGATTGTGAATCTGAGTGTGTAGCCTGTGATTGACTGGCCTTCCATCCAGGATGTTCTCTGTCTTATACCCTGTTAATATGTAGGAAGCACTGACCTCTAAGGCAGGACTATTCAAATCACGGTCCTCAAACACTGCTGATTTTCCAGCCTTCCTTTACCTCTGAGCCAGGTGTGAAACTTCTGTGGCCAATCAGAATCAGCAATTATTAAACTAATTACCTGGGAGAACTGAAAACAAGGCCTGGATCTTTATTCAAAGTCCAGATTTGAAGAGCCCTGCTCTAAAGGAAAAGCTATAAATCTACTTACAGATTCTCATCCACAGGTCATCTGCTATGCTGAACCTGCAGTCTTTGTTTGGCTGGTGCAGTCAGTGATACAGAATTACATCCTCTGAAGCCTACAACATCATGTCTAGAGGATCCATGGGAGATATGGGTCAGCATGCTCCTCAGGCTGGTCTGGTGTGGATATCAGGTCTGCTGTGTTACGGCTGAAACTCCATGATCAACCCACAGTGTGAGCTGCACCAACTTACAAAAGAATCCTTGTTCTTAAGGGTCCTAAGAGCCCTAATAGCACATAGGCAGTGTGTGACTGAGTGGACTAAGCCTTTGTGCCTGTGATCAGAAGGTTGCTGGTCTGGACCCAACCTTGGTATGTCTGTGGGCCCTTGAACAAGGCCCTTAACCCCCAGCTCCCTGAGTGCCACAACAGGTGGCTGCCCTTTGTAGCCAAGCATGCTCTCATGGAGAGTAAGATGGGGGATGTGAAAAGAGAATTTCCCCATGGGGATAATCAAAGTATTGTTTATTAATACAGACAGATTAGCATAAGCTTCAGCTACTCCACCTATAACTATTTACTGGGAGTTTGATATAGGACTCTGATATAGGACATGGGAATCTGAGGGAGGGAATGCACTGTGGCGTCAGATTTGTAATAAAAATTATTTTATCTAAAACAGGAAACAGGCTGAAAATTCCTGTCGAAGGGACCAGGATGTGGGATGGATTTCAGTTCTTTCAAGTCTATAAGATATGTTATGTATGAATTCATAAAACTTAATAATAGAATTGTTCAGTTAGCTTTATAGGCAATATGGACTAAGGAAGCATGTAATTCCTTACTACTAGCTGTCCTGCAGTAGGACTGGGCTAATGATTATACCAATCCTAACAGAATGTTACTGACTAATGACACTTACAACCACCAACCACATACTGTAGAGCCACTTGTCAGTTTGTGTAAATTCTCAGGAGAGCTGTGGTAGACTACAGCTTCTCAACAGGAAGTAATGGTTTGGAAAAGAGAAAAAAACGACATATCACACTTAGTGTGCTGCCATTGTTTCTTGAGGGAAATATGATTATTGCATAACTAATCTATGTTCATCCCATTTTGTAGGTTGCAGAGCCCCTGTCGGTTTGTGCCAGTTTACATATTTCTCCCTTTCCTCTTCATAGTAAGTGTGGCCTTTCCGGTTTCTCTCTCTCTCTCTGCCTCGCTGTTTCACTCTTTTTCTAGCAAAGACAAAAGGAGAGAGAGGCAGCTGGGCGAAGCACAATGAATGACTGAGAGCTTCTCAGGCACTCCCTCCTTGCTGCCGGTTTCGCACCCGCGGCTCAGCTGTCATCCCCGAAACTATCTGAGCCCGTCGAAAACATGTTCATGCTCAAGGTGTGAAACTGTTGAAGGAGATTGTGGGCTCCTTACTTCTTCAGACCACTTTATATTTCATTGGAAAGAGACAGGTTAAAGAACCAGACTGGGAAAAATAGAAGAGACTGACTGGCAAATTGAAAAAGAAACTGACTTACAGGATACTGATCAGAGATACTGCCTCCATTAGCCATCAATCAAACACATAGTAGTTCTTGACAATACCATTTTAAAAATACCGTAATTAAAAGCACATATTATTATTATTATTATTATTATTATTATTATTATTATTCATCTTGTCAGTGTTCATTCCTGGTGATGGTATTCCTCTGTAAGGACCTGGAAAAAAATCCAAGAGAAATGATCAGAATTTCATTTTCAGAATTATATTCTCATTGGAGAAGAAACAGGACAGAAAGAATATCTTCAGCTGTGAACTTGGGTGCTGGCAAAGACTTAAGAATATCATGGACTGCAAGGAAAATAAATGTGGATTCTAGCTGAAATCAAATTTTCATTTGAAGCACAAATGAAAGTTAATACTTGGAATAGTTGAAGGTAAAAGAAGAGAATGGCCAGCAAATAAATGTACTATTATCATGACAATGAGCACTAGGAAGCCTGAAGACTCAGACAGAAGATAAAACGTTGTCATCATGATGACCATCCACTGCTGACACAGTCCTCTACTGCTGCTATCCAAAACAGGAGGTGGATTTTGTCTTGCACCTCTACTAAGATCCTTTTCTGTTTGTGACCCAGAAAAGAGTTGAAAACAGTAACAAAGCTCTGATGCATACAAATATCCTTGCACACATAAGGCACCATACTATAAAGACCAATCAAATATGAAAATCAATTTTTCAGACTGACAACATGATGCATCTACTCATCATTTCCTTAACTGTAATTTTTCCCCATTAACATTGCCTGGCAGAGTCCTCCTGCATTCATTGCAGCCCTCACTATGCCAAGGTACAAATAAACTGGAATAAACCTTTTCAATATCAGTTAGCAACAAAGCAAGACAGTACAAGAGAATCTAAACTCCTTTTTCACTAGTTTGCCAAGCCAGAACCACTGTGACTAGTTCAACCACATAATCAATGAAGGCCAAGGAAGAATGCAATGTGTGGATTTCAGGCATGCTCAATACCTGCAATTTCACTTGAAATCACATTCAAAGGTTGTTCACATTCCAGAACTGGCTAAAAAAATGTGTTTTAACTCTGTCGACAAAAATCTATGAGAGAAATGCTCTACGCAGCTCTGTTAAAATTCTCTGATAGGAAAATATAAGAATACGTACACACAAGTAAAACCGGTGGAGTCTTGAATATGCCAGAATGGGATGAGATCCAGGTATTTATATCTGCTTGAGCACCTGCCAACACCCAGCTGGACTTAGAGCTGTCAGCCTTTAATGAAAAGGTACAGAGAAATTGCCAGAAAGTGATTGAAACAGATTGGAGCTACCTGCAATGTATATCACATAAAAATCATAAATTAAAACAGGAATACAAGCATATCGAAGATTGTAACAACAAAGACGATCCGACAATAATCATGATCAAGGTCTGGGATCCCAATTGTTGTGTATAAACAGGCAGAAATAATTATGCTTTTCCAGTCTGCGAATTAAGACTGATTCAGGTTTAGTCCAGTTCACTACTCCAACAGAAAAGCGCCATTAATTGCTACGCTAGATACATTTTTTAAAAAAGAGAACAAATAGTTGAGTTTTCCGATGGATAGAACAGCTATGCACTGTCAGGTCTCAATAAAATAAAATAACATTGCATCATTTTAGTAACTAAGTAACGAGAATTACATTACTAGGTACAAAACAAAAAAAATCCAAAATGGCATTCTAGATTGCCCTGATTTGTAACATACGGTTGGGTGTTTAAGGAAACGCTTTTGGAGTCTTGCCTCTTGGGCTAGAGTGACTGACATGTTCCAAGTTTAACAGGGAACTTACCGAGTCTCTCTGAGAAGCTGTCAATTAAACTACTCTCAAATATATGTCAATATACTAGCCATTCTCTTAAGAATCACTAACTTTTATTGAAACTGATGCCCATGTCCATTTGTGGAGGATATTTCTTTGGCAAACTATCATATGTCCATGCATCCATTTGTAGAAACCGGTCTAGCACAAGGTAATTTATGTTGTGCATCAACCAACCATACCAGATCAGCTCCCCAGGTACAAACGGCGACCGCCTCGGGAGAGCTGCCGCCCGGAGAACACGAGAGAAATGATCACAGGGGGGGACAGGGGAGACACGTCTCCGCCCATGTTGAAATTGGGTGATCATCACTCTCAATAATATCATATATAATAAAATGATTAATATTCAAAAAACACACACGATTAATAAATCTCATCACATAATTTCAAGTTTTTTTCTGACAGTTTTTACCTGGAGAACCCCTACCCTCCATTAAAATGGTTTAGTCAGTCTCGCTGCAGCTGGCAGATGCTAGCTTCCTGAGCTGCGCGCGGCGGCAGGGAAAGTGCTGCTCTGTTTTCTATGTTAACTTAACTTATTGAAGAACTCGAATCTTAACCAGCATTTAACCAATAAAAGACTGCCTGAAATGGTGGAATTTAATCTTTTTAGTTAATAGCACAAATAGCTGATATGTCCATATGGCATGTGTCAGTCGCAATTCTTATCCCACTGTGTTTGGTATTAGGGCATAAGAATGTGTAAGAAGCCCGTTCAAAAAACGGGGCCAGACCTGGTGCTTATTTGGTAGACGCCATAAAGTAAGTTACTCAGTTAATATAAAATCATTAAGTTCTTAAACAGTGCTGGCAGAAAGTCCCATTTATTGCTACCAAGAGATTTAATAAATCCCCTATATTTACCTCTATAGCTCTCTAGGAGAAGATCTCCTAGTTGCTATTCAATGTGTGGTTTGTGCAAGTGATTCTTTTTGTTAAGTTAAGGTGTTTGTGAGAGAAGACAGGGTGCAGGAGAGTGCCAGGGGCATCAAGACCCTGAGGTGAGGTCATCTTTCCAAATTGCATGGCCTGACATTCGCGGCGAAATCTCGCGATTTGTGCATAATTTTAATAATTACCGCAATTTCAGCGTACATGATGCGGGACATTGCCAGACTTAAACTGCCATATTAGTGAAGATGGATATCACTTTCTGTAAGGCAATAGTTACGAATAAAAAAACAAACTGCATGTATACAGCGGGACTACAGAATCGCCCTGTAATGCAACGTGACGTCACACGTGTGTCCCAGACATACCCGTCGCCCCTCCCGCCCCCCTGCCCAGTGTTGGTATGAAACCTATGGCGCTGCATACATAGGGAGACCAGCGGTAGCAGTGAGAGTACACTGCTTTCGAAAAGCTTATTTTTCTGCCTCTCCCGCCAGAACACTACCACCCCAGCAGAATCAATGCCCCCTTCTGCCGTCCTGCTCAATTCGGGATTGCACCTTGGGGAAACCCAACCCATCTAGTGTCCCCCTGAGTTTCCACTTCCCATTTTCATACTTTGCATTCTTTTCCCTCAATAAACGTACCCCAGTGGGACTTACTTCACCCTACCCATTCCACCTGGGAATCACATTTAGCATCACCAGGGTTACATACAGGACCAGGTCACAGTGATAAACCACATGAACGCGGAAAGAGCATGCAAACCCAACACAGACAAAGCTACGAGCCCAGAGCTGAAACATAATGCTGTCCACCTGTGCACTATACCTTCAGTCTCTTACACTGGAGGAATTTAGGAAATTCTGCAGTGTGTGCAAGGGAATGAGCTACGGAAACATTACAGCTCTCAGCTGCAATTCTGTTCCAGTGTTTTGGACACCTACCTAACATCTGTGAATGCTGGCGTAACTGCTGTGGGGGCAGTTCTGGAGGAGCTCTTCTGGGGTCTTATGTTGTTTTGGAATCTTCCTAAAAGCAGGCCTTGCACTTGGAGTGGAAAATATGCAGTTTGACAACCTGTGTGCATGATCACCTCATCCTTTTTCAGGGAACAGTGATGCTGATGTGGTATGGAGCATGAGAATGAGAAAAGCTGAACTTGGATTTAAGGTTTCTTTTTTCTCTGGTTCTTTGTATTCTTTGGAATGGAGATTTATTTGGTTTCTTGTGCAAAATGGCAATAGAGGATCCATTTGTGTTTCTCAGCTGAGCCCTAAAACAGGTGCCATCGTCTGCTTATGCAGCGCCAGAGGTGTGTTTATAACCTGTGTTTCCTGACTATCATATTCAAATAATATCTATGTGCGTTTCCCCTTGCATGATGGAAATCATCCCATTTCATGCCTTATGTTCCACATGGAAGGAGAATTCTATTTACTTTACTTTTACTGATGCTTTTCATCCAAATTGACTTACAATGTACAAGTCTTTTTTTATACCAGGATATATTCTACTGAAACAATTTGGGTTTGCTACTCTGTATCAAGGTTAGGAAAAAAGTGTCCATATTAGGACCTTCAGCTTTTAGGTTACAAGTTCATGCCGTTAACCACTTTATTACCAAAATCCTGTGACCCTCGGGCCCGTTTGTAGGAGGCACTGGAGTGGATGATGGATATTTCTGCATACTGCTGGGACATTTTCCCATGTTTACAAAGTACCTATTTTACCCCCAGTCATTGAGCCAGAGGCATATGTAACATGGAAAACCACTCCTAAAAAAGCAATGTAGAGAAAGCACTCCTTTAACAAATAAGGGGCTTGACCTGAACATTTGAAAAGTCTTCCTGAGGTGAATACGCTCCTAAAACATTTCCAGGCTATGAAGGGAAGTTGTTAAGTAATTAGTCTATAAATTACTGCAATTAGGAGCAGTGCATTCTGTGCTGCAGGGGAAGCAGCATGTGCCTGTTTAGACATGGGCATTAGCTGCAGTTCTAAAGCATATCCTCACTGCAGGACTCACAACTCTATTTCTGCTTAGCAAACAGTGCCCAGGCCAGCTATCAGACCCGTTACATTCAGCTTGGCTTTCAAATTCAAATATCGGTTTCTGTTGGATTAATCAATGTCTCTTTCACCTGGTGGAAAATAGAGGGCATGCTAACTGTAGCCATGATATCATTAAGTGTCAGTAGGACCTTAATAACCCTCTCTATCCAGAAAGTTCCTTTGTGCATTATGAAAAACATTTCCCATAATTAGTGAATGATAATGCAGTGTTTCTCCAACATTACCGTTAAATGTTGTCATTTTTATTGTTGTTAATGGTGTGGCTAATTGTAGCTATCCATGCAAATGCTTCTAGTAACACGAATAGTCAATTTATCAAAAGTTGGCTTGAAGTTATTAATGTATTCACTCACTCATGGAGGACGTAATTTCTCACTGTTGTAATTTTCTTTGTCTATTTTGGCACCATGTTAAAGTGAGAAGCCTTACTAGTCAATTTAAGCTCCAAATAAGCTGTAGATGACTTGATATTGTATAACAGAATACTGTACTTGCATTAAAACCTTCCATTGTCCCTTCCATTGTTTGCATAGTAAGATGACAACATTCCTGAGAGTTTGTGGATTGCAGTCTCACGCGATTTGAAGTATCTTACCCATTTCTGTGTTGGTAATATCAGAGAACAATTGCAAAAGGATAGAAGGGCAAATGCAATTGACCCTGAAGAGCTCATTGAGCACATTGACACTTCTTGAAGTTTAATCTCAGATTGCTTTGCAACAAAGGGGTTTCTTTGTTGTAATTTAATTGTTTAATTCATTCTGACAATTATTTTGATGAGGGTTAATGGGTAATTAATTGGAGGATCTAATTAATTGGAAAGGTAGGAATTAAGGTAAAGATTTCTACTGGGACATTGTTAATTACTTAAGCTTTTTTGGTAGGCTATTTAATTAGATTTAATTTGATTTGTACAGTGGTGAAATTAGTAAGTAAAGTTAACTGACACATCTACTTAATTATACACAAAAGCTGTGCTCAAACGGCTCAATGTGTTGTTCTGAGAATTCTTCAACAGAGTAGGAGCCTGCATGGTCTCTACACTGTTCAGAACAGCTAGAAAAACAAACACTCCCAGATATGTTCTGGTCTTAAGCCATTTACACTCAGGCAGCTGCAGCTTTCAAGGAAATTCTACTGAGAACTAAATATTTGAAACTGTTAGCTGGCTCTTTGCCAGGTAGTATTCCACGTGCTGTTGCCAACAGTCTACTAATGGTCCATTAGTAATGGCATGCAAGGCAGTGGAAGCTTCTGAGGAGGATGGGGGTAGTGGCTGGCTGTTTCACTCCACATCTACTATAATCTCCCCAGACACTGTTGGTCCTGAAGAGCTATTAGACGGGTTCTCTGAGCTCCAGGAGACCATTTTGAGAAGTGAGCCGTGCACACTGGGTGTATTTCACAAAAAAAGTAAACTTGCAAACAATATACACTGCCAGTCAAAAGTTTTTGTACACCACAGGTTTTTACCACTTTCCCATTTATTTAATAAACTGCAGATTTTTTACTCTTATTAAGCATTGGAAAGTTGAGTGAACAACTATAAAGGAAAAGGTAAATCTAATAAAAAAGTTTCCTTTAGAATATGGAGAGAGTATGTAACAGTGCATGTCTGACATCCTATTACCTGGTTGTGTGGTGATGTCATAGTCAAATTCTAGGCTGTCCTTTAACTTTAAATGCACTAGTTAACTGTTTCACCCCATGAAACAGAGCAGTATTTAATTTCCTTTGTACAAAGAATGCCTCAGTTTTTCTCTGCTGTTATAACTACTAGAGGAGGTTATGATATTTTCTTGCTAATAAAGGTACTCAAATGGTAAACATACTGTAAATTTATTTGTTAGCAAAAATATTGAGTGTATTTTTAGTAAATGGTAAGTGAGCAACATCCAAATGTAGAAAATCTGTGTGTGAAAAAGCTTTTGGCTGGTAGTGTATAAACTGACTATTTATTTTTTTATTCTCACCCCCCATATGGTTACACCCACGCAGGCGGGGCCATGCACCTGCAGGGGATCTCCTGATGATCACCTCGCTACTTAAGATCAGTCTTACAACCTATCCTCGCGAAGTATTGTTGCCATTGTTTCAATGAGCCTTACCAAGCACTTTTCCTGTCTCCTGTTCTCCCGGTTCGTCTCGCCTGCTGTGTCCTGCCTGCCTGCCTACCTGCCCCGTCCTGCCCCGCTGTCCTGCTGACCCTGGTCCTTCCCCCCTCTCGTCTCCACGTCTCGTCCTTTTGTGTAGGCCTGATCAACCCGGAAACCGACCTCTGCCTGTGACCCGACCACCCGATTAGATTAACGCCCTGGATTTGTCTGCACCCGGTTTATTAAACAAACCCGTTTGCTCCCGCACTTTGGGCTCTGCCTCCGTGCGTCACACATATGGCATGTGGATTAACACAAAAGACATCGCAGGATGTATTTGAGCATCCCCCTCTGCGTATGGTCACATTGCAGGCAAAAAGGAAAATTCAGTAGGAAAGCTGAAGTTTAGGAAAATGTCAGGCAAGGCAGTAGCTGGGGGCTCTCGTGCATGGCCCCCTCATCAAGTGTCATCCAGAATGCTGCCCCCAGAACATGGACTCAACTTGGGACAGAAATAAAATGACTAATTGAAAACAGAGGACTGTGAAATCCATGTCCAGGCGAGGTTCTGGCTGCCATTAAACTGCTCACTTTTTCCACCTGTTTTCCAAAACAAAAAAACAGAAATAGGGACCAATTGGGGCGAGAAAGAAATTATTTTTTTCTGTCCTTCTGAATGTCCTTGAACAGAAAGCAGACAGATGTAAAAGAAATCTGACTTCTGGGCTCTATTAATGTCTTTGTCTCCTGTAAGATACAGTGAGTGACAGACTGAGAGTAAAATTACCCCACAAAATGTGATAAAAGCTTTCAAATCCAAAGCAAGGCTAACTGAAGTTTGGGGAATCCGGGTGAGATTCTACAAGAGTCCAATGTTGAATTCGCCCACCAGACATAATGGTGGACAATGTTTCCGATTATAGCGCCTTTCACAATATATTTGCCCCAAGGTGCTTCACATGGGTGTGTTTTGATATATTCCTGTATCATTTATACAAAATAATTCTAAAACAAGGAAAAGGGAAGACAAGGAAATGAAAGAAAGCCAGATGACAATGGAGGAGAGGATCCAAAATGCATTTTGTTTGGACAGTGGTAGGAAACCAGAGTACCCAAAGGAAAACAACTACAAATATAGGGAAAGCATGTGAATTCCCTACACGTTTGGCTGAACGCTAGAATTAAACCCACTCTGGGTAGAATTAAAGTTCATCTGGGGAGTCTATAAAGTTCATTTCTAGTGGGATTTATTGAAATATCCAACTAAGTGTAGTCGTAGAATTAGATCTCTCTCAACATTCAGTGATGCCTCTTGAAAAGATTGTAAGGGGTTTGTTTGATATCTGGCTATTAGCTTGAAATAGCCTCTTAATTTGTGGCATGTTTGAGTGTCTATTGGGGGAGCTGTGGGGGTGGGGGGGGAGTCATTGGAGGAGTGCTTACCTTTTTACTGAGCAATCAAAGTGAAGAGATCCACTTCAGTCCAGAATGAATGTTCCTGAGTTTACCTCTTTGTCCCCAAAAATGTCTTTTTGTATAAACACTATTATTTCACTTCAGCTGCTGCCGACAAGCATGACAGCTCAAGAAGTTACAGGCCGGAAGTCATGTGGGCTGTTAGTCTGTGACCTGGTCCATCCATCGGTCCTGGAGCCACATGGGTCACGAGGCTGGGACACAAGCATTTTGTTGATTTTGTTGCAATAAATATTGGGGTATTCATGAAACAAAAAAAAGGAGTTCAACATAAATTTCTCATGCATCTGTCTAGGAGTGATTTTAAGCAGCAAGGAAGAAAATGATTATGATTGTCTTGGAGAACGCATGCAGCATTTATGCAAAAGCAGCAGAGGTAAACTTTAAAATGATTTTTAAACATATACTAGATAATCTTGAAAATAAATAATTATTAAAATTGTTAAACTTTCTAAGTTTGTTTGCCTATGATTTTTCCCTTTAGCGAGACTTAAACTTCCTGTGCTACAATGTGTACAGAATGACTAGCTATATAAGAATGACTAGTTATATAAGAATTGGATGTGCATAACATGCGATGTTAGTATCGCACATTGTCCAGTCCTGCTACAGCCATTTTTCGAATTCAGTACAAAATACCCCGCCTCGCGTTGTGATGTCATTTGGTGCCAGTACCAGTTTTTAAGCCAGTGGAAAACCAACACCTTGAAGTACCTAATTTTTGGTACCAAAAGTACAGTACCTGGTGTGGTGGAAAGCGCCCTTTAGTTGAGCGGTGAATTGGACAGCTTTACAGCGTTGTATATTCCGTACTTGCTGTACGTCCTCTGCTATGCTCCATGCTTCTTCTGTGTGCCAGTTTCTTCCGTTACTTTAGGTTCAAGGCCCGGGGGGACTATGGAGCATGTGTAGAGCGCCTAGACCAGCTTGAGTCCGAATGAATGTATACATTAAAGTAAATCAACACCCTTTCGCATTTTCTGGGTGTCAGTCCGACTTCAAGAAATTTAATTTAGTATGATTTTGGTCAGACTAACATGTTTACATGTACTTTCAAAGTCCGGTTCTAGCCAGACTAACAGAATAATTCAATTTTCTTAGTGTGCATGTAAATGTACTGACTGTTGCAGACTAAGTACACCCTTTCATGGCAACAGCATTTCCCCATGGCAGTAGCTCCTACAGCAGGATAATGCACACTGCCACACTGGAAAAATTGTTCAGGAATGGTTTGAGAAACATGAAAATGGGCTCAAGGTGTTGACTTGGCTTTCAAATTCCCCAGATCTCAATCTGATCAAGCATCTGTGGGATGTGCTGGACAAACAAGTCAATCCATGGAGGCCCCACCTCATAACTTACAGGACTTAAAGGATCTGCTGCTAATTTTTGGGTGCCAGATACCACAGGACACCTTCAGATGTTTTGTGGAGTCCATGCCTCAAGGCTTCAGATCTGTTTTTAGCAACACGAGGATAACCTACGCAATATTAGGCAGGTGATTTTAATGTTTGGCTGATCGGTGAATGCACGCACTATCATAGTGTTGTTTTAAGGATCTACTGCTTTGCAGTAACTGCATGTATTTGAAGTTTTGATTGACCCCAGGTATAACGGGTGGTGTGTGGATTTATGGGTTAGGACCATACATCCATGATTGGAAGGTCACTGGTTCAACTCCCATAGTTGGCAAAGTGATTCCTCTGTTGGGATCTTGAGCAAGGCCCATCTGAAATGAAGTTTTTCTTAAATACCATTAGAGAAGTTCAGCCCAACCCAGCATGGCTACCTCAGCAACAACCTGTCGTATGAGGCACAGGTTCTGGAGTGAACCTCAGACGTGGAAAATTACCTCACTGTTATTTTTAATTTTTTTGATATTTTAACCAAACAGCTACTGATTCCAGTGGTGTGGTAACTTAATTCTATTTATTGAGAACCAGGTTTAGTTTAGTTTTGGTTTTCTTTTTCTCCTTTTGTATGTAGTTAATGAACATGGGCTGGTATTTCAGGAATTCATTTTGGTGCCCTTTCTCCCCGAACACAATGCACTTAAACCAGTGTGTATTTAAGGTGCCCTATTTCTTCCGGTTGTGGCACAGCAGGCCGTATGGGCCCACTGTATCTTTTTCATCCTGACAAGAAGAGAAATGGGATTCTTAGACTACAGTTTTATGTGTCCTAACAGCTCCATGGGCATTTATCTATTTAGGCTCATTTTATTATCCATGTAGACATCTGTCTCAAATGTACTACAAAGACCACAACGTTATTCAAACGGAAACCACTGGTCTGGGATGAATTTGATGGGCAATGCTCCTTAATATGGTGGTGGGGAGGGGGGTTGGGTTAGAAGGTTCTATGCTCCTTTTTCTTCACATCATGGACACAGTGATTATTATGTGTAAGATGACTGACTGTCACTCAAGATGACTGAAGCTTTTGCCAGAGTGCAGAGCTGACTTTCCATTCTGGATTAAAGAAGAAACGATTCCCTACTTAGAAATGAGTAGCAGTGTGCAGTGTAACATGTCTGACCTAGTCTGATTATTTGAGGGTGCACCAGATATACTGTAACTATACTTATCTTATCTGAGTATCTGTTCTTTAAACATTGCACAAATTTTCAGTTTAGAAATTTTCAAGGGTTTGGGTATGTGGAACTGATAAGATAATATGGTTGGTTTCCTCAGTCAGCAGGACTGGGAAATAGTTTTTGCAGTTTTAGTTTTTTAATTGCAGTCATGGATTTTTAGAAAACTGAGTTTCCTCCAAAAAAAAAATGGGTATGCGTCACGTTATGCAGACATTTAGTCCCCACAAGGTAAGGTATTTCTGGACCACACACACACACACACACACACAGACATCCTCATTCACATATCAGCTCTCAAAGACTGTCCCCAGGGTCTTGGAGTTTGAAGTAAAAGCCTCATGGTTCTTTGGTGTGGCAGCAAACATCTCAGTTGTTATTGCTTGTTCCAGCACAGATACAAACGACGACAAATGAATTTCCTTGTTTGAATTACAGTTTACTAACTATTGCAGTGACATGCCAAGCAACCCCCCACTGCCTCTATATGCCTTTATATGTCTCTGTATGTCTCTTTATGTTCTCAGCATCTTCCATTTGAAGTCCTTCTCTTGCTACATCCTGCAGTTGAAGAAGATAATGACAGGACTTCTTTTGTAACAATGTTGCGCAGTCACATGAAAACAGTCGCTGGCAAAAAGAGTCCTTTAAATGCATTCTGACCTCCTCTGGTTGCGATGGTAAAATGTAGACTAGAGCAGCTGCCCACTTATTATAATTTAATTTTAATATCCTGTTCAGTGTTCTTTTTTTCCCCAAAGAAGAATATATTTCTTCTTTGCAAGAAAGTCCTCTAGTAAAAGGTTTGGATATGGAGAGAATAATTCTTACTTGTCATACCCAATCAAATGTATGCAAACCAGTTTAAAGCACAAGGATATGAGGTAAAATCTGGTTTGTGAGGATTAGATGGTCAAACTGAAATTTCCCAGGCAACTTTAACACCAAAAGGCCTTATTAATAATTATTTATCTACTCTGGGAGATCAGAGCCTCTTTGTGGGGATAAAAGGGAATATTTGCGTGTTGTCTGTCAAAACTGAATGCACATTTGCCTTAGGACACCCCAAAGTAACACTGGCATGTTCAATGCTGTCTACTGTCTCAAAAGAGAGATAAATCTGGAGCATAGCATTACAGCAGTAACTCAGCAGCTGGACAAAAACTCGGACATAACGGACATGCTACAATCCGCACACCGTGGGGGAACGAGCACGTTTATGCCGCTCTGGCTCATTAGTGAAAACGAGCACACCCCCATGGGAATAACGCAGTGGGGGAAACAAGCTGGCAGTGAGAGCTATTCCCCGGTGGGGGGAGGGGGGCTCAGAATAAGATCTCCAGGAGTGGGCTGTTCTCATGGGGGTGCGCTCTGATGGAGTTTGCAGGAGTTTCCTCTCTGAACTCCGGCTTCCAGTCCTGTGAATTACTGCACTACCCAACCGCTGTATGGCCCCCCGGCGAGGTACGGCGAAGGCGATATGAGGAGCGTCTCT
>JAODJU010000108.1:24020095-24032145 GCA_026776725.1 Gnathonemus echidnorhynchus
TTTTAAAATGTTCTCCCGCTAATTTCCACTTATGGCCACGAGTTCTAGTGTTTAGACTAATATTGAAATAGCCATTTCATAAACATCAGTTTTGTATATAAATTGACCTCCAGCACTCCAGAGCACAAAAGAGAGTAAAGGACAATGACACAAGTAGGAAGCAAAATGGAGCATGAAAACTGGAGTTCATTGAAGCTTTCTGTCACATTACATGTTGTCACAAACTGAGACTAAATCAGAGTAAGAAAAATTATAGTTTTGTAGCTGCAGGATCCAGATGTGTTCCCCTGTCTCTGGGGACCCTTCCGACATATTATCTATCATTGTCATGCTTCTCCCTTCTAGTTTGTGACAAGCAATCAACGTTTAAGGATGCCAAACTGCTGTACCGATTCCGGAAGGACGACGGAACCTTCCCCTTCAACATGGAGATGAAGGTCTTCATGCGCGGCCAAAGGCTTTATGAGCAGTGAGAGCTCATTCCAATTCCCTTGGTGGCTTGGCAAACTTGTAGTGATAGGAGGGAGTATTCTGCTTTGGGTTAATTCACATCTCGTCTCGTTACTTGGAGAGTTAAACCAAATGATGCCTGGTAATGAACATCAAAAATACAAACAAGTGCCCTGTCATCTGTGGTTGAATTTTTTGTAAATATATTTTCAATTATTCCAATCACTATTTCTATTGAGGGTCACATGGATAAATAATTTTACTGAATATATATTAAGATATGGGTAGCATAGCGGCTCAGTGGGTAACTCTTTTGATTGCCACCTCCAGGGTTGTGGACTAAAATTTTACCTCCAGCTACCTTTTCATTTTCTCCCCATGATGAGTCCAATGTCATGAAATTACACTAAGAAATGTATCTACATTGTCTGTAGTGTATGAATAAAGGTGCTGGGCTAGGGATTTGCATCCTGCATAGGGTGGACCTCTGCCTTGTGCTAGATGCTTCTGGGAATATGCACTGGGCTCACTTCTGGCCTGTACTGTACATGCAGTTGAAAGCCAGCAGGGTGTGTGTTATATGATGCTATGGTATCTAATATGCAAATTTGTTTTACAAATTACACAGCATACAAAATGCATGTAATTCACTCAGTGTGTGTGTGGATGCTTTTCCTTAGCCTGGTCTCTGGGAAGAACTCCATCTTGCAACAGCAGGTGGAACAGGGCGGGGTCAACCGGCGTGTCTTTGCTGGATGCCAGCTGATTGACTGGCTGCTGCAGAACGGGGAGGCCGAGTGCCGGCGTCAGGGCACAGAATTGTGCCGCGCCCTGCTGGAGCATGGTATCATCCAGCACGGTGAGCGCCCCCCCACCCTCGCAGGCGGTAGAAGTAGCCGTGACGATGTTGAATGAATGCGGCCCCTGGCGCTCTATGCCATGTGGCTAATCCCAGTGGCCAACCCGTACATCCAACAGGGCTTCAATTCCTCAGTCGTCAGGAAGCCAGTTGCAATGAGAGGTACCCTTTCAGCTTGAGTCTCTCCCTCTCTCAGCTGAGTTGTCTCTCTCTGTCTCTCCCTCCACAGTGGAGAAGAAACATCATTTCTTTGACAGTCCCCTGCTCTACCGGTTCTGCATCAACTTCCGCCGGCAGCGGAGGCTTGCCGAATTGCTGAGTGAGGGTGAGGCAGGGGAGGCGTCACCGGCCGAGAATGACCCCCTCGACAGCCCCTTTGTCCTGCGCAAAATGCCTCCAGAGGAGGAGAAATCCAGCTTCTTGTCTGGTACGCCCTCCCACCTCCACACACACATCAACAGACACTTTTTACATAAAGACAAATGCTCACTTACATACAACAGAACATTACACATCACAGCATTTTGCTTATTAACAGTTTGTGCTTATATACTGTGTGAATCCAAAAGACTTTAGGCGCACGTGTTTGTGTGTGATCCTTCCAACAGTGCAACCCAGTAAGGAGATCAGGGTAACATCTACTGTCCATCGGGGGGGAGTGACCTCGCAGCAGATGACTCAGGATGGGTATTTCCCCCCCTCCCCACTGCTCCCCCTTCCTCTCACCAGGTGCAATCCCAAATCAGGTCAGCAGCTCCTGCCGGGAGAGAAACAGTGTACACTGGGACAGGTCTGGGCACAACTGGCGCCCTCTGTATTTTACTGTCATGGTCAGTGCCAGGCTTCGTCATGGCAGGGAATTAGCAAAGGGAGAGGCAAAAAAAAAGCTTTGCCACATTCAAGTTCAGACCAGAATTTCATTAAGGCATACTGAAGAAGTTGCACTGGCAGATGGGGGCTCAGTGTGCCAGTACAGACTGGTGTCTGCTCACTGCACTGGTCTAAACAGGAACAGCAGATACATGCTGGGATATTGTATCAGGCTGTACCCCCTCGCCACCCTGTCTCCCCTAATAAAAATCACTACCCCCAGTTCATAAACACTCATTTCATATTGTTCTACTGATGGTCCTCATGACTCACTTCCTCGTGATGCAAGAAGCTCCTCCTGTCTCGATTGACTCTCTCTCTCTCTCTCTCTGGGTGCCCTTGACTGACAGTACTGAAGAGGAGCGTAACCCGTGAGGAGCTCATGTGTCCTGGCGCGCCCTTTGTTAGGAAGGTTCTAACGGTGAGCGACAATGCCCAAGTGCATGTGAGTGCATGGGAAGCCTACTCTCACTCACTGCTTCATTTCCACTTGACTGTTTTGTAGAAGTATTATGTTTTGTTTGGATCTATCATTAAAGAGTTCAGCTTATCTTTATGAGGAACATTTTTGAGAAAAATGTCTCCATAAGAATTAACCCCTAAGGCAGAGATGGAATTGTCTATCCATCTTAAAACAAATATAGTACATGGTCATGAAAAGGCAACAGAACTCACACAACTGGATGTGATGGGAAAGTTTTATGGTAACATTTTCTATGAAAGAAATGTCTATAAATATCTATGAATACATTCATAACACATTATAATACATTCATAAAGCATTATGAACATTGCTATAAATATTTATAAAAAGGCGTAACATATTATAGCCATGTGTATTATGCATTATGAATGCTTTTTGACGCTCTCATCTATGGGCACTTTAAATATAGCAATGTGATTGGATTGTAAATACTGGGGTATTTATAAAACATAAAAGGAGTTCATAAATTTCTCACAAACCTGCCTTCAGGTGATTTAAATGGCAAAGATTGTCTCAGTTCTCAAAGTACCAAAAGTATGGTGCCTGGCACAGTGGAAAAGCACCCTATGATGCACTAAAGATACCTTCATGATGCAGTACACAGCATCCTTAATGCTTAGACCAACCATTATGACGCATTATAAAGTACCTATGGTACATTATAGATCAGAGCTTCATTGGAGCTTATGAAGAATTGTAATCAACCCTATAATGCCTTATGACTGTCAATAGAAGATACTGTAATGCTTTATTAATTCTTATACTGACCATTATAAATCATTATGAAGGTGTATATAATACATTATAAATGACAGATTTAAGTGAAGTCTTATGAGTTTTCTTTATACCAAAAATTTTGATTTGTCATCTGTGCTGGAATGGGATTAGTGATCATTCATCACGCTAAAATTCAGTCATCGTGAATTCTGCACAGAAGCTGATTTGTGGCAGTATCAGTGAGTAGCAGCATCGGTGTGTCTATCTGTAGGTGGTGGGCGACGCTGTGGGCTGGGGATTTGTGGTGCGCGGATCACCACCCTGTTACGTCCAGGCTGTGGAACCTGGAGGGCCCGCGGCCACCGGCGGAGTGAAGGTAACACTGCGCATGGGAGCGCCCACACAAGCAAGCAGAAGCACACTCGTGCGCATACACACATGGGCGATCAGAGGCTCATGGGCAGATGTGAGCGCGCAAAGAAAATGAAAGACGGATACACACAAACGGGTACTGGCACATCTGGGACACATACAGAATCACTGACACAGACAAGTACACATGGGCCTGTGAACACTGTCAGTAAATTTGCTACACACATAAAGTACTGTGCAAAAGTCTTAAGCATATCTTAAATTATCTTCATGCTGGTGTAAAACTATGATATTATGTCTGGTAAAATGTGCTAGCTTAATTTCGAAACCGCCCCTAGTCGTTTCAAAGCATTACTTGCTGGGGGTAAAGGAAAACGCTTTTAGTGAGCCGCCCAGTTTTTGCAGGATTTCCAACCCACCCATTGTGTGAGAGTGCTAAAATGAATGTGAGCACTGGGCCATTTTAGTAAACAGGATATTCAGGACCGTTGCATTTCTCCCTTGACATCCTTTTGGGAAATTATTGCTCCCTTCCTGTACATATAGTGTGACATTAGCTATGCGCCCCCCCCCCCCCCCCGAAAAGCACGTTACTGCTCAGTGCATAGCCTGTGCCAGCAGCCTCTTTTAGGGAACAAACTTTGTTCAGAAGTTGGTAGCTATCAGCAAGATAACTATTCAGCCACATAAAGGGGCAATTTATGAATTATATGTTTGGATCCAAATTAACTTGTCTGCTAAGGTTGTGAACCTCACTGGGTCTTTTTGTGTGTACAGCAATATTCTCTGCTTTAGGCAGAGAGCTTTATCACTAGCTTCATGACGCTGAAAGCCTAGCAGGACAAAGGATGACATTTCTCTCATGTTCTTCCAAGCACTTAATGCTCCTTGAAACCCTGGTGGATTGTTGGATCTGCTCTTGTGCCCTTCAGGGATTAAACAATTATTCTTATACTGCAGAAGAACTGCTGCTTTGGAACCCTTGTTTGGACTTGAGTTCAGTCTGTTTTTATGGGCTCATCATTATCTGTGTGTTTTGCTTTCTACAAATTCTACGAAGTCAATTTCATCTTTAATAATATTTCTCCCAATGACATGTCAATTTAAACTATGCTCAAGTGCCCGTTTTAACATTGTTATTATATTTCAACTCTATAATAACTTATAATAACTTTATTCCTTTGGAAGTTATTCAATACTTTTTCAAGGACCTAGAAAATTTACACATACAGGTATTTCTTCTCTATGTTTAACCTGATTGAATAAATCAGTCTATTTGTAAAAAGGGTGTTGACTCTTACTCTCTGGAGAACTGTGTAGACATACATTAATTACAAGTATCTATTGTTTTATTAAACGTGGACCCAGCAAACCGCAAGTGCTCCACTGTTACACATCGTGTAGCAGCATGTGGAACGTGTAGTTTGCGGGGGAAGGGGTCAGAAAGGTTGCATTTCCTTATAATGGGTTGGGGTCCAAAAAAAAACATCCCCAAGTACCTTAAGTGCTGCCTCAGCAAGCGAGAGAAGCCATGGGGATTCTGTTCCTCAAGTTTGTGCGTGACTGTTTCAGCTCGGGTTCTGCTCTCTGGCAAATATGATCACTGGCTTTAGGCATCACACGAATATACCCCCCCCCCCCACTTTTTGTTTCCAGGGCGCGAATTGTTGGTGATTAATCTAGTTATGAGGGTGGTGTGTGTATGTGTATGTCTGTGTGTGTGTGTGTCTGTATGTATGTGTGTGTATGTGTGTGTGTACAGGTATGTGTGTGTGTGTGTGTGTTCCCCACAGTGTAATAAAAATCTGTTATTTTGATGTTGTGGGCACCATTTTTCAGGTCCCCACAAAGATGTGTGAATGCAATCAAAAAACTAAAAATGCCAAAAGACTTGTATTTTGTTTGATTACTTATGGTTGTAGTTAGGGCTGGGTTGGGGTTAAGGTCATTATGTTGGGATTAGAGTTTTCCTCATAAAAAGGAGAGTCCCTACAATGATATAATTACAAAGGTGTGTGTGTGTGTGTGTGTGTGTGTGTGTGTGATGGGGTGAGGTGGGGAGGGGGGTCACGGCTCGTTAAGCAGAGAAAGAGGCTCTCAGTCTGTCCAGTGACTGCCAAATGTTGGATATCAAAATGAGACTTTCTCTTTGGGTTCCCATGACAAACCCAACCCCAGAGAGGATTTATTCCACCCGATGGAGGTTTTCCATTTTCATCATATATGTCTACATGAAGAGCATTGTTCTCTCATTCCTTTAATCCATTTACACGTCATTTATAGTTCCATCTTGGAGCACTTTTATGTTTCTTGCATCGGCTGTCCTCCAGTTCTGCTGATCCTGCATCAGGTTCCTGTATCAGTATGCTTACTGCATATTGTTCTTCCTGACTGCAAAGTGGGAAAATACAGTTATACAGTTGCCAGTGGCTGTCTCAGTCCTCCCTTCCCGCTTTTCACAAGCATCTGTGAGCACATTTCAACAAGGCTGCTGGAGATAAAGCTCCCAGCTGTCGTCACCCTCCTTTGAGTAAACCTCAGTAAAGCCTTAAGTTTAATAACCTTCCCTCTTCATTAGGACCATGTTTCCTTCAGACGTGTAAAATCTGCAGCCACTCTATAACCACACTTGCTATTCACATCCAGTTAGTATGACGCCTAAAAAAAAGCATAGGTAATGGAAAAGCACCTCCTGTTTTAATTTACTCACTCAGTCCTGGGAAAGGGGCTACTCTGGCTCCATCTGCAAGAGCAGGTCCCTGGAAGGCATGGAAGGGTTTCTTTCTCCTGCAGGAGGAGGGAGCTAGCTGTGCTCCGTGTCCCGGCAGCAGAATGGACTCACAAGAGATTCTAAAAACAGCTCTGAGCACTGGGGGTAAGACACACCCCTTCATCCAAGCACCTCCTTCCTAGCCTTAGCCAAGCCAATCCCATGCCACTCTCTTAACCTAAGCACAATGAGAGCTCTGGGTTACTGATCGGTGGTGTTAAAATCAAGTATGAGGTTGGCGGGGGGCTTCTTTCTTACTGCATGCGAGCACTCTTGGGATACTGTCACATTAGGTCCTCAGGGAAACTCAATGCTGATTACTGCGAGTCTGGGAAACCAGAGACTCACTGAGCCGGACTCAAGAGATCAGAGGAAAGAGGGAAACCTCTGAGCAGGGAGATCTTCAGCCAGTCTGTGTAAAACCATCTCCTGGTATCTCATTTCATGCAATGTAGAACAGGGGCTCCTTTACTGATCAGATTCAATGGTCAGAATAGTGGATAAGCACAGAACTAACAATAATAATGACACTTTATTGATTGATTTTTTTCCCATCTTGCTCTCATGACATACATACACTATATTGCAAAAAGTATTGGAACAAAATCATGGAATTCAGGTGTTCAAATCACTTCCATAGCCACACATGTATAAAATCAAGCACCTAGCCATGCAGACTGCTTCTACAAACATTTGTGAAAGAAAAGGTCACTCTCAGGAGCTCAGTGAAAAATGAAATGAAAACAAGCGTGGTACCATGATAGGATGCCACCTGTGCAATAAGTCCATATGTGAAATTTCCTCACTATTAAATATTCCATGGTCAACTGTTATGGTATTATAACAAAGTGGAAGCAATTGGGAACAACAGCAACTCAGCCACAAAGTGGTAGGTCATGTAAAATCACAGAGCGGGGACAACGCATGCTGAGGCGCACAGTGTGCAGAAGTCGGCAACTGTCTGCAGAGTCAAATAGCTACAGACCAGCAAACTTCATGTGGCCTTCAGATTAGCTCAAGAACAGCGCATAGAGAACTTCATGGAGTGGGTTTCCATGGCCGAGCAGCTGCATCGAATCCATATATTAAGAAGTGCAATGCAAAGCGTCAGATGCAGTGGTGTAGAGCACACAGCCACTGGAATTTAGAGCAGTGGAGATGTGTTCTCTGGAGTGACGAATCACGCTTCTCTGTCTGGCAATCCAGTGGATGAGTCTGGGTTTGGCAGATGCCAGGAGAATGGTACTTGCCTGACTGCATTGTGCCAAATGTAGAGTTTGGTGGAGGGGGGATTATGGTGCGGGGTTGTTTTTCAGGGGTTGGGCTTGGCCCCTTCATTCCAGTGAAAGGAACTCTTAATGCAGCAGTATTCAAAGCCATTTTGGACAATTTCATGCTCCCGTCTTTATGGGAACAGTTTGGGGATGGACCCTTCCTGATCCAACATGACTGTGCACCAGTGCACAAAGTAAGGCCTATAAGGACATGGATGAGCAAGTCTGGTGTGGAGGAACTTGACTGGCCTGCACTGAGCCCTCACCTCAACCCGACAGAACACCTTTGAGATGAATTAGAGTGGAGTCTGCAAGCCAGGTCTTGTCCAACATCAGTGCCTGACCTCACAAATACTCTCCTGGAAGAATGATCACTAATTCCCATAAATACACTCCTAAACCTTGTGGACAGCCTTCCCAGAAGAGTTGAACCTGTTATAACAGCAAAGCTTGGGCTAACTCCATATTAAAGTCTATGTATTAAGAATGTGATGTCATTAAAGTTTATGTGTGTAAAGGCAGGTGTCCCAGTACTTTTGGCAATATAGTGTATGTAAGTGAGAGCAAGCTTGGCAGTGAAGGGCAGCCACCTGCAGTGGTGCCCATGGAGCTGGGAGTTAAGGACCTTGCCCAAAGGCCCACAGATGTGTCTATTATGCCAAAGCTGGGCTTGAGTCGGGGACCTTCCGATCACAGACCCAGAGGCTTGGCCCGCTGCGTCCAGTAAGCTTTGCAATGAATTATCTATGAGGCCTCCTTGATAACATATGCAAGATCTTGGACGTACCGTATGTATGAAAAGAATGTGTGTGGAATTCCTTTGACGGTGTTACATCTATTCGCAGAACCCAGCCCAGATGCGCGAGGCAACAAAGCTATCCACTGAGCCATGACACCAGCCCATTCACAAAATGCAGTTTCAGGTTATCTAGCAGAAGCTGTGTGGTAATGATGGAGGGAGACAGATGAAAGCCTCCTGCATGTGGAGCCTGATGTTGAAGAGGAAGATTAGAATGTAGGCAAAAGTTCGACAGCAAAGGGATCCTTAAATATAACTGGCAGAAATACAGACGCTCCTCTATTTATGAACTTTCAACTTACAAACTTTCAGACATACGAACGAAGAGGACTGACTGTAAGTCCAAATTGTGTTCCTTAGGCTCCCTGTTTCCTGTCCGCAACATTAAGTTTTTTTTCTGTGCTCCAATTCCACCTAGTACGCCTTCTAGCCGCTACTCCCGCCGTGCAGCAGTGTAGTGTGCGTACTCCCAGCATCCTAGTTATTTGTACTTGAGTATACCCTGAAAATGATGTTGAATAACGACTTACGAACATTACAAGTTACGAACGGCCGTTCGGAACGTAACTCATTCATAAGTAGAGGAGCGTCTGTACCCAGGAATGCACACACTACTAGTCAAAAGTTTTCAGACACCACAGGTTTTTGCCACTTTTCCATTATTTCATAAACTACAGATTTTCTATTCTTGTTATGCATAGGAAATTTGAGCAATTATAAATGAAAATATAAGTCAAATAATCCAAATTTCCATTATAATATGGAGAGAGTATGTAACAGTGCATGTCTGACATCCTATTACCTGGTTGTGTGGTGATGTCATAGTCAAATTCTAGGCTGTCCTTTAACTTTCAATGCACTAGTTAACTGTTTCATCCCATCAAGCAGAGCAGTATTTAATGTCCCTTGTAGAAATAATTCTTCAAATTTTCTCTGCCATTGTAACTGCTAGAGGAGATTACTTTGATTAATCAAAAATATGATAAAGGTACTCAAATGGTGAACATACTGTAAATGTATTTGTTAGTAAAGAATACTGACAAACTTTTGGCTGCTGGTGTATAAACTGACTACTATATCAGTGCTGTCAATTGTTTTTTTAATGCATATATTTATTGAGTTTCCAGCTTTTATTATAACTGTAATACTCAGCTAAAAAAAGTGGACAAAAGCTTTTGGCTGATAGTGTGTTTGTAAGCCTATTAAAAAAAGTGAGGGCAACAACAGAATAGCAGGCTTGTGGCAGAAGCTGCTCCTCTGGTTTTCTCCCCTGTATAGTTTTATTCTGTTTCACATCTTTGAGTTTCAGGAAACATTTGTGGCCTCATTCTTCAGATGAATTACTAAGGGCACGTTCCAGAAGAATCTGATTAGTATATGTTTGTCAGAAAAGTGGCAGATCAGTGTGGGACACCCAGCATGGGCCTCCGCCCAGCGTTTTTGGCCCATTGTAATAACCTAATATGAGACAACAGATGCGAATAAATCAAATGATAAATTAATTCATTTTCAGCCTTTGTTGCATTGAGTCAGAAGCGTGGACATATGTATTTGAGGAACATGCATGATCACAGAACAGCAGGAAATCTTGAGAGTCGTAAGGATGCTCACTGCAGTCATATCATGGACAATGCAACTCAACTTCAACAGAATGTTTTGCACCGTTGTCGCCTGGAAGAATAAAACAAATAAAGGAAGCACATGTCAGGGAGATAAATTATCCAGCCCCCACCCCTCTCCGCCCCCCGGGACCTTGCATTTGCTTTTGAGATAAAAGCTTGCTCTGGGTTTACAGAGAGACATTTCAGAGCATAGTTGTATCTATGTATTTTAGCTTCTTGTCCTCATCTTTCATAGACAAAATCATGCTACATTTCCTATTCTCTTACCAGGTTCACAATACTAAGTGACACAAAAGGCTCTAAATGTATGCTGTAATTATTTTTATTGGCTGACTGCTGAGTTTAAGCACTTAGCCAACATCTCACCATGGTTATTACTCATGTTGCTATCAAGAGTTTAACACCCAAACACAATGCCCTGAATATCTGCATTAAACAAAAATCTTTATGTCACCCAGGGCTGGGCAACACTGAAAAATCTTGCTTTAAACATGCATAGTATCATACTATGTCTCATATAACTACATTGAATACATTTTCTGCTTGATAGACAGACATATAAAAATAGGGCCTGCAGATATATTTATTTTTGTATAGTGAACTAGGGCACTGGCCCAAGAAATTCGAAAATTCCAAAAGTGAGCAAATTATGACAAAGAATAGACATTAAAGCCAACATTAACATGCACGGCAAAAATGCCCAATGGGCAGCGTGATAAAAAGAAATGATCAATCATGAAGAATAAAGCTCTGGGGAACATTTTGATGGCCTCAGCTCGTGGACACACTGTACTGAAATGTCGGTAGAGGTTAGTCTGTTGTGGGTCTGCCTATGCAGAGCTTCAACAACAGTGGCAATGAAAACAAATATTAGCAAAGGTGCTGATTCAAAGTGATTTAAAAAGCTACCAAAGCTTGCCTGAATATATAACTGCATGCTGTCTGAGACTGTTCAAGTTAACAGAGGCCCCTGTTCAGGGAAACTGCTAGGAATGAACCGTTTGGCAACATATCTGTTACAGATCATCTGCTTCCCTACCACTAGTACTGCATTTGTCTCCTTTTTGACATAGAGGAACAAAGACTCCATAGTGAGAGTGAAACAGCAAGTTATGCTGAGCTCTGATATTGGATGATTTTTGTGAGAGAACATGAGTGAGTCAATTGATCATAAAATCTCAGCTGTGGAACTTGGATGACAAACACCAGGAAGAGAAATGTTAGGCAATCGTGCCCCCCTCCCAAGGCAATCGTGCCCCCCTCCCAAGAGGAGGAGTGGCACTATTTTTATGCATCTGACATGTCAAATGATTTTTACCAGCATAGAGTCTTTGCTGGATGCTTGAGGTGATTGTCTGCAGCAACTGGAAACTTGGAGCTCAGAATTCACATGAATCAATAACACAGAAGTGTTCCATACACTGTTCCATCTTAAAATATTCTCTGCACCTCTCTGCATTTAGAGGTAACTCCAGTGGAATAAACATCACATTTTCCATTGTCTGTCACCTATAGAATTTTTACTGGAAATAAAATCTCTCTCTTTGGGGGGAAATACTTCAGTCATTGGTAGGTTTGATATGCCCCTGGGCAGCATGATGTCTCAATGGGCACCATGATGACCCCTGGGCAGCATGACGTCTCAATGGGCACCATGATGGCCCCTGGGCACCATGACATCCCAATGGGCACCATGATGGCCCCTGGGCAGCATGACGTCTCAATGGGCACCATGATGGCCCCTGGGCACCATGACGTCTCAATGGGCACCATGATGGCCCCTGGGCAGCATGACGTCTCAATGGGCACCATGACGTCTCAATGGGCACCATG
>JAODJU010000108.1:24047106-24063622 GCA_026776725.1 Gnathonemus echidnorhynchus
ATTGTCTAAATGTATTTTTACTGTCTAAATATATGTATTCAGCTAGTGTAAACATGCACGATGCTATCACAGTGAATAGCTGAGAGACATGCCGCATGACTCATTTCCCCGCGCGTACAAGTTATCTTAGGTCGGCGTTCACGGTTCGACTTCTGAGATTCAGATCGTGCTCTAGGTAATGTTTTTTAGAACTAGTTCGTTCGACTTTTAAGAAATTCGAGTTCTAATGAGTTCGAGAACTGAGGTACCACTGTGTATTGAAGTAGATTAGGAGCTAGTAGGAAAAAACAATACTGAATACAATGAACCAATGCACTGAATTCCCCTTGATTCTAACACATAATTACTGAATGTTTATATTCAGATTTTTTTTTTTTAGATACCCACCTTTGGCATAACTGTGCTTCCGAACGATGATGAAGTTCAAGAATTTGCTAGATCAGTTACATGCATGCAATTATACGGAGCTGAAACTGCAGTCACCCCCCCCCCCCCACCCTCCGGCTGACCATCTACATGATCCTCATCATTTACACTTTACACTTTATGTACTGGGGAAAGTACCCACTGAGTTCATTAAAACAGCAGTATTGATGAAAGACAGCAAACAACAGATGTGGCTGTAAGGATAGTGAGTGGGAAATAACCAAATCAATACAAGCTGCTTTAAACTGCTTCACACTCACCCATAACCACAGTTACTAGATATTACAGTTTTTCTCAACTGCTTTGGCTCATTTCATAAAACATACTTAACATTCTTATGACAACACGTACATTTCTCAAAATAGTTTTTACATGCAGCACAACAGTATGGTTTAGCACCCAAAACAATTGACTCATGTCTCAAAAGTAACTGATTCTATCAATGTCACTAAAAAGTACCTTTGTCATTCTTTAGACAGTTGATCGTTTGCTTGCATGTACTAAAACATTTGCAATCTGTGTGAAACAATGACAAATTATGTTCTGCTGAGCACAAGTGACATCGTGTTGGGGGGACTTCATTGTGTGGAAGTGACACACATTGTTTTGCAAATGTTAATTATCATTTCATAAATGTGTCACAGCAATCGACAAAGACTGTAAATTCATTGTGGACTGGACGGACACAGATGAAAGGGCGATCTGATTTTGCACAACAGCATCAGCCCACAAAGTGCTTCTCTCTCCACATTCTAGACACAAGTGGATTTTGGTATTATGAATAATTTACAGTTTTGCTTGATTGCTTTGCCACATTTCTCATTTTCCTCATACAATTATTTGCTTTTGGGACATGCCTTTTGCTAGTTAACTATACTCTTATGTTACATGCATAAAATGTTTTTTGATATTCACTTATAGACATCAGAATGTTAAGCATGTTTCCTGAAACATGTCAAAACAATAAAGAAAAACTGTAATCATTTAATACTAGATGACTTTGCAGTTACAGGTTTCCTCAGTTTCCTAACCGCAATAGTCAAAACAGAAGCCACAATCTCAAAACAGTCAACACAACACTTACTTAATTTGCAAAACTACATTAAAGCAGAAAAAAACACCTTGCCAATAGAATCAATATGTTACAAAACTCCATAACTCACTCAAGCAGTATGAAAACAGTGCAAACAGTGGTCAGTTATGCCCTGTAATGCTTGTTGTGTATTATTGTGCTTACCATAATTCATCATACAGTACTTACACAGATGGATCAACTGAATGAAATGCAAGAATGCAAACGGTAATATGGCCAGTTGTAAAGAATGCCGTATAGTACAGATCAACCACAGTAAAACAAAGTTACTCATTTCAGGAAACTAAGAAATTATGTGCAATAACCCAAATACTAAGACTGTTGTGCTTTTTTGCTTCATTGCCTTTGATCAAACCTCTGCCCGATATTTGGCCAGGATCACATACAATATTGTCACTAGCAGTGCAGCATGGGAAATACCTCTGGGTTGCCAGACCCAGCCTTGGCAATCTGATGCTGTGATTACCCTACATGCCACAGTCATAGCATCCAACAGTGGCATTTGGTCATAAGGACGGTGTTCGTAAACCTTCTATCTTCCAGCAGAAAAAAAAAAATCCTCAATAGGATTGAGGAATGGAGAGTACATAGAAATGAACAGATGAGACCTCAACCAGCCCCTCACTGCAGAACAGCAATGGAAATTAACTTTGTCCCATATAACCACATAAATGCAATATGGCCTATTGACCTCAGCATCTTGCTTCCCATTGGACCTCAGAAGTCATCTGTAGAGCTCATCAAGGAATGGTCAAAGTTTGGCAGAGTTATATAGCCCAGCTGTTGGGATGTACAATATATGGACAAAAATATTGGGACACCTGGCTATTATACCCACAGGAACTTTTATGACGTCCCATTCTAAATCCATAAACATCAATATGGAGTTGGTCCCCCCTGGAGTTTGTCCAAAATGTCTTGGCATGCATTTCAAGACATTTTGGATAATTCTATGCTTCCAGCTTTGTGGGGACAGTGTGTTGCTTTTCCGATTCTTTATGACTGTGCCCTAGGGCACAAAGCAAGATCCATAAAGACATGCTTGGGCGAGTTTGGTGTGGAAAGACTTGACTGGCCCACACAGAGCCCTGACCTCAACCCCATCAAACACCTTTGGGATGGGCTAGAATGGAGATTGTGAGCCAGGCCTTCAGGTCCAACATCAGTGCCTGTCCTCACAAATATTCTTCTGGATGAATAGGCAACAATTTCCTCAGACACACTCCATCATCTTTTGGAAAGCCTCCCCAGAAGAGTGGCAGCTGATATAGCTGCAAAGAGGGGACCGACTCCACATCTATGCCTATGGATTTATAATGGGATGTTTCTAATGGCCTAGTGTACCAATACTTTTGTCCATATAGTGTCACAGCACTAGCCTCACACAAAGACAGACCAGCATTTATAAAGTGGTCTACAATTGTGGTCCTTATGTCAATGGAGTCCTCTATTCTTTGCATTCTCCGTAGACTACCTCTGGAACACAAAGTCCTTTTACTCTTACATATCCTCCCCCATGATGTTTTATGTGAGACAGTGTGTGCTGATTGCTTAACGGACATCTTCCTGGGAGGGGTCAATTCATTGCAAAGCAAGGCCAATTCAAACTGCTTTTAGGTTGGGCATTATTAGCTGATGATGACATTTTATAGCAATTTGCTTGATGTGTGACTTGATGTACATCCAATAATAATACTGTTGACCATTATACAAAAATATTTGTCGTTTTGCTTATATGATATTTAAAATTGCTTAATGTTCTGCTGGCTTGATCAAGACATCTAAGCATTTGAGAAAATTGTAAGAATGCAACTTAAAGAGAATAATTTCTGAAGAAAGAAAGGAGTTACACTTATTGTGTATTAAATTTAAAAATCATAAACTAATCCTTTTTAGCCCTTATATGGTTCCAATGGCTTTTATTGCAGAAAGCTTCAGAATAAGGTCAATGTTAATGTTGCATAAAGCCATATTTGCTTATTTTAGTCTGATACAACAGGTGTAAAGAAGGCTTCTTTTTATGATCTTTAATAACCTTTTATTTAGGAATGTCAAGAAACAACATGAATTAAATTTTTTTGTTATTGAATTTTACAAAACAAATACGGCTGTGTATTTTGATGCATTGATTTCTCATTCTTTAATAATATGTTAAGATGGCAAGTGTGTGATTATGTATGAGTTGGGAGGTAGAAAAATTACTCTAGTACCTTGAAATTGATATATATCATTCAGCTGTCATTGTTCATCATAAATCCACTATGCCATGAAGATGGATGATCTGTGGTCTGTCCCTTAGTGACGTGCCTTTAAACTAGCAGCATGGTGGTGAATAACAGACAGACCTCTATCCCAGGCTTTTGGTAAGCAGACATCATTACCCTCAGGAATTACACGTCTTGCAACACCCCCACCCCCCCATCCATGGTGACATTGCTTATCGATTCCCTCCAGTGATGAAAACCTGTAACCTTCATGTCATCAGCTCTCATCCTTTACTGTGATTCCATAGCAGCTGAGAATGAATAAACTTGTCAGTACTGCTATTGTCTGCTTAAAAGGCTTGGTAAATTGTCAGGGTTGTCATGTTTATGGACTGGCTTAAGGGCTTTAATGCCTCAATGACTGAGTCTGATGGCTCACTGTGGATCTAGTTTGATATCTGATACAGGAAGCTAATAGGAATAATCAGTAGTTTGGAGTATGAGGTGCATTCACTTGATTACGATTTAGTGTGGCAGGGATTTCTCCAGCACACATCCATCCACAACGAAAAACTGCCTTGTATACAGATGTAACAGCTGTGAACTTAACTGAAATACACCAGCATCCCACAGATAATCACACAGATTCGGCACAAATGGATAAAATGAGGAACATACTTCAGCTAGTGCAAGTGGCACCAAGGATTGATGTTGAGTGAGAGAAAGTAAACCAATAGGTTAATATGTGTTTTTTTTTTTTTATCTTGTGTTACATTCTCTTATGATGAAGCACAGAAGCTGAGAACATTTTTGTATCACTGTTGACCAGTTTCCCAGTAAATTTTTGACATTTGATGGTTCTCCTGTCGGTAACATTACTGGAAGAATGCAAGTTCTTGTAACGTAAAAGCTGCAATTTGTTCAATGACTATTTTCATTTTTGTGGACTACCTGAGGGTTTCAGTATAATTTGTTTAACTCCAGGTGCTGTAGTTTTGGATGCATGTGAATAAATAGGTTTTTAAATATTTGAATGTTCATCATGCTTATAAGTGACCAAGTTTTTCGGTATGCATTGACTTATGTAAATTGATCTGTTGTTCAATATTGTGTACAGCATTCAGAGAGCCTGAAGTGAATCAGTGTAACAAGTGTAACGTGTAAAAATGGTATTATTACAAGTACAAAGCAGGATAGCCCGGGTTTTATGCCTGTAAACACAATAAAATTGATCTCTGTAACTTTTTTCCTTTCATGAGTTTTCCTATTTTGCTTCCAATAAGTTAATAAGAACGTGTTGATATCGATTAGTAAAAATAACCCAAAATGGTTATAAGAAAATTATGTTTAATCATAATCATCACCACCACCACCACAATAATAATAATAATAATAATAATAATAATAATAATAATAATAGTTTTAGTAATAAGAGTTTTGTTGTTCTTCTTGTTTGTGTGGAATGTAGTGCCTCATTATAATAACCGAATATTTGAACGCATTACTACTAATAATCTGGGGAAAGTTCCGTAGTCCCATAATTAACTTCTCTACATTCCTGCAATCACCTTCGCGCAGCATCTCGGTCATGCAGCACCGAGTCACGCTCATGCAAAGCGGGGCTGTGGACGGCGATGCCGAGTCCGCGGAGTCACGCATAGACGCGTTAATAGGCGCGTTACTCACCAGCCCAACTCGTTAATTACTTTTGGTTTATTTCGAGAGTTTTAAAGCGAGGCGGCCGCCGATTGGGCGCCGCGCGGTCACGTGGGCCGCAGCCGCTCAGCTCCGCTCCAGTCGGTCAGTCAGCCAGCTCACCTCCACAGCGGCTCTATCTGGATCCCACACTGTAGCTACGTTACAGAGCCAATTTTCTTCCTTTGGAAGACACTTTCTTTTTTCCACCATGGGCGACAAGAAAAGCCCAACAAGGTAGCAAAACTGTCTAGCTCAGGCCGTCTTCTACCATTATGACTTGGTCCTGGGATATTTTATTGGCGTTTTAGGGGTGAAAATTGACTGTTTTCCGAAGGAGTTTCTCCCCTTTTCTTTCTCTTTTTTGCGAGCCATGGCTAATCTCGAACAGTGCAGCTATGGCGGATTGTCTGTCTTTTATTCTGGCAAGCTAATCACCCTCAGACAAAAGGAAATGTGTAGTGCTTACGCATGGCTGTTTTTCAAAGCCACTTCGGTCGCAGCATAAACTCGACCGAACGGTGACATTTTCGACGGCCGATCGCCGTCTTTAGCTCTCAGTTGCATGGCTAACGATGGGTCGCTCGCTATTGACATGGTCATTTGGGAGGTAGCTAGTCAATACAAATGCAGGATCGCTTTTGCATTTTTTTAGCCCCGGCACCTAGAGTTTGTGCGTTGCAGTGTGCGCGATTAAACGGCGCTTTTCGGCTGTGCATCGTGTGCTTTGCGATGTTATTGACCTGTTGTTTTGTTGAATCCTCAAGGCCAAAAAGACAAGCCAAATCTACGGTAGAAGAAGGGTTTTGGGATTGTAGCGTCTGCACCTACAGGAACAGCGCCGAAGCCTTCAAATGCAGCATCTGCGACGTACGGAAAGGCACATCGACGAGGTATGGAGCTGTTTCGCTTGGCTACCTGCAAAAAGGGGATCTGTTTATTTCCATTTTTTGGAGTCACGTTTGACACAGACTTCCCTTTGCTTGACATGTTCCTGGATGGAGAAGGATGTATGGTGACATGTCGTTGCGATGCATGGTCCTGACTTGTTGATTTACGACGTTGCGGGCGTCCCTTCAGCTCGTAGGTAGCCGTTTACTGATGGATGCAGGTGTATGTCTGTCACTCCTACAGCCATCTCCAGCCGCATCATCGCCCCCGATCGTTCAAATGACAGACTAACTTTTTTTGTAATACTGGCGAGTAAATACTGGCATAGTTTTTATTATTATTATTATTATTATTATTATTCTATGACTATGTGCATTTCGACGGAGTACCGGCTATCGGAATCTCGGCAAAGCGCCGTTCAGACCCAGGTCTGCATGGTCATCCCCCGAGCATCCCCCGCCGTGTGCCCGGCGTCCCCCGCGTTATCCGCACGGCCAAACGTGCCTCGATCGCGGATCATTACACAAGCTGCACCCCGGAGGTCAGGATGCATGTGAGGGCATGTCTTAACGGGATGCCATTTCGGTGCCTTTCTGATATGAGAGACCCGTGAGGTTTCTGGGGAGGAGGAGAAGAAGAAGAGGGGGGGGGAATAAAACTCGAAATCGGAAATGACATTAAGGCGGAGTTTGCATGTGTATTTGGAGAGGAGGGGGTCTCCTGGAGTGTGGAAGCCTTTTTTTTTGTCATTTATTTATTAAATATTTCTTCGACGCTGCCGATGATTTCCCCCCTGCGCTGTCCTGCTGTCCTGTACACCGGCCACGGCGAAGCTGATAAAGGCGCCCGATCGGCCGAAGCCCGTTCCCTATAAACCGGCTCCTTCACCCAGATGCCAGGCAGGAGTCGCCGCTGTTACAGGACGCCCGACTTCATTTGGGACAAAAGGCGTTTTCATTAAATGCCAATGTAACATTTCATAATATACACGTTGTCTACGGTGCTTAAAATGAACCTGAATGCGGTTATTTGGACCCGTCTGGCGAACATTAGCGCCATTCCGATTCTGGCACGTTATTGAATAAGTCGTATAGTCGAAGTTGAAAAGGACGGAGGCTCGCGTTTATTTGTTTATTTTGAGTTATTTACTAATTTTTCAGGGTAATGCGCGTAAATTTTTGATATCATTCGATCGGATTCTTTGTGAGAATTTTGTTTATGAAGTGAAATGAAGAGCAGAATATGTTCTACGGAGGAGTGCATTGGCTTGTTAGTAAGGCTTCTCTTGTCCAAACAAAGGAAACTGATCGTTGACTTGTTTTAAGTCTGCTTATAACGACTAGTAATTGTACAGTTTTCAAAAACAGTAAATAGAGGTAGCCTTGAAATTGGTTTGAGATGCATATTAGGTTTAATAGTTAACCATCATGAATAAACTCAGTGGTGAAATTCTTTGCCTTTTAAGTGAGGCTACATTCAACAAGTATTTATTTAGCACAGAAGGGTTTCATCTCTGTTGGTGTCCATAGGTCATTTGCTCTTGTCCGAAGCTCCTATTGCCATTCTGGGGCTGAATGTAGTTCATGTTGCTCCTTTTATCCATTAAAGACTGTCGTATAAACTGTAAGAGTTACTTGCTTGGTACTTAACATACTTTTCTGGATTTATTGTATTTAAGTTTATACACTTTATGTCTGGATTATGATTATGAAAGTAACTAAGAATGTTGTAGCCTGCGTTGATTTCAAGAGTTGTACACACATGTCCAACAATTGTAATGTAGCCTAAACTTTTTGAGAAACTTTTACTTGCGCTGTTTAGTCATTTGGTATCGTTGACAGGAATTTTGCATTGACCCTCAGAGAGCGCTTTCCCAGTGCATTTTCAGTACTTTCCCTTTTCCATTAGGCACTTTCACACCCTCAGAACCTTTTTCCAGGACCAGTGATTTTTGTTGTGCTCACACCGTAGGAACTCAAGCCCGATTCTAGTTTCCCGTAGGCTGTTCCAGATATCTTTTTAGTACCTGTTCCAGATTAGGTGCTTTTCATTCAAACACAAACTAGTGGGGAGGTCCTTACAGCCAAAGCTTGCTAATTGGTTGACCACAAGCACCGGTGCTGTTACCTGGAAGTGCTGAAAAACAAACGTAGCAGAGCAAACAATTGAGCAAATGGAATGGTGTTTGTACCCCAGTCACATTTAGTACATCAGTCAGTACACTTTTTTGCTTGCATCTTCATATTTTTGCATTGAAAAATTCGATAACCAATATACTATAACATAGGTTTTTATTCTGTGCAAAATGAAAGATTGATGTCATAGGCCATATAAGTAAAATACAAATAAAACGCTACATAACCAACAAAATGACTTATTTATCCTCCATTGTTTTGGCATGGCGGTGTTATGTCATATATTATGTGTGAAGCTTAACCTTTATATTTTTTGCGCTTCTGATGTTAAATAAACAAAGGTCCCAGTTCGTGTTGTGTGGTGTGAAAGTGGCACATGAAAGTTACAAAAGTTCTAGGTCCGAGACAGCCCAGGTACTTGTAAACCAGGACCAGGTTCCAGAACATTGGTGTGAAAGTGCCTGTTGGCTTCCAGTGGAGGAAAGGTGTCAAACTCCAGTCCTGGGGGGCCGGAGCCCTGCGCATTTTTTGGTTTCCCTTCGTTTAACACATCTGATTCAACTCCTTGCAACTCCTTGTGCTAATTACCACACAGCTCTTGAGCTGAATCATTTGTGGTGGTACAGGGAAAGAACTAAGCAACATAGGACACTCCCCCCCAGGACTGGATTTAGACACCCCTGCGCTAGTGTATCCGTACTAAAAGTTCCAGTATCAAAAGTACCAAACCACTTGGGGTACTTTTTTGGTACTTCGGTACTTTGGGGTGGGACTTGCAAACATGTTCATTGTTGATTGGTTATGCGAATAGCCTGCCTCTGAAACGCAGTACAATCACCCATTGAAAAAAAGATACAAACTCAAAACAATGATAAACAAAGTTTATAATTATAAAATAATAATAATGTATGCACGGACAAATGAAGCGACTGCAGTTTTAATTGCGATCTACTTGGAAGAACCAGAAGACTGCATAGCATGACAAGAAATTTTTTTTAAATTGTATTTGCTACAATATACTAGGGCTACAAGATATTGGAAAAAAATTAAAACATCAGTATGCAATTTTGTCAAATAAATCAGGGTATTTATAAATCAAAAAGGAGTTCAAAATAAATACATTTCTCATCAGTCCATTTATGACTGATTTTAACAGCAAGAATGAAAATGATCCGAAACTGTATGCAGAGCTCGTGCAAAAGTAGCAGCAGAAGACTTTTAAACTGTTTTTTTTTTAAACTTATAAGGCCTACTAGATTGTTCCTTTTCAAGATTATCATTAAAATTGCAAAGCTCGCTAAGTTTTCTTTTTTATGACAAAGTAAAAATGTTATAAACTTAAAGCCTGCACACTGTAATGTCTGTACAGTATAAAGATATGAAAAAGCCTGATCTCAAATGAGCTGATTGTCATGGTCCTTGCGTTGTGCAAATTGCATGTGCGTAACATGCAATGTTGGTATTAATATCACACATCGCCCAGCCGTTTAATATACTTTTGCCATTTTTCAAATTCAGTACAAAATACCCTGCCTCACATTGCGATGTCAATCAGTGGTGGTACCAGTCTTTATGCCAGTGGAAAAACAACACAAAGAAGAACCGTACTTTTGGAATTTTTCTGAAGTACCAAAAGTACGACAACTGGTGCAGTGGCAAAGGGCTCATAGGTGTCATATGCAGTTTGTCAACATTTAGTAAATATTGCCAAATTGCTATGGATTTTTGTGTTAAGCATCTCAGACAAGGGGACATTTCAGTGCGTTTTTTTTTCCTTAACCTGCACAGAGCCAGTTTGAACCAGCAGGAACTCGGTTGCAGAAATGCAGAGCTAACAACATACATTAGTTCAACACATAGATCAGATGTAAAGGAATGTGCAGCCGAAAATGAACATGGAAAATGTTCATCTGAAGGGCCAGCAAGCGGCAGCGCTCTTTGTAGCAAACTTTAGTTGTCCTTCAGAGTAGTTACCATTTTCCATTGTGCGCAGGCAGCCCTGTGTTTCACGAGTAGCTTAGCGTTTTAGATGGAAAGCTGCCTTCCTTACGGCTCACCAGTTTGTGTTTAGATCATCTTGGGCTTGCAGAGTAAGCCCCCCCCCGCCCCCCCGTCATGGCAGAGTTTGTGAATTGATGCCACTATTATTGTTACAGTTGTCAGTAATTACCACCTTTTAACCCTCCCAGCCCTGTTCTTAACATATTAGAGGGGGCAGATCAATGGGAAACCCGTGAATTGTAGGCGATGCGTAATTATAACCTGTGGTTGGAGTTATTGATGGGTATAATTGCAATCCAAATAAGTCAACACAGTTAGTGTACTTTAGGGTTTACCTATACTGTCATTTGCTTTAATCCATTATTCATACTCCATTTTTCATCCACCCACCTATAGATAACATGTATTCCTTATGCCAGCATATCAAATGTGGCTGTACCTACACATTAGCATTATTGTAATCCTACCACTGAAACCCTAAGACTTTAATTCCCGGTGCTCTCATTACTTTCAGTATGCATTTTTGAATATGGAAAAATGGTGAAAATGTATATGTAACCTGTGTTCACCTCTCTGTTGAGGCTTGCATAGCGAAAGTGTTCATTCAGGTCACCTTCTGATGATTTTGGGACCTTTTTGTTCAGGAGGGTTTGCGGCAACAGCTTATAAAATGTGGTAATTCAGTAGTCTTCAGTAAAATTGGCTTAAAGGAAGATGTGCTAAAGCATGCCCACCAGCTTATAATGCTTTTGGGGAAATTGCTCTCGCTAGCATTTGAGAGATGACAGCTGGGTAGTGTAGTTTTGTGAACTTCTTGTTGGCGAGATGTCTTTAGAGTGGAGAATGTTTGCAGTATTTTTGGAGGAACTCCAGGGAAAATAGATGTGATTTAAAACACACACACACACACACCGGATCAGGGTCACTCTTTCCCTTGTCCATTATTCTACTAAATCAAAAAGCCATGATATAAAATAAACAGACTGCTGCTGATTTGTTCATAAATGTATATAGATGTACAAAACAAACATACTGCCACATAGCTGCCACAGTACCCTTGAGCATCCTCCTGAACCTAAAAGTAATCTGTCTGTCTTACTATGTCTATGACCACTTAGCAGTATAAGGTCACAGTGAGCCTTGAGCTGCTGTGGGAAAGCATAGGACGCAAGACAGGGGAATTCCCAGGATGGGATGTCAGACCATTGCAGGGCTCACACTTGGGCACAGTTACTCTCTATGGGCGATTTTGAAACACTGATTCAACCAGCCACACATTTTTGGATCGTGGGAGAAAATCTAAGTACCCAGAGGCTACTGACACAAAGACAGGAAGGACATGGAAATTCCACACTCACCAAGTCGGGGCGTGCATGGATTCAACCAGCATCAAATGCATGTAGAAATATCCATGTATTTGGATGCTTGAAGGTGTAATGTTTAATTTGCTGTCAATACGAGACTGCTTTGCAGACAAAGGAAATTGCATGAAAGATAACGTTTCTGTCAGATGATTGCTTGAGGACCCAATGATTGTCCTCAAGCAATCAATTGGCTGCTGAGTCAGTGATATGAAAGTATCTGTCAGACGTCTTTGAAAAGCTTTTGATTGATACAGCTGTCCAGCAATATTAGAATCCTGGGACTTATTTTGCTGAGCTGTAATTAGACCCCATTTGGCACATGGTGTATTGGTTCAGTCTTCTGCAAATGTACGCTGTGCTCTCCTCAGTCATTTCGAATGGCCTTTTAAGCTGAAAGCTGCACGACGTCATCAGCTTCAACTGTGTCAACAGGAACATTAACTTATTTTCAGTTAAGTGATGGAATCCTGGGGCATTCAAAAGGAATATGAATAAGCACAGTTTCTGTTTGTTCTCCCATCTCTTTGTGCTGCTCCAGTGTGTTTCTGGCTGCTTCATAATAACTTCAATTTGCTTTGTACCTCACTTGGTACATTGCTGTGTGTTTGAATCTGTGCAGCTACAAGGGATACCAGTTGTACAGCTGGGGGTTAGGGTATAGTAAAATTTACATTTGACCTAGAAGCAACTGAGTTAATTTGTCGTGTTTGTTTGTCCAGATTAAATGACGAGGGAAAATCAATGCCCTGTAGCCTCCCCCTCTCATGCATTCAGTCACTATGGGAAATTTAGAGATACCAGTTCATGGAACTGCGTGTTTTTGATTGGCAGAAGGAAACCGTAGTTTCCAGAGGACATCCCCACAAATTCAGAACCTGCTAGAACCACACACAGATCCAGGGCCAGGAATCAGGCCCACATTCCTAGAGGTGTGAGGCTGAAGTGTGACCCACTTAGCCATCATGTGCCCAGTTATTTTTGCAATTCTTAGTGAAATGGATGTTTTGGTGGGTATTTCTGGTTTATAAATTTTTCATTTTCCAAATTGGACATGAGGGTATACAGTATTTCATAAGGTCTGAACACTCCGCAGTGCCTGATGAATATTTGAAATAATTATCCCCCACACCAAAATGGTTAATAGATTTGGTTAATGTCACTGTTGGTGTTATTGCATCAGCTTAATCGTTAAAGGTTAAGGATACAGCATGCCCTCCCCCTGCCATTTTCATCTCCAAAACATGACCAACAGGTCAACCAGGTGTGGTCATGATCACCATCTGAGTTGGCCTGGAGAACAATTTAATTATATTTCATTAACTTCTGCATTACATAGTTCAAAAACCAAACCAAAACTCCAGTCTGGCTGATGTATGGCAAGGAAGCTTCTTTCTTCACTGTAAACCAGATATGAAATTTGCATGTCTGAAGGATTAATATGCACGTGTGATATTTGTCTTGTATCAAACTGTGTTAAAACTGAGCTTACAATTACGCCTCAGGTATTTCCTGGATGTAAACCGTTGGTTTGCGATGACTTTCCAGGAAAACTCGCAGCTGTGCCTGGACTGTTGGCTCTCTGAGCCCATTTGGCACCAGTCTGTCCGCTAAGCTAATAAATGAAGGCACTACAAGTATTGTTGGAACAGTCTTGCCGTTTGCAAGCTTTATGCAGAGTACAGAGGGGAAAGCTGTTGCTTAAGGGCTGGCCATCTCTTTCCCGCCATCAGTGGATGCTGTGCTGCCTAGGGCCCATAGGGGGCGTTGCCATCTGTGCAGTGAGATGCAGCTGCTGCTTACTGCAGGTCTGTTGCCAGGCTCCACGCGCCGTGTGATTCTCAATCCCTGCAAGACTTCTCAGGTGGAATCTTTCCATTTCCGCTTTTTGTGGAGTCTCTTCTAAGGAAGTTTTTCTCCTTGCTTTTTGCATAAACACTCAGGGTTTCCGGCCCGTGACGCAGTGCTGGTAGCTGGCAGCAAAGTGGGCCACCTTGCTGCCTGCCTGGCACACTTGGCAGGCCTCTTCAGCTACTGGTTCTGTCATCTGTTCTTTGGGGCCCCTCTTAAGTTGATTGGGGTCATGGAGGTCACTTCCTGCTTTGTTTTCCCTTGGCCATGCAGAATGCCCTGCGGCCCTTTTGGCTGTGCTCATGCTCTACAACCTCAGAGGATCTCTCCTCTGATAAAGTGTCTGAGGTCAGATCAAAAGGCAAATCACTGAAGTGGGGCTGTGAATATCACCCTTTTGAATTGCTGATTTAATGGTGCAGCTTGATCAGCATAAAGCCATTCATTCATATGCTCATTTTATGTCTCTGCGAGGTGATTTACTATTTTGTGTGCTTTTCTGACTGTTAAGTGTTTTACTGGGACCTTCCTGGTTCTCTCTTAGTGACAGTGCGCAGCAGTGTCTGTCCTGGAGCTCGACCCCCCTGGCCCTCAGGCTATAATCATGTTGATAGCGAAACTGTCGGGAGTAAATCCTGTGCCAGTCCAAAGGGCAGAAAGGCGAATGCTGGAGACAGATTTGTTATCAAAAGGTTCCATGTTCAATAACTAAGCAGGCAGAGAGGCTGCTGTATGCAGGAGGCTTCGGTCTGTAACTGCTACACCGACTGTTCCAGAGCTAAGGGATCGTGGAGGTCGTTCTTCACTGTTTGGGAGGGGAGCAGCTTCTGCTCTGCCCAGTGACAGGGGTGTCCAAACAAATCTGGTTTGGCTGCCATTATTGCAACGTTTTTTTAATTATTTTTTTACCTTACTCCAGCTAAGCACTGAAATGAAAATCTGTCGTAGCCTTCGCCTCTCACACATGGGGTCGTTAGCTAATGAAAGCGGAGGCATTCCCCTTCAGTCCACGTTCCCTGACCTGTCGGCTCGAGGTCGCAGACGCGTGCAGGACAGGCACACCTGGTAGGTTCTCCAGGAAAGGTGTGAGGAAGCCATCAACGTGCTAGACGACCAGAGTGGGAGCTGGAGAGCGGCCTGTCTGACCCTGATGACCCCTGGTTGTTGTGTAGGAGAGGAGGGCGTCTTCAGTGCAAACGGGGGGTCTGAGTGCTGCTGGGGGGCAAGGAGGGGGGTGGAGGGTGACTGCTGATACTGATGATGCTGTCACTGTCTGACCTGCCTGCAGGGACCAGCTATCTCTCACTCTCTCGCACACACACACACACACACACACACGTGCACAATTCCACTGTACCATTTTGTTTAAATAGCTAATGCTACAATGATGGATCATTAACTACTGATAAATCCCAGTACAGTGATGGGTTGTTATCTGTCAGATAAATTTATTACAGGCCCTTACTGTTCAATTATACCAACAATTAACATTTCATTATCTCATATGCCTATAAATTGAACCGCACTTATAGATTTCATGTATTCATGAAATGTATGACCTATAATCTTACAGTCTTCAGTTATTCAGATGTAAATCTGTGAAGCATCAAAACTGGCTCATTTTTCTTTGTCTGCATAGGATATGTAGTCTGGCTCTGGAGGGTCATAATTTTTATTGTATGCAATACAGTTTGTATTGGGTTTCTTGCATTTGTGTGCCTTTATTTATGGCGTTCTTAAATGGTGTCCTACATGACCTCCTGTGCACTCCTTTGCTGGTCACTGACTGCACATCCTCGATCAGTCTGCCTTGTGACACAGTCTTTTCTATTTTTCTGCTTTGTTCAGAGTAGGTTAGATAAGTCCCCAGACAGATCACATGATGCTCACACTGATGCCTGTGTTTACCTGTCCTGTCCTGTCCATACCACGCTAGTAGCCAGCATTTAACACAAAAAAGACGTGACAAAACACTGATACAGCAAAGTATAAACTCCCATTGGAACTGTTTGACTTTCCTTAGTGTTTAATTTGAAATCCTGAAAAATATAATTAAATGCCCAGGTAATACACCACATTCCCGACACAGACAGGCTCCCCTTGTTTATGGCTGTAATTACAGATTAGTTGTATTCCTTAGAAGTGGCACTTGCACAGGCTGATGTTTTTGTGGTGGTTCACAGCTGAGCCCCGGCCTGGACAGCTCCGTGCTTGACAGCCAGTGGTGGTTTTGTTCGAATGCCAGTGTGCAGTTTACCGAACCTGCAGCGCAGTGCTGCCATCCAGTTTGCTGTGCCGCAGGGGCCTTCAAGGCTGGCCGCCCGGCCAGGCGGGCCTGTGTGTATGTATTCAGTAAACTACAAAACAACCCTTGGCTGTATTCATGTAGCAAAACTGACTGTATTTTAAGCTACCTATTTGCAGTTTAAAATGGATGGAGTGCAGGACTCCTATTTGGTTGTCCAGCACTTGGCGAGGTTGAGGGATTTAAGAAGCGTGAATTTGTATATTCTTGGGCAGCCGAGCCCACTGGTACACGGTCGCCTGTCATGTGCCGTGCGGGTATTTCTTTTCCTGCTGTCCAAAGACAGTTAAGCTAACTGCTGGATTGTGAGTAGACGGTGGCAGGCTTAAAACTACCTTCCTGCTGCTGTCCTGTTATGCTGTAGTTGTGGACGAGCCTTGTCTCACTTGAATCTGGCACTGAGTATGTGTTGTTGACCTGGTGTTGGGATGTGAATTAGTACTGTGAGGGTATTGTCTTCCCCCACAGATTTATTGGCTCGCCCGTCTGCCCCCTGAGGTGTAAAGGCTCTTCCCAGCAGCAATCGCGCAGGCCCCGCTACCCCCCCCCCCCCA
>JAODJU010000108.1:24110960-24124765 GCA_026776725.1 Gnathonemus echidnorhynchus
AACAACCAGAAACAGCTGATCACATGGGGATCCCACACGAGGTTAACGAGGGGGCGTGGCACATGGAAGGAGCGGACTATCGGGGCAGGACAGGGGTAATGTTGGGATAAGATCTTTATTGTTTTGGAAGCCATTAAGAGAAAAATGTTGTTCTTGTTTTATCCTGTTCATTTTGTGTTTAAATGCTTAAAAAAAAAATTTGGGTTTTCCATTATTTCTTATGGGAAAAATTCGATCAGACCTCGAACTTTTTAGGATTCGATCCGGAGTCCGGAATGGATTAAGTTCGGGAACCGAGGTACCACTGTATTTGGAAATCAAGAGAATTATGTTAACGACAATTAACCTGTGCATATGCACATAATCTGCTGTTAACATGTTTTCCAGCTTTGCCGGCAGCCTTGGTATTGCTCTTTGCCGTTATTTTACTTTTGAATACTTCATAATTTACCATAACAATTCATTGTTCCGCTGCATTGCAATACGTAGCCATCCTTGCATGATTGGCTAATTGTTGCACAAAGCATGCTTTTATGTGTACACGCTCAGCAAGTCATCATGGTTTCAAGAAAATGATGACATAGATTGCTGATAGTCAGTGTTGTGATACCGTTTGTCTTGGTTTGCATTTGTATAGTCAAGTTGGAACTTATTTTGGAAGCTCTTACTTTGTTGAACCAGCTTCCTGATACAAGTCTGAGTTAACAGAACCGGAACTGTCTGAGAATTCCAGTGCGACCCAGTCTTTCTTGAAAGTTCCCTCTTCCCAAAAGGGAGAATCATCATGAATAGTTTAACCATTCTATTTTTCGAGAAGTGTGATGGAGGCCCTCGTTTTGCCAGGACCTAGGCTATAGCCTTGGGTAGGCTATGCATTAATCTGCCCTGAAACATGAAATATGAACCCAGCATGGCATATCCTGAAGTGTTTTTTTTACAGATTGTACCCGACTTATAACCTATGTAATTAGCGGGAGAACATTTTAAAATGGACTTGAGAAATCACTTCTTTACACAGTGTGTAGTTAGAGTATGGAATAGTCTTCCTGTTAGTGTAGTGCAAGCTGAAACCCTGGGTTCCTTTAAATCAGAGCTAGATAAGATTTTAAGAACAAGTTGAGTTCTCCCCAAACAAGCTTGATGGGCTGAACGGCCTCCTCTCGTTTGTAAATTTCTTTTGTTCTTATGCAACGTACAATGACTCCCCCCAAACGACCGAAAAATTGTGCTAGGCTGCACTATGCTACCTAGTGTGCGCTACATACCTTGGGAAAATACTGTACTGCATGGCAGCAGATTCCATTTCGAGGTACAACCTGTCTGTCAGAACAGAACCTAGTTGTAAGTCAGGGACATTCTCTGTCATAGTTTCCGTTGTCCTGTAATTACCAGATTTTGACCAGAAAAATCTGTTAAAGTCTGACAAAACCTCTCTGGTCATAATGTTTGTAAATGTTGTGCTTAAAACAGTGCTATATAAATAAAGATTGATTGATTGATTGAAAATAATTCCCACTAAGCAGAATTTAAATTGTATTAAAATACACTTGCCTATATGCAGAATGAAACTGCAAATGTCATTTGTTTTATTCACTCTGATAACACACGTCCAATAATAAGCACAGATAATAATTGAATGGAATATTTCCCATTTGTCTGGGACATTAAAATCTTACCAGATGTGCAGACCGGCACCAGTTTTTTCTAACACAAATGCTGGTCTGCATATGTGTTTTAAAAGTCCTGCTTGTAGTCATAGTGCACAATGGCACTAAGCAGGAATCAAGCTGTTTACTCAAAAGCCCGTTCTACTGGGATGGTTTGTGAGTCAGTTTTTTTTCATTGCCATGGTGACTCTGGATTAAGCTCTATGGAGAAGACACTTAAAAAAAAAGCACCTCACTGCCTGGGGTCTGACGCAAGCCTGCATTAGTCTTTATTAATTACCTTCGGCACCTGTCCTGACCTGTACTGTGCCAGAGCTCCTGCCCGTGACACTGCGATGACAGCGTGCGTGCACATCTGCATGCTACCTTCACCCAAAGACCTGCCCTGGCATGTTCTAATGGAGGCATTTAATGGCCTTCAGGGTCTAATTAGCCTTCTGAAATGGCAGTATATTTATATACATCAATGGTTCTCAACCAGTTTCAGTCTCCGCCCACAGCCAGTTCACATATTTGTCCCAGTCCACCACCTGCATGCCTGAGTGAGGTTGGGGTGTTTGTAATTAAGATCAGGCATGTTGGTGGGGAAACAGGGCAAAAGACATGAGCTGGCTTGGGAGACTGGAGAAGCACCAATGTAAGTGCTGTGTAAGTATGTGCTGTGTACAGTGCAGTTTGCATGTACTTGGCCAGCAGTGGCCTGTAATGAAGCACTTTCAAATTATAAATGAGAGGCTGGTGACTCTGATGTCCCACATGCTCTTTGCACGTGTCCTTCACAGCTGTCCTCCTTTTCAACTGTGCATTATTTTTTAGTCATTAAAAAAAAAGTATGTGTGTATTGGTTTTTTTATTATTAAATGGATTAATTTGTGAGCTGCAGAGGAAATGATGACCGTGCGTTCTGTCCAATAGGGTTAGTTTCACAGAAACCCCAGCTGGGCATCACCCTGCCTCCCAAACATCGACATTGAACTTCCGCTGTTCTCCGGTTTTGAAAAGCACTTCTCGGATTCCTGGGGGCGCTCCACGCTTCCCAAGAGCAGATGGCGTCCCGTAATAATTTCAATGGCTCTTTGTTCGTGCATTCCCTGTGTGCCTGTTGCTGCAGGGTGGTGGGTGGGTGAGTCGAGCCACGCCACGCCAGACCCCTCCCTTTCCTGGCGGTGAACCGGGGGCTTGTGCGCGACCGGTCACGCCGGAGCATGGTTTTCAGTTTTACGAGACTGCTGTGTTTTTGTAGAAGCCCCCCCCCCCCCCCCCCACAAACTATGCTTGTGGATATTTATGGAAAGAACTGACTTTCAGAACCTTGTGAGAGATGCCACCCATTCTGCTCCTGAGTCAGCAGCCGCTTAGTTCAAGAAGCTGGTTTCTTAGAAAGATTTAACACGGAGACATTTTATTAATGTGCCTTTGGGACACGGCTGTGAATCGGTATTTAGAGCTTCTCTCCCTCTCCTCTCCGCTCCCTTGAGTTGAGAAGGATGTCAGGAGAAGCGCAGCAATCTAATTTGCTGATTTTTAGCTTTTTTCTTCTCCAAAAAAGATTCTTCAGAAATGATCCCTGAATGGCAAGACCGGTTTTGAAAATGCAACATTCAAATGAAATTAAGTGATACGTGTTTCTGGTAGAAAAAAAACAGTTCGGCCTATTATGCTGGAAAGAAATCTTGGAGTGTTTGTTAATGTTTGTATGTATAGAAAAAAACTAATCAAAATTATTGAGGAGCTTAATGGAGACACTTTATAGTTTACATTTTTGGGTGCTTGCTCTTTAAACTTGGCTTGTTGTGGGGTATCGATTAGTATAATTATTATTTTTTTATAAATTAGCGCTAAACAGCTTTTATTAATTTCAGATTAGCTCCTCATCTAAAAACAGATGGGTTGTATTGTGCAGCCCGAACCCCAGTTCAGTAGCTAGGTCCCTTGTTCTTTTTTGAATCCCTTGTTTTCGTCACTGTGACATGGTTGTAGTATTTGTGTGAATTAGAATGATCTAAACAAGGCCCAGTGGATGGTGGCGTTTTGGACATGCATTCTCTGTGACCGCTGGATCATGTTTTGAGCTCAATGGTAAGAGGTCATAATTGGCTAACTCTGGGTTTTTCTGTGATATTTGAAATTTCTTTGGTTACCGTAAACCTAAATCATTTTGTCAGGCATGTGTAACTATTTCACAATCCATCCTGTTTGTGGGTGGATTAGGTGCTGTGTAGTTAGATTAAACTGAGTATCAATCAACAGATGGAGAAATTAGTGAAGTTACTGAATTGTGATGACAGTGATCTGAAGTATGAGCTTGATCTTCATGGAAAAAGTACATGATCCAGGAGATCATGTACTGCCTGTCCGTCCATGACACGTTTCATGCTACATGAAAAGAAAATCCCAAATGAAGACAAAGTTTGTCCCATAGCAGTTCTTCACAGTCAATTATATTTAATCCAATTCCTGATGTTAAGTATAGATTAAATGCTTTGATAGCATTGTGTTGGGGAAAAATACTGTATAGATTTCAACAGAACTGGTTTATAGTGTAACTGGACTTTGGATGCAAAATATCTTTGTGGAACCATTTGGTTGAAAATGCATATCTCTGTGTTTGGGTGTGCGCTATAGTGTGAGCATTCCACCCAGGTCATAGGTCAGGGTGCAGTTAGGTAATTTAGTGTGACCCAGTAGAAGGGGCAAAAATGCACTGCAGGGGGCCCCAGGGGTGTACAGGGCTCCCAGTGTGACTAGTTTTCTCCCTCATTTTCTGTTTTTGCTGCCCTTTTTTCTCCTCTATAAAGTACCATGTATGGGTGAAGTTGAGTGTATTTTAACCCCCCAGGACAGGTGAAGGTGCCCATGGCCCTATAGAAATACCAGGGTATCTGGTTCGTGCATGCTGACTTCCTGGTTGCCACGCCTCACGAGATGCAGCACCCTAACCCCTGGATCATGCGACGTGACTATTCACTGCCCGTAAAGATGCAGTGCATGGCTCTGGTAGTTCCACTGCTGTGAGATCGCTGGTCCTGGCAGGCTACACGCTTCGTTAAAGAGGACAGGTTACAGTATCTGAAGGGCGCCCATTAGGGAGAGTCAAATGCTGCTGCTGCACGGTAGCCAACCCTAAGTACTTGCCTATTAAGGAAGACTGGAGCACTTTTCAGCTGGAAACACCACTTTTTGGTTGCTACACTAACTACAAACAACTGGCATGTGTGTTGCTTTAATCAGCAATCAACCTTTTTTAAGTGCCAGTCATTTTTTATTCATTTTATTTTGTATCAGATAATTTAATGAAAGTATTTTTACTTATGCAAAGCGAAAAAGTATACATATGCATTAATTAACCTAGAAAAGGCAGAATTGGCAGAATGTTGCTGACAGGCATGAAGCAGATTTGAAACAGATAGGGGTTTGGTTGTTTTTGTTGGTGGGGAAATTGGCTGGGTCTTCTAGCTTATCAGACATCCTTGTGGTATGGGTTTAAGACTTGGACTGTTTGCTGACGTAAGCACGTGTGCCATGCTCTGCTCTCTGCGGATGTCTGCTGATGCCCTTTGACCTGCTTTGCTCGGACGCTAATGAGCACAGCTGATGCTTTATGAAACCTGTCATTGCGTGTCATCTTGTGAGGTTGGGGTGTTTGTATGGGGTGTTTGGTATATGCAAACTGAAAAATGTGTTGAGTCTGTATATAATTGATATTTGTAACCCTGTTTTTTTTTTTTGGGGGGGGGGGGTGTTGTCAGCAGATTGTAGAGGATTACATTTGTTTTTATTTAATATCCTTGTCCTTCAGTAATGCCCTCCAGTGTGCAGCGGCTGATGAAAATGCACTTGATGCTCCAGTGAAGGAACTGTCAGACAGCCAGTGCTGTCTCTACAAGTTATAACTTTACCATGTGCCAGTGTGTGTGTCTGTGTGCAGTGTATGTGCATTTGTGTGTGCGTGCATGTGTTTGTGCATCTGTATATGAGCTGTGCATGCGTGCGTGCATGCATTTTTGTGTGCGTGTGTTTGTGCATCTGTATATGAGCTGTTGTGTGTGTTTGTGCATCTGTATATGAGGTGTGTGTTTGTGCATCTGTATATGACGTGTGTGTGTTTGTACTTCTGTATATGAGCTGTTGTGTGTGTTTGTACATCTGTGTATGAGCTGTTGTGTGTGTTTGTACATCTGTGTATGAGCTGTTGTGTGTGTTTGTGCATCTGTATATGAGCTGTGTGTGTGTGCATTTGTGTGTGCGTGTGTTTGTGCATCTGTATATGAGCTGTTGTGCGTGTGTGTGTTTGTGCATCTGTATATGAGGTGTGTGTGTTTGTACTTCTGTATATGAGCTGTTGTGTGTGTTTGTACATCTGTGTATGAGCTGTTGTGTGTGTTTGTACATCTGTGTATGAGCTGTTGTGCGTGTGTGTGTTTGTGCATCTGTATATGAGCTGTGTGTGCGTGCATTTGTGTGTGCGTGTGTTTGTGCATCTGTATATGAGCTGTGCGTGCGTGTGTCTGTGTGTGTGTGTTGCAGGAAACATCCTCAGGATGTTTAAAAAAGCACCGAGCTGTCTGGTTACTTTTACCAGTCTAGGATTTATTATTTTAATATTTTTTTTTTGAGGTGGGGTGGAATCTAAACCTGAAGTAAGTCATACTTCAAAGGAGCGTCATAAACCCCTGATGTGTCTGAGCTGAAGCTGCTGAATAAGATCACGTTCCTTTGCATCTGAGGAGGAGTGGTAACCTCTTACCACAGTAGTCTTTTATGGTGGGCAGTAAATTAAGCAGTAAATTGTTTAATTTACTACAGAAAACCATTTTTCTTCAACGCATATTTTCAGACTGTGTTTTCTTGAAATTTATGCTGCATATTATTGAATCAGTTTAGAAACTTTCCCTAAAATCTTTAAAAACAAGCCCTGCAATGACATTAATTTGGTGGTGAGGTTATTTTCTGTATTGGGAATTTGCATGCTCAGTTCAGTGCTGAAACATACAGGTAACTATCTGACATGGCTCAATGCAGGGAAATGGTGCCATACGCCAGCAGCCAAATTTCACAGTACTTTTCTGTGAACCCCTCTGCTCTGTTTTTATGCATTCTCAATAGCTCACTGCAGAAATTACTTATTAGCTAAATGGTCTCATTTCGTGAATTTATTGCCTGTTTGTTTTAAAGGTAATTGCTCTCAAACTGTGTTGAGCTGTAAAAAGTTATTGTTTAGCACGAGGATTAAGCCTGTGATTTTGGAGCTCTTTATAGAATGCTGTTTTTCTGAGCCTTAATGACCTTGACAGCCCCCCCCCCCCCCCCATTCACTATATTTCTCTGCAGTATTGAGCACTTCTGGCAATTTCTGCTGGTTGAGATTTAAAATATACCCACTTGGATTGTAATCTGTTCAATCAACACTGATTAAAAGAAAACCAGAAATGCATCTCTGTCCATGATCTTGCTTGCATGATTGCATGATAGGATCATCACAATGCTGTTCTGTCAGCGGTCATTGGTGTACCAATATCTAAATGTGGTTTTTCATGCTTTTGTGTGTGTATGAGGGTGTATATATGTCCAGGTATACCTTACCTTGTGGGGACCAAATGTCCTCACAATGTGATAAATACCCATTTTTTTACCTTAAGTTTATGAATTTTTATAAAAATCCTTTGTTGATGTTATGAATTTACACTTTACGGTAAAATAAAGGTAATCAATTTTGCCATGCTGGGGGAGGGGGACTTGGGGGGACCATGGAGTTTTTTGCCTAGGGCCCCCAGGGTCTCTAGAATCATCTCAAATAAGTCATAATGTCATATCACATGACCTGACCACCTGACCTAAATACAGCAGAAATGGTTTTGGAGGGGTTTGATCAGAGAGTGACGGGAAAGCGGCCAGAGCTCAGTATATATATATGGGACTTCTTTCAGGACAGCTGGAAGAGCATCCCAGGAGGCCACCTCATGAAACTGGCATAGAGGAGAAATTAGGTTCATCCATTCCCTGGAGCAGTTGAGGTTAAGGGCCTTGTTCAAGGGCCCAATGGTGGCATTACTGCCAGCAACAGGATTTGAATTGGCAGCCCACAGAGCGTTTTGGTGAGTGCATAATTTCATATGTTATTTTAGGATCTTTCTGATTTTCTTGTTTCCCGATATTATTTGTGCTGATGAAAACCGCCACCAGATTAATTACTCTATGACTGCTGAAATTATCACCGGTGTCTCCTAATGTTGCATGAGAGGTGCTGAGATGTGATGAGGTTATACTGTTGAAAAACAAAATGTCTGGTGCATTTGGTCAGTGAGTTTGCATTGTAGCCCTGGACTTTGCTGTTGGACCTTGGAAACTCCCAATGTTTCTGTAGCTTTTTGTTCCCGCATGAACCTTTAGCTTCATTGTTTTATATGTTCCCCAAATACTAATAATTGATTTTAGTGGCTTGTTTCATTACTTTTGCAATTTCTACTTGCACTAAAATGAATCAATTTGATCTAATAGATTCAGAACTGTTTGTATGAAGTCATGTGAAAAAGTAAGTACACGCCTTAAAATTCTTTCATTATCACAGTCAATATTCAGTTAGTGGTTCATTGTTTTAAAGCACCTGGTCAAAGGGTTACCTGAATCTGTAACACCTACACTCAGTACTCATTACACATTAAAATGTCTTTGTGGCCAATATTCTGTTATATAATTTTTCCATAGATTTAAGGCTCTACATAGCGAGGCTAGTTTATAATAAGGCAGCATTCACGTTGGGGGAAAGAGACATCTGGTGGCCTGATAGCTGCTACTGATGAGGTACCTGCTGTGGCAAAAAAAAGGTCTCATTGAAAAGACATGACAGATGTTCCTGACCTGTAACATACTGCAGCAAGAAGGATGGGCTTCGGTAAGCAGTGTCTTGGGTACTGCTGCCAAGGATAAAGAATTGTGCTTCCTTTAGTTCTGAGGACACACCTTTGATTTATTCACACTGAAATATTGTATTTTTATTTCATCTAAAATTGGTAAAATTGTCAGATATATTGACATGAAGTGAAAGGCAAGACTGTAACAGTCAATCAGTCAGTCTTTATTTATATAGCACTGTTTTAACCACTTGATTTACAAGAGGATTTGCAGACCCCATATAATGACCTTTGAGGTGGGGTGAAAGAAGAAAAATAAAGAAATTAATAATGTATCGGAAAGCTTACACTTACCTTCAGTGTATAATAAAATATTAAGAAGGAATTTGCGTGTACTGATGAGTCATCCAACTGATTTCTAGCTGAAAATCTACAACCGCAATCTTATCAAGACATTCGTATTCTTATATCTTACCACTGTGTGGCCACTTTGCTAGGTGCTCTTGCTTGTTAATACAACCTCCAAACAGCAAATCGTGTGGCTACAGCGCTATTATATAAAGCATTCAGTCAATCAAGAGGTACTATTTGGCTGAACATTAAAGTAAAGAAAGCATGTGATCTAAGACATTCTGAGTGTGGTGTTAGGTTTTCTGCTAGGTATAGTCGTTCCAGAATTTTGGAAACCATGCCTCTCCAGGGATTATTGTGTACCTCAATGTCCGGGGTAAACAAATAAACAGAAAAACATCAAGTTAGCAGCAGTTCTGTGGCTGAAAACACCTTTTTAATGAGAGTGGTCAGTGGAGAATGAATAGACTCCTTAAAGCTAACAGGACCATAGAACACATAACAGCTCTGTGCTGAAAGGCATCTCTGAACACTCAATTTGTTGAACCTTGAAGTGGAATGTCTGTACCATGCTCCCCTCCTGTCAGCTAGGCTGCAGTGGGTACATGATCATCAGACTGAACAATCAAAGCAATCTGACAAATCTTAATTTGTTTTTGCGGCATGCCAATGGCAGGGCTAAAGTGTGCATAAGCAGCCTGCGTCCATCCTTGTAATGCTGTGTGGGAAGTCTTGGCAGACGTTATGCCCCTTAATACCAGCTCTGCATCATTTGAAGGTCACAGCTAGTACAAAATTGTTTCTGACCCAGTGGATCTTTTCTTTGCCACAAATGGACACTTTCAACAGTAAAACATGCCATGTCACATCATCTTAAGGTGCTTCCAAGACCGTGATGGCCAGTTTGCTCCAATGGCTGCACAGTCCTTAGATCAGTGTTTTTTTTTTGTTTTTTTTTTTTGCCCGGTCCTCGGGGACCCCCAGACAGTCCACATTTTTGCTCTCTCCAGGGAGCTCCCAGGCAGGGAGATGGGAGGGAGCAAAAAAAGGGGGTGTCAAGGAGGCGGTGGAGAAACACTGGCTTAGCTCTCAACACAATAGAGCCTTTGGGATGAGCTTAATTAGGGGGGGAATCCAGTCTCCAGTATTTTGTTGTGGGACATCGAGTTTTCTTAAAAACTAAGTATACTGCACAGTTTTCATAGTTTCATTTTATTTCACTGGGGAAATCTGTGGGTCATGACACAGACATATTCACTCCCCTAAAGAAGAATGCAAAAAAGTAATCTGTTGAATAATGAAATGGCTGCTTGAATATAAGGGCATCTCTGAAGATAAAGAACTGTTAATAATACAGATGCTTTGCCATCTTCTCCCAGGGGACCAGTATCAGGTTCCTTGCTGTGTATGACTCTGTCTCTTTGGACCTTCTGCTTCATCTCTTCAAGCAGCACGTTGGCACTTTCAGCTCGGAGCGCTGTAATGTCTTCTTTCGGGCCTTTGCTTTGGGCCCTGAAGTGCTCAAAGTGGCTTCACCCCCAAGCCTGCACTCCCCGTAATCCCAGTGTTTGTGTTACCCAGTTTGTTCTCATAGGGAATCAAAATATGACGTTGACTGCAGTCTACAAGCAGAATCTGTGTTTATGACATGTTGGCCATGTAGTGTGTATAATGAAATTGCAACATTGACGCATTCTATATAGCTGTATTTTTTTATTATGGTCTTAATGATGTGAAGTCTTTTTGTTAAATGTGAGATGGTTTATGTCTGAGTTTAAATAAAATGGCTTATAATTTAATGAGTTTATACATTTATTAACATAAGAGAGAATCTAATATGGAATGACTTGGGAAAGAAGAGGCATAAATAAGGCATTTGGATATCAAACTTGCAAAAAGGCTCTTCTGTAGGGAGGGGAATTTATATTTTATTATGCTCTTAAAGGCACTTGTGCATCGTACCTGAAGAGATGGTGAGCATACGCTTCCCATTCATTAGAAGTAAGAACTGTCCAGCCTGATTTGTAATGCATATCAAGTGCAAATGTAAATTTCACTCTAGTAATATACTAATCAGATGTTAGTTCTAATAAGAAATAGGTAAATTAGTGGTACAAACTGCTGTTACTGTATTGGGATCCATGTAAACCTAAAGCAACGTAATATTGGACAGCAAAGCACTGCTAATCTTACTGGAGGTTACTGTGGATTGGCATGTGTGTGATGTCAGTGCTTTCAATGATTTACCTTTGGATCTACATTTGTCATATATTAAGATCAAACATGTTTGGTTATTTTAAACAGGTGTGGTTGCACAAGAGATCACGTGGAAAGAGGTTGTTTTGGGGGGAAATGGCGGACTGAGAACTTAAATTAGTGAAATGTCTCAGAACCTCTTGAGGTTAAGAGAATTTAAATAACATTTTCATAAGAATTCAACTCTGCTGTTCCAGTTCTTAAAACATCCTAAAAATCTTACTGCTTTTTAATGTTTTTTTAAGCAGTGATGGCTTATAGTAAGGGTGGGTTCTTGGTGTTGAGGAGTGTGTAGAAATTTAATGCACTCTTGAGCTGACAATACATTTGACCTTCAACAGAAAAGCTTTTCATTTCGCATCATCAGAAATAGAGTGGCTGTCTGATCAGTTTCCTGTGGTAGCCTTTAATTAGCTGTATAAATCTCCACCATGAGAGAGATAACAAACGTTGTGTCATTGGATGGAATCTTCTCTCGCATTTGTCTACTCATACAGAGTGACTGAAGAAGGATTGCAGAAAGGAAATGACAGCATGCATTACTCCTTTGACATAACTGCTCTGCCAAATGTGTCATGGTGAACAATGCCGTTATATTGCCACTATAGTGTGATTATTGTTCTCTTTCATGAGTACGCAGCTTCCTACTAACATGGACACATGAAGCATTACCATGCCAAAGTGGAAAGGTCCATAAGATTCTGCAGAGTTTGGTGCTACAATGCTAAGCTGTTTTCATTTGGGGATTGTAGCTTAGGGGATATCGGAGGGATATCACCCCCTGGTGTGGGGGCTCTATTCCTGCCCCTGGCTCCATGTGTCTGGACTTTGCATGTTCTTCTTGTGTTTGCATGCGTTTCCTGTATATAGTCCTGTTTCCTCACACAGTGGTCTAGGATAATTGACGCCTCAAAATTTCCTGCCATAGGTGCTCGTGCGGGATTGTGTGCCCTGTGATGCACTGGCATCCCTTCCACGGTGTCCTCCTGCTTCCTGTCACGAGACCTCCTGATTACTCTGATCCTGTAATAGATGAGTGGTTGTGGATTGAAGATATCAAATAGTGATCATACCTCTTGTACATGTATCACCAGCAGGACATAAGCTTGAGTAAACAGCTCTGTCGGTTATTACAGGATCACATCCTTAGCTTCAGGGCCCGAGAGGTGTTCTTAAAATATCCTGCAGGCTGCATGCAGTAGATCTCAGGAGGGCAAGGCCTTCAGAACTGTGGAAGCTTCATTTGATATTTTACTCATTGATATCCTCATCATGGCCACTTTCAGAAATAGGGTACAAATATTTCCACCAAATATACTGTCTACTTAACCTCTGTGATGTGTGCTTGGTGTTCCAACCTTTGAGGAATTTGGTTCCAGCTAAAGGCTTATATCCAATCGGTGCATTATCAACGCTATTTACAAACTGTATTTTTTTCTTCAGTTTTTCAGAGTAGTTTACCTTACATTCTGCTTCAGGGTAGAACTCTCCACCGTTGCAAGTTTGTGTGATGCACCAGGAAATATAACACAGGCCCTGAGCTTTTTGCTGTGTGTAGCACAGGAACTGTTTGTCTTGAGCCTTTCCCGGGTGTTTATTTTAGTTGTTCCTTGTTTGAGTGAGTCTGCATCCCCTTCAGGCCTGGCCTGTATCGCCCACCACTGATGTTTACATTAGCGCTGTTTTTGAGTGTCACTGTCCAGTCTGTCAAGCGCTCCGCCTGGTTAACGTTAAAACGACATTTGAAGACAACATGTTTGTTTACTAAAGTGAAACCGGTTTGTTGTAGCCATGGCAGCAGTCCGGTTTGAAGCAAATGTCTGGTGTGCATTTTCCAACTGAGAGGGACTGTGTGCTCGTACCAGAGAAACGTGAAAGCTCCTGTCTATTGATAAAAATTGTGTTGTAATAAAGAGGAAAGAATGAGTCTTCTTTCGTTTGCAAGAACTGAATTTTTTTTCCAGTCATTGATGCAATTTCAATTCTTGTATAAAAATAAGAGTTGAGGATTCTTGGCATTAGGAAAGCCAAGGTTGCAAAATGTGCAGTGCAGAAGGTAAGAGGAAAGCGCCTCAGTTGCAGCACTTTTTTCTACGTGGTATTTATTTCTTTAATGGATGTGGTGATTTATGAGAAACTAACAGTTAGCCCTATCTCAGAATATTATAAACTGCTGCCGTTACTTTATACATGGAATTATTGGCCTACATGTGATTTTGTTCACTGTGTAATATTTTTTCAGAATATTGTTCTTTTAGCTAGACAGACACAAAAATTTGCAGGCCTAGTAAGATGTAAAATGTGTGTGTGTTGGGGGGGTCATGTATATGTATTGGGGTCTAAATGTCCCTACAATATAAACCTGTTAATTTTCTAGTCCCCATAAGAGGAAACTCAATTTTATAATGCATTCAAATAACTAAAATAGCCTATAGACTTGTATTTTTTTGTTACTTATATTTGTTAGTTATGGTTAGGGCTGGGTAGGGGTTAAGGTTGACATAGTTTGGATTTAGGGTTATGCTCTTAGAAATGAATAGAGTGTCTCTACAAAGATACCAAGTCTGTTTGTGTGTGCGCGCGTGCGTGTGGGTATACGTGTTTTTAACTTAAGCTATCTTGTGATTAGGCCTTTCATAATTATTATATAATCGCCTGACTACAATTATATAAAATAGCT